>JALGPY010000009.1:22218690-23451607 GCA_023055425.1 Linanthus parryae | reverse complement strand
CCATGTGGTGAGTTTAACCGACAGTGCCCTTGCATGCGACCTAAAACTGGCTGCAAGAACAAATATCCCCGGGAATTTTCAGATGTTACAAGGACTGGTGATGATGCATTCGCAGTTTATCGCCGGCAAAGAAATGGCCGAACTGTTGAGGTGAGAGGGCAAACATTGGACAACAGGTGGGTTGTGCCGTATAATCCTTACTTGCTTGCTAAGTCTGACTGCCACATAAATGTGGAAATATGCTCAACCATAAAGGCTGTAAAATATCTGTACAAATATATATACAAAGGTCACGACAGGGTTGTGTTTCAAGTGATATCGGAGCAGAAGGGTTGCATAGATGAAATAAAGGCTTTTCAGTCTGCTAGATGGATTTCCCCGCCTGAAGCTGCTTGGCGTATCTTCAAGTTTCCTTTGAATGAGATGTATCCTCATGTCACTGTCCTCCAGCTTCATCTACCTGGAATGCAGTCCATTGCATTCAACAAATATACGAAACTTGCGTATATCGCGACGGATAAGAAATATAAGAAGACGATGTTAACCGAATATTTTGAAACAAATAAACGGGATCCAGAAGCTAGGCGGTGGCTCTACAGTGAGTTTCCTGAACATTATGTATGGAATTCTACGAATTCGGAGTGGACGCCTCGGAAGAGAGGTGATGCTATTGGTCGTATAGTGGCTGCTAATCCCGCGGAAGGTGAGCGTTTCTTCTTGCGTATACTACTAATGCATGTCAGAGGTGCAGAATCATACGAGCATCTTCGGACCGTCAGTAGTCATGTGTGTGAAACATATCGTGATGCTTGCGAAAAACTTGGGCTGCTTGAGAAAGACACTGCATTGGAAGATTGTTTAGAAGAGGCTACAACATTCCAGATGCCACACACTTTGCGACGACTGTTTGCCACCATTCTGGTCTTCTGCCAGCCGAGTAATCGTCGGCAGCTGTGGGAACGATTTTATGCTAAGCTTTCTGAAGACTACCGTCGTGGAGAAGCCTATAGTGAAGGTCAGGTCCTTTCAAGAACTCTAAGACATGTAAACATGGTTCTTGAGTCAATGGGAAGGCAGTTAAGAGATTATAACCTGCCGATGGATATTAATGGTTCGGATGAAGTTGCACCGCTAAATCGAGAGATCGATGAAGAGTTAGCAATTCCTATCCCTCCAGAGGACATTGCGGCATCAAAGCAACTGAATGAGGACCAGCAAACTGCATATGATGTAATCATTGATCATGTTTTGCGGAAGAAAGGTGCGTGTTTCTTTGTTGATGGGCCTGGTGGAACTGGGAAGACATTCCTTTACAGAGCTATTCTCGCTCGTATTCGTGGCATGGGTTATATTGCATTGGCTACTGCCAGTACAGGTATTGCAGCATCCAACTTACCTGGAGGTCGAACAGCGCATTCTCGCTTCAAGCTACCTCTGGACACAAAAGAGAGGAGTTGCTGCAACATTGGGAAGCGGACTGCCTTAGCAGAGCTGATTCGACAATCAAGTGTAATTATATGGGATGAGGTCACAATGGCAAAGAAGCAGAATATCGAGGCTTTTGAATCTATGCTCCGCGATATATGCTCGAGCAACGAATTGTTTGGAGGGAAGGTTGTTGTTTTCGGTGGTGATTTTAGGCAAGTACTTCCTGTGACAGTGCGAGCAACGAAGGAGGAATGCATATGTAACAGCATTGTTGCTTCACACCTGTGGCCTCATATGCGCCTATTACGTCTAACGGCGAACATGAGGGCAATACATGATCCATCTTTTGCGGAGTTTCTACTATCAGTCGGGGATGGCAGCTCGCAAGAAAATGATGAATCCTTATTAAAGCTACCGCAATCTATGGTTGTGCCTTTTGTAAATGAAAGAGCATCGATTAATGCTTTCATTGATTACGTTTACCCTAACTTTGAAAGCGATTGCTTGAAATCTGATTACCTTGTCTACCGGGCCATCTTGACACCAAGAAATGATTGTGTTGATTTACTGAATCAAATTTTACTTGATAGATTCCCTGGTAACACACATGTCTACACAAGTTTTGATCATTGTCTTCCTGGTAGCCGAGATAACCATTCTTTAGAGTTTTTACATACTCTTACACCTAATGGACTGCCTCCTCATGAGCTGCGCTTAAAACGTGGTTGTCCTGTGATGTTGTTACGAAATTTAGATCCATCTGCCGGGCTGTCTAATGGTATTAAACTCATTTGTAAAAATCTCCTCCCTAATGTCATACATGCTGAAATAGCTATAGGACACAATAAAGGGAAGGATGTCTTCATACCTAGGATACCACTCAGGCCATCTGAGACAGATAATTACCCAGTTGAGTTTGAAAGAAAACAATTCCCGGTCCGACCATGCTTTGCTATGACAATTAACAAGTCCCAAGGCCAAACCTTGCAGTATGTTGGTATTTATCTTCCTCAACCAGTATTTTCACATGGTCAACTCTATGTTGCATTATCTCGAGCAACGTTGTCTGCGTCAGTGAAAATTTTAATACATCCACTTGATAATATCCAAACTGTTGACAGTACCCAGAATGTTGTGTACAAACATCTGCTGCGTCGAGCATCGGGGCAATTATAATAGTGATTCACAATAGGAATGGTATATACTATATATACATACATATATATATATAATCTTTTGTGTTTTTTTATTATTATCTATTTATTATTAGTATTATTTTTTTTTTTTTTTGTCATGCTTTCGTTTGTGTCACTGGATATACAACACATGAAATTATGGCCCCGAATATGTGCTTACTATAATCTTGCCTGGCTGCATTATTATGGTTTAAATTTGTTGTTCGCTTGATTTTGCTATATTAAATGTACTTGCTGCAAAGTTAAACAATTGCATGATTATGCATCAAGTTTTTTTTTTTTACGATCTGAAAAGCATGTAACTACAAATGTGGTGCTTATATATGCTGTCTGTGTGTTGTTGTTGTAAACTAGGGATAGAAAGTGATATGCTGAAGTTATCTGCCCTGACTGATCAATTGAAAGAATGGAAGATTAAACTTCGTGTCGTCGAGAAGTACCGTGCAACAACAGCTCGATTTGGCAACACTAAGTATCAGCGATATGTCCTTTGTGATAGCGAGGTTAGTTAACGAGTAGTACACTGACCTCACCCAATACCTGTGTCATAATTATCATTACCTGCTTTGTCCTATGCAGGGCAAAAAGATACAAGCCACAGCCTTTGACTCTGAAATTGAAACGTTCGACAAACAGCTACATCCATATCATTCATACTGGTTCAGTGATGGAGCTGTACGCCGTGTTAACCCGCAACATCGCTACATTGATCACGATTATGTCCTTGTTCTGGATCCTCAGATGAAAATTGTACCAGTCGAAGATGCTGCAGATGAAAGGGGAGCTGTTACGTTCAATTTCAAGAATCTGACTGACGCCCGCGACCTCATCGGGAAACCTGACAAATTTGGTAGTTTCCCCCAATATTTTAGCATTGCATCGCTTGCTGTGTTGTTTATGCGTTGCTCTTATTTAGTTGTGCTTGTTATTGCTGTGCTTGTCGTGGCTATCTCTGTTCGTTCCATGAAAATTTACATACTCACAATATATGTATCCATGTGCAGATGTTGCAGTGATAATCATAGCTGTCATGTCGCCGAAAACAGTGCCATGGAAGGATTCAAGTGCTCGTTCGAAGGTTCGAGATATAGTTGTTGTCGATGATACGTAAGTTTTTGGATGTGCCTTGCTTACTTCTAATATACTGCTCTGCGCCTATTCTTGTTAGTTAGGTATGATCATATTATAGGCAGTGGAAGTTCTTGAATCAATATTATAATTAAATATTTTCTCCTACACTGCAAATATTGCTTTGTTATGCTCTGTAAAGTAATAGAAGAATGAAAGCATACCAGGTCAACATTAAGCTTGTTCAATGTGACTTGTGAGCAATGAACCATCAGTGTATGCAATAAAGATATTCTTGATTTGCCTGATAAATTAATATGACCATGTATAACACTTGTATGTTCCTTTGATTCATCAATTTTGTTTAGTTTATACTGGTATGGAATGCAGATATGAAATATACATGTTATATATATGTAAGATGCCTTTAGTTATTTATGATGCTGAAAATTGTTATGTAATCGATGATATCATATCGTGTCTTTTCCCTTCCCCTTACTGAATCTTATCCACTCTATCTATTTGCTGTGTTCTCTAACTTCATTTGCCTTGCCAAACAGTTTGAGTCCAGTGTGCTTGTCAGCTTGGGATGAGATAGCAACTACTGATGCAGAAAAACTGGCCAAGTTAGCAAAGTCCCAGCCAGTGGTCATCGTCACTAATGTTGTGGCATCGAAATACTCCGGTATCAACATGCTATCTTTTGCTGAAATGTTGATGTATGATATGTTATGTTTGTATCTACTGTTATATTTATAAGTGGTTTTGCCTGTGTCTCCCAGGGTTCTCCTTGAAAACTACCATGTCTACGATGTTCTTGACTGACGTTCCTGATGCACGAGTTGATGAATTGTTGGATTGGTAAACTGCCTTCATTATCTACCTATATGTAGTGCATAGGTTGTCGTCTGGTAGTTTATGTTAACAATCTAAAGATATTGCAGGCGTGATGCTAACTACGAGAAAATTGATGCTATCAGTGACCCTGAGATGTTACTGAAAAAGAAAGTTGCCAATACTTCTACATCTGAGTTCAAACTTGTGAAGATTGCAGATTTACCAAGTAGTCCGGTAACTTGTCCTGTCTAGCATTGTAATCGTGAGCAAGTTTATCTACGATGTTCCCGATTGAATTAATGTTATTTTGCATTGCAGCAGGCTGGTTTTGATGAAGTCTGGGTGAGAGTGTCTGTTGTTGTAGCACCATGTAGTCAGCGGCCGTGGTATACCGCATGCAACAAGTGCAACCGGGCTACTAACCACGTGCTCGGCGAAGTATTTGCTTGCCCAGGCTGTGAAAAAAATGACTGCATTTCTGCACCATGGTATGCCCCGTTCAATCTCACATAATTTTTTTGAAGTTAATGTTTACCAATTCAATAACTCATGTCATCTGTGGTTGTATACACAACAGTCCATTTGTGAGCAACGGTGTTTTTCTCATGTAATTATATGATTTCTAATTGTGATGTAAAAAAATTGATATCGTGCAGGGGGCGCCTCGGAGTTCGAATTGGTGATGGCAGTGGTGAACTTGAGGTTGCTATATTTGGACATGCTGTTGAAACAGTGCTAAATAAGAGTGCGGTCATCCTGTCTGCAATGACTCCCGATGTAAGCTAACTACGCCCATATATCGCAATTTTGAGTTGAAATGCGGCTGATTCCATGTGATGTTGATTAATATAGTCGTCTTATATTGGCATGCAGGAACAGAGCGATGTGTTGTCCAAGGCGAATGATGCAGCGGTAGACAAACGGTTCTATTTCCGCCTGGCTCCATCCAGCAGCAAGAATCCACGCTGGCTTAACAAGTGGAGTGTTCGCCAAGTTGAGATTGCATAAAATTAACTCTGTGATGAAGGCCTGTAAAACTATGTAATCAGATATGTATGTAGATATAAGGACTGCACTTAGCAGTGCATTCTGGAGACAGCAGTGCATAAAATTAACAACTTGTGCTTACACAGTTGTTATTTTTATGCCTTTTGCTAATATTTTTTGTGCAGTTTCAGAGCAAAACATGTCAGTCATTTTGTGCATATGAAGATGCCATACTATATAGTTTCCTGTTCTGTTGTAATGGTAGGGTAAAGTAATGTCTCGAATCATAGCAGAGACCTGGGTATTTTTTTGGGTATACCTTTGGGATAACATATGTGTAAGATAACATATAATGTTTTGTTTGTTTTGTATCGGTGCTTTTCCTTCATATATATTTCATACGCCACTTCTAATATTTATTTATTGCACATCCATCTCTTTAACATATCCAGCTTCACATTGATTGCTGGCAATCCAATGTTGTTTGACGTCAGTAATTTTCTATGATTCATGTATTTACATACATTATTCAAGTTAGTGTCTGATTATTGTTGTGTCATTGTAAAATAGACGTCTTTTATAGACATCTATACGAAAGTTATTATGTACACATTGTTTTGATGCAATTAGCGGTTAGTTAAATTTACCTGCGTACAAATCAGGCCGGTGTGATAGATGACATAGCAATTTAAACTTTGACGAATACAAAATCGTAATAAGATCATTTATTAATAAAATTGCAACCTTAGTACAATGCAATACTAGACTCCAATTTATACGTAATAATCTTTCGTATAATTTTTAAACGCTGATGCAGATATATTAATTTCTTAAACGAAGACTCAATTAGTTCCCAGCAATCAACTATTATGTGTTAGTTCTCGATTAAACTCAGCCAATCATATGCATAATATTAAATATCTAGACATAGAAGGGCCTGCACTGCAATTTTAGTCGAGCATAATAAATTAATCGCGCAAAACTTCGTTGGGTATTCATGACCACCCACTGCTCCTCCCACCCAACCCTTCATATTGCAAATCTTAGGTATCGCCGCCAGGATTCACCTGCTTCAGGTATGTTTCGTTTAGGGTTTTACTTCCAAATTGTAATATCACATGAAAAAGAAAGGGGTTAGAACAAGTTCATAAGAATACTTGCTTATATACGTATACCCAACTCATTGAAATCAGCTATCATCTGTTTGTGTTATTGTATTCAACATTTTCAATCTGTAGTGTTTGCAATTGCGAGCTTGTAGTGACAATCTGTTTTTCCCCCTTCGATATTGTTTCTGTACTTTTGCCTGTAAGTACTATTTCATCAAAGTATGCATGCTCAAGATGCCGAAGATTTGAAATGTGTAAATGAATAAATATATAAAACACGAGTTCTTGGATACTTTGAACCGCATTATGTTTGTGTCACTGTGAGAATGCATAACTATGTTATGATCCTTCCGGTTTGTCACTGTAGTGTGCGTTTGTGTGTGTGTGTGTGTAATACAATATGAACTTATTAAAGAACTGATGTGGTTGCCATTTGTATACACAGCCTACATTCTGTAATCAAACATTAGCAGTTAAGGCCACAGCATTGGAATCAGTATGAATTTCTTCAAAGTTATCGTATCCAGTGATCCAGAAAATGACAGACTGGTAAGCTTATATATAAAGCTTCTAATATCAGTATATGCCTATGTTTTAAAATAGTTATTGAGTACATGTTCTGCATACAAGGAAGTTAACAATATTATTTCAAGCATGCAATCTAATCAACCGTTGTTCCGCTTGCAGTCCTTGCCCCGTATCTTTGTTGATGTATACAGGAAAGATGTTGGAAAGATTGTCCAGCTACGAACTCCCTCCGGCGCAATCTTTGACACGACGATTCTTGCAGGCAACAATGAACTGTATCTTGGCAATGGGTGGAAAACTGTGGTCAAATTCAACTCAATCACTTTGGGATATTTTGTTTTCTTCAAATTTAGAACGAATCTGAGCTATGATATAAGGATAATGGATCCAACGTGCACCGAAATCACTTACCACAGTATTGTTAAGCAGGAAAGCAACGCTACTGCAGGCATTAAAGAAATAGCACCTCGCTTCTTCAAGCTTTACGATCCATTTAACAAGAAAGATACCACCCTGGTAACAATCTTGGGTAATTTGTGTACGTGTTCTCCTTAATTACAATTTATTGATTAGCTACCTCTGTTGGATAACCATTTTCTTTGTGCAGCGAATCCCTCCAAAGTATGTTGCTCGTCACTACGACAGCATTGCACACATTGTTTACCTACATGTGCCCAACGGGGCATCGTGGAATATCTGCATCGATCAAGTAGAAAATGAGCATTACTTTGGCATGGGATGGCTTCAATTTGCCAGTGCTTATCGCATCCCTCCTAAAGCTGTGCTTATGTTCAAATATGAAGGCAATTTGAATTTCAAGGTCCGTATCATGGATGAATCTGCTGTGGAAATCAACTACGGGCTCAATCCTTCCGTCTTTCGAATGGGTCCACAAGAAAATCATGCTCTCGCTCGTGCGCAAGCTCACAACACTGAAGTGCCATTCTTTGCATTCCGCATCATTCATTCGTACACTACGAGAAAGGGCGGAGTTGTAAGTACTTAATTTCTAATTCCTTGGGATATTTGCATTGATGCATGATATCAACAGGTTATTTTAAATTGTGCAGAACATTCCTACATATTTTGTGCGAGAATACTTGACTGGTACCCCGAACAAAGTGTGGCTAGAAACATCGGATAATGGCTACATGAGATGGGAAACAACATGTGGTTTCACGCATGCAGGAAATCCTTTCCACCGTCGTCTTGCTTGGTTTAAATACGTGCTGCATTCTCAGCTAGCGCTTAATGATGCATGCGTGATTGAATTTGTAGATCCCAGTATTCCAATGTTTCGGGTAACAGTCTACCGCCAGTAATTTGTCATGCGTAACAATCATCTGTGGTATTTGTGTATGCTTTTTGTTATGTTATTTCTCATTTATCCCCCTTTTGCAGAACTGCATTGCTAATGTAACCAGAGTAAAGCTAACAGTTGCCTGTTTTAATAGGCTTTTGTGAACAGATGTTTCATACCTGTGTCGTAGACATCATCTGATTTGGTAAAACTTGGTGTTGATCATATATGAAACCTCAATTAATGCTGAGGTGTATTTTTTGATGAGTGGTGATCCGGTGGTAACTTCACCACACTGAAATTTCTCCGATATATATAGTCTGGTCAGTTGTTTTTTTAATTGTGGTCAATTTTATGCTATTGTAATTGTGTGTGCATTGTGATATTTATGCATAGTATTTAATGACATCTACGTATCTGATTAAATATTATGAACTGTTATATCGTTCAATTGCTAATGCACAATGAAATTATCGGTAATATACTATTTATTGTATTCTGAAGTACATAACATATGATTTTGTATAATAGATGTTCAAAGGGAATACAATCACAGTCTTAATACTGTGCGTCTACGTTCATATCATATCTGTAATAACATCCATTCCATATTATAGGAGAAAATAAACAGTTACATGAAATATACTTTTCGTAATATATGTTGGATTGTATTGAATTTTAAACGTCTGATAATCCAAGATACAGCAGTAATCTTGCTCATATTTTTCTCATGTGATTCCTATTTTGTGCATTTTCGTGGTATATTATTATGCAACGACCACCAATAACTTTCCATAATGAAACTAACCAAAGCAGGCATCCTTGATATGAACTTCAAATTTTATAATAGCTATTCATGCCCAAGTAATAGATTTGTAACATAAATTATGCGACATATTACAAATAAAATATAATAATTAATTTATTTTCTACGCTTTTCCTTTGAATTTTTTTCATTAACATCGTCGGCTTTCATTTTCAATCGTTCCTGTCGCTCTGCTCTTTCTTTACGTCCTGCCTCCCTCTGTCGGCGAAACATAGCTAAAATAGCTTTCTTATTCCTTTCGTACGATCTTGCCGTATCACTGTCGCATGCCTCGTCTTCGTCTTCGTTTCCTGAGTAAACTGTAGTCTCAGATCCTTTGCCAACAACATAATCATGCCGAAACCATGTTTCCGAATCAACTTCATTATCACTTTCACTGCTCTCCGTGCTTACAGTATACTTCGGCTTCTTCCGCTTTTTGACTTCACTGTGTCGCTTCCCCTTGCTGCTTGATTTCTTTTCTGCAGTGTCTGGAGACTTTCTTGCACCGTCCTCTTTCTTGTCCATAGCTATTCTGATATAATGTTTTTGAAAGTTTTAGGAATGTTTTTATAACAACAGCTATATAATGGAAGATGAAGAGCCCACTGACTGTTTTAATCTCCACCCACTGTATGCATTGCATAGATCCCCTTTTCAATGTTGTATTTATTGTTGCATCTATATAGATACAATTTCCCACCATAGATTGCATTAAAGAGTTACACAGTTTTGTGTAATGTATCAAAGATACCTGCATCAGTTTCGAAATACAGTGTCTCTGTATATTTCTCGTTTGTATATCAAATAAAAATTAAAAAAAAAAAAAAAAAAGAAAAAAAAAACGAACAAACAAAATAAATCTCTGATTGATTAATACTCGGTGCTGACACTGTCCGCATACGATAAAATCCAAATTGATATTGTTACTTTCTATAATCATTCGTAAAACCATTACCAATTCAAAGAATCGTAATATAAAGCACCCCTAGCCATCGTCATCTTTGCTGTCGTCAGAGTATAATGTTGACACCGAACCTTAACCAGAATCACGTACGCGTATACCAATACTTATCGTAAATGGGATGTAGTTTTGCTATTACGGCATCTTACGCACATTAGATGAAGTTGTCTTTTGTTCAACTGTGTTGATACTGTTACCAACTGAAATATTAACTGCCATACATTTATAGTTACAAATGCGTATGAAATGTACTCCAATGCCACTTCATTCATATCCAAATCATGTATATAAATGAAGACACAATTACACGCATCCAAATTTATACACGTGATCAGAATACATGAGCGCCAGAAGACACGGCAACATATCCAGTTGCTACTATCGAAATGCGTGCCATAATTTGTCAGCTATAATACTAAATCTGTCTCCCTCTCCATACAACCCAACGTTGCACCACCACAACAACTGGATAGACAAAACTGGGAAAATTAACAATCGCTGCCTTTGATGTCATCTCCAAAGGAGGAGTCGTCAGACTCATCCGCTACATCCCGAACTTTACTAAGTGCAACAACTTTCCAGGGTGAAATCCCTCCTAGGAGCGTGCCTAACTTGCAAAGTAAGTATTATACATTCAGTCATGCTAATCACCGATAACATAAATGTGCATGTGTTTTATGATTTGTGGTGTAATTCTGTGCATAATATATGGTTGATACAGGGATTGCCAGAATAAGTGTGTATGGCTTTGCAGCTTCTGCAACAAGCAGTGGTGGTATCGGTGCAGTTTGCCGAGACAATGAAGATAAATGGATGCTTGGTTTCATAGGAAAATTAGACGCAACAAATAAACTTGAGAGTGAACTTTGGGCAATCTATCACGGCATTCACTTGGCTTGTGATAAAAACTGGAGTAACATAGAAATACAGACTTCATGCTACAAAGCAATAAAGATATTCCATTTTGTCAGAGATTTTCCTGCAGGTATGAGAAATCAAATCAACCAGGGGCATATTCTGCTGCGAGACATGCACATAGCCCTAAATCATATCGACTACTTAGAAAATTGCGTCGCCAAACAGCTTGCAAGTATGGGAGCACAGCAATTAGATGAATGCAAAATTCTATATGAAGCCCCAGAAATTATACAGGATTTGATTACAGAAGACAAGTTAGAAGCGTGTAGTCGTTATATGTCACCCAGTGATACGGATTAGCTGCATAATTCCAGCTATTTGCATCATATTTTGAATAAATGTTCAGCGTGTGGTTGTTTGGCATATCGAAATTACTGATTCTGATGCTGCTTACTTATATTGTTACAGCCGCATGTATAATCAGGCGATAAGGTCCTCTATGCTTAAGACATCAAATTGACCAAATGCATAACCTTATTATTAACCTATATAGGTGAGACAGGGTATTAGCACATAAGTCTATATAGCCTTGCAAGCACGTAGCTTCAATAATTTCTAAACATGATCAGTCTAAACAAATTCAAAAGATATGTGAATATTTGCACGATTCTTCTTTACCTAGATCACATTCCACTAACTATTACAATCGAGATTCATACTGGTTTTTTATAAAAAAATGTACTGCAATATTTGCTATCTTATCGAAATCGACATATGATCCAACAGTATCCGCTTTACTGCTTCCCATACTGGTCCCTACTATTGTGCGCTGAATATATTATATGATGTTCCTAAAATAGTACGCAACTTAATACTTGCGTACCAATTGTATACTTGTTGGTTTGAGTCATGTAATTAACAATTCGTATCATTACATGCTTCATTTAATATTCTTCGATTACTGTGTTACTTGTGAACTGAATGTATTACATTGATAATGTCCTCCGTACATATACCTAATTTTAAGGTTTTTTTTTTCCTTTTTTTAGCAATATATCACTTTAATTCCGATGTTGATCAAACAATCAACTTCTCCAGCTTTTACGTATGTAGGTTGTTGTTTAGCCTCTTCACGTGTCGTGTAATTCTCCAGCACCACCCAAAAAATAGCTTATTGCCCTACCCATACAATCGTATACATACATTTTCATGGAAAACTTGATAACGTGGTCCTATAATTGTAACTGCGAAAATGCAAATACCGCATATATCCCTTGTGTGTATAGTTGACCGGGAGAAGAATTGAACTTGTGTAGTGGGATTTGTAAGCTACGACAACCATTATCGCCGACAATAAGCTAACGCAATGGTCATATATCTGGCACACAATTTGTGCATTCATTCATACCAATAGATTAATCCTACCTTTGAACAGCTACACAACATATGTGTATAACGTATTATCACAATATCACACATGTTATATGTAATATACGAATTATCTTTTCCCTGATTGGTTTTCACAAACCACAATCTTTTCTCACACAATGGCTATCTTCCCAACTAGACTAGGTATGCGTGCCAGTCAGTTAACGTATGAAACATGCTGAGACTGGAATTTTCATCACAAACATCAAAAGTTGCTATTCAACTTTAGAAGCATACCGACACTACATGCAAGCTTAGGAAATTTGCGTCCAACATGCAACTTTGACAGCTGATACATAACAGTATTGTGGCAACACTTCATAGCCCTGCAAATTCAGATCACACACACAACTTGTGATAAGCTTGAATCTTATAGCCATCTAAAAGGCAAGCTCAGTATAACATACTGATACATTTGAGCTACTAACAACTGATCAATTATACCAAATCCATCTCATTGTCAGTTTCCCCATGAAATAGAAATGTGTGCCAACAAATGGATAAGTTATCTATGCAAAACTGACAATTGCAGTGAAATGATGATGAACACTCTGAATGCTTTATCGGCTAGCTTGCTCACATGCATTCTCAACATATGCCTATCTACCATGCAACCCAAACACTTGGCATACAACAGTATTGCACCCACACACTTGGCACAAACAATACCATAACAACTTTAACCATCTGTAAAACTACATCGCAGTCATTTCACGAACCATAACATTGACGATGCTACACTATCTATCAGTGTAATACAGTACTATCCTGTTGTTGGAAAATTGACAAGTAGCAAATTACACAACATGATCGAATATGTACAGAAATACGTCTCCTTCACTAATTTCTAGGTATCGGCATGGATACGAAACAATCTTTGAATCCCCATCTAACAATACACATGATTTTTTTCTAATAGAGCACATTACCCCACATCGTATTCTTAATATACTTCCTAAACAATTTACCACTTACCAGTTATGCACTATATAAACCATTAGCTGCCCAAACGAGACATGCATCCAGTACCATTAAGCGCATCTTATGTTCCAACAATTGCACCACCAACATTCAATCGCCAGACCGAACATCATGACACCATTCACGATTGCAGAACTTCAGTCGGCATTGGTATCATTACTTCACGCAATACTGTTGTCATATTACTTTCCAATGTCAGGTCATGTAAGCTCTTACTACACAACAATGTGATATTTAATTGAATCACTGCCACATTTTTCTCAGGAAGCATACAATGAAGCTTGGATAAGAGTTTGCATTCGTATCATCCCAACCACACAGCAGGGATGGTTCAATGCATGTGATACGTGCCAGCAAGAGTGTATTCATTCAAACTGTCATAGTTGCCGCAACTCCCAATCCAACACTACTCCCAGGTTAACCAGCTATAACACATGCAAATTCACATTTAAAGATGTTTAGATCAATATTTTACACACAAATATTTATTTCGATACAGATGCCGTCTCATGGTTGAGCTCAAAGATGACACCGGTACAGTGAATGTTACGCTGTTTGGGCAAGCGGGGGAAACTGTGCTTAACACAACAGCTGCAACCTTGGCCCGAATGACGCTAGAGGTGTTAATATAGTACTTACAAATAATACATCATATAACTACATAATACAACATCGATAACATATTTACAATGAAATTTGTGCCTCACTTCAATGTTATAATGTAACACGAGGAATGCCAGTCTCTCATCATCAATGCCAACACAAGCAATGCATCAACACCTTTCTATGTGCGTGTTGTAAAAGGCGTACACCAAACCAATCGCAGCATATTTAGGTGGGTGGTCCGCCATGTTAAGATTGCATGAACGTGACGACGCAATGGCAATAATAGTGAATAAGATCCAATCGTGAATATGTATCGACATAAAATTCTCTCGTGACGTACTTTGTTATATTTCATTTATGTTTGTTGTACGATATGTGGTGCAGTACCATGTTTCCGTGTGGCTTTGTTGCATTGAATAAAATTTCGTTATATTTTCTACTTTGCCATTATTGTTGATACTGCATAGTGTACAGACTCCTATAATTGACTGTAAGTACAACAGCGTAGACAAGCAAGGATTACTTATTTTGCATATCTACTTCGGCTATAACCCAATCCCAACTATGTCGACCATGTAATTGCATGCATACCGTTATGCTGAACAAGAGGATAAGAATATGCATATATAACTAAATCATGTTGACACTATAACCAAGAGCATCGTAATTAACATTCATATATCACTTCATCCCAACTTTGCTGAGCATGTTTCATTTCATCGATATGCGGTGGCCTCGGTGTACGCAACACATAGTAATGCGTGCCGTTCTATCCTGTGCACAATAGTTCAACTAACTAAGTAGGGCAATCATCCTATAAAAGCAGTACCTCCAAAATCTATACTATTATCAACATACAGCATTGGTGCGACGGCTTTCAATGGAAGTCAGCAACATATCAGCAGTTAGGGCTACTTTGGTGAGTTGTTTCTTCCATTTAGTTATCTTGTCCACAGCATAACAATTGCAAAAAGCTAACACCTAATTAATTATACCTGACAGCCCTTATACAGAGAAACATGGATTAAGGTATCAATGACTGCAATACCAACAACCCAGCAGCCATGGTTCAAAGCATGCCGAAATTGCAAAAATGAGTGCTTGGGACAGATCTGCAATAAATGCGGCAATTCTACCCAGGATGCAATTATATGGTTAGATAACTATTCAGTGTACAATATATGCAACAATTATTCTACTCTATACTACATTTGTTCTTGACATGAAATATATGCAAACTAACAACCACACAACCCTTCGATGCAGCGGCCGCCTTTATGTTGAGTTACAAGATGACACTGGGATAATGGATGCCACAATATTTGGGCTACCTGTTGAAACTGTCTTAGACAACACCCTTGTCACAATGTCAACAATGTCTGAGCAGGTATTCTTATCTTTTAAAATAGGCAATGTATATATTCGATAACAACACCAACCACAATTTCATATTCAGGAACAACAGAATCTCCTACTAGCCGCAAATGCGAGAGGAACATCACAGAAATTCTACGTCCGCATACTCAGATGCACACAAAACAGGAACCCAAGATTAACAAGGTGGGTCGTTCGCCGGGTTCAAAAAGCAGACTAAACACTTATAAGAACCATCACTGAAGGCAAATATAGTACAGGCTTTTATAGATGCCATGCATGTTGACTGCCAATGTACTTTCCTTGCTGCAATGCTGCAATATCGAGTGTTTATCTTTTTGCTGTTTTAATGTAATATTCACAAGTTTTTAAACTATTCATGTTATGGAGAAGCTACTATCAGCTATGGATCCGATTACTCTAAATATAATATACCTACATATCTTAAGACTATTTACAGTGACCGGCAATGACAACCACATTTCTCCGCTCATCCGACAAACAGACGTCCAAAGGGTATTGGCAGATGGATCTAATATTCGTAAGCATTTCACAGGACAACTAATCAAAACTTGTATAGATGTGTGGGTTATGAAAGCGTCTGACAAGTAAAATTTCTATCCAGATATCACAATAAGCAATCCTTCATGTCAAGCCAGCTAGGTCCACGATGTACTCAGGCCTGAAGCAATCAGATCCAAAATTAGAGTAGGCATGTCCGGTGAAAATGATGATCAATGTTCTCACATATACAAAAGGCACAACCATTGATTGTGATCAGTGGTTACAACTAATATTGTTTTATCAATAAAATGGATTGGTTATCCACTAATTATTTATCGTCGTTACGCATCTTGTACGTTTGCTACATCACATTCAACTGGTTTAGCCAACTACCAATTTGGCTTAATTACTCATAACTTTCCTAAGTGATGTTTCTCTGGAAAAAAAATGCATTGTACCATGCTGTAAAGAATTTATCACTTAGTTATGTACATGAATAAATATAAATAAGTAGGTTGCTGGTATTCTTGTAATGCGTGCCATCGTATGCAAATTATTTACAGATGACATTACCACCCACACCAGGTGATTTCAGTGTTACAGCATGTCTCAGTCTGAATGCGAAACAAATTTCTAATAATTATAAAAAAAAACACAAACAAAAACAGCAGAGAAAAAGCATTTAGCACAGGACATTATATAACTATATCACATACAGCTCAGGTACCTACCAACCCTTGCATCAAATGTTACTATAAATACTAACATACATATCAACTACCTCATAATGCACAACAACCAAGCACCATTGCTTTGTTCCATAAGCTTTGTTTGCACCTCGCAAGAACAATTCATCCAAGCATCAAAGTTTGTATCGTCTTCAAAGATACAAACAAGAAATGACACTCTGTGCAATAGTCGATCTGCCATCACTGCCGGTGAGAATTTCCTTCGGTAATGAACAATCACTGCCAGCTTAGTAATGCAGCTTTCCCAACAGTTTCATTTTAGATTGTATGTTTTTTTATGACTAACTGCAGGCTACAATACGCGAGATTTGGGTACAAGCCACCGTTCATGCTTTACCAACAAATCAGCAAGCATGGTATTACGCATGCAAGCTGTGCAATCGTGTTGCAAATCGTTATCCAAACAACAGATTCCAATGCTCTGCTTGTCAAAATAATGATTGTGATGCTATACCGTGGTACGTAATGACACTAACAAGCATTACACTGTAGACTGTATCAACCTAAGTTTACACAACATCAATTTAACACCTTTTTTCAAAGAGGACGCGAAATCTAACTGCCAAATGTTTTTTTTTTTAATTTTTTTGCTTGTTTCTCCCCAGGGGACGTATAACTGTGCAACTTCATGATGGTAGTGCCGAACTCCAGGTATGCATCTTCGGACAGTCAGTAGACACTGTATTGGGGATAAATGCAACAACCATGTCGTCAATGTCGGCTGAGGTATGAAACAAAATTTCTCGATTTAAAATTATACCCCATACCCAAATAGCTTATTATATTCGGCACTGGGTTTGTTTCAAGGAACAACAAAGCGTGCTTGAGTCCGTGAACACGAACAGCGGCGCAAGAAGATTTTACTTCCTCCTTTCCCGGTGCACCAATGGAAATGTATTCCCAATGAATGGTTGGACCGTACGCTATGTAGTTGAAGCTTGATGCACGCTCACACATAAAAACATAGCCCTATCGACGAACTAATAAAGAAAATATGCCATTGTCGTCTTTTATGTTATTGTAATTAACGCTCTGTTATCAGTTAATGTCCACGTAATATTGTAGTTCGGTCTGCATAATATGATGTCCCCGCTACATTTGTTACACATTTTATCCTTACTTGCAAAGTCAATTATGCGGTAGAATAGCGAATTAATATAAAACACATGCTAGGACGAATAAAAATCGAATCGCTGATTTTAACGACGATTTATACGGCCATTTACAAGATTAAACTCAAATCATAAATGCAACAATAGTTCGGATAGCTATTGAAATAGTATTAAACCATGCTTTTGTGACAGTGTGAACAACAACTAAACGTATACTATTACACGGATAAATACAGGCTGGGCATCATAACACATTAATCGCTTATGCTTCTAAGTGCAAGTAGATCGCACTGGAGTGTTTTCACAAGTTATATTTGCTTAAATTCTTTTTGTGGCATTGTAACTCGTTCGATGCAAGCGTCATCCTGCAAATACATCATTGAAATTAGATGAGGTGTTTTGCAACACACCACCACCCGCAAGATGAATAAAATACAATTAACCCTGAATTTAGTTTTCAGATCCCTTTAGGAAAGAGATTCCGAGTCAATACTCGTGTATCTGCTAATTATTTATAATTCTCGTATTAAGTTACAAGTTTTGGGATCATTGATATTGTTATTTGCGAAAAAATTTTCTTACACATTTTAGTTATGAGGAAATATCTTACAAATAAAGTCGACTTCCCTATCACATCTACAAGCATCACACAATATAATGTCTTCGTTCCGCGCCCATCCTGATCTCCATCTGTGTTGGGGTTGCGATGCACAGCAACGCTGTTTCTCCGTCTGTATGATTGGATTTTTAATCCAGATGCTCCTTAAAATTGACTTAACCTTTTGCCGGTACTCCTCCAATTTTGTTTCTATCTCCTTGTCTTTTGTCATTCCACAGAACAACTCGATTCCCTTCTCACGGTATTTATCTCCACTCAACACCAAAATGATGACAATTATATAACGTGCTTCTCCAAGTCCAGCTTCAGCTGCTTTTTGTAAGGCGTCTAAGCCATCACTATATCGGCACAAACTGAAGTAATCAATCTAAAATTTAAAAAAAATAAAAAAAAAATGTACGTCAGTTTATGTCACTTCACAACGATTAACTTAGCTTTTCTTCTTGCTCCACGTTATGATAAATCAATATAACTGCCGCTTACCATTCCTTGCCTAAATAGAGCTTCTGGGTTCCCACTGTCATTGCATCTCTTCATAAATTGCGAGAATCCCCAAATCCACTGCTGACTGGACCGCCATGGAACGACGGGGAACTTCTTAAGTGACACCTTCTCGTATACGCAATTATAGTTAGATGCTTCATTGAACATCTTCAAACTGCTACATGTTGCAAAAAATTGCAGATAATCATCAAACTGGAAGGGGTGAAAGTGCCTTTGCATCAAAGTTGAGGGGGTGAAACTGTCTTTTACCCCTATAATATGGTAAAGTTTCCAGTATAATCCCTCACCATCTAATGTGTTTACATTAATTAGGGGTTATTGTTTGAAATAGACTAAACAAGAATACATTCAGAAATCAAACTACAAAGGTTCTGAAACTGGTGATCGCCTCCTATTCCTCCCATCACCAACACCTAAAGAATGAGCCTTTGCTCAACAGACACTACTTAATTGCTCGAAATTGAGGGCTAGGAAGACAGCGGATAAAAATTGGTTTATCGTGTTTATTAAAATGTAAGAACATAGACATAATCTCTGTCTGCAATCTCTATGTCCAGTGGCACTCTTATATGGAGACCAACCCCCACTCGAATTTTGAAAATTCCCAATTATTACGCTATATTTATTTATCTTATTATATTAGCCCCCAACTCAAAGTTTTAATATTCACAACATTTAGCCTACATTCTATTAATATAATTACATTAGTTCCCACTCGTATAATATATTCACTTCAACAATCTATCAATTCGTCATTTTATCCATTAAATACTTCAAAATTTATCAACAGATCCGTCATTAAACTTGAAATTTTTCTTGTACTCACACGGCCAAATTTTAAATCCGCCCATGTCTGTGTCAAAGCTTTTATAGAGACAAAAAAACACACTGGGTCATGTACACAAACATGGTAAGTGAAAATAGAAAACTCTCCAACTCTATCAGTATGATATGATAAAATCCTTCTTATTCTAATACTATTGCTATTGATATTCAAATTGAGCTTTGAAGATTATGAATACTTAACGAAACAAGGGAGATAGAGAAGCAGAATAACATAGAATATTACCTTTTCTTTGCGGTAAACAAATCATCAGATGAACAAGATCCCAAAATTGCCAATATTTCTGTGATTAACTCTTTCGGGAGTGAGTTGATGGTGGAGGAATTGCTCTCCTTTGTGTTCCTTCTTCTTACGGATGACCTCAGCGGCGCCATAGTTGTGTTGAAAATAGCTAATTGTGTTCTTGTTCTTGGTGCTGCTGCACTACAGAGAGAGTTGATAGAAAATAATACGTGGAAAGTGGTTTATATAGAGAGTTGGTGCATGTATATAGATAAGTCTTCGGTACAAATAATGAGTATCACTCTGTATCTTAAATATCAAGTTTGAAATAATAATCATTAACAATGCACTGGGTTGTGCATGAACTGGTAATATACAGCATCTGTTCATATCATGATTACATTAAACTGATTGACATGCATATTTAAGCACACACATCTGCAATAAATGCAATCTGCAATACAAGTCAATCAAGCATCGTCTACTGCCAAGCATACTCAACTTGAGAAAACATCAATACGCATCAAGCGAAGACGATGCACAAAGACGATGTTAGCCACACATCTCAGACCAAAAAAAAATATTAATCGTTCGATCAAGCAGACACGATATGCATCAATCCATGAATAACATAGTATGATACATCATTCTAAACGATTATTAAATTGTGAAGAAAGCAAACTCTGCATTGATACATGAAATATAGACGAAGATGACATCAATCCATAACCCCACCACAAATTAAGCATGACCAAACTCAACATTAATACTCATAAGACGTAACATGAAACTACGATCCACCATAACATAGCACCAAAAAAAAAAAAAAAAAAAAAAAAAAAAAAAAAAAAAAAAACCTAGACACTCTATAATCTTGGTTTCTTCTTGCATGAATCTTGAACATCTTCTCCAGTATTCTTCCTCTTGCTGCCCTTATCTGGTGTCGCATCCAGCGGAAGAATTGATTTCTTCATTTGCAAGCCTTCGCTACCTCCAGCTATGACTTTTTCCTTCTTCTTTCCACCTGAACTGGAAGAACGAGATACAGAATGCTTCAACTTCAGCGGATAAGAGGAAGCCGTATCAGTTCCCCAGAAGTCATCCTCTTCCTCCGCATCTGAGTACACCGTAGTCTCCGAGCCCTTCCCGACCACATAACCGTGTTCAGCCCAACTCTCCCACTCAGATTCGTCAGTCGTGAATTCTTCCTCACTCTGATATTTTTTACTTTTCCTCTTCTGCTCCTTGCTCTTCACCTTAGTAGTCTTTCTCTCTTTGTCATCGGTATTTTCCTTACCAGAGTCCATTGAATTACAGTATGTTGTAACTTAGGCCAACTACTTACGTTTTTATACTAGAAGTAAGTAAGGACGTCAAAAGACCATAGCAAGTTTTCATGACCTTTAATTAAACTGATGCACATGATTACTTAGACAGACACATCTTCAGTAAATGTAATCTGAAGGACAGGTCAATCAACCACCAAACACTGCAAACCCTACTCAATCTACTTAAGAAATCTTCAATGCACATCAAGCAATCCATCTAAATGATGAAACCTAAAGCAGAAGGAGAAAGATTGTGACTCATTCGGGAAGGTAATAGGCGTTGACAATAGAATAGATTGTGCATGAACTGTTAATACATAGCATCCGTTCATGTCCTCTCATTGAACTGATTGACATGCATATTTACACAAACACATCTCCAATAAATGCAACCTGCAAGACAGGTGAATCAAGCACAAGATATTGCAGGCCCAACTCAATCTACTAAATAAATCTTCAATTTACATCAACCAATGCATGTAAATGATGAAACCCAAACCAGAAGGACATAGATGTTGGGTGGTTGGACAAGATAACAAGCATTGACATTGGAAGGTAACATGTTATGAGTATGATTTTGTTAGGCTAAGGAGCTCATGATGCTCATGAGAGAGCAAAATAAGATAATTGTAAATATCAATTAAAAACACAAAGAAAATTCCCGATACCTATCTCACAAACATTGAATATCTGAAAGCACTGCATTATATCAGCCGCTAGAAGTTTCCCAAGTTTGACTGCACAACCCATATATTATGTAGTTATAGCCCGATAATAAGGAAGATTGCCAAACTATATCATTGTAAAACATATTACTCAATATATGTTGCCAAAAAGACAACACCTAATTCAAAGGCAGGTGCAACCAATATCTATGTAGCCAATTTAAGTTGCCATCAATGACACGCTCGTCTACTACTCCTGTACTACCTCACTATGATGCTGAGATACTCTATGCATACTATCCCGTTATTTTAATCTCGTGACTATACAATGTAATACAAATGTGATGCACCCAAACACGGTACGTAAGAATCCTGAATTAGCAAATGTATATCTCCGCCCATCGGACAAGCAGACATGCCAAGGCCACACCGCGCGCAACGCGCGCGGGGTGGAACCTAGTATAAGAGAAAAAGGGTCTGCCAAGAAAGAAACACAATGGGTGAGGATTTGCTTTGAGTTTCGAACTCGCATCCAACCCGTCACTGGCAGTACGAAACCACCTGATTTGCATCCATTACTTGTGCAAAATGCAGTCCGGTTTATTAAATTAAAGAAGGAAAAAAAGAAACGTGTTGCTTGAATTTGGATTCATCCTGCGAAAAAAACCCCGATGCAAATTTGGATTCAATTCGCTCTTGCTTGCATGAACTGAGAAGTCATGAGCTGGGACCATCTAACTAGATGGCATGTCAATATTGAGAGCAATTTTTTTAAAGATTTATTTGCTTCTCCTCGGAAAAAAAAATGCTTCTTGAGCTTTCGAAGCCATGTCTTTGACCAGACAACAAAGCAAAACGCCACTACATAATCCGCAACCAGGCATATGCAATGGTTTGGGATGAAATCCCAGAGATCATACCACTTGCCGTATATGCAAAGAAGTATTAAAATTACTATTTAGCTAAAAAAAAAAAAAAAAAAAAAAAAAAAAAAAAAAAAAAAAAAAAAAGACTTGTGAAGATTGGGAATGAAGCTTCTGGCAGGAAACAAACCGCCTGAACTACGGTAGTGGTCGCATTTTTTTTAAACACTTTCGGATTCAGAGTCGGAGTCACTGGAGTTGGATTCAGACTCCTGGCCACTCATGCCCCCCAGATCTGAATGGCTTACTCCCGTCTGTTGTATGATTTTTGTCAATTAATTTTGGTATGCTAGATAAAAATTGTTGAATGAAAATTCAGACGAAATTGTCCCTTTTGCGTTTTCAAACCCGGTTGGTTTGGCAGCAAAAACAATACCAAACCATAGACTGGAGCCCACTTGGATTGTTAACGTTCAATCGAATTGGAAAGCTCTCAAAAAGTCGGAGTTCTCCATATTCGAAGATCAGAGTTTGAATACCGTGACCACTGGTCCGTATAGTGTCGCTAACCACTTAATTAGAAACCCTAGTTCATTTCCCTAAATTATATATTTATTCTGTTTATCCTTTTTCTTCATGTATGCAGAGGTTGTAAAGAGAAATCAAAATGCACTGGGCATAGGTTTCGCGAATCCCGATCAGGCCACTGTCCAACCAAGAACTAAATCTATGAAGTACGTGAAATATTAGTGTTACCATGCATACATCTTAATATTTTAATTCATTGTTTATATGTCAAAGATTCATTTTATAAAAGAGTAACATAATATTTCATGGGTTTGACCGAGATCCAGAAATTATATGTTTTTAGTCGGATTATTATCCCAAAAGAAAGGTTAGCTATTTGAAATTTGTATTTCACATTTTTATATAGAAATCAAATTTCCACATAGCCTGAAGTTATGGAAGAAGAATAAGAAGAAAAAAACATGCGACAATATTTTTTCCATATGCTACTATTTTGACCCATTCTCAAGCGTGAACGGTAGTGGATTCCATGAGTGAATGTTTTATTCTGTTCCTTTAAGTGAATAATGATGCATTCCTTGAAGAGAATCCTACAAATTATATGGTCAAAACAACACGCACGGTCATGGACTTGGTTGCGGTTGTTATACGATTTTAGTACCTTGAGTATTCAATATTGATCACCTAAGACCACATGAAAATGGGAGATAAGAAGAGGAAAAAAAGGCACCAATAGTTGCAAATATCCCCCCAGTAAGTCGGCATGGTCGCGTAATTGTAATATGCAATATCTTTACATTGATCTCTATTAGAATTTTTGGTTGAGTGGTTCAATATCCTCTCAATATCAAGATTTGTTTGGTTGAGTGATTCAATATCCTCTCTATTGGAATAGGTGCCCTAGATGCAATATATATTTAGTATGACAATGTTTTGGCTAGAATATTCATTTATTGATTATTGCGATATTTAATATAATGAAGCCCTTAGATAATTTGTGTTGTTTATCTTAAATATCCTTAGGCATTATATTGATTAATAGGACGATCAAATATAGACTAGTATGTGTGTAGATTGATATGAAGATATAAAGTCTAACACATAGGTGTGCATTAGGAGTAATGGCATACTGGATTGACCCACGACGAGAAGGATACATTAGATTAGGCCAAAGTCAAAATCGCTTCTCGTAGTGCCAATTATATTGTAATCCTTAGACTTGAAGTCACTAGATACTTTAGTTGTGAAATATCATGCTTTGATGTTATCCAACGATGCGCCTTAACCGGGCAACTATAAAGATAACTATCGGGCATGATAGGAAGCAAGCTTAGAGATCGTAGTGATGTAGAGAGGATTTGTCCCTCCCACATAATGGAAGAAAATATCCGTGGCCACTCGAGGGATGGTGCTTATTGAATGTCTGGCCAGACTCTGATAAATCAATATGGAGATATTGATGTTATCTGCTTGCATAAGCATATTTCCAGGATCGAGAAAATATGGATTGGATATACGAGTGTGACTATTATGTATCGTGTCCAATCCGGATATAGAGACAAAGGGATAATACAATATGAGATATTGGGCACAAGGTTTGTCGGGATCACTGACTTATTTCTATTAGTTGGGTGGCGTGGATGAGTTGCTAGACACCGCTCCATGTTAGTAGTAATAAGTTACTACCAACTAAGTAGAAACCAATGGGGTCACACACCGGATGGATTAAATTGGATATAGGTATTAATTAGTTTGACTAATTAATAAAAGGATCATAACGCAACCACAAGCAAACTTAGTGGGACTAATTTTCATGTGGGCTAATCCATGTAAGGACATGATTGGGACCTTTATGTAGCTAATAAAGAGTTATGACTATATAAAAGATCTCTAGCTTGTTAATTCTCTACACAAGTCATTATTTGAGAGAACTTAAAAAACAAGAGAGAGAGACAAGGAGAACGCCGAAGCCCTCATCCCTGTCACTCCCCCTTGCCATCGGCCACGGTCGTGCCTTGTTTTGCGTGATATCCTTCCTCCTTCTTCCGTTTCTAGAACATCTCGGCGAGTAGGATTCCAATCAAAATCCAAGGTGTGAATATTCATATAGACGAAGACATTATTCATCGTGTGATCTCCCAAACCAAGGTACACATCTTCTATGCTCTCATCATGTTATGATTATCTCTTCTTGTGATCCTTGGTGGGCCTTGATTAGGAACTTTTGTTATTCCGTTGCGTTACCTACGTCAAAACCCAACAGTGGTATCAGAGCCACAGGTCGTAGTGCATAACATGATTTTATGTGTTACAATTTCAGTTTATACACCGTTTTATTCATATTACGCGAAACCGAAACTAATAAGCATAGTATATTCAAATTGAATTTGATTCAAGACAAACAAGACCTAATTTAACATTGGATGTGTAAATTGGTGAGCTTAATCACATAGGATGTGAATAATTGGGTTCTTGAAAAAATTGGGGTTCTTGGGCACATAATTAGGAAAAAAGGTTTTTTCAAATTATGGAAACAGCTAAGTTTGGGCAACAAGGCAAGGAATTGTTTTGGAAAAAATTCCATAAGGAGGTTCGGCCCCTAGGGGGACCGTCCCTCTTGCCTTGCCGCCCAATAAAGGCTCGACCAAGGGGTTGGGCCGGCCTAGCGTGCGGCCTAGCCGCGCGCGAGGCTCGGCCGACCACCCCAAGGCCTAGCCTTGGTCCTTGGATGGTTCGGCCATGGTGGATGGTGAATTTCTTGGACCGTTGTGACCCTAATTACCCAATTTCAAACTACAATTGAAAATGCACGTTAAAAATTGGTTTTAACTGTATTATGTGCTTTGTTGCATGGCGGATGGATATGGCCTAGGTTTGTGGATGTTTGTGTTTGTTGTGGTTTGATTTACGCCTTGCGAGCTGATCACATTAATGTAATAGTTAGTTAATTTTACGGTATGCGAGCTGAACATCTTCATCAACGTGTGAGGTTTTATTTATTTATTTAATCTAGGTGTTAAGCTAGAATTAGAAATATTTAGAGAATATCCAAGAGCATGGAGGAGAAGAACGGAGAACCAAGAAGCCACAAAGACGATGAAGACTCATATCCCTAGGCGCGTGGCTATGGTGGAGCACATGGAAATGAGCTTGTCACTTTAGGGCATATAGATATTACCATTGGCTTGGTAAAATCTTAGTCTAGGGGTCATATTCATGCCACGTTAATTTTTCTTTTGTGGATGTTTATTATTTATGTCTTGTTATTTATTTTTGTGTGTATGGCGATACTGGCAAAACGTTAACAAGATAATAATAAACAAGTTTGATTTTTTATTGTGGATTGAACAATCCAACTAAGTATATCATGTTGATGGGATCAACCAAACGAAGAATGACTATTAAATCCCTCAAATAGAATACTGTGTTTTTCCTTCTCTTGCCTAAACACCCTTCATGATCAAGGTCTATTAAATCCGGGCTTGCCAAAGCAAGGCGTTTTAATTCACGATGATGTGTTGCGGACGACACAAGCAAGTAACGTGTGATTGTTGAAGCAAGAGGTTGGACGCAACTGTGTAAGATCAATTGGATTGATGAAACTAGAGGCATGACAATTAGGTGTTATCTAAAGGAGAAAGATTAATGAGTTATTCGCCTAATTGGACCAAGAGTTGAATGGGATGTAATTGGAATGGTTCCTACCTAAATAACCAATTCTTGGGTGACTTGCCAAAGCAAGCTCAAGAAGAAGTGAAATATGAATCTTGGACCTACTAGAAAATATACATGATATTTTCCGCATTAATGGTGAGGGCTATTAATCCGAAAAAAATAGTGGGAGCTATATTTAATGATCTAGCCATTATTGAATATAGTTAAATTGTTCAAAATACTAAATTTTCATATTTCTCGTTTTGTAGAACTCCAAATGGTAAACAATCGCGCATCTACTTCATCCCTGCGATCTGTCCTTGAGAAGGACAAACTGTCTAGAAAGAATTTCCTTGACTGGTACAGAAATTTAAGGATTGTCCTTAAGCAAGAAAATAAGTTGTACGTCTTGAACACTCCTATTCCAGACCCACCCCAGGATGAGTCTGTTCTAGGTGATGTAAGAGCACGTCAGAAACATATAGATGATTCTAATGATGTGACTTGCCTCATGCTCTACACAATGACCTCTGAGATTCAGAAGCAACACGAGAACATGGAGGCATATGATATGATCATACACTTGAAACAGTTGTTTCAGGAAGAAGCAAGGCATGAGCGGTATGAGTTGTCCAAAGTGATTTTCAAGAGCATTCTCGCAGAAGGGAATCCAGTTCGGCCTCATGTACTCCATATGATCGGGTACATTGAGAACCTCACTAGGCTAGGGTTCTCACTTGGCCAAGAGTTGGCTACTGATCTTGTTTTGCAATTGTTGTCTGACAGTTATAACCAGTTCATCATGAGCTATAACATGAAAGAGATCAGTAAGACTCTGCCAGACTTGCTAAACATGCTGAAGATAGTTGAACAGAGCATCAACAAAGCAAGGGCAAGACCATAATGATGGTGAATAAGAGGAAAGGCAAGGGAGTTGCCTCTACTTCCAAATGAAAGCACAAGAAAGTTGCAAAGTCCAAGGAAGCCCTAAAGCCAAGTGGGGGCATGGTTAAAGGTGATTGTCACTACTGTATCCATTCGGGTCACTAAAGGAGGAATTGTCCCAAATATCTGGAGGATAAGAAGCTTGGAATAGTGATTCCACCACCACCAGGTATTTTTGTTATAGACGTCAATCTATCTATTTCTTCATCTTGGGTATTGGATACTGGATGTGGATCTCACATTTGTCAAAATGTCCAGGATTTGAAAAGAAGTAGAAGATTTGCTAGAGGAGAGATAGATCTGCGCGTCGGGAATGGAGCAAGAGTTGCTGATTAGCTATAGGCGTTTATGAACTATCTTTTCCATCTGGACTTATTTTAGAATTAGACAATTGTATTATGTGCCTGCTATGAGCAGAAACATTATTTCCGTTTCTTGTTTGGACGAGAAGGGTTTTTCTATTTCAATAAAGGACAAGTGTTGCTCCATTTATTTTGATAGTATGCCCTATTGTAGTGCGCATTTGTCTAATGGATTATATATCCTTGATCTAAATAATTCCATCTATAACATAAATATTAAAAGGATTAAAACTAATGATTTAAATCCTACATATCTATGGCATTATCGTTTAGGCCATATAAACGAGAAATGCATATCTAGACTCCATAAGGATGGACTTCTAGACTCATTTGATTTGGAATCATATGAGACATGCGAGTCTTGTTTATTAGGAAAAATGACAAAGTCCCCTTTCAATAATAAATGAGAGAGGACTAGTGTGTTACTTGCACTCATACATACAAATGTATGCGGGCCGTTCCCCACGCCTGCCAGAGGTGGTTACACCTACTCTATTACGTTTACTGATGATTTCAGTAGATATGGATTTGTATACCTTATGAAGGCCAAATTCGAATCATTTGAATTGTTCAAAGAATTTAATAATGAAGTAGAGAAGCAACTTGGTAAAAGTATTAAGGCTTTGCGATCGGATCGTGGAGGAGAATACTTGAGCCAAGAGTTTAACGAGTATCTTAGAGAGTGTGGGATAGTATCCCATCTCACTCCACCCGGAACGTCACAATGGAATGGCGTGTTCGAGAGGAGGAACCGCACATTATTAGATATGGTGCGATCTATGATGTCTCAAACGGATCTTCCAATATCATTTTGGGGACATGCTCTAATGATTGTAGCTTTTACCATTAACCGTGTTCCATCCAAATCGGCCATAAAGACACCATATGAGATATGGACTGGGAAGCGTCCCATAGTGTCGTTTATGAAGATTTGGGGATGCGATGTCTATGTAAAGTGTTTACAAGCAGACAAGCTCAGGCCCAAAGCGGATAAGTGTAAGTTTGTGGGATATCCTAAGGAAACGAAAGGATATTATTTCTACAATCCAGCCGAGAACAATGTGTTTGTGGCTCGGAGTGGCGTGTTTCTAGAAAAAGAGTTTGTCTCTAAATAATCAAGGGGGAGGACGGTAGAACTTGAAGAAATTCAAGAACCACAAATCACTGAACCAATGATGGAACTTGAACAGGAACCGCAAGTCCTTGTGGAACAACATGTTCAGGTGACACAGGAACTCCGTAGGTCAGGAAGGGTACGTCATGAGACAGAGAGGTACGGACTTCTCATGACTGAGCCCGATGACATACCACTCATGGATGATGAGCCTGCAACCTACGTGGAGGCCATGAAAGGCCCAGACTCCAAGAAGTGGCTAGAGGACATGAGATCCGAAATGGATTTCATGTATACCAACAAATTATGGACTTTGGTCGAACCACCTGAAGGGGCTCGGCCCATAGGGTGGAAGTGGGTCTTCAAGAAGTAGACCAACATCGATGGCAAGATAGTTGCCTACAAGGGGCTATTGGTGGCTAAAGGTTATAGACAGATTCATGGTATTGACCGTGATGAGACTTTTTCACCAGTCGCCATGACTAAATCCATTCGAATCCTACTTGCTATTGCAACCTACTATGACTATGAGATTTTGAAAATGGATGTCAAAACAGCGTTCCTTTATGGGAACCTCCTCGAGGATGTGTATATGACACAACCGGAAGGTTTTGAGGATCCAGAGAATGCCAATAAAGTATGTAAGCTACAAAGATCCATTTATGAATTAAAGCAAGCTTCTAGGAGTTGGAATCGACGTTTTGTAGACACGGTCAAAGAGTTTGGCTTCATCAACAACGAAGATGAGCCCTGTGTTTACAAGAAGGTTAGTGGGAGCTCTGTAGTGTTTCTTGTCTTGTATGCGGATGACATACTACTCATTGCAAACGATATTCGCAATCTATTAAAGATTGGCTGAAAAAGTGTTTCGCAATGAAGAACTTAAGAGATGCAGCTCATATACTTGGTATCAAGATCTATAGGGATAGATCTAGAAAGCTACTCGGCCTGAGCCAAAGTACATATATAGACAAGGTGTTGAAAGGGTTCAACATGCAAGATTCCAAGAAGGGATTCTTCCCCATGTCGCATGGAGTCACTATATCTAAGACTGATTGTCCTTCCAATGAGATTGAGAAGGACCGCATGATTACGATACCCTATGCTTTGGCCATAGGATCCATCATGTACGCCATGTCATGTACTAGACCACGTGTATCATACGCATTGAGTATGGTAAGCAGATATCAGTCCAATCCGGGTGAGAGTCACTGGATTGCTGTCAAGAACATCCTAAATTACTTGAGAAGAACTAAGGATGCGTTCTTGATATTCAGAGGTAAGGAAGAGCTAATTGTAATTGATTACACTGATTCAAGCTTCCAAACCGACAAAGATGACTATAGATCGCAGTCTGAATACGTGTTTTGCCTGAATGGAGGAGTTGTGAGCTGAAAGAATTCCAAGAAAGGGACATTTGTTGATTCTACAACAGAAGCTGAGTATATTGTTCCTGCGGAAGCAGCAAAAGAGGGAGTTTGGACAAAGAAGTTTATCACTAAGCTTGGTGTGGTCCCTAGCATCGTGGATCCCATACAGTTGTATTGTGAAAACTCTGGAGCGATCGCACAAGCAAATGAACCAAGATCACACCAGAAATCGAAGCATGTACTTAGGAGATTCCATCTTATTCGTGATATGATCGATCGAGGAGATGTGAAGATGTGCAAGATTTCAACGGATGACAATCTTTCAAATCCGCTCGCAAAGCCACTTGCGCAGCGAAAGCATGAAGGGCACTCTAGATCTATAGGCATACGAGATGCACCAGATTGGTTCTAGTGAAAGTGGAAGATTGTTGGAATAGATTCCGTAGAGGCAATCTATATTTAGTATGAACAATGGTTTGGCTAGAATATTCATTTGTTGATTATTGTGATATTTAATATAACGAAGTCCTTGGATACAATGTGTTGTTTATCTTAAATATCCCCAGTCCATTATATTGATTGATAGGACGATCAAATATAAACTAGTATGTGTGTAGATTGATATGGAGATATCAAGTCTAACACATAGGTATGCATTTGGAGTAATGGCATACTGGATTGACCCACGACGAGAAGGATACATTAGATTATGTCAAAGTCACAATCGCTTCTCGTAGTTCCAATTATATTGTAATCCTTAGACTTGAAGTCACTAGATACTCTAGTTGTGAAATATGATGCTTTGATGTTATCCAACACTGCGCCTTAACCAGGCAACTATAAAGATAGCTATCGGGCACGATAGGAAGCAAGTTTAGAGATCGTAGTGATGTAGAGAGGATTTTTCCCTCCCAAATAATGGGAGAAAATATACATGGCCACTCGAGGGGTTATGCTAATTGAATGTCTGGCCAGACTGAGATAAATCAATATGGAGATATTGATGTTATCTGCTTGCATAAGCATATTCCCAGGATCGAGAAAATATGGATTGGATATACGAGTGTGACTATTATGTCTCGTGTCCAATCCGGATATAGAGACAAAGGGATAATGCAATATGAGATATTGGGCACAAGGTTTTTCGGGATCACTGACTTATTTCTATTAGTTGGGTGGCGTGGATGTGTTGCTAGACAACGCTCCATGTTAGTAATAAGTTACTACCAACTAAGTAGAAACCTATGGGGTCACACACTGGATGGATTAAATTGTATATATGTATTAATTAGTTGGACTAATTAATAAAAGGATCAAAACGCAACCACAAGCAAGCTTAGTGGGACTAATTTGCATGTGGGCTAATTCATGTAAGGACATGATTAGTTTTGGGGCCTTTATGTAGTTAATAAAGAGTTATGACTATATAAAGGATCTCTAGCTTGTTAATTCTCTACACGAGTATTTGAGAGAACTTAACAAATCAAGAGAGAGAGACAAGGAGAAGGTAGAAGCCCTCATCCCCGTCCGTCCCCCTTGCCGTCGACCACCACAAGGCACGGCCGAGTGCCTTGTTTTGCGAGATCTCCTTCATCCTTCTTCCGTTGCTAGCACATAGCGGTGATAAGGATTCCAATCAAGATCCAAGGTGTGGATATTCATAGAGACGAAGACATTATTCGTCGTGAGATCTCCCAAAACAAGGTACACATATTCTATGCTCTCATCATGTTATGATTGTCTCTTCTTGTGATCCTTGGTGGGCTTTGAGTAGGAATTTTTGTTATTTCGCTGCCTTACCTACGTCAAAACCCAACACTCCCGATATCTACGCAAATTTATGGTTGAGTGACTTAACATTACACTCGCCACGTCAAATTTAGAGTAAGTGTGTAAAAATTTTGTTTCATTCGTATCAATGTTGGCTTCTACCTTCATTATCTCTATATTTTGACATGTAACATTTTCTTAATTTTTATGAAGCCTCATTTTCTTTGATGGCTCACAAAAGAAAAGAAAAAATTTAGAAGAATATTTATAAGTCCTCGTCGTACTTATCGACATTGTATTACGCATCGAGGTTATAAATGATTGAGTTTATGAAAGGTACCCTGAAAGATATAACCTATACATGTCGAACTCACCGTTTCGGCAAATAGAAGAAAAAAAAACTATATTCAAGGATGTCCAAGAGATCTGTGCACAAGAGATTCCTGCAGGGAGAACTCTGTGTACACCGAGAGTAGAGGATCGGAAATGGCACAGGAAGAGTTGGGTTGTGTGTAGGGAGAGAGTAAGGCAGTAGTAATGTTTGAGAGAGAGACAGGGGTTTGGCAGAGCTTCCGCGTAAGTCTGGTGTGTCCTCCCTTTGTATGGAAAGGTTAACGTCCTATATATAACGGAGAATGTGACCGTTGAAGTGTGGTTAATGCGCCCATCAATGGCGGCTTAATTAGTTTAACCACAACGGCACGTTCGTCCGCGTATATAGGGACCGTTATAGCACGTTATGCGCGAATACCGGAACCGTTATGGGGTTGACCGGGTTTGACAGCGTTTGACCGGGTTTATGGAGCTCGTGCCATAAATCTCTCAAAAGCAGTTACTAAAGGTCGCGCGCGAGCTTGGCTCGCACGCGACAGGACTTACTCTAGCCTCCAAACCACTAAGTCCCTACAAGTCCCGTGCAGTGGTATGCGAGGGCCCTGTCTCGCAGCCCCCACATGGATCAGCTCGGCTGGTGATCCAATGTGTATGGAGCACAATATGGTGTGCTGGATGGTTGCCACGTGGCCAAGATCTTTCAGCTCAGAAAGCACTATCTACATTAGCCCCCTTTCTGCGCGTGAAGACTCATAGCCGGATAGACTTCCATGCGCGGAAACCAACGTACGCGTCGCCGCCACGCACCAATTCAAATATGAGTAAGTTCAGCCCCCGTGCGTGCCATTTTGACCTAAAACCCCTAGAGTCGTGTCGTCTGGTATTTAGGGTTTTAGGGGTGACGTCAGCTTGTCCAGTGATTGCGCGATTCGACGGTGACGGTTGCGATTCGACTACTGAAAGGACGCAACCCTTCATCGTTTTCAGATAAATACTCTGTACTCTCCATTATAGGCTCGATGTTCTTCGTGCATTCGATTAGTTTTGAAAACATAGGCGTTTGCAGGTTAATAAGCATACCTTTGTACTCATCTCGCATTCACTGCAGGCATATTTCTACGAGTCTACTTTCAAGCATCACATCTTTACATTCCAAGGACTTGGCCCTGAACTTCTTGATGAAAGTTATTCCGTCCTCCTCGCGCTTCTGATACATCCGCGAGAGGTGAATCATCGTCACCTTTTCTTCCATCTGTAAGAACTTGGTGTATAACTTTTGGACCATGTCGTCCCAAGTCTTCACGGACCCGGCTTCCAACGTCCTGTACCACTTGTAAGCCACGTTTCCCAAGGATTTCGGGAACTCACGCATCAAGAGTTTGGGATAGGCTCCATACGGTCCCATCACATCGATGAAACGCATGACATGTTCATGAGCGTTCCCATTGACGTCTTCGAACTTGTCCCAGTTAGGAGCCTTGTACCCAACAGGGTTAGGCATGAGATAGATGTCTCGTGGAATGGGCGGATCATTGTCTAGCTTCGGGAGGATGGTATCCGCGAATGATTGGTGAGCCAGAATGGTGTCTATGCGCCGTTGCAGAGATGTCATACACTCTGGAGTGTTTCCCTCGGCAGCAGGAGGAGGGGTTGCCGCAGGCGGAGGCGATACATATGCCGCAGGAGGATTAGGGACATATTGTGAATTCACATTACCCCAAATCGTCGTTGGAGGAGGCAAGGGATACTGCGAGGTCGGATTAGGTACCAAAGCCGGAGGCTGAGGAGTATGAGCGGTGAGGGCCAAAATTTGAGTTGTTGAACCCTGAATTGAGAGTAACTGCGTAGTCGCCGGTGGAGTTTGCAGATTAGGGTTGGGTGGTGTGGTTGACGCTCCCAGTCCTTGAGTGGTAGAGGCTCCTCCTCCCTGAGAGACGGCGGTGGCTGGTGCAGGGTTTGGAACAAGAGTCCCCAAGACAGCCATGATCCGTTCTAGCTGCGCAGATTGAGCTTTGAGAGCCTTCCCCTGACTCTGGATGGTGGCGTCCAAGGCCTCTAGCGTCACAAGCTTCACCGGTGGTCGTAGGAGTACGGCGGATCTCCTCTCCCGAGGCGGCTTCGGTGGAAGGCGATCTGTTACTGATATCATCCTCCTGAGACATGGTTGCTTGTGATGGTAAGTTCACGTCGGGTTCACCAAAATGTGCACAAGAGATTCCGGCAGGGAGAACTCTGTGTACACCGAGAGTAGAGGATCGGAAATGGCACAGGAAGAGTTGGGTTGTGTGTAGGGATAGAGTAAGGCAGTAGTAATGTTTGAGAGAGAGACAGGGGTTTGGCAGAGCTTCCGCGTATGTCTGGTGTGTCCTCCCTTTGTATGGAAAGGTTAACGTCCTATATATGACGGAGAATGTGACCGTTGCAGTGTGGTTAATGGGCCCATCAATGGCGGCTTAATTAGCTTAACCACAACGGCACGTTCGTCCGCGTATATAGGGACCGTTATAGCACGTTATGCGCGAATACCGGAACCGTTATGGGGTTGACCGGGTTTGACCGGTTTGACCGGGTTTATGGAGCTCGTGCAATAAATCTCTCAAAAGCGGTTACTAAAGGTCGCGCGCGAGCTTGGCTCGCACGCGACAGGACTTACTCTAGCCTCCAAACCACTAAGTCCCTACAAGTCCCGTGTAGTGGTATGCGAGGGCCCTGTCTCGCAGCCCCCACATGGATCAGCTCGGCTGGTGATCCAATGTGTATGGAGCACAATATGGTGTGCTGGATGGTTGCCACGTGGCCAAGATCTGTCAGCTCAGAAAGCACTATCTACAAGATCTTTTAAGGCTCATAATTGTAGCTTTTTAGCACATTGTGTTCGTTTTGACACGAGAAATTTTCTTGAGTATTGAGATTCAATATAATAAAACAGTGAAAGTTTTATACTTGAGTTTACGGACATGCCAAGTTATTTTATGTATAGAACTGACATTCTCCGTAGAGTATTTTGGCTTGATGTATTACATCGCCCATAAAACGTAGAGAATATTGTCATAAAAATGGCATGATGCATTCCATCGCCCAGCCGATGCCTTATAGATGCGTTGATTTCATATCAAATGACATAGAGCTTCCAAAATATACTATTCAGCCCCTAAAGTGGCTTGGATGTTGTCAATCACATTTAAAAAATATGCATATCTTATATCAAGCACCTAGAAGACATATAATCTCTAGAAGAGATCAATGGTTTTCGACATGAATTCGTGAAGAACTTTCAAGATTGAGTTTGTCACCATTGACATCACTAAAAGTGATTGATTGCTTGGATGATTGATATAAGAGTTCAAATAGTCTTCATGATTATTTTAGATTGACTATATATGCACTTCTTAGGAATTGTGTAATTTTATCCATCCGGATGAATTTTTATATGAGGTTTTTTTTATATATATCTACATGCTCTATGTTTATTATCTATCTCATTAGAGCCCCTTTTAAAGGAAGAGCATGGGACTAGTGTATTCTCATAAGTGAAACTCGTATCCCAAAGAGGATAGTATTTTAGAGTTCTTGAGAACTTCAAGTTTGAATTATGAGAAATTCTATCTCCTAAGGAGATACATTCTCGCCTAGATTTTTTTGGTTCGAGTATCTAATGTTGGAATAGATGCCCTAGAGGCAATCGTAGATTTAGTATGAACGATGTTTTGGCTAGAATATTCATTTATTATTTATGGCGATATTTAATATAATGAAGTCCTTAGATAAATTGTGTTATTTATCTTAAATATCCCTAGTCAATTATATTGATTAATAGGACAATCAAATATAGGCTAGTATGTGGGTAGATTGATATGGAGATATCAAGTCTAACACATGGGTATGCATTAGGAGTAATGGCATACTGGATTGACCCACGACGAAAAGGATACATTAGATTATGTGAAGTCACAATCGCTTTTCGTAGTGCTAATATTATTGCAATCCTTAGACTTGAAGTCACTAGATACTCTAGTTGTGAAATATTGCGCTTTGATGTTATCAAACGTTACACCGTAACTGGGTAATCATAAAGGTGGCTATCGGGCGTGATAGGAAGCAAGCTTAGAGATCGTAGTGATGTAGATAGGATTTGTCCCTCCCACATAATGGGAGTAAATATCCACGGCCACTCGAGGGATGAGGCTTATTGAATGTCTGGCCAGACTCAGATAAATTAATATGGAGATATTAATGTTATCTGCAAGCATAAGCGTATTCCCAGGATCGAGGAACTATGGATTGGATATACGAGTGTGACTATTTATGTCTCGTGTCCAATCCGGATATGGAGACAAAGGGATAATGCAATATGACATATTGGGCACAAAGGTTTGTCGGGATCACTGACTATTTCTATTGGTTGGGTTGCATGGATGTGTTGCTAGACACCGCTCCATGTTAGTAATAGTTACTACCAACTATATAGAAACCTATGGGGTCACACGTCAAATAGAGTAGAGCTAGATTTGGGATTAATTAATATGGATTAATTAATAGAAGGATCATTGTGCAACACCTTGCAAACTTAGTAGGACTAATTTGCAAGGAAGGGGATAGTTCTAGTCCTACTAGAACAAGAAAACTCTTTTATGGAAACAACAAGGAGTTGTTGGAGTATATAAAGGAGGCTCTAGCTTCCTTCCCACTATATGAGTTATTAATCATAACACACAAAGAGTGGGAGAGAGCAAAAGAGAGAGCAAGACAAGAGCTAGGGCCGAAACCCTAGCCCCGTCCGCCCCCTACCCGACGGCAAAAGGGAGGCCGCCCCTCCTTTGCTGCCTTGTTGCTTCGTTGCTTTGATCTTCATCCCTCTTCCTCCAAGGTTCAAGCTAGCACTTGATTGAAGGAAGAATCTAGATCTCACCTCTAGACGTGGATCAACCGTAGAGACGAGGACATCATTCTTCGTGTGATCTCACAAATCAAAAGGTACACATCTTCTATGTCCTTAATCATGTTATGATGTCTCTTCCTGTGATCCTTGGTGGGCTTTGAGTAGGATTAATTTTTGTTATTCCGCTGCGTTACCTACGTCAAAACCCAACAGTGGTATCAGAGCCACAGGTCGTAGAGCATAACATGATATTATGTGTTTACGATTTCAGTTCATACACCGTATTATTGTTTATTACGCGAAAACTGAAAAATTGGCATAGTAGATGCAATATTGAATTTGATTCAATCAAACAAGACCCAATTTAACATTGGATGTTAAAATTGGTGAGTTTAATCACATAGGATGTGAATAATTGGGTTCTTAAAAAATTAGGGTTCATGGGCACATGATTGAAAAGGGGTTTTCAATTATGGAAACAAAATTATGGAATTAAATCCATAAGGAAACAACCTTGCTTGGGCAACAAGGAAGGAGGAAGGGGACTAGGGCCGAAACCCTAGCCGCCCGCCCCTCCCTTGGGCGCCAAGCAAGGCCGCGGCCCCCCCTTGGGCGTGCGGCGGTCCTAGGGTTCGGGCCACTTGTTGGCTTGAACCCTTTGGACCGTTGTGAAACCCTAGTTACCCAATTTTATTAAAATTAAACAAGCGCGTTAAAAATTGGTTTTAACTGTATTATGTGCTTTATTGCATGGTGGATGGATATGGCCTAGGATTGTGGATGTTTATTGTTTTGTGGTTTGGTTTACGGCCTGCGAGCTGATCAAATTAATGTAATAATTAATTAAGTTTTACGGCCTGCGAGTCGTTCTTTTTCTCCTCGACATGTGAGGCTTTTATTATTTATTTATTCTAGATGTTAGGCTAGAATTAGAAATATTTAGATGATAGCCAAGAGCATGGAGAAGAAGACCGGAGAACCAAAGGAGCCAAAAGACATCCCTAGGCGCGCAGCTATGGTGGAGCACATGGAGATGAGCTCGGAACTTTAGGGCAATTAGATATTATCATTGGCTTGATAATATCATTAGTCTAGAGGCCATATCCATGCCACGTTTTTTTATTTTGTGGATGTTTATTATTCATGCCTTGTTATTTATTTTGTGTGTATGGCGCTACAAGCAAAACGATAACAAGATAATAATAAACAAGGTTGGTCTTTTATTATGGATAGCCCAATCCAAATAAGTAGACCATGTTGATAAAGATCAACCAAACGAATTAAAAGAAATCCCTCAATTAAATATTGCGTTTTGCCTTCTCTTGCCAAAACACCCTTCATGATCGTGGACTATTAAAATTCGGGCTTGCCAAAGCAAGGCGATTTTAATTTTTCATGATGTGTTGCGGACGACGCAAGCTAGTAATGCGTGTATGTTGAAAACAAGAGGTTGGACGCAACTAGGCAAGAATCAATTGGATTGATGAGCTTAGAGGCATGACAATTAGGAGTTATCCAATTGGATAAAGAATAAAAGGAATTTATTCACCTAATTGGACCAAGAGTTGCATGGGATGCAATTGGAATGGTTCCTACCTAAATAACCAATTCTTGGGTGACTTGCCAAAGCAAGCTCAAGAAGAAGTGAAATAAGGATCTTGGACCCACTAGAAAATATAAAGATATTTTCCGCTTTAATAGTGAGGGCTATTAAACCGAGAAAAATAGTGGGAGCTATATTTGATGATCTAGCCATTGTTAAATATAGTTAAATTGTTCAAAATACTAAAATTGCATATTTCTCGTTTTGTAGAATTCCAAATGGCAAACAACAACGCATCGAGTTCATCCCTACGATCTGTCCTTGAGAAGGATAAATTGTCTGGAACAAATTTCCGTGACTGGTACAGAAACTTGAGGATTGTCCTCAAGCAAGAAAAGAAGCTGTACGTCTTGGACACTCCAATTCCAGACCCACCACAAGATGAGTCTCTATTAGCGGAAGTAAGGGCACGTCAGAAACATATTGATGATTCTAATGACGTGACTTGCCTCATGCTTTGTACCATGACTGGTGAGCTTCAGAAGCAACACAAGAACATGGAAGCCTATGATATGATCATACACTTGAAACAATTGTTTCAGGAACAGGCAAGGCATGAGCGCTATGAAGTGTCTAAAGCATTGTTCAAAAGTAGTCTTGCAGAGGGGAATCCAGTAGGTCCTCATGTACTCCGAATGATCGGGTACATAGAGAACCTTGAGAGACTGGGGTTCCCACTCGGCCAGGACTTGGCGACTGGTCTCGTCTTGCAATCGTTGCCTGACAGTTATAATCAGTTCATCATGAACTATAATATGAATGAGATCAACAAGTCTTTGCCAGACCTATTGAACATGCTAAAGACAGCTGAGCAAAGCATCAATAAAGGCAAGGGCAAGGCCATAATGATGGTACACAAGAAGAAGAGCAAGTCAGTTGCATCTACTTCAAAGGGAAAACGCAAGAAAGTTGCGAAATCCAAGGAAGCCCTAAAGCCTAGTGGAGGTGTGGCTAAAGGTGAATGTCACTACTGCAGCCAGCCGGGTCACTGGAGGAGGAATTGCCCTAAATATCTGGAGGATAAGAAGCTTGGAATAGTGATTCCACCACCACCAGGTATTTATGTTATAGACATCAATCTCTCTATTTCATCATCCTGGGTATTGGATACCGGATGTGGTTCTCACATTTGTCGTAATGTGCAGGATTTGAAAAGAAGTAGAAGATTGCGAAAAGGGGAGATAGACTTGCGCGTCGGGAATGGAGCAAGGGTTGCTGCATTAGCTGTAGGCGTTTATGAGCTATCTTTGCCTTCTGGACTTATTTTAGAATTAGACAATTGCTTTTATGTGCCTGCTATGAGCAGAAACATTATTTCCGTTTCTTGTTTGGACGAGAAAGGTTTTTCTATTTCAATAAAGGACAAGTGTTGCTCCATTTATTTTGATAGTATGCACTATTGTAGTGCGCATTTGTCTAATGGATTGTATATCCTTGATCTAAATAATCCAATCTATAACATAAATACTAAAAGGATTAAAACTAATGATTTAAATCCTACATATCTATGGCACTGTCGTTTAGGCCATATAAATGAGAAACGCATATCTAGACTCCATAAGGATGGACTACTAGACTCATTTGATTTGGAATCATATGAGACATGTGAGTCTTGTTTATTGGGAAAGATGACAAAGTCCCCTTTCAATAAGAAAGGTGAACGGACTAGTGAGTTATTGGCCCTCATACATACTGATGTATGCGGGCCATTCCCCACGCCTGCCAGAGGTGGTTATACCTACTTCATCACTTTTACTGATGATTTCAGTAGATATGGATTTGTATACCTTATGAAGGCCAAATCCGAATCCTTTGAATTATTCAAAGAATTCAAGAGTGAAGTAGAGAAGCAACTTGGCAAGAGTATTAAAGCCCTACGATCGGATCGTGGAGGAGAATACTTAAGCCAAGAGTTTGATGAGTATCTTAGAGAGTGTGGGATTAGATCCCAGCTCACTCCACCCGGAACACCACAATGGAATGGTGTATCCGAGAGGAGGAATCGCACTTTATTAGATATGGTGCGATCTATGATGTCTCAAACAGATCTTCCGATATCCTTTTGGGGACATGCTCTAATGACTGCAGCTTTTACCATTAACCGTGTTCCATCCAAATCAGTTATGAAGACGCCATATGAGATATGGACTGGGAGGCGTCCCATAGTGTCGTTTATGAAGATTTGGGGCTGCGACGTCTATGTAAAACGTTTACAAACAGACAAGCTCGGGCCTAAAGCGGATAAATGTAAATTTGTGGGATATCCTAAGGAAACTAAAGGATATTATTTCTATAACCCCACCGAAAACAAAGTGTTTGTTGCTCGGACCGGCGTGTTTCTAGAAAGAGAACTAGTCTCTAAAGAAGCAAGTGGGAGGGTTGTAGAACTTGAAGAAATTCATGAACCACAAATCACTGAACCAATAATGGAACATGAACAGGAACCACAAGAAATTGTGGAAGAACCTGTTCAGGTAACACAGGAACTCCGTAGATCAGGTAGAGTGCGTCATGAGCCAGAGAGGTATGGACTTCTCGTGACTGAGCCCGATGACGCACCACTCATGGATGATGAGCCTGCAAACTATGGAGAAGCCATGAATGGCCCAGACTCTAAGAAGTGGCTAGAAGCCATGAGATCCGAAATGGATTCCATGTACACCAACAAAGTATGGACTTTGGTGGAACCACCCGAAGGGGCTCGACCCATAGGGTGCAAGTGGGTCTTCAAGAAGAAGACCGACATGGATGGCAAGGTAGTTGCCTATAAGGGGCGATTGGTGGCCAAAGGTTATAGACAGATTCATGGTATCGACTATGATGAGACCTTTTCACCAGTCGCCATGACTAAATCCATTCGAATCTTACTTGCTATTGCAGCATACTACGACTATGAGATTTGGCAAATGGATGTCAAAACAGCGTTCCTTTATGGGAACCTCCTTGAGGATGTGTACATGACACAACCAGAGGGTTTTGAGGATCCGGAGAATGCCAATAAAGTCTGTAAGCTGCAAAGGTCCATTTATGGATTAAAGCAAGCTTCTAGGAGCTGGAATCGACGTTTTGATGACGCGGTCAAAGAGTTTGGCTTCATCAAGAACGAAGATGAGCCTTGTGTTTACAAGAAGGTTAGTGGGAGCTCTATAGTATTTCTGGTCTTGTATGTGGATGACATACTAATCATAGGCAATGATATTCCTACTCTGCAATCTGTTAAAGATTGGCTAGGAAAGTGCTTTGCGATGAAAGACTTAGGAGATGCAGCCTATATACTTGGTATAAAGATCTATAGAGATAGATCTAAAAGGTTGCTTGGCCTAAGTCAGAGTACATATATTGACAAGGTGTTGAAGAGGTTCAACATGCAAGATTCCAAGAAGGGATTCTTGCCCATTGCACATGGAGTCACTCTTTCCAAGAATGACTGTCCTCCAATGAGATGGAAAAGGACCGCATGAGCAGGATACCCTATGCTTCGGCCATAGGATCCATCATGTACGCCATGCTATGTACTAGACCAGACGTATCATACGCGTTGAGTATGGTGAGCAGATATCAGTCCAATCCGGGTGAAAGTCACTGGATTGCTGTCAAGAACATCCTAAAGTACTTGAGAAGAACTAAGGATGTGTTCTTGATATTTGGAGGAATGGAAGAGCTGAGTGTAAAGGGTTACACTGACGCAAGCTTCCAAACCGACAAGGATGATTACAGATCGCAGTCTGGATACGTGTTTTGCCTGAATGGAGGAGCTGTGAGCTGGAAGAGTTCCAAGCAAGGCACAGTTGCTGATTCTACAACAGAAGCTGAGTACATTGCCGCTGCGGAAGCAGCGAAGGAGGCAGTATGGATAAAGAAGTTTATCACTGAGCTCGGTGTGGTCCCTAGCATAGTGGATCCCGTAGAGTTGTACTGTGACAACTCTGGGGCAATCGCACAGGCAAAGGAACCAAGATCGCACCAAAAGTCAAAGCATGTACTTAGGAGATTCCATCTTATTCGTGATATGATCGATCGAGGAGATGTGAAGATATGCAAGATTCCGACAGATGACAACGTGTCAGATCCGCTTACGAAACCTCTTGCGCAGCGAAAGCATGAAGGTCACGCCAGATCTATAGGCATACGAGATGCGCCAGATTGGCTCTAGTGCAAGTGGGAGACTGTTGGAATAGATGCCCTAGAGGCAATCGTAGATTTAGTATGAACGATGTTTTGGCTAGAATATTCATTTATTATTTATGGCGATATTTAATATAATGAAGTCCTTAGATAAATTGTGTTATTTATCTTAAATATCCCTAGTCAATTATATTGATTAATAGGACAATCAAATATAGGCTAGTATGTGGGTAGATTGATATGGAGATATCAAGTCTAACACATGGGTATGCATTAGGAGTAATGGCATACTGGATTGACCCACGACGAAAAGGATACATTAGATTATGTGAAGTCACAATCGCTTTTCGTAGTGCTAATATTATTGCAATCCTTAGACTTGAAGTCACTAGATACTCTAGTTGTGAAATATTGCGCTTTGATGTTATCAAACGTTACACCGTAACTGGGTAATCATAAAGGTGGCTATCGGGCGTGATAGGAAGCAAGCTTAGAGATCGTAGTGATGTAGATAGGATTTGTCCCTCCCACATAATGGGAGTAAATATCCACGGCCACTCGAGGGATGAGGCTTATTGAATGTCTGGCCAGACTCAGATAAATTAATATGGAGATATTAATGTTATCTGCAAGCATAAGCGTATTCCCAGGATCGAGGAACTATGGATTGGATATACGAGTGTGACTATTTATGTCTCGTGTCCAATCCGGATATGGAGACAAAGGGATAATGCAATATGACATATTGGGCACAAAGGTTTGTCGGGATCACTGACTATTTCTATTGGTTGGGTTGCATGGATGTGTTGCTAGACACCGCTCCATGTTAGTAATAGTTACTACCAACTATATAGAAACCTATGGGGTCACACGTCAAATAGAGTAGAGCTAGATTTGGGATTAATTAATATGGATTAATTAATAGAAGGATCATTGTGCAACACCTTGCAAACTTAGTAGGACTAATTTGCAAGGAAGGGGATAGTTCTAGTCCTACTAGAACAAGAAAACTCTTTTATGGAAACAACAAGGAGTTGTTGGAGTATATAAAGGAGGCTCTAGCTTCCTTCCCACTATATGAGTTATTAATCATAACACACAAAGAGTGGGAGAGAGCAAAAGAGAGAGCAAGACAAGAGCTAGGGCCGAAACCCTAGCCCCGTCCGCCCCCTACCCGACGGCAAAAGGGAGGCCGCCCCTCCTTTGCTGCCTTGTTGCTTCGTTGCTTTGATCTTCATCCCTCTTCCTCCAAGGTTCAAGCTAGCACTTGATTGAAGGAAGAATCTAGATCTCACCTCTAGACGTGGATCAACCGTAGAGACGAGGACATCATTCTTCGTGTGATCTCACAAATCAAAAGGTACACATCTTCTATGTCCTTAATCATGTTATGATGTCTCTTCCTGTGATCCTTGGTGGGCTTTGAGTAGGATTAATTTTTGTTATTCCGCTGCGTTACCTACGTCAAAACCCAACATCTAAATATGTCGAAAGCATAATTTTGTGACATTGATCATAAGGTTCATGTCATGAGGGGGAGGAGATACCCTATTACAAGACATGAATTTTGATTTAAATGTGTTATTCAAACTTGATCTAAATGTTGTTATAAATTATGAAATTTATGAAGCATGTAAAGGTTGCTTATGAAACTGTAAACATCCTCTATACGGATCATGATATTGTTTGTTCCAACTCTACAGAAATTGAGAACACAAGAGAAACATCAAAATGATGAAACCAATGCCCTTGAAAAGGCAACAACTCGTGTAGATGAAGAGCTACCTGCATTTGAGTCTATGATGATCATTGATGATATTCACTTTGTAAAGCGCTTAATATCATATGATATCCTTACACCACTATTAGTGGGAATGTGTTGACTATATTAGCCAAAATCAAAGTCAACACTTGTGTGTATAAATATACACGAGCTCTGTAGTTAATGCATCGAGCATATATGTGAAGTACTTCGAAGTACTTGAGATGCCTCAAGCATCCATGTTCGTATAGAAACCCTAATGGTTGAATGAGTGAGACTATTGAAAGAGACATAGGCTATGTTGCAAGAAATGCCCATATGTTTCTCATGGTTATAACTATAACCCACAAATACTCTATTGATAAGAGTGATTATGATATTTCGTTTAGTCTTAAAAGACTACGAATATGAAAGTAACTAGTTACACAAAATGATCGTACGGATCACTATATGTGAAATCCATGGAGGCTATTGCCCATGAGATATACTTCTTTGCTAAAGCAAATTGAAGACACACCCTCGCGAGTAGTTTAGGTGTATATGCATATTATTTAGTATGACAAATGTCATGAGTATATAACATGTCATATTGATAGTTTTTGGTACTATTTTGAATGATCATGTAGCATCATATTATGTTACACATTTTGTATTTTCCATAAAGTTCACTTTTCAGGTATGAACTGCGACATCAAGATGATGCAAAGAGGGGGGGATTAAATTTACAAGGCGGTGTACTCTTTTTCCTTAGCTAAGGCTTTTATCCAACAGAATTTTCTAGCAAGGTTTTAATGAGGCATGCAGCCATGAACGAGTTCAATATTGAACCAAGCTCCCGCTCATAAGATGTACTCTTTTTCCTTCATCAGAGCTTTTCTCCTGAAGGGTTTTGCTCGACAAGGTTTTAACGAGGCATCATGTTTAGTGAATATTCAAGGGGGAGTGTTATGAAATATATATTTGATATGGTGAATATTCATAGAATATTGTACTATCATGTATAGATGACAATGATTGACTATCATACCCTATATAAAGGGTGGTTTGGTGGAGAATAGAAGATACTAGATATTCCTCCATACATTGTCCTCTCTTCTCCACTTTTGAGTTCATAACAAATTAAAAAAACAAAAAAAAAAAAAACATCGCGTTTTATATTATTTGACATGGAGAAATTACTGCATGTGATGGTCCCAAACTAAAACTTGCCTCAAACATTTCCTTTCCTTTTTCTAGTTTGGTGGGGAGTTCCTCTTTCTCATACATGTTGTCACGTTCCAATTTGTATTTGATGTCAAGGAAACAAAACATGTAAACGTATAGACTTCAATTATCAATAGGAACGGTCTTAATGATTGGCAGTATTATCAAGGAACTAGGGGATTGCCTGTTCCCAAGGGCACTGCCCAAAAAACACGTTTCATAATCGATTTTGCTGGAGGAGAAGATGAAAATGACGTCCCCGGTAATTTTTTATGATATCCAACAAATCATGTTCTTACACAATTTTGATAATTACGTAAATTATTCCGAGAGAGGGTAAATTTTGATGGGTAGTAAAGTGAGTAGTTAAGTAGTGGGTAGTTAAGTGGATGGTATGTGAGGTGTAATACCCCGATCTTTTTCGGGGGTATTTTTGGGAGTTTAACGAATATTCCGGGTCACTATTTGATATTATAAAAGTATTTTCCTCTTACTATACTGTTTTTCCCCTCATTTATATTATTAGTATTATTATTAGTAGTAGTAGTATCATTGTTATTAGTACTATTATTATTATAATTAGTTTTAACAAAAAAATATTTTTTATTTGTGTTTCCTTTATTAAATAGTCTTTCTTCTTATTACAATTATTGTTATTATTATTATTATATTATTGATATTTAGTTTACTGTTACTGTCATCAAAAAAGTATTTTCTTAAAGATGATTATTATTATTTATTTAGTTATATATTTATTTTACTTTTGTTGTTAAAAAAAAAATAAATAAATAAAATATTTTTCTTAAAGATGATTTTTTTTAGTTAGTTGTGTGTAAGTTAGTGGGTGAATCGTAGCGGGTCGTTTGACATTTATAACGTGTCCAAAAGTATAGTTTTAAATAACTTTTGCGTAGCGAACCACCGCGTTGAATGGTGTGCCCGCCACACCTTACATCTTCTCCCATCACCCCTTCATCCCTACCATTTTGAGCAGAGTGTTTCTCTGCAAATTTTCAGGCAAGAAACACACCAAAAATTCGACCCTCTCTCTGAGATTAAAGTCCCAATCCACGCCAATCAAGCCAAGATATCAGCTTTGCATCAATTCACCATTTTGACTTCCCAATTTGAACCCGAATTTCACTCTCGATGGATTTCAATTTCAAGCAGGTTTGCAAACCCAAACCTTCTTTCTCTCTTCCTCTCCCTCACTCTCTGTTCATCCCTCTGCCTCTCTCTCTCACACTCCCTCCGCCTCTCTCTCGCTCTCTCCCTGTTCTCTGTCGACCGCCGAAGCAAGCCCGACGCCGACGGCACCAGGCCGAAGCCCAGAACCGCCGGCGGACCCAGCCCCGGCGTCGTCGTCCCTCTGCGTCGCCGAAGCCGCCGTCTCCGTCCCCCTCTTCCTCTCTTCGTCGTCGTCCTCCCTCGCCGGCGAGCCAGAGGACCGAAGCCCAGGAGCCGCAGCAGCGGCGGATTGATCCCGACGACTCTCCCACCATCACCGCCATCATCTCCTTCCATTTCATCCTCCAATTGGTAAACACCCAAACTATATGTTGTTGAAGTCTAGTTCATTGCTTTTGTTGTTAGTTCTTGTTTCCCCTAGTCACCATGTTGTAATTGATAGGCAATTAGTTGGGTTTTGGGTTGTAGAAGTTGTACAGGGGGTTTTGGTTGTTTGAACATTATTACAGTGAGAGTTAGTTGGGGAAGAAGGTGAATTGGAAGATGTTGGGAAGTTGAGGGGGTAGATCTTGTACATTATGAAACTGGTGGGGTGACTTGTGTAAGATATGAATCTGAATGGGGGATTAACGTCCTTTACAAATCTGTTGGTTATGATATTGTACATTATTGGGTTTTAGATTTACTTCATCCATTTTGTTGTAAATTGTTTTGTACATTTTCTTTTAAAATAAAGATTGATAAAGTATATTCTGAAAATAAACATTTAGTTTTATAATTGTTTTAAACGATATTTTCTAAGTACAAGTATAATAAGTATAATATGTTTTACCTACCAACTAAATAGTCATGTCTTGTATATATCGGACTTTGAAATCTTTTCACGTAATAACATTGTTTTTCATCAATATAACTTTATAGTAAGAGTAGTTGAGTTTTAACTTTTATTTAAACTCCCCTTTTTATTAACCTAAATTTGTAAATTAAAATCGCTACTTATTATTTATATAAATATACTTTCTTAAATCAAATAAATGATATGGAATATTAAATAGAGTTTTCCTTACAACAATCCTTTTTTTTTTTTATTTTATAAACCACTATTTTCTTATTAATTGTATAACATGGACGTGCGACTTATAGCTATTAAAATATAATTGTTTGGGGGATTAATTAGGGGTTACACTTGCACTCATATAGGACATGATTATATTTGTTGTGTGAATTTAGCAACGTCTTAATCTAGGACTATGTGATTATTGTAGACGCCGAGTTCGTAGACGGCGAAGTTGTGGAGGACCCGTATTACTAGGAATTTGCTTGCTTTCGTGTGACGAACTCTCTTCGATTCAGGTAAGTACATATGTACAATGTCTTCAACTATCAAAATGTGCTTTGGTGTGAGTTATAATGGATTTTGACATATCGTGCGTTACTCTTCAAAAGTTTACTTCAAAGTTTATATTTCTGTCAAGACAATTTTGGAAAGACTGTTTATCCTGGAAATAAACTGAAAACTTGGATTTAATGAACGATAATGGATATGGGGCGATGTACAGAGGATGTGTGTGAAGGCTAATACGGCCAAGGACCCTATATGGGCTTTATAAGGCGTGGAAACTATAGAGTACTACCTATACTGACGTAGGTCACTGCGGTATAGGGGTGTCGACACTTAAGGTCCTATAGTATGGTTCGAGCGGGGTATGCGTAGGGCTACCTTCTAACGCTCTTGGTGAATTGGGACGGGCGATGTCCCAAGAGGTACCTTTTTATATATTGCATCGTGACCTCTCTGTGGACATACGTTACCCGCTGGGTTTTCATGCCTCAGCCAAACTAAATAAATGAACGTGGTACTCTTTTATATCCGGTTTTCCTAAAGTTCTCTCAATCATGTTTTTACACTCGCGTTATTTCAAAGGTTCTTATTATCATGTATGTTCTAGCCAAAAACTCTCGTTTTACTCATTGTAGTATGTGCTTACTCAGTTTTTACTGATAAACGTTTTCCTGCGTCGGCTTTTGCTATTTTAAAACCGCAGGTTTGATTAAGCTAGCTGGGGTGGAACGCGCGCACAAGTCAAAGAGTAGGATTGACTAGAACACTTAGTTTAGTAGTTGTCTTACTTGAATTTCAAACTTTGTCGTCATCGTTTCCTTGTAAACAATGTTGGAGGTTTCCTCCTTTTATTTCAATAAAGTATTATTTGAATTATCGTTAAGTCGAACTAGCAGGAACCGTAGGATCCGGGTTGTTTCATGAGGTCTAAGAGTTGTGGCTGATTTATTTAATTTAAATGTCGAAAAGCTATAAGTTAATTAAATCATGCTATTTTATAAAATAAATAAGAAGTTATTTAGTAATTCAATGCAATCCAATTGTCATACAAATTTTACGGGTGCATTTTTTTATGTAAACGGCTACATTTGATATTTATTATCTTCTAAAATAAAAGCGTACATTTAAAATTTGAGAGTTAAAATAATTTTCTCTCTCTAGAAAATCTCTCTAGAAAGAGGTCATATGTTCATCAATGGAAGAAGGGGCGGATGAATTCGAGTGGATCAACCGCATCAGTTTGTCAGAAGAAGAGCAAGAAGAAGTTGTGATCCGAAAGGAAGTGTGCACAAAAGTGAAGGAAGACTGGAAGCTCTGTCTCATTGGTCGATTCGTGGGAAACGAACAGATTGACGGGCACAGTATGAGGGAACTGTTTAGAAGGTTGTGGTGCCCAGACAACGATCTGAAGGTGATGGATGTCAATCCAAATACCTTCATCTTCAGGTTTGAAGACAAGGATACTATGAATAGGGCCTTATGGGGAGGGCCATGGAGCTTTGATTCCCGTCTCCTCTTTCTCAAGGAATGGGATATCAAAAATGATGTGAAGGAGTGCCAATTCTTCGATCTATGGGTGTGTACCCAGATTCTTGGAGTCCCTCTACATCTATTGCATGAAGATCGTTGATTGCAGCATCTATTGGGGAAGTAGGAAAAGTTCTGGTTCATCTTGATGGAAAAGAGGCTGATCGGTGTATACGGGTCAGAACCAGAATTAAAACCTACAAACCTCTGAGAAAAAGGGTAAAAGTTTGCACTAAATACTGAGATCAATTATGGGTCAATCTCAAGTACGAGAGGATCCAAGACATTTGCATATGGTGCGGTGCCATCAATCACAATGCCAATTCTTGTACCAAGCGTGAAGAATTGATCCAAAGTAATAAAAACCCAGAATTTGGAACATGGATTCTGGGAAAACAAGTCGGAAAGATGAAGATGTCCGACCAAGAGAAGAACGACAGAAAATGCAGAAGCGGGGAAGGGCAAACCCATAATTTTGCGGACAAACACCCAAAAGGCAACTTCCCAAATGGAAAAGATAAGTCAAAATCCTTTAGTGATAAAGGAAAAAAATCTTTTCTGGCAGCCAAGATTGTCAAATCAAGATGGAAAAGATAATGTGATTGCTAAAAATCAATCTCTGTCTACCCAATTTCTAAAATCCTTACTTAGCTTGGAAAAAACAACCAAAATTTTGGGTGGAAATCCCTTCTCTTCAACCAGGCTGCCAAATCCTTTCCCTGACCCGAAGGATCTCCAATTTGGTGCGAAAAAAGCTCCAAAGAGGAAGAAACTTAATTTGAATGACAAAGCAAGAAGGAAATTGAGGGGATTGATTGATGAAGAGGAAGGCAACAACTCGGCAAAGAGGGAACCAACCAGCAAAAATTCCATCTCCATTACCGAGAATGGAATTGTCATGGCAGTAGGAAAAAGAACGTGCAACACTTTCATTTCAACAGAAAATTCATTGAGGGCTCTGGGAGGCCAGTATCAGAGTCCATTTCACTGGCAGCTGAGACTCCAACACACGGTGATAAAGAAAAGATGAATTGTGACATCTCAAAAAACGCAAACAATGAAAAGGCAGAGGCTGCAATGCAGCTCTTCCTAGAGCAATGAATACACTCAGCTGGAACGTTCGGGGGCTTGGAAACCCCTGAACGTTCTATCCCTTCGCGATATTTTGAAGAAGAGCCGTCCCAACCTTGTTTTCCTCATGGAAACGAGGTTTTCTGAAGAAGAAATGGAACAGGTCAGAAGAAGAACTGATTATACAAATGGAACGTATGTCAATTGTGTGGGCAGAAGCGGTGGTCTTGCACTGCTTTGGGACAAGAGGATGGAGGTAAAGGTCATCTCTCGTCACGTCCGTTTTATTCACTATTGGATCAAGTTTGAAGATTATCAAATTCCTTGGTTCTTCACTGGCTTCTACGGGGAGCCTGAAGAATGAGCGTGACAATGCGTGGGAAGTACTTCGACGCCTCAAACCACAAGGAGAAGCTCCATGGTGCGTTATGGGTGATTTCAACAAAGTTCTTTCTCAATCAGAAAAAGAAGGTGGTAGACTTGTTACTGGTAATCAAACAAATCTCTTTAGACAAGCTCTATGGGATTGCGATCTCAAAGATCTGGGTTCTGATGGAAACCCCTTCACTTGGAGAAATATCCAAGATGATTCCGCTCAAATCGGAGAGCGCTTGGATAGGGTGGTGGCCTATCTTAGTTGGCGAAAAAGCTTTGGTAATGCCAGATTCAGCCATCTGGTTAGCTCTACATCGGATCATAGCCCGATAGAGCTAAGAATCACACCTTAGGAGCAAAGAAATAGTACACATGGAACCAAGCGGTTCTTCTTCGAGGCAGCTTGGCTACAAGATAGTAGTTGTGACAGTAAGGTCTTAAAGGATTTGAAAGCAGGAGGAATTTCAGTTAGTGAAAAGCTTAAACACTGTGCTGATAGCCTCCAAAGATGGGGAAAAGATCATTTCGGTGATACAAGGAAAAATCTTGCAAATTTATGGGAAAAGATTGCAAGATTACAACGCCTAAGACCAAGTGCCACAGTGATGAGGAACTTGAGACAGGCGAAAAGAGATATGAATGATCTCTTGAAGAGAGAGAGGAAGATCAGTGGCACCAGCGATCGAGATTCCAGTGGTTAAAAAGTGGTGATAGAAATACCTCTTTCTGTTGGAGTAGATGCCCTAGAGGCAATCTAGTTTAGTATGAATTTATTTTGGCTAGAACATTCATTTTATTATTTATTTGATATTTAATATAATGAAGTCCTTAGATTTACAATTGTGTTGTTTATCTTAAAATATCCCTAGTCCAGTATAATGATTAATAGGACAATCATCTATAGACTAGTATGGGGTTGGATTGATATGGAGATATAATGATCCAACACATGGGTGTGCATTAAGGGTAATGGCGCACTGGATTGACCCATCTCCGAGAAGGCTACATACATGTTATGTTGAGTCACAAGCGCTTCTCGTGGGGACAACGGTATTGTCATCCTTAAGACTTGAAGTCACTAGATTTTCTAGTTGTGGATTATTGTGATTTTGGTAGCGTTAAACGCTACACCTTAACTGGGTAGCTATAAAGGCGTGTACCGGATACAATAAGAAGCAAGCTTAGTAATCGTAGTAGACGTAGATAAAAAAAATTCCTCTCACATAACGGGAGAAAAAATCCGAGGCCACTCGAGGGATAGTGCTTATAGAATGTCTGGCCAGACTCAAATAAATCAATATAGGATATTGATGTTATTTGCACGAATAAGGCAATTCCTAGGATCGAGAAACTATGGATTGGATATACGAGTGTGACTTGTATGTCTCGTGTCCAATCCGGATATAGAGACAAAGGGATGTGACAATTACTTGCACAAGGTTTGTCGGATGACTATTCTATTAGTTGGCTATAATGGATGTTTTGCTAGAGACCGCTCCATATTAGCAAATTGTTGCTACCAACTAGATAGAACCTATGGGGTCACACGCTAGATAGAGTTGAACTATATTTGGGAATTAATTAATATAATTAATTAATTAGAATGATCACTTTGCAACACCTTGCAAACTTAGTAGGACTAATTTGCAGGGAAGGGACTAAACCGAATTCTAGTAGGACTAGAATAGATCCTTTAGGTAGTTAACAAGGATTTGTTGGACTATATAAAGGATTCTCCTTCCTTCATTCCCATACTTATGAACTTATTATTCATAACTCGAGTGGGAGAGAACAGAGGAGAGAGAGCAAGCAAAAAGAGGGCTGAACCGACCCCCTTTCCGCTGCCCCGTCCCCGTCGGCCAACAAAGGAGGCCGAATCCTCCTTGTTGCCTCGTGTTGTGTGATTTCTTCTTCCTCTTCCTCCGGTCAGAGCTAGCACAAAGGAGAAGAAAGATCTAGATCTCAACTCTAAGCGTGGATCAACCGTAGAGACGTGACACAATTCACGTTACAAGTCATCACAGGAGAAACCCTAAGGTGTGTAACATGATTCTTCCTTTACCATCGTTATGCTTCTATTCCTGTGATCCTTGGAGGGTATTGAATGGATAAATTATATTTTCCGCTGCGTATCCATGATCAAAACCCTACAATGGTATCAGAGCCAGGTTGAAGAACATAGACGTGGTTTATGTGTTACGTTTTGATAGTTTTACACTTAACTTATTGTTTATCGCGTAAAACATGACAAATCAAGCATATGATGCAATTTGTCAATAATCAAACAAAACAAGACCTAATTTTTGCATTGAATGCATGAATTAGTGAGTTTGAGAAATTTTAGGATCTTAGATCTAGATCTCATGAGCATCCTATTGAAAGAAGGAGTTCTTTTCAAACAAGGAAACTACCAAACTTGGGCAACAAGCAAAGGAGTTGTTTTGGAAACAACTCCCAAAGAGGTTCGGCCCCCCTAGGGGGACCGCCCCTCCTTGCTTGCCGCCCAAGTAAGGCACGGCCTAGGGGCCGGGGGCTGCCCTAGCGCACAGCCTAGCTGTGTGGGCTAGGGGCCGGCCGGCCCAAGGCCTAGGCGGTCCTCTTGGGGTTCGGCCAAGTAGTTGGTTGGGCCCCTTGGATCGTTTTGAGTCTAGATAAATCCTAGAATTAATTAAAATTGACCAAGCGCGTTAAAATTGGATTTTAACTGTTTATGTGCAATTCGCATGGTGGTTGGATATGGCCTTAGGATGTGGTTTGATGTGATTGTTTAATTTTTTGGTTTAGTTTACGGCCTGCGAGCTGATCAATTTGATGTAATAATTAATTAGGGTTTTATGGCCTGCGAGCCATTTTTTTCTCAACTTGTGAGATTTATTTTATTTAGTATAGTTGATTAGCTAGTGCTAGATAGAATAGACTGTTAGCCAAGATTGAAGAAAAGAAGCCCAAAACCAAAAGGAGCCACAAAATATGGAGCATGAAGCATGGAGCATTCCACATGACTATGGAGGATGGACCAAAAGATGAAGACGCATGGAGATGTGTTTGCTTTTAGGGTTCATAGACAATTACATTGGCTTGGAATTATCTTAGTTTAGAAAAGGCCTTATCCACATCACTTTTTTTATTTTGTGGTTGTTTATTTTATTGTCTTATTATTTTGTGGTTGGTGTATGGATGATGCATGCAATTAGGATAATAAGATAATTAGACAACCCGGATCTTTTATTTGAAGTTGTTCCCAAACTCAAATAGATAGATCAGTTGATATTGATCAACAAAACCAATTAAAATTGAACTTCAAAAATCCCTCAAAATTCAAATATTGTGTTTTTGCCTTCTCGTTATTTAAACACTCATTTTCATCATGATTTATCAAGTTCGTGCATGCTAAAGCAAGGCGACTTGGTTAATAAAGATGGCAAAAACAAGTAATGTGCAATTATTTAAATAAGAGGTTCAACACAACTAGGCCATTAACATGATTAAAACCTAGAGGCAATCAATTGGGATTATCCAAACGGATGGATAAATAATGAGTTATTTGCCCAATTGAACCAAGTGTTGCATGGGATGCAATTGGAATTGTTCCTACCTAAAGTAGTCAACTTTTGGGTGACTTTCCAAAGCAAGCTCAAAAGGAGATGAAACATGGATCTTGGCCCACTAGAAAATATAAGGATATTTTCCGCATTAATATCTTTAGGGTTATTAATCCGTATAAAAATAGTGGGAGCTATATTTGATTAACTAGCCAATATTGAATATAGTCAAAAATTTACAAATACTGAAACTTGCGTATTTTCCTTTTGTAAAATTCCAAATGGCAAACAAACCATCGATTTCATAACATTTCCTACGATATGTCCTTAAGAAGGACAAGCTCTCTGGAACCAACTTCCTTGATTATGTACAGAAACTTGAGAATTGTTCTCAAGCAAGAGAAGAAACTGTACGCAATAGAGGAGCAAGTTCCATAAGGTCCAGAGAACAATACCCCTGCAGCCCTAAAGGCGTATCAAAAGCGTGTTGATGACGCTAATGATGCGGCCTGCCTTATGCTATGCACCATGACTTGTGAGCTTCAGAATCAACACGAAAACATGAATGATGTCGATATGATCGAGCATTTGAAGCAGCTCTTCCAAGAGCAGGCAAGGGTTGAGAGGTATGAGGTCTCTTATTCAAGTTTCATCTGGCTGAAGGAAACCCTGTGGGACCTCATGTACTCTGCATGATCAGATACTTGGAGAATCTCGCGCGACTAGGATTGCCGGTCGGCCAAGAGTTCGCCACCGATCTCGTGCTGCAATCGTTGCCTGAGAGTTATGGACAGTTCATCATGAACTATAACATGAACGAGATCGTGAAACCACTGCCATATTTACTCAATATGTTGAGGACAGTTAAACAAAGTATCAATAAGGGTAAGGGCAAGGCCATTATGATGGTGCATAAATGAAAGGGAAAAAGGTTTGCCTCATCCTCCAAGGGCAAAGGCAAGTCAGTTGCCAAGTCCAAGTAACCTGTCCTTAAGTCTGTTGGTGGCATTGCCAAAGGTGTGACTAAAGGTGAGTGTCACTGCTGCAGTCAGCCTGGACACTGGAGGAGGAACTGCCCAAAATATCTGGAGGACAAGAGGCTTGGAATAGTGATTACACCACCACCAGGTATTTTTGTTGTAGATGTCAATTTAACTATCTCTACATCATGGGTATTGGATACTGGATGTGGATTTCACATTTTTCGAAATGTGTAGGATCTAAAGAGAAGTAGAAGATTGGCTAAAGGGGAGATAAACCTACGCGTTGGGAATGGAGCAAAAGTTTGTTGCATTAGCCGTAGGCGTGTGCGAGCTGTCTCTGCCTTCAGGATTAGTTTTAGAATTAAATAATTGCTATTTTGTGCCAGCTATGAGAAGAAAAAATATTTCTATTTCTTTTTTGGACAAGGAAGGTTTTATTATTTCAATAAAGAACAATTGTTGTTCCTTTTATTTTAATAATATTCACTATTGTAGTGCGCAATTATTTAATGGACTATATATCCTTGATCTAAGCAATCTTGTCTACAACATTAATACCAGGAGGATTAAAATAAATGATTTAAATCCTGCTTACTTATGGCACTGTCGTTTAGGCCAGATAAACGAGAAACGTGTATCTAGACTCCATAAAGATGGATTTCTAGACACATTTGTTTTTGAATCATATGAGATATGTGAGGCTTGTTTATTGGGAAAAATGACAAAGTCCCCTTTCAATAGAAAGGTGAGAGGACTAGTGAGCAATTGGCGCTCATACATACTGATGTGTGTGGGCCATTTTCCACGCCTGCAAGGGGTGGTTACGTCTACTTCATTACATTTACTGATGATTTCAGTAGATATGGATTTGTGTACCTCATGAGGGCCAAATCTGAATCCTTTGAAAGGTTCAAAGAATTCAAGAGTGAAGTAGAGAAGCAACTTGGAAAAAGTATCAAGGCTCTGCGATCGGATCGTGGAGGAGAATACTTGAGCCAAGAGTTTGACGACTATCTTAGAGAGTGTGGGATCCAACTCACTCCACCCGGAACGCCACAATGGAATGGCGTGTCCGAGAGGAGGAATCGAACTCTATTGGATATGGTTCGATCTATGATGTGTCAAACCGATCTTCCATTATCATTTTGGGACTATGCTCTATTAAGTGCAGCTTTCACCATTAACCATGTTCCATCTAAATCAGTCATGAAGAAACCACATGAGATGTGGAATGGGAGGCGTCCCACACTGTCGTTCATGAAGATTTGGGGCTGCGATGTCTATGTAAAGCACTTACAATCAGACAAGCTAGGGCCAAAGTCGGATAAGTGTAAGTTTGTGGGGTACCCTAAGGAAACTAAGGGTTACTAATGCTACAATCAAACTGAGAACAAAGTGTTTGTTGCTCGGTCCGGCGTGTTTCTAGAAAGAGAGTTTGTCTCTAAAGAAGCAAGTGGGAGGACTTTAGAACTTGAAGAAATTCAAGAACCACAAATCACTGAACCAACTATGGAACATGAACAGGATCCACAAGAAGTTGTGGAACAGCATATTCAGGTAACAGAAGAGCTTCGTAGATCTAGTAGATTGCGCCAGGAACCCGAGAGGTATGGACTTCTCGTGACAGACTCTGGTGACACGATGCTCATAGATGATGAGCCTACTACCTATGAAGAGGCCATGAGAGGGTTGGACTCTCAGAAGTGGCTAGAAGCCATGAGATCCGAGATGGAATCCATGTATACCAACAAAGTATGGACTTTGGTGGAACCACACGAAGGGGCGCGGTCCATAGGGTGCAAGTGGGTCTTCAAGAAGAAGATCGACATGGATGGTAATGTGATTACCTATAAGGGTCGATTGGTGGCTAAAGGATTCAGACAGATTCATTGTATTGACTATGATGAAACCTTTTCACCAGTCGCTATGACCAAATCCATCCGAATCCTACTTGCCATTGCAGCATACTACGACTATGAGATTTGGCTGATGGATGTCAAAACAGCATTCCTCTATTGGAATCACCTCAAGGACGTGTATATGATACAGCCGGAGGGTTTTTAAGATCCAAAGCAAGCCAACAAAGTATGTAAGTTGCAACGATCCATTTATGGATTGAAGCAAGCTTCTAGGAGTTGGAATCGACGTTTTGATGAAGTAGTCAAAGAGTTTGGCTTCATCAGAAACGAAGATGAGTCTTGTGTCTACAAGAAGGTTAGTGGGAGCTCTGTAGCTTTTTTGGTCTTGTATGTGGATGACATACTACTCATTGGAAACGACGTTCCCATGCTGCAATCAGTAAAAGATTGGCTAGGAAAGTGTTTCTCAATGAAAGAATTAGGGGAAGCAGCCTATATACTTGGTATAAAGATATATAGAGATAGATCTAAAAGACTGCTAGGCCTAAGTCAAAGTACATATATTGACAAGGTGTTGAAGCGGTTCAACATGCAAGATTCCAAGAAGGGATTCTTGCCCATGTCACATGGAATTACTCTTTCGAAGAGTGGTTGTCCTCCCAATGAGATTGAGAAGGAGCGCATGAGTAGAATTCCCTATGCCTCGGCCATAAGATCTATCATGTACGCCATATTATGTACTAGACCAGATGTGTCATATGCCTTGAGTATGACAAGCAGATACCAATCCAATCCGGGTGAGAGTCACTGGTTTGTAGTCAAGAACATCCTAAAGTACTTGAGAAGAACTAAGGATGCTTCCTTGATATTTGGCGGTGAGGAAGAGTTGCGTGTAAGGGGTTACACGGATGCAAACTTCTAAACCGACAGAGATGACTTTAGATCACAATCGGGATATGTGTTTTGCCTGAATGAAGCAGCGGTGAGCTGGAAGAGTTCCAAGCAAGAGACGGTGGTTGATTCTACAACAGAGGCTGAGTACATTGCTGCAAATGGCGCAGCAAAGGAAGCTGTTTGGATCTGAAAATTTGTTTCTGAACTTGGTGTGGTTCCTAGCATTGCGGAACTAATAGAGTTGTACTCTGACAACACTGAGGCGATCGCGCAATCAAAGGAGCTCGGGTCGCACCAGAAATCCAAGCACGTGCTCAGGAATTTTCATCTTATTCGAGATATTATCGAAAGAGGAGACGTTCGGATATGCAAGATTCCTACAGATGAGAATATGTCAGATCCACTTACAAAGCCGCTTGTTCAGTGGAAGCATGAAGGGCACACTAGGAGCATTGGAATACGAGATGCATCAGATTGGCTCTAGTGCAAGTGGGAGACTGTTGGAGTAGATGCCCTAGAGGCAATCTAGTGTAGTATGAATTTATTTTGGCTAGAACATTCATTGTATTATTTATTGGATATTTAATATAATGAAGTCCTTAGATTTACAATTGTGTTGTTTATCTTAAAATATCCTAGTCCAGTATAATGATTAATAGGACAATCACCTATAGACTAGTATGGGGTTGGATTGATATGGAGATATCATTATCCAACACATGGGTGTGCATTAAGGGTAATGGCGCACTGGATTGACCCATCTCCGAGAAGGCTACATACATGTTATGTTGAGTCACAAGCGCTTCTCGTGGTGAAAACGGTATTGTCATCCTTAGACTTGAAGTCACTAGATTGTCTAGTTGTGGATTATTGTGATTTTGGTAGCGTCAAATGCTACACCGTAACTGGGTAGCTATAAAGACGTGTACCGGATACAATAAGAAGCAAGCTTAGAAATCTTAGTAGATGTAGATAGAGTTTGTCCCTCTCACGGGAGCAAATATCCGAGGCCACTCGAGGGATAGTGCTTATCGAATCCATCCCCACTTATGCCATGGGAGTCTTCAAGCTTCCTTCGACCCTGTGTGATAAGTTGGAATCGAGCATGGCTCGATTTTGGTGGGGAAGTACAGACAAACAGAAGAAAATAAGTTGGATTTTGTGGGAAAGGATGAAGAATAGTAAAAGTAATGGAGGTCGAGGATTTCATCATTTCAACTGTTCAACACCGCAATGATGGGAAAACAATTTTGGCGAATTCTCAATAACCCAGGTAAACGCCATGCAAGAGTACTGAAACATAAGTACTGCAAGATTCCGGGCTCCTAAAAGCAGAAAACAAGACAGGGATTTCATACCTTTGGAGAAGTGTATCGTCCAGTAAGGATCTTGTCCTCAGTGGTTGTCGTTGGAGGTTGGGTAACGGAGAACAATTAGATGCTTTTGATGACCCATGGTTGTATCGTCGACAGCGATTCAAACCTTTCACCCCTAAGCCCACAGATGTCCGAATTAAAGTGGTTGACCTGATCACAGAAAGTCGACAGTGGGATGAGAATATGTTACAGAATATTTTTTGGGAAGAAGATATTGGAGAAGTTAAAAGAATTTCAATTCCGACAATCCCAGTACCGGATAGGTTAATCTGGCACTATTCTCCTCACGGAAACTATACGGTCAAATCTGGATATCAACTCTTAGTTCATCAACAAGAAGAACTAGAAAAGAGGAATTATGGAGGAGTTTCTTATCAAAATCAAGACTGGTGGTCAATTTTCTAGAAACAGAAAATCCCAAAAAGGGTTTTATACCCAATTTGGAGGGCTATTTTACATAGTCTCCCAGTTAAATAAAAACTTTGCCACAGACGAATAAACATTGAAGATCGATGTGTCTTCTGTAAAAAAGAGAGAGAAACGGAAACTCATATGTTCTTGGCTTGTGATTTTGCAAGAAAATGTTGGAAGATTTTTCTTGGCGAAGCTTTTGCCCAGAAAATCTTTGGACCTTTTGAGATCGGGTTTCTTCAGACATTTCTGGAAGAAAACAAAGAGAATCAAATCAAGATGAGTCTACTAGTGTACAAGATCTGGCTAAATAGAAACAATCGGGTCTTCAAACAAAAGAAGGAGTCGGAGACCCATCTTATAAAGGAGACCGAAACTTATATGGCGGAGATTATTGAACACATGCATGAGAGTTCTCGGTCATCTTCGGCTCAGATTTACCCTCATCCACCTGGAAATAGCCCCAGAGCCACCTCCGAGTGGATGGTCCATTATCAACACCGACGCCACCTGGAATCCCCAGCAGAGAACGGCAGCGACGGGAGTTGTAATTAGAGAACACGGAGAGACACGTAGTAGTGCACATATCTCGCAAATGGAACCAAATCGCGGACCGTTTCGTCCGTTTGGGTTCGACAATGGGCTTAGGCGATAGTCTCTCATGGTATTATAGCCCACCAGATTGGGCCATGGACTCTCTATTGTATGATGCGTTGGGCCGCTTTAATGCCCCTGCCTGTTAATCCAATGGATTTTTCCTCAAAAAAAAAAAAAAAAAAAAAAAAAAAATGAGAGTTACAACTGTTTTATTGATGTAAAATTAAAGATATTTTTCTATCACTAATCCTATTTGGATTCTTTCAGTGTGGTGGAACATTCTAATTTGTTCACAAATGTCATGTGTGAAACGATGTGGATACAAATGGTATAACGAGGAGCTCACCTCCTTGCTTTTATAAGTAATATAAATTTATATGCCTTTGAAAACATGTATTTAGAAGAAAAGGAAACACGTATTCTGGAAAGAACACATGAAGTCCTTCATTAAACATTTTTTACGAGCAACGAGTTTATTATTGTTGGAAGAAATAGTTTTTCTACGACGATATTGCTTTAACTTTAAGTTCGGTTTCGAGAGAGCTCGCTTAAGAGTTCACTAACACGAACTCACTTTCAGAAATTCCGTTGCTAGGTGAACGTTTCAAAACCTCATTCCTGAAAAATTATTAAGAAATGAAGGATCAAAATTAAGTATTCAAAATGAGTTGTTGATCATGCTTTAAGAGGTTGTACCACATTCATTGAGGAAGAATTTGGGTAGTGTCTACACCAAATTTGCACCTAAAAGGGCAACTTGTTTGGGTGTAGCAGTTTGATTGCGGGGAGAGGTCTAGCTATGAACCATGATGTGGTATGGTGTTGAGGTGGGCTTGGTATGTTAGCGGGCCTTGACACTAATATTAATTTTTCCGGCCGAAAACAAACTATTTGTTACAGTTCATTTTTTATTAACTGAAATTTTGTTTTTGTTATTTGACAAGTTGTTAACGGTTGCAACTGATCTGTTCAAATTAAGGGTCAGTTTGGAAATGTTTCTGTTGTCAGCACAACTGCTTTCTGTCAGCAGAAGTAGTTTTAGTGTGTTTGGTAAAACTAAAATTTTCTGCTTTTCCGGACAGTCTCTGCTGTGCCACAGCAGTTTTCAGGAAACAAGGGGGAGATGCTTTTCAGGAAAGTGATTTGGATTGATTTATCTACAACCGTTCTCAACCTTACAATTTAAAAAAAAAAAAAAAAAAAATCAACAGTTATCTTTACGGAAATGACACGTGTCATATATTTTTGTCAATTTACCCTCTCACAACAATTTCAAACTTGATTTTACCAACACAAAATTACTATATCACTACTTGACAGCAGCTTTTACATAATATTTACCAAACAACATTTCATCAAGAATTCACAACAGCTTTTCCATAGTGTTTTCACACAGCAGCTTTCTAGCACCGCCACAACATTCTCAAACTAGCCCTAAACAGACACAGCTACTCTCGACAGACATTTCTCTCCCTATAAAAAAGATGTCTCCCTCCTCATTTCATATATTTGAAATTCAAGAATCATAATCTCTCTCCGAGACTTCCATCTTCATAAATCCTCACTTGTAGTCTCAGTTCGTCGTGTGCAGTGTCGTACCGAGCTTTTCAACACCACACATGGAAGCTTTTGTCCTGAGAAGCAGAAGCCCAAAGATCTCCATAAGAGGATGGAGTGTGGGGGCTAATTTGTTGTAAGGAGCTTCATGCTTACACACGAAACTATCTTTCAATTTTGTACCGCTTTCAAAAAAATGTGGAAGATCTTGAACATGGAGGATTTGCAGAAGAAGAAGATGAGAAGAAGGAAGATGAAGAAGAGAGAGAGATGTAGGAGGGAAAATAATATTGAAAGCTTAACAATATTATGTTACAGATGATGTATTAATACATCACAATTATTACATAGTGAACCCTGTAGTTTAGTCTAATACTAATATGACTCAGTAACATATAGTTTGCTAAACTACACCTAATTACCCCTATACACTTAACAAAAGAGTCTAAATCAGTAAGTTTATTTATAATTTTAACTATTTCTCATTTTGTTCAGGTTTATAACACAGTTTAGGCCTTTTATTTCCAAACAAGTGTAAATTGGTTACTATTACAAAGTAAATCAGCGTTCTAATTAACTTGGATGTCAATCATATTTCTTCTCGTAGGGCAAATGGGTGATAGCTCAGTGGGAGACCATTTGAAGCCCCTGCATTATGTCCCGGGTTTAACCCAGGTAGACGTAAAATTTGATGTAATTCTAAAACAAACGTCTTCTCATATGCCAAACACAAACTTAATAACAAATTTGGTACATTGGACCGCTACAATATTGATTTGCACTGAAGTTACTCAAAACTAAAATCTACACTTAATAAATCGATAACATGGATTAGAAACCGCGCCAACTTAATGCTAGTGAAGAATACAAGTTATTTTACAGAAGACATTCGTAACAGCTTCTTGAAAGCAGTTGCCAAAAGGGAAAAATTACAAGTTCCAAATCTTATTTTTCAGAACCTGCAAGTCAAGGACCGTCTACATGAGCTCATAGGTTACTGAACATTACTAAACCAGCATAAGTAGTTAAAGAGTGACAACCCCTGAAACTAGTCTGGAAAAAGTTGGATTTGGATGTAAGTTTACCTTTGAAATGCGTCAAGCATCACCTGAGCTCAGATTCGAGCAACTCTGAGTTTAAATCTGCTTGTTCAACTCGTTCAGCTTTACCTCAAAAAAGTAAATAAAACCCATTTAATTTAATTTTATCAACTACGTAATAGGACTCCATGTAGTAATAATTCAGATTATGATTCACTGATTCTCACCTTCTTTTGTAAGAGAATGCTCTCTTCTTGCTGAGCTCTAAGCTGCGCAGTGACGATTTATGAAAACAAAAAATCAATACTTATATCATCAAGTTTGAACTTGAAAGCATTTTTACTTTGAATGCGGCCAAAACAAATCTCACCTGTTTCTTCAAAAGCATGATGTTATCTGAGATGATACGCCTCTGTAAAATAAAGTTCACAACGTTGCAACATTCTAATTAAGTCAAACAACAGAACACGCCAAATTCAGATAAATAACAAAGCAAATTTACCTTTTTGGAGCGTATGCGTTCAGCTCCAATCCTCAGCTGACGCTCGAGTTGCTTTAGGTCTCTCATGCCCAGGCGCGATAGGTCTTCCCCGGCCAAGTGCCTGTATGTATATATTCATTTTCTAAGTACTTTTGGAGAATGTTGCCTTCTAGATTAATTATGAAATTCGTGAACAAAATGTTGTAGTAATGAGTGTTACTTTTGTTTTGCTTCTAAGCTCTCTACAGTTCTCTTCATGTCTTCCATTTCACTCTTCCAAGCCTGTGTTTACAATTAAACATAAATAATCAAAACCAAAGGCGACTGAAATAGATGTTTGAACTTAACAGACTCGGTATATGTTTGTGGTACTATTACCTCAATGTTTTGAAGACCTTGGTTGTGTGACTGAGGAATCCCCATTTCATTTCGGTACTTTGCGATTGTTGTCTCCATGCTGTAGCAAATAATTGAAAAAATACACAAGTTTCATGAATCCCTTGTTTCTATAACATTTCGTATTTGTAGAGTTACCCCGTATGACATGATATATTGATTCATTTGGCATTGATGTCTGATGCCAGTAGAGGATTGATATTGCGGTGAAATATTTCATTACATTCCTACTTCCTATTTGTTGTAGCTGGTGAAAACGCACTACTTCTGGTAGTTTATCGTCCGAAAACTAGGCTACTGTTGAAGCTGTTTGGTTTTAGATTGACGCTGTAATTTTGAGGAAAAGACGAAGACATAGACGCATTGTTGGAGATGCTCTACGTAATTGGAGCAATTTTTCAGTGCTCTAAAATAGCACCACGTGGTGCTCTATAGCCAATGAAAGCGCAACATTTAAACAAACTGTCAGTAATTGACAGACACTCATTCACGGTAGAGCACCACAGAGCACTAAAAAATTGCTCACGTAATTGTTTGGTGCAGTTTCAAACCAACAGATGTTTTAAAAAACAGGTTTGGAAACCACCAAGTTGTGTGTTTATTCACGGCTGTTATTAATCTACAAAACTATTTAAAATCACCCTTGAAATATGCTTCACCAAACATATTTTAATTAGAACGTTATCCCCAACCAGTGAACCTATTTAAAAACACTAAAACAGGAGAAAGTATTCATTGGGGCATGCCACAGTGGTGGGGCAAGCCCCACCACGCACCACGCAGGCATGCCACAGTGGTGGGCAAGCCCCAGCAACCCTGTTTTAGGAGAAAGTATTCATTGGGGCATGTCCCACCACTGTGGCATGCCTGTGTGGTGGGGCGCGCCATTCACCTTCTGACAAGCATGCAAAATTTGGTGGGTTTCATCTCACTAATGCATATTTGTCAGAAGGTGAATGGCGCGCCCCACCACGCAGGCATGCCACAGTGGTGGGGCAAGCCCAATGAATACTTTCTCCTAAAACAGGGTTGCTGGGACCACTCGGCACGATAAAACTTCTGCACTTGTCAAAGCCCTATTCGGACACGTCATCTTAGACAACATGCACCTTTTCTAAGTTTTCAAAGCATTTTTCTTATATTAAAAAGATAAAAATATCCAAGAAAACAAAGGGGAAGAGCCTGGAACTGATATATATTTGTAATAGTCTACTAAAGCCCTTGTTGTGATTGCAATATACTCGAGCATATGCCATATATCAAGAAGTGTATAATTGAAACAAAAATAACAAGAAATAATCGTACCGTGACAACAACAAACATTAACAGAATGATTTTAAAAAAACATGCACAGAAACCAGACAGGAGTGTAATTGGAGAGAGAGAGAGAGAGGACTAACTCATGGCTGGAGAACTGGTAGGCCTTGCCAGAAGGAGAGAAGATGAGAAGAGCAACCTCAGTGTCACAGAGTATAGAGAGCTCAAATGCCTTCTTCAAGAGCCCATTCCTTCTTTTGGAGAAGGTAACTTGCCTGCTTGATGAGTTCTCAATCCTCTTCAACTCTACTTTGCCTCTCCCCATATTAATTGTGCTCACTTCCTTGGAAAATAGTTTGAGAGGATGAGAGAAATGGGCAATTTCATGCTTGAATGAGCAGAAGCATTCATGTATGCAAGCTATTTATAGAAACTATTATTCTCACTTCATATGTAAAAGTGTCACCAAGTGAATTCTCTCAGGAGATTGGTTGGTGATGCTTGTGACTTGACATCACTACTTATTGGCATGAATGCCATGAATTCGATAGATACTGTAACGTTCTCACCGGATAGACATGTTGACACGTGAACACTCGCTCTTGGATTAGTTTCTGTTAGAGATATTATTTAGTTTCTAGTTATATTAGAGTTATTTAGTAATAATGTTATTAGGCTTATTACGTTTTCCTTGTTTAGATGATTTGATATTGTTTCTTTAGTTTGGTTAGGGTTTGCCTATATAAAGGCCTCCATTGTACATATTTTCTATACTTCTACCCACATGTCGTTAAATTGTATCGATTCGGCCGACAAGTCGTTAAACTGTATCGATTCGACCTCAACATGTCTTTAAACTGTATGGTTTCAATTCTCACTCCGACGTGAACTGTCTCGATCCGACCTCAATATGTCGTTAAACTATATGACTTCGGTTATGGATTCGACCTGATTATGTCTTAACCGTCTCGATCAGATTTTTGACCTTGACATGTCAATACATTTTGTCATTTCGGTTTTGACCTTGACATGTCTATAAATTGTCGTTCAAATTTGTCAGCTCCGTCATCAGCACCGTTTCTCGATCCTGGCTCAATTCTTGGCTCGACTTTTGATTTTTTTTTCTCTATCTTTGTCTCTTTCAAATTCTAGCCATATTTTATGTGTCATTGAGTTTGAGGAGGGGTGTTAGAGATATTAGTTTAATGTCTCATTATTTAGTTTCCAGTTATATTAGAGATATTTAGTAATAATGTTATTAGGAAAGTACGTTTTCCTTGTTTAAATGATTTGATATTGTTTCTTTAGTTTGGTTAGAATTTGCCTATATAAAGGCCCTCGTTATACATATTTTACATGATTCAATATAATATCTCTAACAAAGTCAATTAATTATTACACTCGCTCTTGGATTACGTCAATGAACTATCTTCTTCTTTTTCTTTTTTGAGCGGGAATGAACTATCATTTGATGTGTCTTGCAACTAGTTTGATCGTCCTGCGTTGAAGGCTATTGTTAAGATTAAATTTTGGAAGGCAAACGATGAGGAGAAGAATTACGTATACGACTTATTTGACAATATATGATGTCCTACATACATACACTTGTATACAGGAGGTAATAACCTAAATTACGGATATCACAATCAATCATATATGATCAATTAAGAACACGGGTAAAATGACTCTAAAAATACCAATAATGCGAGTAAGAATTAAGAACGCGGGGTAATAACCCTAAAATACATGGACGTAGCAAGTACCGATTCCAATCTCACAAATCAGATTCAGAAAACATATTAAGGGGGTAGAAAAACCTAGGAACTAAAGTGATCAATTTCAAATTCGGAGAGAAAATGAGCTGAAACGGCTTGCTGACTGGAACGGAATAGGAAAACAGTTAAAACGCAGCTGAAACGGATCCACGGCTAAAGAAATCAAGTCAACGGCTCACAAGGAAGTTGTTTGAGCCCATGGAATTGGCTCACTCGAAGCCGAATGAGCTGTGGCAATCATGGTCGTCTCTACCATTAGGCGGTTGAGCAACCGCCTAGGGCCCCCAAAAAATGAGTGCTCTAAATTCTTTTAAAAAATAAAGGGTGTGTTCGTAATTATATATACATATAATTTATTGTACATTTATATTTATAGAGTCCCGTTCTCACGAACTCGTGTTCATTGATACTATCATGCAAACGTGACGTGACATCCTCACAACCACAATTTTTTTCCACAAGGGAATGAGAAATTACACATGCATATTATTTAAGATTTAGAGTCATAATAAATGTGTACATGTTTCATTAATGAAAATAAATTTTTAATTGTGAGGATGTCACGTCACGTTTTCATGATAATAACAATGATGGAAGTTACTAATGAATCATTATTAATGATGGAAGTTACCCTAGAAAAAAGATAAAGATAAATTTTGACAGATTACAGAATTAATAATGATAGAAGATTTCAACAATTAATAAAGTCTTGCATTGAGCTTGAAAGATTAACTAGATTAGCAACTTTATCTATAGAAAAAAATGTTAGAAGAGTTTGAGTATAATACTGTAATTAGTACATTTGCATCTATAAAAGTAAGGAAAACGGTTTTTATAAAATAAAAAAAAATACAATATAAAATATGTGAAGAGAGTCTCTCAGGGCCTCAAATTGAATGTTGGCCTTAGGCCAAGAGACGGCCCTGATGGGAATGGCAAGCAGAAGTAGTACACAGTACGCGCTGGGAATGGAGTTGGGACGCGGCGGAGAAGCTGATGACGACTGCGAGTGAAAGTGCTTGGCTTCTCCGACAACTTCAAATGTTTGGGATATTGCTCGAAGTTCAATTCTTACTCGATTGAGAAAAGTAATGTAGGTGAAACCGTATAGGAGGATGATCAAATCAGGAGCAGTCTATGAGTACTTCTCTCGGACGATAAAAAAGACTACGAACGAGCAATAACTGGAATCCCAAGATCGTCGGGACTCTAATACCATGTCGAGATTAAATTTTGGAAGCCATGAGAAGAAAAATTATGCAGACGATTTATCTTATATTCATGATGATGTCCTACGTATATACACATGTATACATAAGGTAATAATCCAAATTACGGATATCACATTCAATCATACAGTCAAATATGCTAACAGTTATAATTTTGATATGTTTGACAAAAGTATATGACATTATTTGAGAGCGTAAAAGAAATTTTCCACCCTCCGATTATGGAAAAAATACATTTTGGCCCCTTATTTATTGAAAAAGACATTTCGCACCCCTGCCAGAGTTAAAAACAAACGGAAGACTAACGGAGGGGTGAAAAGACAAAATTACCCTCAAGTTCAAAGAAATTTACACATGTATAAATACCCATTCTTCCCCCTCTTCACTCATTTCTAACCCTAGCCGCTCGACTCTTTCCCTCTCTTACCAAAATCATCTCACGGACCAACGCACGACCAGACCTCCTCCGTTGCCTCCTCCCTCCACCGCACTTGTGACCGCCGACGCCAGATGTTGGTCGGCGCAAACATACGTCCACCACAACACATGTTCCCGATGGTGGTGGTGATGTGTGTACTCTCGGTAAAAGCGTGAGGTAGAGGTGGGTGTCTCCATCTCCATCTCCTTCTTCTCTCCCTCCCTCGTCGCCGCCGCCATCACCATTGTGACCACCACCTCGTTCGATCTGTAGTTGGAGGGAAGATGGCCGACTGTGGATGGGCCGATTGTGGAAGATGCTGTAATTGGAGCCGAGAGAGACGCCCGACTGAATCGAAGTGCAGATATAGGTTTCGATAACGAATTGGAGAGGATCAAAGCAGTGGCAAGCGAGATCGGACGACAAGGAGAGAGAACTGAGCTTCGATTGGAAATCGGCGAGGCATGAGACTGAAGTGGGTGGATCAGAGAGCTGGGAGTGAGAGGTCTCCTTGAGATGTTGAGTGAGGCTTCGTTTCAGACTCGAAACAAACCAGTAGAAATCATGTGTATAGAGTCGCAGAGAGAGAGAAAGGTGGAGGAGCAGTTGAAACTGAAATCACAGAGGGAGGTATTTTTGTGTATTTGTCTCATTGTGTCTGCCTACTTGTCAAATATCATGTGCATTGGGGGGGGGGGTTGGTTCTTCTCTTTATGTTGAATTTTTGGTTTGGTGTATAGAGTGTATAGAGTGTGTGTAGTGTTGTATATGTTTCCAGTTAATTCATTAGGGTTTTGATTCTGGGTTGGTTGATTCAATTTGTATTTGGGTTCTTGGTTGGAAAATGGAGCAGATGTAAAATGTTTATGGTTCTCTTTCTTCTCTATTTTATGTAGTTGTTTTTGTTGTTGTTGTTTGTGGTGGTGGTGCTCAAGAACACCAAGAACATCATGATGAATTTAATTATAAACAAAAAAAGGTGTTATTTGTCCACAACTCGTAAGGGTAAAATGGTCACAAAAAGTCAGTTTGCACCATTCCACTAACGGATGGTAAAAGAAGGGTGGTATTTATTCACCCTCCATCGGTTAACAGGGGTGCAAAATGTCTTTTTCTATAAATTTGGGGGGCAAAATATCTTTTGTCTATAGTCGGAGGGTGGGAAATATCTTTTACCCTTTTTGAGATTGTTGTCAAAAGTATATGACATTAATTCTTGTTAGATAGTAGCGGTTTACTGTAGTCTACAAATGATACTCTTTAAAGTTTACTATGCATGAAAAATAGGGGCTTTCTCAAAAAAAAAGGGGAAAAAAAAAAGGTGAAATAGTTTCAGAATAATTGGTACAATCATTTACACCTCTTGGAATCGCAATTTCTTACTGCATCAGAAGCTACGTGGTTTTTTTTTTTAAAAAAACAAAAAAAACACATGGGTATATCTATTGTTTAGATAATAACTAGCTTTGAACCCGTGCGATGCACGGTGAAATTTCGAACAAAAAATAAAATTATTTAAAATGAAATAATCAATATTTTATGTTGTCAAAATAACTATAGAAAAAAATACGTGGCATGACTAAACGAGAAAAAACTGAAATGGCTCTTTGGAACCGGCCGCAATGTAGGTTTTCCTGTATCGTAAATGATATAATTATAATTAGATATTTAAAATTTAATTTTAAAGTTGAAGAAGTTAAAATGTAAGCAAGACAAATATTTGATCTTACATTTTATTTGTTTAATTGTTCCAAACAAATGCAAGCATCCATCAACCCCATCGACAGAAAGAACTGAAAAAAAATATAAGATTATTGTTTTCCATCCCCTCGGAAGGTGCTTCAATGATTAAAGTGAATGACTGGTTAATGTAGCTTTGAATATGGTCTTGCATCAATTTTCCAGAATGATGTTGTTTATAAAAATAGTGAAATGAGCATTACATAAGATAATTTCAATAGAAGGCAGTTTAAATTAAAATCGATTATAGACGATACATGTATGAGCAAGCTTCTCAAATTCTCAGCATGATTCCTTAGAATTATCCTAGCATGTTTATCGAAGAATTGTAGTTTCTTAAACCCAATCGAATCTTTGATGGTTACTGTAAATCGATACATGTTGGCATGAAATTTTAATAAGTTAGGTTCGTAAGAATAACGTCAAGTAAGAAATTTAAAAAAAGATATCTATATACATATATAATCATCAATATATATATATATATATCTATATACATATATAATCATCAATATATATATATATATACGAGCATGTAAATGAGCAAGTATTTTATTTGCAGCAACCTGTGCAAATATGCCCTCCGTTAGTGGTTTATGTTTTGATACTTTTGCAAAAATTATTTCATGCCTCATACCAAATATTAGCATGTGATACAGACACCAAAGTCGCCACCACACAAAAATGGAACATATGAAAATTCAAGTCATGTTATACCGAAAAGTAATCTAATTTTCTTACATGTGTAGTGTAATAAACAAAAAACCTCATGCAGCTTGATCAACTACTATCTCCGGTAGACCTACTTGCTCGGAAACGTCCCCCAATACTACTGTTTGACCAGCAACAACCTCTTGTTTATATCAAGCACGCAAATATAAATGAAATACCCCGTTATTTAGATACGGGTATTTTAGGATATTAGTGAGTGTTAATATGATATTAATATAAGTTATGGGTACTAGTTTTTATTGTTTAGACGTTAATTATTAAGGTTATAAACAACTGGGGGTTTTTTATGTATTTTTCATAACTTAAATAATATCTTTACATAAACTAGGGGGTTACTATTTGTCTTTCATCTAAAATCAGTGGGTGAAAGTGTCTTTTATAATAAATACTCATCTTCCTCATCTCCTGCTCAACGCAGGAGAAATCTTCTCCCGACTCCGTCGCCGCCTACAACACCACCACCGCCTAAATCGCCACAAAGCTTCCTGATTTCCGTCCCAATTCAATTCAAACTCATCAAAGCTCGATTATTTCTCGCCAAGCAAACCCAATTTCCCAGAATCGCAACCCAATTCGGAAACAAAAATCTTTCCGGAAACACTCCTCCTCGTCGGCAAATTCGACAACCAAAAGCCTATATAAACCCTGCAATCCAGAGCTTTTTCACTCCCAAATCAACCCTCCATCTCTCTCTCTCTCTGCTCCGTTCTGCGCCGAGCGAAACCCACCCGGAACCCGAGTTCGACGAGGCGAACCCAGGTCCGGCGAAGGCAAGCCCGACGCCGCCGCTGCCTCGCCTCCCCGCCGTCGCCGTCGCCGTGCGACCTCGCCCCTTCCCGTCGTGCTTCGTCGGCCCTCAGCCCCATCTTCGTCCTCGTCTCTCCTCCTCCATCGGGTAACAGCCCGATTGCTCTCTCTCTCTCTCTCTCTCTCTGTTTTCTTTAGTTTGATTTGTTTTCTTTTTTTGTTTTATTATTATTATTATTATATAATGTTGGTAGTTAACGTAATAGAGAAGACAAAGGAAAGAAAGAGGTAGTTGGCCCAGTGGTTAAAAGCTAACACTTAAAGCTTCGGTGAAGTTTGAGAAGAAGGTCATGGGTTCAAACCCCATAAGGGACAATTCTTTTTGCACAAGCTTAGAATGATCTTTTTGGTACTCATCTTTACTCAAAAATAAAAATATAATATGAGGGTGATGAAATATATATTTCTAATTTATTTTTATAAGTTTATAACAAATTAGAATAAGCGATTTTCCTCAAATAAATTTGTTATGTCTTTTAAATAAAGTTAGTTAGTTTATAACTTATATTCTCTACTAAGGCTTGTTTGGTTAGGAGAAACTACTATTTGAATTAAAAGTGTTTTTGAGGTAAAATAATATGTTTCTCTACTCTAAATAATAAAAATGATATTTTTATTCAATCTTATAAGTTATGTTTATATAATTATAGCTTATTGTGCTTTTACAAATAATAAACGTTAGTTTTATAAAAGCGTATTTTTCTATAAAAGAGGTTGTTCGCCTTAGTAAAGGTTTGGGAGAGTTAGTAAGGGATTTATTTCATTTACCTATAGGACTTCGTGTGCAATGTGTTGATTAGGATACTATTTAATTTGTAGGCGACAATTTCATTGACGAAGGACACGTCGAGTATTACTAGAAAGTGATTTGCTTTGCTTGAGATTAAAGGTAAGTAAATATGCCAAGCCTAGTTGTGCTTATCTCTTTCGTGTCAAAACGAATTATTGTATTTCTTTACGTCTCAAAATGTGTTTATGTGATTTGACACGCAATATTGATTTCTACTTGATAAATGCTTTTCTTGGAAATATCACCATGATAATGATAATGTATTAATACGTAAAGTGGAATAGTTGTGCGGGGACATTTATTATTATTGTGGTATGGTTACCATTGGCATTGGACGGTTTGATCTCGGTCTTCCGTTTCAATTTATTTTTATTTAATCCGGTTGCAAGTCCCCGGATAGCTCCATGTACTCACTCCTCTGGACGCTAGATTCTTTGGGGGGTGTCGACACTTAAGGTCTTGGATGCTTGCGAGATGGTTTGGTTTACCCCGTCACAACGAATTAATAACGGATTTTTAGTTTTTGTTAACGGAAAGAAGTTAACGATGGATTTTGGATTTTCCTAATGATTATGGAAATTGGTTGGAAATATTATTGAATTGGAAAATCTTATGATTTAATACAAGAGTCAACTTTATTACCGCTGTGTTTGCGAAAAACTCTTACTTACAAATGAGTCATTGTTTTATAACTACCTCATCATCGTTTTACATGTTTGGATGTTTATTTACCAGTATTTCATGCTGATTTTGTACTGTGGTGTTTCTTTTTCATTCCGCACCACAGGTTTAGAAGATGGTTATCTGGCGTAGAAGGGGACGCGCATCAAATGGAATAATAGAAGTAGTATTTTATTTGAATTTGAATTCCTTATTAGTTTAAACACTTTAGTTTGTTATGCCGGTTTGTGGCTAGGATGTTGGATTTTTAATAAGGCAATATTTTCAATTGGATTTAATTATTATTGTGGATGTTTTGTGCTTGCGAACCATGTTATAAAATCTCCTTGTATCCGGGCTCCTCTCGGGTACGGAGTGACATCCCCGGGTTTCCGGTTTGGTCAATTTGGGGGTGTTACAGTTGGTATCAGAGCCTGGCAATCCAAAAAGAAATTTTAAAACCTGTAGGGGAATTTAAAATGGACATAGGAAAAGAATTTAAAATTTGACAAGCCGTTGGGAATTTGGGTAGTCTTGAATAGGGTTATTATGTGATTAAGTCTTTAGAAAATAGGCTTAGTGAGTTGGTATCCCCACCCACCCTCTCCTAGCTAAGAATTTTGGCGTACCCAATTAACTAAGTATTTGGGTTTGAAGTTTTTCATTGGAGTTTGGGTTATGTGTCTATTGTTTGAGTAATCGAAAGTTGTGAACTGTGATCAAAATTGAAGTTTTGGGAGTATGTACTTATTTCATAAGGGCAAATATTTTTGGGTTATGATATAAATTGTGGAGTAAGAGAGTATATGGAGTCGTTTGAGGATAAGTTTAATGTGTTGGAGTTTACTCGATATCGTAATCCCGCTTTCCAAGCTTATTGTATGGAGAAGGCTCTACGTATGGGGCCCATACTTAGGGAGATTATCGCCAAGTATAGCGATATTATGGCTAGGTTCAATAGGTTGAACTATGATGACTACTCATACCAAAGTGAATGGATGGTGAATGTCGACTCTATGTGTAAATTGTTGATGGAGGCTTATGTGAAATGGAAAAGGAGCATGGTGATCGAAATATATTCTAATGATGATGATGAGATTGAGGGAGACCCTAGTGAGAACATTGCGATTTAGGAAGACCCTATTGAGAATGATGAGTTCGAGGTTAACCCTAGGGAAGACGTGAGTCGGAAGCAAGTGTGAATAATTATGGGAAGTAGACATATTTGGCTTCTTTAATTTCTTAGGCCTCTAATGCTTTTGGAGTTTTTCTTTGGGATAAAACCATGAAGCCAAACAATACTTTAAGGTTTCTTAGAATGGTTTTTACATAGATTAATTTCGCCGCTTGGTGATGGATAATACTTGTGTTTTGAGGATCCATTTTGGAATATAATAAGTCTTTGTTTTATTGAGTTGGAGTATGGTTTGAAGTTGATGTTGCATTGCGTTTCGGAAGCATTCATGAGTTAGAACGCGAGAATGTTGAATTTGTGGCGTTTGAATTTGTGGCACAATTAGTATTTAGTGTAGTAGACGTGTTTAAATGTTGAGTTACTTTTCTTAAAAAATTTATCAGGTAGTAAGCATATACATGAACATGTCTTAAGAATTCCAATCCCAAATAAATTCTGGAGACTTAGATACGAATTTCCAAGGTTTGTTGTTCAATAGCAGAATTTCATAATGTCCATCTGTAGTATTTTTGAGTTTATATCTTTACAGATATTGGATGAATCTCAAAATCTTTATGGCGATGAATAGACACATATGGCTATATCTAGGCGAAATCCTTGACCATTTTGAGGAAGTAAAAGTCAGTATAAGACGTGGTGAAGTTGAAGTTTCTGTTCTGATGGCTTATAACAGCAATTATGCTATTCTCAGCGTAACTTAAAGTCTACAAATTATTTTGAGGTGATTCTTCTTGATTATGAAAGTAGATTTAGAGAGGTCGATCCATACAAAATTTGATAATTTTGCTTACCCGTTTGATCACTTTTATAGTTTTTTTAGGAAGCATGAGAAATAGGATGTGTTCAGTCTATGTGAAAATTTCATGTGAAATTGATTGTATGATGATCAATGTGTTATATTTTATGCATAATTGATATTAAATGCCATGTATGATACATTATGAATGATACAATAGGTTATAATATAGAAATTTTACCAATAGACCACATCCATACAATACTAGAAATAGTTTTTACACAAAGAGTGTTAAAATTTTTTACCTTTTCGAACCCGACGAATGAGTATTCAAAATAAGTTTGGTAGTTAAGAAAATACCATTCAATCAAAGTTTGTATGAGTGGGAAAAGAGGATAAATGAGCTCGTATCGAGGAATTGTGAAGTACCTACGCATTGGGTTAGTTACGAGTTTTAAAATAATGTAGGAGGAACAAGATGCATTTATATAATGTCAAGAAGAAAGTGTTTGAGATATGTTTGGGGACGTGATTTTAAATTTGTGTTTGCAGATACCTCTCAATTAGTTTGTCGAAGTTTAGACTTTTTGGGTGTTTATACGGAAACATGTTGTTGTTGAATTGGCTACTTTAGAGATTTCGGTTTATTAAATTGTTATGGAGATAGTTTGAGAGTGTTAATGAGTTGGGAAATGCTAAAATGTTGACATTATACTTGGAGCACTATTGATTGCTAATGTACATGAGGAGTATAATTTTCTTTCATTGATGACAGCTTGCCACAAACATCTCATTGTAGTCTTGTTTCTCGGGGTATAAGTTTTGAGCGTTTTTATCATTTATGGTTGACTTAGACTTGGGCTTCAGGGTTTCACTTTTGAAAAATTTTTGGGATCTTGATACGTTGCTTAAAAGTTTTACCTCCAATATTGGGCCATCTCTTATAAATATTGTGAAGTTTTTGGGAATGCTGGGGCAAATTCTTAGTTGGCAGCTGCTAAGTATATAATTGTTTGGGAGTCAGCCTTAGAATACCCTTATGGTAGAATAATATTTTATGTTTGATGTCTAATAGGAGTATCCTTTAACTCTGGTCAATATGGCCATCAACCTAGTGAATCCAACAACGGAGAATTTTCAGGTAAGCCACCCGACAAGAACACCTTTCTTGGAGGGTATGTTAAGTTGGGAATTTATCGGAGAAGTCTTGGATAGGTGTGAGCATTTAGTTTTCACTTTTGTTGGAAGATGGGTATACAACAACGTCCTGGTTGAGAGTTATTGCATTTTGAAGTCGTTACTTGATGAGAATTCTTTGATTTTCAATTAAGAGATAGTATAATGATTTAGTTGACGAGGGATACTGGTACCTTCCCAAGTAAAAACATTTACATCAAGTCCAATGGATGATAAATTCGCACTTCATAAAGTGTGTATTGTTATTAGCTCACAAAACTTGGGAGGAATCTATGGAGGACCCCATGACAAATGATAGACTAAAGAGTTAGCGTGGACTATAGAGGTTTCCCACCCACCCTCGCCTTGAAAGCGTTTTGAGAACCATGTCTTTGAATTTCTCCAAATATTCAAATTTATTTTAGAGCCTACTTTAAAATGGTTAGGAAAATGTAATCTTGGGATTCTAGTTGAAATGTCCATCAAAGAATAATGGAGTTTTTTTTTTTTTTTTTTGGTTGGAGTATTTTTACCTAGTCTTGATTGATCACATTGTTGTACTAGTGTTTGTGTCTCTTCTTATCTTGTCTCGTCTATAGTTAGTGGATGATTATATTTATATAGTTTCTTTCCGTTCTTTTCTGTAGATGACCTTAGAAGGGTAAGGAAAAAGAGGGGTATCGCTCATGTAATATTCAAGTTGAGGGTGAAAGGCTAAGATTTGTTGTTATCTTTTAGACCATTGGAATTACCAAGTGCAGTATTCTGGGTCACTAGAATGTTATCGTTTACATTTGGTATTTATGTTTGGAGCCTTGTTACTTAGCTATTATTCGAGAGAAACGTTTCTTTGTTCATGGTTTGCCTTGGAGTTACGCTAGTCGTTGGGTGTCTTCATTCTTGTATAAGCGTAATATAGTTCATCCATTTGTTTATTTTCAATCTGACTGAGAGTTTCGATGTTCAACCGTGGCTGATTTGCGGACCTTGTTCCTCGTGACAAACAGTTTATGATGTTGTAACGATTATCATTGGAGTTATTAATTTAAAGTTTGGAAGCTTTCTACTACCTTGGTGCTAGCAATGAGATAAATTTTTAGTGTAGTCTAACTTATTTTAGTATGGTCTCACGTTGGAGTAGTTGGCTTATAACGCTGTTTGGCGTATATGATTGGAGCATTGTCACTAAACTACTATTTGGGATAATGGAATGGTTATTAACCTCTAAAATATTTGTCGAGTTTTATGCTTATATTGAATTCCTTGGAGTTACATAAATCAATGGTGTACCGGGATAAATAAGTCCGCTCAGTTGTGGTAATCTTCTCGGACGATGTGCTTGGAGCTTTGTTAACAGAAATATGTTTTTAAGGATTTATCACCAAAGGCGACTTCGAATACTAGCTAGCGAGTCTCGTTATTGTTGAACCTATTTGAATATGAACAAGTTGCTCGCAGTATGTGCCTCAGTATCGTATTATTTTGGATACACATGGTTTATTTTTATTTATTTCCTTATCTCGAGGCGAATTTTCAGATGACGGTAGGAAAACAACGGTAAAGGGAACCACCGGTAACATCATATACCATAGGCTATGGTTAAGTGTCTAAGGATAGGAGGAACCATGTCGCTTTGGAGTCTTGTGCACTATCTCTTCGATTCTCTATTTTGTTAGATAAGACGTTTTGTACCATTCGGATATAGTTTTGACCTTGGGAATCAGTTTGGGAGTTTTGTCACTTACCTATTGTTAAGGAAACGAGATTTCTTCTTATTTATGAATCGTCTTTAGAGCCTATAATTCGTTTGGACGCGTTTTAATTGTTTAGGGAATTATAATCTAGAATCTTTTAATTGGGTTATGTTTACGTTCACTAAGAGTACTTGCTTTGAAACTTGGGAGATTCTATGACCTTACTCTCTGTGAAGAACAGCTTATGAGACAATAGCAATGGTTACTTGGGTAAATGATTGAAGCAATAAGGGTATTTTCTTTGGAACTGATTAAGTTGTGGACGTGATCTCACTAGCCATGTTATAATCTAAATCTTGATGTAATTGAGGCACTTTGTCATAGGTTGTGTATTATTGGAGTCTTGTCACTCGAATCATTGTTCGATTCATGGGATGGATGTCCACGGGGGAGCTAATCTAAAAGTTGTATGTTTATATTGGGCTACTAGAGGTTCTACCTCTTGTGGAGTGGTTGTAAGAGTGTGCTTGTAATCATTTGGAAGGAGGATTATAATAAAGACTATTATATAGGATACCAAAGACCGCGTTCAAAGGTTAGACCCAACAACTAAGAGACAAATCCGCATGTGAACTTTCTTTTGACATTGTTTTTATATACTTGGAATACTCGAACGAATAAATTTATGTAATAATCTTGACTCTGGCTCAGATTTTTTGATTGTTATTTTGAATTACGATGTTACTCCTATATGGAAGAACACTAGTATCTTTGTGAGACCTACTATGGGAATGTAAGCCCAAGAACAACATTGTCCTTGGAAGATTGGTTATAAATGATCAATGATGATCAAATTTGAGTTGCATGATATATGTGATATTATTACATCTTCGTAGTGCTGCATGATAAGATAGAAAACGATCAATAGGCGATAGTTGTGATCCCGACCCCATATCCTTACCACCTGATCAGATGATCACGTACGACTATGACTTGAAGAGAAATGTCAAATTTTCGAAGAATACCTTGTCCCATGTGTAGCAACTTAGGAAGTGTCTTGTATACCCTTTCATGTATTGGATCTCGAACCAGAAGTTTTGACCATGTTAAGATTCTAGATATCATGACAAGGGGCACGTGTACCAAGAGTGTTTGAATTTTAAAGGTCTTATGGACAAATTACCTCACAAGGGAGGCGACATGTTAAGCGGGATATGGTATGAGGAAGAAGTATCCTCACCTTTTAGACGAGATAGTTTGAGTTCCGAGGACGTCACTCCTTTAAGGGGGGAAGGATGTAATCATTCGGTTTTGAAGCACGTCATTTTAAGAAGCACATCATTTTAGTATTCCTTATAGAATATTGCGCATCATGCACTGCGTTTAGTGTTTATACCCTAGAGTGGAGACTCATGGCTTATTGGTTGTTGAGAAGTTGGTTTAAGCTTCGAGGACGAAGCTCTCTTTAAGGGGGGAAGGATGAAATACCCCGTTATTTAGATACGGGTATTTTAGGATATTAGTGAGTGTTAATATGATATTAATATAAGTTATGGGTACTAGTTTTTATTGTTTAGACGTTAATTATTAAGGTTATAAACAACTGGGGGGTTTTTATGTATTTTTCATAACTTAAATAATATCTTTACATAAACTAGGGGGTTACTATTTGTCTTTCATCTAAAATCAGGGGGGTGAAAGTGTCTTTTATAATAAATACTCATCTTCCTCATCTCCTGCTCAACGCAGGAGAAATCTTCTCCCGACTCCGTCGCCGCCTACAACACCACCACCGCCTAAATCGCCACAAAACTTCCTGATTTCCATCCCAATTCAATTCAAACTCATCAAAGCTCGATTATTTCTCGCCAAGCAAACCCAATTTCGCCAGAATCGCAACCCAATTCGAAAACAAAAATCTTTCCGGAAACACTCCTCCTCGTCGGCAAATTCGACAACCAAAAGCCTATATAAACCCTGCAATCCAGAGCTCTTTCACACCCAAATCAACCCTCCATCTCTCTCTCTCTCTGCTCCGTTCTGCGCCGAGCGAAACCCACCCGGAACCCGAGTTCGACGAGGCGAACCCAGGTCCGGCGAAGGCAAGCCCGACGCCGCCGCTGCCTCGCCTCCCCGCCGTCGCCGTCGCCGTGCGACCTCGCCCCTTCCCGTCGTGCTTCGTCGACCCTCAGCCCCATCTTCGTCCTCGTCTCTCCTCCTCCATCGGGTAACAGCCCGATTGCTCTCTCTCTCTCTCTGTTTTCTTTAGTTTGATTTGTTTTCTTTTTTTGTTTTATTATTATTATTATTATATAATGTTGGTAGTTAACGTAATAGAGAAGACAGAGGAAAGAAAGAGGTAGTTGGCCCAGTGGTTAAAAGCTAACACTTAAAGCTTCGGTGAAGTTCGAGAAGAAGGTCATGGGTTCAAACCCCATAAGGGACAATTCTTTTTGCACAAGCTTAGAATGATCTTTTTGGTACTCATCTTTACTCAAAAATAAAAATATAATATGAGGGTGATGAAATATATATTTCTAATTTATTTTTATAAGTTTATAACAAATTAGAATAAGCTATTTTCCTCAAATAAATTTGTTATTTCTTTTAAATAAAGTTAGTTAGTTTATAACTTATATTCTCTACTAAGGCTTGTTTGGTTAGGAGAAACTACTATTTGAATTAAAAGTGTTTTTGAGGTAAAATAATATATTTCTCTACTCTAAATAATAAAAATGATATTTTTATTCAATCTTATAAGTTATGTTTATATAATTATAGCTTATTGTGCTTTTACAAATAATAAACGTTAGTTTTATAAAAGCGTATTTTTCTATAAAAGAGGTTGTTCGCCTTAGTAAAGGTTTGGGAGAGTTAGTAAGGGATTTATTTCATTTACCTATAGGACTTCGTGTGCAATGTGTTGATTAGGATACTATTTAATTTGTAGGCGACAATTTCATTGACGAAGGACACGTCGAGTATTACTAGGAAGTGATTTGCTTTGCTTGAGATTAAAGGTAAGTAAATATGCCAAGCCTAGTTGTGCTTATCTCTTTCGTGTCAAAACAAATTATTGTATTTCTTTACGTCTCAAAATGTGTTTATGTGATTTGACACGCAATATGTGATTTCTACTTGATAAATGCTTTTCTTGGAAATATCACCATGATAATGATAATGTATTAATACGTAAAGTGGAATAGTTGTGCGGGGACATTTATTATTATTGTGGTATGGTTACCATTGGCATTGGACGGTTTGATCTCGGTCTTCCGTTTCAATTTATTTTTATTTAATCCGGTTGCAAGTCCCCGGATAGCTCCCTGTACTCACTCCTCTGGACGCTAGATTCTTTGGGGGGGTGTCGACACTTAAGGTCTTGGATGCTTGCGAGATGGTTTGGTTTACCCCGTCACAACGAATTAATAACGGATTTTTAGTTTTTGTTAACGGAAAGAAGTTAACGATGGATTTTGGATTTTCCTAATGATTATGGAAATTGGTTGGAAATATTATTGAATTGGAAAATCTTATGATTTAATACAAGAGTCAACTTTATTACCGCTGTGTTTGCGAAAAACTCTTACTTACAAATGAGTCATTGTTTTATAACTACCTCATCATCGTTTTACATGTTTGGATGTTTATTTACCAGTATTTCATGCTGATTTTGTACTGTGGTGTTTCTTTTTCATTCCGCACCACAGGTTTAGAAGATGGTTATCTGGCGTAGAAGGGGACGCGCATCAAATGGAATAATAGAAGTAGTATTTTATTTGAATTTGAATTCCTTATTAGTTTAAACACTTTAGTTTGTCATGCCGGTTTGTGGCTAGGATGTTGGATTTTTAATAAGGCAATATTTTCAATTGGATTTAATTATTATTGTGGATGTTTTGTGCTTGCGAACCATGTTATAAAATCTCCTTGTATCCGGGCTCCTCTCGGGTACGGAGTGACATCCCCGGGTTTCCGGTTTGGTCAATTTGGGGGTGTTACAATAAATGTGTATATATAAAATGACATGAAATAATTGTTTCCATGCGGAAAAAAAATTACGTGTGTCAAAGGTACTCACCAGCAGATAGAACTGTTTGCTCGGAAACATCCCCGATATAACTGTTAGATGCATTACGGGTGCAGTGGCTACTTCATGGCGCATAGTATTTGTATATTTTAAGAACCTACGAAGCTAAACACTTGATATGATGCAAATGTAGAAAACTCACTGAATTCACGGACTTCTCTTTTCTCCTGTAATTTTTTCTTTCACTCCAATCGAGCTAAGTTACAATGGTCACTCTTTTCTTGCATTTCGTTCATAACTGTGAGACAATGGTAGAGAGTATTGGAAGAAATTTCAGTGGAAATAGTTTCTCAACCGAGAGCATCGAAGACATCGTTTTATGCCGCTATAGTGAATGATTGCACCGTCGAAATTTGGCAAAATAATGTTACCTTTCTCTACTGTACACAGTTATATTTTCCGTGACTATAAAAAAAAGTCAACACCACTTTTATTCATTCCATAATTCCACTCATCATTTTCTCTATGATCATACTAAAAAGTCAACACCGCTATTTTTCATTTGATAATCCCACCCCGTAATTTCTGATATACGTTTCCATTTTCAATTCATTTTGGAGAAATTATACCATTTCGGACAATTTTTCAGTTTAATGTGGAGAAGGCATTAATTAATTTTGGACGGATTGGATTTGTGATTTGATTGGAAAACATTTCATACCATTTCGGACAATTTTCCCCCCGTAGTGTCTGATATTTGATCCAAATCTCTTTTTATTTTGAGAAATTATTTTGTCGTCAACCGAGATTGAACCCGGAACTTCATGCAGGCTCTACCACTTGAGCTACCACCCCACCTGCATCAGAATCTCTTATTATGATATGAATAAAGAATTGTAGTTGAAATTGAAATGAGTTAATGCAATCAAATAAGTCAGTAAAAACAAATGGAAAACTTTACTTTATGATTAGTACATTTATAGTAAAAAGTAAACGTCTGTTTGAACTTGATTTTCTAATTTGTTTGAGTTGAATTTTCTAATTTGCATGAGTGTGAGATGTCAAATGAACGCTCTAGTGGATTGGTTCCTTTGATTCTAATAACTCATACAATCCAATGATAAATTGACCATACGAGAAACACACATAATTTTAGTTGGTAAATAGTTTCCATTTTGAATTCACATTGACCAAATTATACCATTCCTGACAATTGTTCAATTTAATGTGGAGAAGGCATTAATTAACATTGGACAGATTAGTTTGATTGGAGGATGTTTAATACCATTTTGAATTAATTGTGATTTTTAAATATTTTAAATCTAAGCAATTAAACATTTTTTATACATTATATTAATTAATTGTATTTTCTACGTGGAATTTCCTCACGCAAAGCTTCAGAGGGCATTCTCAAATAGTATATATAGATGTCAGTCCCAATTGCCTCAAGGATAGTTAGTGTTTGTGCAATGCGAACTGAAGACATAAGAGCATCTCCAAGAGATGGTGTAAAAACTGTCTTTGGCACAAATATAGGCCAGATTGGTCCAAAAACCAGCTCCAACAGCTGGTGCAAAATCTGGCCTATATTTGCACCTGGTCTATTTTTGGACCACATCTGGCCTAAACCAAAGACAATTGGACCTGGTGTAAAATTAAAAAAGACTGTTTTAATGCTCTCATCTTCTCCACTTGTCTTGCAAATTCAACGTTTGGATTAATTAATTCACTCACTTCAACAAATTAATTAATTTGTTATTTAAAAATAAAAATAATGATTCGTTATTTATTACTAATTCATTATTTATAATAAATAAATAAAAACAAATTAGCAATTACAAATTCTCTCACTTCAACAAATTAATCAAGTCGTTATTTTTTTTCAAAATTTAATTAGTTATTAAACATATATAGTAGCATGATTGTTTAATAATGAAAACTATAAAATAATTAAATAATGCTGGTGGCCTATATTTAGGCCATCTGCTGAAGCAAAAACTCAAAAAGTGCTGGTGTAAAATTTAGGCCAGGTACAAATTTAGTCCAAGGACAACTTTGCTGTTGGAGATACTCTAACGGGAGCGGACACTTAAATCTCAACCCTCACACACTAACCCAACATCTCGGCTATACATTTTAGTAATTTTAACAATAATAAAATTGGCATTATATGCCAAGTGATTAGTGTTTTAATTATTATTTTGGTAACTTTTAAAATTATCATTATATACAAATATTTTCTTTTAACAACTGTGAATTATTTTTATCTCGCTGATGTGTTTACTTTTTTTTTTTTCTATACTACTTAGTCTGTTTCGTGAGGAAGTTCCTAGCTGACTTTAGAGGTTAGTTTGACCCACAAAATTTTAGCTAACGACATGATGCAAAATTCGCTAATCTTTTGTCATAATATTGTAATGTTAAGAGATATCTACAATGTTATGAAAATATTAACAACATTTCGTATCATATCGTTAGCTAAATTGAAATAAGGAATAGTGTGCTGAAAAGATCCTAGCGAAACTAATTTAGCATTATTGTAAATTTTATTATTAAGTATTAGTAAAACTGATTTAATTTGATTATAGAAGTTTCCTTTATCAGCGACGGCGACTATAGTTGAAGCATAGGGGAGAGGAAGTAGGCAAGTGAGGAAGGGGGAGGGGAAGGTGAAATGAAGAGCTGTGGAGATGGCCATATGGGTGTCGACTAATTACCTACTTTCATTTGTGTCTCAAACTATTTTAAATTCTCTAATTTATTCTTAAAAAAAAAGAGTGATATTGTTAAAGATTTAAAGTTTTGGTATTTAAATGGATAGTTATACGGAAAATTTTGGTGAAAGTGTAATGATCATATACTTTCTGATATAGTTAGATCTTCTCAAAAAGTATAGTTAGATCTGTCAAGCTGAACTACAGGAGAGTATAATAAAACACAGTTCAAGTTTTTAATGTTTTTCATAAGTATTTAAGTTTTTTATGTTATTGCATCTATAAGCGAGAGCATCTCTTAGTTATAGACTTTTGAAAATAACTTATAGACTTAAATGAACAATCCCTAGAAATTTCTGTAGTTTTTGTAGTACTAATAATGTATTTTGTTTTCTAAATTTCAAAAAAAAAAATGTATTTTGTTTTCTAAAACTCTGTTTGTTTAATTTTCCTAATGACAAGAAAAATGAATTTTCTTGGGTTGGGGCTTAGGACTCCCAAAATGGGTTATATACTAGGGATTTAATCTATTTTTCGTCAATAGTGCTAGGGGTAAATGGAGAAATTTTGTGGTGCTCCAACATAGCACTACGCTATATTCTACAATCAATGTGTATTTGTCAACCATTCACAATTTGTATAAGTTGTGCATTTTGATTGGAAATAGAGCGCCGCAGTGGAACACTAAAAAAAATCTCGAGAAAATGACATGAAGGTGTTTGGAAAAGCTGGCTAGAATTTGACTTTTTTCAAGTTGGAGTTTCATCGGTGGAAGGAAGGCGGAAGGCGGTGACCGGCTTGGACAACCCTCGATGCACTGGTTATTGTGGCACGGTGAACAGGAGTAGAGAGGGAGCGGTTTTGGGGTTGACACGTTGAGGGTTTCGTGGGTATGAAGAGAAATAGAGAGAGAGAGAGAGAGAGAGAGAGTGTGGCGCGGTGAACAGGAAAAATAGAGAGTAAGCGAGGGCATCTCTTAGTCATAGAAAATAACTTATAGACTTTTGAAAATAACTTATAGACTTAAATGAACAGTCCCTAGAATTTTTTGTTGTTTTGTAGTACTAATAATGAATTTTGTTTCTTAAAACTCTTTGTTTAATTTTCCTAATGATAAGAAAAATGAGTTTTCTTGGGTTGGGGCCTAGGACTCCCAAAATGGGTTATTTACTAGGGATTCAATCTCTTTTTCATCATTAGTGCTCTTTGGGGGGGGGGGATTGGAGAAATTTTGTGGTGCTCCAACAGAGCACTACGTGATATTTTACTATCAATGTGTATTTGTCAATCATTGACAATTTGTATAAGTTGTACACTTTGATTAGAAGTAGAGCACCGCAGTGGAACAAAAAAAAAAAATCTCGAGAAAATGACATAAAGGTATTTGGGAAAGCTGGTTGGGTTAAACCCAACTAGAATTTGATTTTTTTTTAAGTTGGAGTTTCACCGGTGGAAGGGAGGGGAAAGGCGGTGACCGGCTTGAACAACCCTCGATGCCCGGGTTGTTGTGGCACGGTGAACAGGAGTAGAGCGGGTGTGATTTTAGGGTTGACACGTTCAGGATTTCGTGGGTATGAAGAGAGAGAAATAGAGGGAGTGTGTGTGTGTCCCCCACCCCCCCCCCCCCAAAAAAAATCACTACGGTAAACCCCAAAAGTTGTAGACTCTCCAACAAACAATTTAATTTCAGAAATTTCAGTTTCAATGTAATAGATTATGATTCTCTCGTAACTGTCAACAAATCCATAAACATTGCCTCCCAAACGCATCCGAAATTGTATCTCGTAATTTGAGAGTGAAAACCCTCTTATAAACTTTAACTATATCAAACAATTGGGCCTCGTTTGGGTAGAGGATATGGTATGTGGGGATAAGGCTTATGCTGGGATATGAGTAAGGATATGAATGCTGTCTGATAAGTCCTGATAAGATATGCTGGCTGTCTGTGTTTGGGTGCTGTCGGATATGATGCAGGATATGAAGCATGATATGTGCCAAAATGACTGTAATACCTTGAGTGCGGTTATATTGTATAAAATATTGTATATTTCAAATTGATGAGGAAAAAATATAAAAAAAAATGTATCATTATTTATGTTTATATTTTAATATTATTTGTTCTACACAATAGTGACGTTGTCAAAATGTATACAAAATGTGTATTGATACGCGAAATAAACTTGTAGTAACATGCAAACATAAGAAATATTCATGGATACAAAATAGCCATAGCAAAATATGGAGTATAAATTACTACTACTTATTGGCATATTGGCATGGTGTTACAAAACCTACAATAAACAAGTTAAATCAAACAAACGAAATTTCAGCAAGCACGAAAAAATGTCTTCATATTTATCTCAACCATACATACTTAAAAAAGTTATGGAATCCGAAAATAATAGTTATCAAACCAATGAGGATCTCCTCAAAAATAAATGTACCAAAATGTTGAGAGGGAAGGAGGGATGTGAAACGGTGAAATAGTTGATAAGGTATGGGGACAAAGATAGGAAATTTGATAGTTTGTGTGGGTATTTTTGTCAATCTACTAGCATCCTAATATGCTATATTTTCTTATCCGAGCTTATACCTCCATGTTGGTGGTATAAAATTTGTTCATTAAAAGCTCCATCAGCATAAGACAACATAACTTATGCTCTCTCTTATCAGGCACCCAAACACTTGATAAAAAAAGAGAGGGTATAAGTTATCTTATGCTCCCTCCTTATCCTCTACCCAAACGAGACCTGGAGTCTTGTTTTTTGAAACACAAAGTTCTATATTTCTCAACATCAGAATTTAAGACCGTAGGGGTTGTGCTTCGTGACCATCGCGGCCACTGCCTAGCTTCTATGGCTGGGTCTATTCTGTGGGTCTCTTCGCCAAGAATTGCTGAAGGCCTGGCCCTTCGTGAAGGATTACAGCTCGCCTCGAGATTGCGAGTTCACAGGATTCATATTGAGGTTGACTTGCAGAGCATGGTGAAGTGCCTCATGGGTTCGGATAAGGGTGTACAGAATCGCTCGGCGTTTGGTACCATATGGAGGACTGTCGCGTGATGATCCATCGGTTTTCTGAGTATAAAATAGCTTGGGTCCCTCGGACGAAAAATAAAGTTGCTCATTGTTATGCTCAGTTTGACTTAACTATTGATGATACTAGAGTTTGGATGGGTGTTACGCCTAGTTGGGCGAATGATTGCACTTTAAATTATTTGGCTCATTTGAGCTCAATTGAATGAAAAATCATAATTTCCTCAAAAAAAACATCAAAATTTAATTTTTAGAGGGATTTTAAATTTGTACGGATCAAAGTATTTCTCTATTTTTAAATACCACATGGCCTCATGTGAGTGGCCTATTGTGTTGCGCCGGTTAAGGAGTTTTATTTTTGAAAATCTATTAGTAGTAGATTTCTTTTCAGGATATGTAACCTACTGATAAACAATTCGTGCTAAAAAAAAAATCAAATCGATTGAATAGACATTATTAATTTGACGTTATTCAATCTGTAGCATAAAAATATGTTGGTCGGAGAAAGCGCCACTTGAAAGCACACTTCCAAATTAGGATTCATTTTACGTGCCTCCGTTACTCTTGAATCTTCCTAGTACGGATTAAGGTGACCCTCAACAAATCAACCGGGAATATTACCAATTGGTAAATATTCCTTTTCAACTGGGTTGGCGGTGCAATTTAAATCTACTTTGTGTGACAAGTTGGACACGATTTTTTTTTCTTTTCTTTTTTTTAAATGACACTAAACTTCAGTGTTCTGAGCCTGTAATTTTACTAGGGCTGCAAGTTAAACCATCCAAACCGCAAACTGGACCGAACCGTGCTAATTAGTTCGGTTTAGGTTAATTCCAAACTGAAATAAATAGGTTCGGTTTAGGTTAGTAGAATTTTCAAACCGAGATTAAGTGGTTCGGTTTAGGTTTCAGTGTTTTACAAACTGTCTAAACCGTTTAAACTGTTTATAGTAATAAATGATAATTATATGTAATTATATATATTTAGTTCTCTTTTTCTTGACACTATATGTTCTCTTTAACTTGATGAGTTCATACTACCCAATTTAAATTCGGGTTATGACGTTCTACTTACATTTCTGTTGGGCTTTATTCATTTGGTTGGATTGACTTTCATCGTTGTAATATTTTCAAGTAAATTTGTGAATTTTAAAGTTTTCAAGACTAAATTTCGATTATAGATAATGTTATTAGGTTAATCGCGATTCAAACCTGAACTGAACCGGATATAGGTGAACCGAACCAAACCAAACCGTTTATAAATGGTTCGGTTTAGATCGAATTTTTCCCAAACCGAGAATTTACATTCGGTTCGAATTATGGTGCAAACCAAGACGAACCGTTTACACCCCCAAATATTACAGGAGTAGTATCTTTCAACGTTAAAAAAGGGCAAGGATTTGGAGAGTTCCAAATTAATTACTAAACTAAACATGTTCACAAGCTGTATTCACATTCATTAAACTAAACATGTTCACAAGCTGTATTCACATGTTTGGCTTAGGAATTTGTCATAAACCTTTTCAAACCAGAAATAGACCAATGAGGCAGTGACACACACGACTTTGTCGGACGAGTAGTAGTTTGACACGTTTCAGTGAAGATTGATTGATTGATGCTACATCGTGGGGTTTTTTTTGGATGACAGTACTTTAGGGTAGCAACCATTGAAAATGTTTTCTGAAACCATCATACAAACTTTTGAAAAAATAGAAAAAGCCCACACTACTTCGGTCCTTCTACAAAGTTTGGTTGGAGGAAATCGGCCACGTTTCGATCTCTCGCATCAACTGTAGTACATATTGCAGGGGTAAAAGAAGCCAATCGTTAATACAGATTACAGGAAAGTGGATTTAAGCGTTGGCATTCAGAAATATCTTCCAGTCTAAATGAGTTCGAGTCGATATTGAGGTCTACAAAGTCATGGCCTGGTTTGGATAGAGAGGTTTGGTTAATCTCAATTCAAAGTTAATCAAAACCTCAATCCAAAATTCATAGGACTAGTAATTCACTCAATTTTTTTATTCACATAAAAATCAAAACTCAAATTCTCATATTCAAACACAATACATGTTAAGTTTTCTAAACCATAAACCTAGTAATACAAACAGGGCCCATAACTAATTCAAGAAAACTATTTTGGGTAACAGCTGAGACAAGCATACTCTAAGTAGTTTCCACTTGGAAATGGAAAGTTCCCCCTTTATTTGTGGGTGTTTTCGACAGTTAAAAATAGGTTGAAACCTCTCTTGTGATGGTGGTCCTTCAAGAATACCATATTACCATGCATGTAACTTACATTTTAGTTCATGCTAAATTCTGAAATTGCAATGTCTTCATGATATGTATCAATCATTCTGAGGAGATTTCTCACTGTGCACACCAACCTGGAATTGCGAAAGCAGCATGAGTATGAATAAATAACGTCAACTCAAAATTTGTTCATTAGGTTTTCGGCAATTCCTGAACAGTTCATTCTATACTTCTCATAATTCTTTGTTTCCTGATAACAGTATTAAGACGTGAAAATCCTAGACAATAGAAATCACTGAAGTGTCTTTCCTATCATAGCATTTTTTTTACTCATTAGATTGAGCTCAATTTCAAGACTGCATTAGATTGACCTCAATTACAAAACTTCATAAGGACTCAACCGTCTCTCAGCTGTCCATGTTATTATATTTGTTAGACATGTTCCAATGTAGGGAGACAATTCAATAGCCGCAAAATTCACTTTCTAAAATTGTGGAGTAACTTAAAAGAAAAAGGTAATTAAAGTGGCCGTGGACACTAGATGGGATCTTGTTAGTGTAGTGGGAGGTTGACACGTTTGCTATGCTTTTTATCTCAAAAAAAAAATAGTACTAGCAGTACTGTACTTGTAGAAGTACTTCTAGGGGTCCGTTTGGCAAACTAGTTTTTTTTGGTTTTTGGTGGAAAAACCAAATAGTTTTTTAAAAGTGTTTGTTTAGGTTGGTTTTTAAACCAGTTTTTAAACCAGTTTTTTCCCACTTTTGCTTTGAAGAAAAAAACCAAGATTTGGAGGTTTTTTTTCAGTTTATTTTTTAGTTTCTGTCATGACTAAAATGCCCTCACACAATTTTCATAATCACAAAGGTACCCTTATGTCACTTATTTGTATTTGTTGACTTCCCCCTCCCCCCTTTTTGTTTATATAATGTGAATTTATATATCAATAAATTAGGAACCATAATTGGAGGATTAAAAAACCCTCCATTACAAATAATTTGTTGGATCAAAACTTTAAAATTTTAAAATCTACACTACCTAATACAAAATTCTCTGACTCAGATAGCCAGGAGCATTCTCTCCAGACAAAACTTACTGCACTTGGGGGACGGTATCAACCACTCTTTGATGGCCTCAATTCTTGCTTTTGTACTCCACTGAGAGTTTTGGAAATGCCACTGCATTTTTTCACCAAAATTTGGTTCTCACACACATCTCATAGGCTTCCAGTTGTTGTTGTTGTTGTTGTTGAGCTTCACTACCAATTCTCAATAGCTATCAATTATGCATTCTCTAAATCTTCACTCCAGCTCACACCTTCAAGGGTCAAGTTATTACCCAACTTATGACATATATTTTTTTTAAATGTAGTCTATTTTGCCATTTGTGAATTAAAAAATAAATGCATATAGGGGGTAGATTTGTCACTTAACTTACTGAATTTAGTTTAAAAACCACTACCAAACACATTTTTTCAGTTTTTAATCTGGTTTAAAAACCATCACCAAACACAATGGTTTATACAAAATCTCAAAAAAAAACTAAAAACTTTCCACCACAATCTAAAAACCAGTTTTTCCACCAAAAACCATTCTACCAAACTCACCCCTAGTCATGAGAACCAAACAGGTGTGGGATCAAAGTGACAACAAATCCATAGAGGTAGGGGTGGAGGGACTTGAGGACAAGAAGTTTTGAAAACTCCACTAACAATCTTCTATAACAGTTATTTTACAATAAGACTTTTAAGAAAATACATAAATGGAATTAAAAATTTATGTCATATTCTAAAAAAATTATGATATATAATGACTTTATTTAGTGACTTTATTTAATAACTTATCATTTAATTTTATCCCGGCAAGTCCGATTTTCTGATTTCACCACTGCATAGAGGTAGAAGTCTCGAACCACCAAAGCCACACTCCCTATCCATCACAATAGTGTGCTTTCAACGGTCACTTTATCAGATACACATTCTAAAGAAAATTAGAGGTCGAATCCCAACCCGCACGAAGTAGCTAAAAGAAAACAAGGTTACTTTATTATCGGTGTAGTTGAGTGGTCAGGAAAGAAATTTGAGGTTGGTCTCCCAGTCACCTCTCAACTTGTTAGGGTACCCCGCGTAAGATATCAATACAATTTTACATTCAAAGCACTGTTGGCCACATTTCTCTTTATCAAGAAATCGAAGAAGTCATACAAGGGTTTAAGACTGTTCATATAGTGCCTAATCATAATTATATGCTACCTAAGCTAAGTAATTTAATGAGACCTTTTGCAATTCGGGTCTCACTGGTTCTAACTAAGATCGTAGTTATGGAATTTCTACACAAATCAAGAAAATGAAGTTTTCCAATCACGGAATCAAATTCATTGGCAAATCCTAATCAACGGACAATGGAGGTTCTTGACAGAACAGGCCAATCTGGGGAACAACTTATCCCCAAAATATGACATGTGGAATAGCTTATCCCACATGTCATATTTTGAGGATAGTCAATTCCTCATAGCCCTTATTATATTCATGTGGGATATCTTATTCCCGCCGTACATAGTTGACCGAGGGGAACACACATAATTTTGTGGGGTAGTGCCCTCGGGCGCGGGGATATGCACTAGTGGTAAACAATGTTTCATAAGTTGATCTGCATTTACCCCGACCATACATAGGTCTCAAAGTTCCATACAGGTAGCACAAAATTTACTCTTACAGTCTGAAGTATAAACACTATCCTCTGTATGAAATATATTGTCACTACACTGATGAGTGGATCTATACAAGACTGGGTAGAGAGATATTAATAAATCAATTTCATTCAGTTACGCAACCAGCCAACGGACACCCAAATGATGGTTTAACAGACTAATATACACATTACAACAGTAATTTCTCACACAATGGATTCATGATTAGCAACTGACAATCAACTGAGCAACGAGTGGGTACTGAAATTTGAGAAATGGGTGATGTATAATTAAACTTTTAAGGTAAAGCCACAGTAAAACTATACATTTACCCATGCGGCGAACAAAATACTCAAGGTAGGCTAGGAGAAAGCGTCGCTTTTGCCACTTTGAGCTCTCCACAGTCACTAATATAAAGAGTCTTCACAGGCTTGTTCCAGATTGAACGGGCAGTTCTGGCTCTGTCATCTCCAAGAAACTGAGCCAAATCGTTGTATTGACGGATTCTTTCAGCTGGTTTGTATGTGGGAATGGAAGCTATAGCCGTAACAACATCCAACCCTGCAAATCAGCAACTCGAGTTCAGTAGATGATCCAAGGAGAACGGCAGAAAGATAATGATACATTGTTCAGTGCAGTTTCTAGATTGATCAGAAAAGTGGAAACACGGCTGAAGTAAAAACATTGAAACCTCTCAGTGGGCTGCTATTACTCTTGTAGTAAAATATGTCATGTTGTGAAATATAACTTGTGTAAGCTAACATGTCATGACATGAGTCACATGACATTACATTAACTAGTTCGAAAAAAATGTATACAATTATACCGCCATCAGCATGCAAATCCCAGTCATTATCAACTACCACACTAATGGGTTCGAATAACAGGATGTTTAAGGAAAAGGTGTCTTCTGACTTGTTACTAGTGATAACGCACCTATTCCAGTTGTTTTTAGAACATCCATTTTTTATTTATTTGTGATTTTAACATTGTTTCCCGATGAGTTTTAACATATACAAGTAACCAAACTCAAGCAAGAATGAGGTGAATTGTTTGCCGGACCAAGGAAGAGAAAACATTTTCAAGTAACTATGAATCACTCCAGGATTCGAGCACATTATTCAAATCAAATATCAAATTTTGTTCATCAATCAAGACTGCCATACGATAGGAGAATAAAGGGTTATTTATAAATGAGAGTGTAGACTAGAAAGGAAACAAACGATCCTACCAAGTCTCTAAAAGTCAGATCAATTCTAGAAATATCTTAAAATCAACTACAGACCTTGACTTCTACTTCCTTTCCTTCTTCAAATTTGGCTTTCCTCGTTTTGATTATTTTATACCTTATTCTTTAGGGTGCTGATAATTACAGAACATCATTTTATAATTACAGCACAATTTTTTGTTCAGTGACGATTTTGTCCCTGGCTACTAATTTATGGTTACTGAACATTATTTACCCTCGTCTTAACCACGGCCTCCCTTCCCCTCCCCGTCTTAGCACTATTCTTTGACGAAGGAAGTAGAAACTGTTGAATTTCAAAGGAACCCGTTTGAAACTCGTTTACTTTTTGTTGATGAAACTGTGAACTGTGAACACGACTTGATTTCTGAAATTCACTTGCCACCAAACAGTTTTTTTCACATTCTCTCTCAAAAATTGCAACACCAGCCCATTGGAGACAAAGATGAGTCCTTCATTCATAATTGTATGGTGTTTTGAGGTCTTGTGTTGGATTGAGCCGCCTCAGTCTTCATTCGTATCCTCAAAATACTTCAAATTTCGGTAATAAAAGTGAAAATCAACAACCTCCAGTGGGTTCTTCAACTCAACCAGATCTCCCTCTCTCCTCAAACCAAACCCACGAACAAAGGAAAAATAAAACCCCAATTTTTTGGTGAGAACTCTAAAATAGAACCCTAAAAAGTTTTACCCCCCCCCCCCCCCTAAAATCGAACATGTACCTGGTTACATTGCTGCAAGTCGCAATCGAGAAGCTGATTGCATATCACGAGAGATATAGAGATTGAGATAGGGGGACTTTGAGAGACACAGAGAGATAGATCTGAGAGAGAGAGAGAGAAGTGAGGCCATGAAGGGGATGAAGAGAGAGCTGACGGAGAGAGAGGCAGTGGCTGGGTGGGTTAAGGAGTTGAAGAGAGGTGAAAGAAAAAGTCACAGAACATTGAGCATTGAAAATTAATAGGCAGGGGCAAAAACGTCCTTGAGCAAAAAATTGTGCTGTAACTATAGATAATTGTGCTGTAATTATCAGCTCCCATTCTTTATCCTGGGCTTGAAATAATTCTACTCCTAAGAATTTTAACGGAAATACTTGGGGAGACTCATCCAATGAACCAAGTAGTTCAAAATCCATCACAATATAGATGACTGGGATCGACGACAAAACAAATACTTCCAAAAATCACCATGAATCAAAATTTTAATGTTGCATACCCCGATGAACCAACCAATGGAAAAGAACGTAATAAGGAAATAACTCTGGAAGGTTCTTCCAATCAGTGCCGGTCCATTGGTAAAGCAGGTAGTGCTTGTGCTTTAGGCCCCAATTGTAAGGCCCCATAGGTATTTTGTTACTGAGGGTATATTTAGTAGTTTCAAATTTTAATTTTTATGATTAGAATCAATATATGCAGAATTCTAAGCCAGTAATGACTAGTCTTTACCAAACGTAAACATACGTACGGAGAAATCAAGAAGAGAAGCCATGGAGAGAATTCGAGAAGACGAAGTGCTACAATTGCTGGGGAAGGTAGATCGACGATTTGAGCCTCGTTTTCTTCACTATTTTCTCTATTTTTTTGTTCCCTAAATGGCCATATCTAGACCTGTCAATGGGTCGGTTCCGCGAGCACTAAAAACCCGACCCACGCAAATAAAATTTGGACCAGACCCTATCGGCTCTGGACCCAGGAACCAAATAACCAGAGGGTTCGAACTTTTTACCCAGAGGGTCAGTTTCAAACCCATCAAAGTAAGCTATGCAGTGGATAAACTATCTCTGTCCTCAACGTCATGTCCCTCCCTCGGCCGATTCTCTCTCGGCCTTCTTTCTTCTCACCGTCTCACTTTGAATTTGTGGATGACTGCTCTATCTCTTCAAATCTTATCTCTTATTGTGGATATAAAGATGGCATAGGTTGGAGTTTGAAACTTTCAAGATCGAAGATTCGTGATTTGCAGTTGCATTTCTATCCGAAGGCAGTTCCGATTTAGGTGGGTGGTCGTCGGTTAATCAGGGTACACCTCTCCTTCTCCTTCCAGTCATCTTTCTCTCAATCTCTCCCCGGTGAGTTCCTCCTCTCGATCTCGCCTCCTTTCTCCAGAAATTGTGTTCTCTCTTTGTCTCCTCCTGCAATTGCAATTTCTAATAGTGGGGTGCAACGGATTTGTGCACGTGATAGATACTTCCCTGAGTGAGAAGCCATGGACGGCGGTGTTCAAGTTCACACTATGTAGCACGAGTGCGGGTGCGGTGCGGTGCGGTGCGGGTGCTGATTCGGGAACTGGGTGCGGGTGCGGCAAATTCCCAAAAATCAAGGGTGCGGGTGCAGCGGGGGTGCGGCCACATTATTTATATTTTTATCTGATATTATTAGTGATACCATTATACTAATATAATAACAACAATAATAGGGATCATATTATAATCGAACAAAAATTCATACACATTCGGAGATACAAGGTTACTATACCAATAGTATAATCTCTTCATATCGTTGTTCTTAGCTGTGGAGAGATGAGTAATCTAAGGGTTAAAAATGTTCACATAGATGCCGTTTCTTTGCTGAATTCTAGTTGTATTTGGAAGACCTCTCAACTAAAACTTTCAAAAATGACTCTGCCTTATCCACAAAGCACCCGCAAAGCACACACGAAGCACCCAAGCACCCACGAAGCACCCGGTGCGGGTGCGCGACCAATCAGAAGCACCCATGCAACATAGGTTCACAGAGAGGCGGAAATCTGGGTCGCGGTTCGCCCAACGGGTCAATGGGTCTGGTCCGGTTCTTCAGCTTTTGGGTCTGAGTTTTGTGGTCCGGTTCCAAATGGGTCTACTAATATGCGGGTCTGACATGGGTCCGGTTCGGGTTTACCCAGAACCTACCCATTGACAGGCCTTAGCCATATCCATGTCTGATTCACTATCTCCGTACATAATTGGCTTCCCTCCCTCCTCTCTTTTTCAAATTACCTCTGTCTCTGTTTGGAAAACTTTCCCCGACGCTTGATCTATGACCCAATTGAAGAACTTTCTACATGTATTTATAGCCAAGATAATTTTACAAGTTTGACATGTATGTGGTTCAATTCTTACTGTAGCCTGATTTAGGGGTTTCTCCTTTTTTTCTCCATTACAAGTTGGAGAACACTATTGGTCTCTACAGAGAAGTGAGATCCAGTTGGATAGGGATTAGTCTTCCAGTCACAGATATATTTCCTACGTCAAATACAGAATGGCTAACGAGAAGCGAAAAATGAAAATGCAGGTTGAAAATAGGCCTCGTCTTTGATCTATTGCTTTAGGCCTCGTTGTGAGCTGGGCCGGCCTTGCTTCCAATAAGCAAGATCTCCAAACTTCACCTTAAGATGGTAAGGTGGACAAGTCCAATAAACGAGATACTTAACGTGCCAAATCACATCCTTGGATATAAAAAAAAAAAAAAAAAAAAAAAAAAAAAAAACCTTGAAGTCACCAGTTCTGTACGGATCTCATTGTGCAACGGTAATGTCACAACTTAGGGACAAAAGAGGCAGAGCCAAGTTTGATGTCTTCTTTGGATGGGTAGGCTTGAGGCTGGAAAGCAAGACTATTACTTAAAAACCATTCTTGTTGCAGTACTCAAAGGATGCAAACAACTGACAAGTTAACGCCACGGCTTAATAGATCACGAAACCCTTCAGTGAAATATCTTTCGCATTGTAGGACTAACATCACATAAACTTGATGGGCAGGAATAACTAAGATCAAAACATAACCCACAATGATCAAATTCACAGTTCCCTTCATTTATCTTCGATGCACTAACATGTAACTCAATGGGTGTGTTTGGATTGGATGAGCTTAAATCAGATAAAACTATATCAGCTGATACAATTTCATCTGATTCAAGCTCATCCAAACAAACCCAGAGTGGTATAAGACCAAAATCTCAAAAGAATATCTGCCAAAGGATTTACGTTACATGGACTAGGGTGCGGGTGTCATGTCGGTTCGGGTGTGTATCTGAGGATCGCATTTGCCTAATTGTTGAAATTTAGGATTCGGGGACTCAGCTAAAAAGTACCCAAATTATGGACACAGGTGCAGGGATCTGTGGTACCCATAGTTTGAACTTTGTGTGCATTTAATACCCATACTTTCAATTGGCTTTTTATAAATTCCGTCCAATATATGATAGAAGAAAGTTAAGGGTACCTATTTGCAACAAAAATAAATTTGGGTACCTAACAGCTTCAATTGAAAGTATGAGTGAGGCAAAATAGTCTTTTTACAAAGTTCCATCCATTATAACGGAAGGTACCTTATTTGCAAGGAAATAGAAGTTTTCGTACTTGATTGCTTCAATTGAAAGTATGGGTACTAAATCCACACAAAGTTCAAACTATGGGTACCAAGGATACAATCTTGCCTATATTTTTCTATTTTATGTTTTTGTTTATGTAGGTCAGGCATCCAATTTAGTACTGGTATGAAGTTCAATGACATTTTATATGACATCAAGGACGACCATTCTCAAATAAAAAATGTGCTTATGGATCTTTTAATCAATAAATAGTGTTTTCTTGGGCTTTAGGAGTAAGTAAGAAACTAATCATAACAACAGTGGGCCTAATAATATACTGTAAACTTGGGCTTTCTTTAAGTAAGAAAGTACAAGAAGCCCAACCCAATTTATGCAAATAAACATAACCCAAAAGAGAATTTAGGTCTTCGTCTTGGTATTGGCGTCTGAAAGAAGACGATGACGACCTGCAACACAGAATCGCAGTAGATGGCGGAGGAAGTTTGACGGTTCAAAGCGAAGGGTAATTGACGGAGGAGGACGACAACAGTGAGCCGCGTCCAAGATGAAGTTGGCCGGGTCAAAGCATATATCGCCCCCGCACCCGGATCGGATCGACCCGGGTACTCCGACGAAACTGACGAGTCTATGGAACGTATCAAAGGATTAGCTCCGCAATATTTTGAGGGTCTCTACATGACTTACTTGGAGACTTGGAGAGTAACTAGTCATCATTTTCGGGTGGTCACAATGGCCTAAGGAGTCCACGAAAGCAAGTAGTTACAATCTCAGGGATACGAAACTTTACAGCTAGAGGAAATGACACGTTCGTAGTCATAAAACCATTGTGATTACCAACGTTGCCACAAGCAGTATTATCATTGATAATGGAAGAACCATAAGCCCGATACAAAATTTGCCCAGTTGACATCCTCGGCACATATGACATCGATCAGTAAGGATGAGCACAGGGCGGGTTTTGCCTAAAATTTCCCCCGGACCCAATAGGTACAGGTTGGAAAACATTAAGCCCAAACCTACCCAAATCATTCATGAAACCAAATCAAAGGCTAACTTATTGTCTGGCCCGGTTCGACCAGAGTTTAACGGGTTTTTAAAAATTGTGGGATATTTATCTTTTCATATGTACTAGTTTATTTAAAACTTGTGGGATTTTTGTCTTTTCATAAGTACTAGTTTATGTAAAACTTTAAACATTATGCATACTTTTAGGAGTTGGAAACCGAGTTAATTCATAGAAAAGCTGAGTAACCTGTGAAAAATTAATTAGTATAGTTACAGGCTTATCAAACTTAACTTGTGTCAGTGTGTGCTATGTACATTATTGAAGTGATTCTAAATGGACCGGATAGTTTCTAAATGACATTGCCAACTCCCGAAATATAACCAATCAAATTTGGCTCCAGTTGAGAATTCTACGACCGGGACTAATCAAGTAGCGTAGATACATGCTATATTTCAGGCATATTTGGGTGGCGGTTTAGGCAGGTCTTGCTCACCCCTCTCAACCACCATGGTTTCAACATCTTGGTCGCATTCCTCTTCATTAAGGTAGTTCCATTTTTGGCTAACGATCTCAAAAGGGCAAGAACCTTGTTGATCGGAGAACAGAGCAATGCATTGTAGGATGCTGAATGAGATCCACGCACATTATGCACTCACCATCAATCGTGGTATTGAAAAATATGCTGAAATTATTTGGGAAAAGGAAACCAATGTGGGCTCGGGGTACTGGAAACATGCTGGAATTATTTGCGAGGGAAACCAATGTGGGCTTGCGGTTTCAATTATAGGAGTTGGCTGGGTAAACTCTAAGTTTGGGTCCCACAATAAGATAAAGGATGATGTCAGCCTAATTTCGGTAGTGATCACGTAGAATCAAGTAAAATAATTGACAGATTATTTCTCTATTGTTCAATCAGGCAGAAGGTTCAATAGTTATGGCCCACAAACATTCTTCTATGTCCTTTCTGGAGCAGGTCCAAAGACACCCAGTTGACGATGGAAGCGATTGTAGCAGCACCTTCAAGGAGGGCGGTGATATGAGAAATGTGACGTCCTCTCGTGTTTCTATTATGCTTCTTTGTGGCTTTTTTTCTACTCCTTTCTTCTACTTATATTCCTTCTATATGAATTTATGGCTGGAGTCTATTGGATCTATCGTGAGTGAGAGATAGGTGTCGCTTCAGCGCGGCTTATGATCGTAGACGATGGCTTCGCCTGAATCTGGAGTGCTAGGCAATCTATTGCTCGAGGTTAGTAACATCAACGTTTTCTCTTCTTCTTCATCAAGTTAGAATGTATCCTCCTTTGCCTAATTCTTATTTTGATCTTCGTCTTCTCGCTTCCATTGCTGTCTCCTCTTCATCTTTGCTTCTTTCTCTCTTCTTTTGCCTCATGTAGCCTCTCCTTGGTTCGCATCAATCTGGTTAGCTGTTGTCTAGGTTACCCGGACTCTACAAATTTGGTGTTGTACATGTGTCGATACAACTCCAAACTGATACGAGTATGGGATCTGGATATTGGAGAACCATTGCTGATGCGAGTTTAGATGGTGAAAGGCTTCTCTAGTCTTGGTCGGCAGCAGAGAAGAGGAGGTAGCCGGGTTCGCACGATCAACCATCTTTCCCAGTCTCAAGCTAGGCTGTCTGTGGTCCGTGCCTCCCTTATGGACCGTCGTCTTCTTTCTTCTTCTGTTTTTGAGTCCTTAACCCTATTTTACTTTTTTTTATAAATACTTAACCCTATTTTACTTGTTTTGAACTATAAACTATTGGTTGGGTTGTTTAATTAACTAATGGGCTTCATTACTACGTTTATTCATTATTTCTTTCGTAGAGCCCAAAGGTCCAGCGCTTAATAGTTTTTGGCATGCTATATAACGCATGAACTGCGGTGACTAGCCCTGAAATATAACTTCTATTTCACAAGGGTCCTGGTATCTTAAAAAGAAGCTCCTACGTAAGCACTAGTAGCTAAAAATAAATCCTTGGCAATATGTTCAAGTACATATAAAATACACACGTATGCTGTATTCTCACACCAGAGTCTAATTCTTGCTTGCATACATATAAAATACAAATGTATACTGTATTCCCGCACCCGAGTCTAATTTTTGCATTACTTTTTAGCTGAATCTCTGAATCCTAAATTTTGGCATGTATGAAAATCCTACTCTCGGATACACACAAGATATGACCCCCACACCTAGGTTGTTGCTAGCGTGTATGCTTGCAAGTCAGCTGGTTCTGCTGATGGCGTCGAACTAGGGCTAGACTCTAGAGTAGGCAGTGGCAAAGGTCGATATGCGCTTTGTCGATTGTTAGTTAGGTGCCCGGTTCTTCTGGTTCCGCTATAGTGGATAGGAAAGTCCTATGTGTTTCTTTCAAGCTGCTGTCATCCTGTCATTTGGCTGCTGGGCTATGTTTGTTTTTTGGATTGGTAGTACTGGGATTGATAGTACCGGGATTAATAGTGAAGGGATTGATAGTGCTGGGATTATCAATGCTGAGTGTGAATAAGACGGTGTTTGATTTATTGAAGGATTGGAGTAGGATTCACAGTGAAAATGTCAAAATTACCCTCCATAGTTTACTCGTGCACCATGAATGTTTGATTACAGTTCACCAAACAAATGCTACATCTGTTTCTTCTCTTTCAGCATACTTCACTTATTGATACTATTAACTGGGTCTCTTTGACCCGATAATTTGGTTAGCCAAACGATACACAAATTTGATAATCTTTGCACGATTTTGTAGAGTAAAGTTTACGCTACAATACTATGAAAAAATTCTCAAAAGAGTAACATTGTTTTGCTATCCAATTACCGAATCAAAGTGACCCGGTTACGGATTAAAAAGTCAAACGAAATTGAAAGATAAGAAACGGAGGTTGAATATACGACAGACAGACCGCCACAAAATCATATCAAAGTGCCGATATCAAACTCATCGACTTAACTCCCTAAAAATTGGATGACATGAATCCAACAAATTCAACGTTTCAAAATAGAGATATCTCACTGGCATGGGATAGGAGGAGACGAGGAGTGAGAGATACTGTGGTGAGGTGGAAAAGCAGGGGCATTTGGGTCTTGTTAACACTAAGCATTTACAATACCCGGGGGGGGGGGGGGGGGGGGGGGGGGGGGCAGGTATGGATTAGTCCAACATATGCATGCTTATAGTGGGCCCGGGCTTTACAATCCCATATACCAATTTCCGCACCAAACACTGGCTTCATTTAATGTTCCACACTATTAGTCCTAGTCCGTCTGTAAGGCGAAAAACAAACATGGCCCTGCAGTCTTCTCTTTCTCGTCCCTGGATTTTCCTTTTCCGGTGTTCGTTCACTGGTTTCAGCGACGGCAGCAGTGAGGGCTGGAATTGGTTGGCACTGATCCGCTCTGGGTCTTTCTTCAACGGCTTTGACTTCTCGGCAATCAACACAAAGGAGAAAGAAGAGAGGTGTTTTGATGAAATCTTACTGGCTGGAAATAGAATCAACTACTGCAACAGGAACAGAAGGTGGAGTCTAACCGGCATGGGTGGATCGAGGTTACAGTTTGATACCAAATGATGTCCGACCAAGGAACATAAAACTACTCCCTCCATCCTAAATGAGTGCCATGCTCCTTTTTCCAAGCATTTTGACGAGGTGGTTTGATTAGTATAAAGATATATTACCTTTTTCATAATGTTTGTAGAGTTATTAGGATTACTCTACAAAATAGAGAAACAACGTCTTGTATATCCTTGGGTTAGTCAAATCACCAAAAAAATATGACCCTCATTTTAGGAGGGAGAGGGTAAGTAGCAACAAAATACTCCAGGATTCATTTAAGCACAATATTCAAATCAAATATCAAGTTTATTCATCAATCAAGAATGGCTTAAATGGGAGAAAGGGCTTATTTATAGATGAGAGTGTAAAATCGAAAGGAAACAAATAGTCCTACCAAATCTCTAAAAGTCAAATCAATTTCAAAAATAATTGAAAACCGTTTAAAACATTTGACTTCTACTTCCTCTCCTTCTTCAAAATATTCTTTCCTCGTTTCGGTCATTTTACATTCTCCATCACAAATGCAAGTTCGTTGAAGGCAAGTACATCCACTGCTGGCTTTAGTATAAAGTTGATTGGTAAACTATTACGGCAACTATATCTCATTCTAGAAACCCAGAATTGGAGGTCCAGTTCTAAGACATACCAAGATTAATGAACCAGTGCCCATTTAAGTGTCAAAACACATAGTTCAATCAAGACACATTACCTACTGTCTAAGGCTTGACGAGACTTTCCTGTGGTAAATTCATTGTTTTGAAAGGAAGAACGTAAAGTCAATTGTTGGATATGTTATGGGAACATAAAAGGGCTTATAAGAAATTTCATCGAATTTACTCTGCCTTTTCATTAATCTCTCTCTAGATTGCAGCCAACCAACCACCCTATCTCACAGTGGCGCTACCATCCTCAGGCCTTCAGGCAGTAGCAGACCATTCCCACCACTCTCCTTTTCTTTTTTCCCTCTCTTGCCTATCGAATGTCTACCGTTACAATGACAGCCCCGATGGACTTAGACCCAATCTATCGTCGGCGTCAAAGAGAGTTCACAGAGGCTACACTTCTGTTGTCCGCTAAGCGGCTGAAGATTTTGTATAAATGACCCTACCTTGCCCATTACTCTGACGGAGGCGTATCTCACCCCCACAAATGACCTCCTCCTGTTGTGCCGAACCGCAAGGTGTCCTACATCAACAATCGCACCCAACAGGTTTTGGTGGTAGACTTATCCCGACTAGAGGCACTTTCACGGCTATTCGGCAATGGTCCATTAGTAATTAGTATCTTTCATTTACTGCCTTACGGGGGTGCAAAGTGGAATTAATCAAAACACTGGGGTGTTGGGTGTCTTTTTGCCTTAACACAAGGGTGCAAAGTGTCTTTTACCCTTATGTTAATATTTACTCTATTTTGTTTCAACTCTTTTCTTTCGTATGAACATATTTGCGTCTATGTAGTTGAAGTGTTGAAAACAAATCTAATACGTTTTCTCTATAATGATCTTGTAATTTCACTTTGGCCCCTGCCGACAAAATTTTCTGGGTCCATCCTTGACTGTACCAAACTCATAGATGGATTATATAGTGGATTTACGGTTTACCTTTCTAATAGCTACTGATTACATTAATCGACTAAATCACTCATTTTTAGGAGAGTGTGAAGAAAATATGATTTTCAATAGCCAAATAAAAGGCAACTTTAACTCCTGGTTGGTCAGATGATTGGTAGTCTCATGGATTTCGGATTCAAGTCTCGGAGAAATTACAAGGTGGAATGAAATGGAAAGGAAACGGCCTAAGTTGTAAATGTACAAGGTAATACAAGAGTTTAGCCAGCTGAGAAGCTAGTTGGACAGAGTACAAGAACTTCCGGACAGGGGGCGATCGAAAACCCTCCGTGGTTGGCTGCATAGAACTATTTTTACATAAATCACCCTCCACATTAGGACCTTTTATAAGGGAATGTCTCAACTGTCAACGCATCTTGCGTAGTCTCTACTTCGAAAGTTATATTCAAGTCAAAAACATCTACCTAAACTCATTTTGGGTTTATACTGTATACCTAATGGGAAACCATATTCAACAACATTCTATCCAAAAACATGACATGGGAAAAACCAGTCTCAAACACCTATACTCAATGTCTATGCATGTACTTCCTTTGTTCTCTCTCTATCTTCCTTATTTGCATTTTATCACTATTCACTGGATCACTTTGATCCGGTGATTTGGATAGCCAAACGATGCAAGAATTTGATAACTTTTACATGATGTTGTAGAGAAAACTTTACTCTACACCAGCATGAAAAATTACAAAAAAAATGAGTCGTTAGGCTATTCAAATCACGGTTATCGAAGAAAAGTCAAACTAGGAAGATAGAGAGAGAACGGAGGTAGTACTCTCTCCATGTCAAACACCTAGAGATACACAATGTCTATGTATGTAAGCATCTATAACTTGAAAATGCAGCTAATTACGGTAAAGGCTTACCTTCAAGCACTGTTCCGAAAACGATGTTCCGGCTATCGAGCTCCGGGCAAGGACCAGGTCCAGTCGTGACCAGGAATTCAACGTTCCTATAATCAGGATTAAGCTTAATTTCGTCGTCATCGTCATTCTCTGACAGACACAGTGAAACAACTCCAGCTCTCGAATGCTCTAGCAAGAAAGCCCTCGAGTTGACGGTATCAGTATTCGGAGTCAAACCCACCGGCGGCTTAACCTCTCCCTTGTTACCTTGCTTGCCGGCGGTGAAGAACTGACCGGGGAATATTTTCTGGACCAAAGTGCCCTTATAGGTTGAACCCGACGACCCGTTTATCATCGACTTGAAATGTGAAACGGTGACGGGGACGAGGTTACCGTAGAGGCCGAGGACGATGCGGCCGAGGGGCTCGGAGCTTTCGCAGAGGGAGAGCTCGTCGCCGAGGGTGCGGTTGTTGAAGTACTCCGGGCAGAGGCTGAAGTCGATGAAGACGCGGTCGGTGATTGTGGTGTCGGGTGCGAGTGGAGGTGAGGGTGCGGCGGAGGAGGATTGGAGAGGGAGGATTGTGGTGGTGGTGGTGAGGAAGAGGAGGGAGCGGCGATTGAGGAGGATGGGTTTCTGGGTTTGAGTGTGGGAGTGAGGTAGGAGGAGTTTTAGAGATGGTAACACGGCGGAGCAACCCATGATGCCGACGGTTCATGGCGGAGGGAGGGAAGGGGGGAGTTTGAGGGATTCGGCGAGTTGTGGGTGTTTCGGTACCACACAATCCGGGAGGTGGGCCAGATTTGTGGATAACGAAATCGTGGGCCCAATCAGTTTTTTTTATTTTTTTTTTTTTTTTTATTTTTTTTTTTTGCTTAATTGCATTTTACGCCGCTGTGATTAGGGTTTGTGCGAAAGACTTCCCTGAAATTCCAGTATTGTGTCTACTTTCAAAAATGTTAGTTTTCTTCATTGGCAGAATCAGAGGCTGCACTAACTTGGAAAGTCAGAGTTGAAGCATCTACAGGGGCTCATTAGGGCAGAGCACGGGTCGGTTCGGCCGGGTATTTTTCGGTTTGCTGACCGAACCGAGATACCGGTTTATGCCAGATGCAAACCCGTCCCCAATCGGACAACCACCAAACCCGAGGATTTCGGGTTCATCGGGTCCGGGGTGATTTCGGGTAAACCCGGTCGCAAACTCATCGGGAGGAAGAACGACAGATCGAAGGTGGAGAGACATCGGAAATAATGGCGGATCGGTGGTGTGAGTGAAGAAGAGAGAGAGCGAGAGAGAGAGAGAGAGAGTGAACCAACGAGTTCCGACCCGTGGTGAGAGTGAAGAAGAGTGACGAATCAATCGGTGGTGAGCTATCCAGTTCGATTTCCGATTGTAGGCGGACGTGACGGTGGTGTTCATCTGTTCTTCTTCCTCTCTCTCTCTCTCTCTCTCTCTCTCTCTCTCTCCCTCCATTCTCTGTATCACGAAGACACAAAACATAGAGGGCCGCGGCTGGGTAGAAGAAATAGGGCAGGGGGCTAGTGGGTTAGTGGGTTAGGTTATGTATTTTATATCCCATCCGGGTCGTTTCGGGTTTATCCGGGTTCAACAATAGTCGACCCGCGCCCCACCCGATTCTTTGTGGGTCTGGGTTAAATATACCCATACCCAATCATTAAAACTAATTGTTTACCCGTTTTCGACCAGTTCGGCTCGGGTTGCTCGGGTTGTGCAGGTTTCTTCTCACCCCTAGGCTCATGGTAGCTTACAACCAAAAATGGATCAACCTGGAGATTGAAAGAGATTGTATCGAAGCGGTGAACATCTTCCAAGGCAACATCAATGGTCCTGCCTCTATGAGTGCTCAAGTTAATGATGGGAAAGTTCTGCTTAGCAGGATTGTGGGATGTATCAAGTATATTGGGAGGGATGCGGATGAGGTGGCTAATGCACTTGGCGATATGGGGGCAAAACAAGTGATCACTTGAAGCTGCTTGATGAAGCCCCGGAAAACATCAAAGGGATCCTCATCGCTGACCGTCTTGGTGTTGAATGTTTTTCTAAGTTTTATTGATGTTGTTGTCTCTTTTGCTTGTTGTGAAAGAATTCTATGACTTTATTTTTCGACGAAGCCAAAAAATAACTAAATGGACTCAAATACCATTCTCTCTCTATATATATATAATACATATACATATCCTAAATTCTAACTTTACATTTTTCTCATCTCACTCTCTCTCTAGTTATGGTTTCTCTCTACAACCTCTATTTCTCTGCCGATGAGGGAAGAGAAAAAGATGAAGAACTTAAAGAACAATAGCATTAACAATTGCCACCAGAACCACTAACCACCAGCAAATTCTTAAAAAACTGCAAGCCCCTTATCCTTTTCCCTTTCACGGTGTAACCTACCATACATATGACAGCCTAAAAAGATAAAAATAAAACTACTTTCAATATTGCTTGAGGATGTCTATAAAATCTATCCACTTTCTATGTTATATTCTCATATGGGTTTGCTACATCTTCTGAAAGACTAAAGTTATCAGATGGTAAACCGTAGGTTCATGAAGAGCGTTAACTGAGAGTAAACCCAACCAACAAATCCAAAACAAAGCTCTCAGTTCTCGCAAGTATACATCGAGTGCGGAGATGTGGAAGAAGAAGAAGAAGAAGAAGAAGAAGAAGAAGAAGAAGAAGAAGAAGAAGAAGAAGAAGAAATTATTGTGATGTAGGCATAATAAGAATGTAAATGATTTGTTGAAAGGAATTTAAAATTAGTGTAAATAATATTACAATATTTTAGAAGGACTAACTCTATTGATAACCTAGCACCCGCTTTACCAAAATCTTGCATCCGCCACGGGACATTAGTAAATTTCAATATTAGTTTACTCTAATATCAATTTTTACTTACATAATGACAGAGTATGTGAATATAATCCACAGTAAAGTCCTAGTCTACAACCACATGAACATATTAGTGGCACGCATATGGCTACTCAACGCTGCTCCATACACACCAGATCATGCCACGTCAACTCACTTGGACCATGCGACAGGGTCACTCAACAGTTAGCAGCACGCATGGTAACCAAGGGATCAAGTGGTTTGGAGGCTGGAATAAGGTTTGTCGCATGTGGTTGTTATCCCATCTACGACCCATGTCATAGAGAATATTTGCACACCTCTCCGTATTTACATGATCAGTTCTGAACAGTTATCTAACTTGGCCATATTCACGATCTTCTAATATATCCGCCATAACTACTTAATGGGGTTAACGCCTCACCCCCTTGTTGGTTTTAGTTTTGATTCAAATATTGAAGCTGAAATTTCGCCAAACAAGAGCTATGGAGATTTGTTAGAATTGTGATCCAAACACAATTCGTTGAAGTGGCAAAGTCCTACTATGACTTTGCGATTGAATCTAGCAAGGTACATTGTACTTGGACGACAATGGACTTGGACGTCTTTGTTAGCTTTAACTGGTAGTCTCCTTATTTGTTTAGGAAACAATACTGAGACGATTGTTTTCTTTACTTTGGGTCCAAGTTTTGTACTAGTATATAAATAGATGCTAGGGTCAAGAATTTTTTGGGGTGTGAGTGCTTGTGATTGGTTTTAGCTTCTCATCAATAAATCGGGTTTGGTTTGACCGTGGATTAGCTAGTCTCAAAACTAGTGAACCACGTAATTCTTGTGTTCTTGATCCTACTCTTGTTTTTTCTTTCTTTCTCTTGTCTCTCACGTATTGGAATCCTAACAAGTGGTATCAGAGCCAGGTTCGTTGAGTCTCAAGAGAAGCAATGGCGAGTTCGTGATCAAGATCTGTCAGGCTTGATGGGAAGATTGGGTTTCCGCTGGTTAGCCTTTGAAACAGGGGGTGCAAGCACACCAAGCCTTTTTAGGGAGGCTATCGGGTTCCTTGTTGGGGGAGAAATCGGGCTCTTGTTGTGGAGCATCGGAACTGTGGACCTAGTTCTAGTACATCCAGCAAGCTTTCGGTTCCGGCATGCGTCAATCGATATGGCGTGCTCATCCGGACGAGTGATATGGATCTATATCTGGATTTGGAAGATAGGAGGATTCAAGCCTAGGTGGAGGCGACTTGAATCGCCTAGAGAATTGACGAAGAAACATCATTGGAAGAGGGAGTGTCCCAACAATCATGCACTTGTAGATCTCGCTTCAGGTGGAGGAGGGACGCCCAAGGAAGATGTAACTCTCTAGGCCCCTTTGGGGATGGTTCGGGCTCCAGGCATGGAGCATGGGCGCGTGTTATTGGGCACGAAGATTCGCGGCGTGTTATTGTGCACGCATCGATTAGTAGCGCGATTAGATCTTGGATTGGCGCGCATCGGTTAATGGTTTTGTGCGCATCGGTGCGGTTGGCGGCGCAAATTGGCATGGCATCGTTTGATAGGCACTTTGTCGCGTAGTGTCATTGGCGCGACTTTGGGGTATGCATTAGTCATGGTGCATTGAAGAGGCTTTTGTTGGGACGCATTCGGAGTGTGTTTAAATTCTGCAAATTGGGAATACACTCGGATTGGTTTGTTGGATTGATGAGTAGAATTGGTTCGGTAGCTATGGGGTTTGAATCAAGGAGGAGGTTTGTAGGGTTTAGTTTTGATTCAAATATTGAAGCTGAAATTTTGCCAAACAAGAGCTATGGAGATTTGTTAGAATTATGATCCAAACACAATTCGTTGAAGTGGCAAAGTCCTACTATGACTTTGCGATTGAAGCTAGCAAGGTACATTGTACTTGGACGACAATGTACTTGGACGTCTTTGTTAGCTTTAACTGGTAGTCTCCTTATTTGTTTAGGAAACAATACTGAGACGATTGTTTTCTTTACTTCGGGTCCAAGTTTTGTACTAGTATATAAATAGATGCTAGGGTCAAGAATTTTTTGGGGTGTGAGTGCTTGTGATTGGTTTTAGCTTCTCATCAATAAATCGGGTTTTGTTTGACCGTGGATTAGCTAGTCTCAAAACTAGTGAACCACGTAATTCTTGTGTTCTTGATCCTACTCTTGTTTTTTCTTTCTTTCTCTTGTCTCTCACGTATTGGAATCTTAACAAGTGGTATCAGAGACAGGTTCGTTGAGTCTCAAGAGAAGCAATGGCGAGTTCGTGATCAAGATCTGTCAGGCTTGATGGGAAGATTGGGTTTCCGCTGGTTAGCCTTTGAAACAGGGGGTGCAAGCACACCAAGCCTTTTTAGGGAGGCTATCGGGTTCCTTGTTGGGGGAAAAATCGGGCTCTTGTTGTGGAGCATCGGAACTGTGGACCTAGTTCTAGTACATCCAGCAAGCTTTCGGTTCCGGCATGCGTCAATCGATATGGCGTGCTCATCCCGACGAGTGATATGGATCTATATCTGGATTTGGAAGCTAGGAGGATTCAAGCCTAAGTGGAGGCGACTTGAATCGCCTAGAGAATTGGCGGAGAAACATCATTGGAAGAGGGAGTGTCCCAAGAATCATGCACTTGTAGATCTCGCTTCAGGTGGAGGAGGGACGCCCAAGGAAGATGTAACTCTCTAGGCCCCTTTGGGGATGGTTCGGGCTCCAGGCATGGAGCATGGGCGCGTGTTATTGGGCACGAAGATTGGCGGCGTGTTATTGTGCACGCATCGGTTAGTAGCGCGATTAGATCTTGGATTGGCGCGCATCGGTTATTGGTTTTGTGCGCATTGGTGCGGTTGGCGGCGCAAATTGGCATGACATCGTTTGATAGGCACTTTGTCGCGAAGTGTCATTGGCGCGACTTTGGAGTATGCATTAGTCATGGTGCATTGAAGAGGCGTTTGTTGGGACGCATTTGGAGTGTTTTCAAATTACGCAAATTGGGAATACACTCGGATTGGTTTGTTGGATTGATGAGAAGAATTGGTTCGGTAGCTATGGGGTTTGAATCAAGGAGGAGGTTTGTAGGGTTTAGTTTTAATTCAAACATTGAAGCTGAAATTTTGCCAAACAAAAGCTATGGAGATTTGTTAGAATTGTGATCCAAACACAATTCGTTGAAGTGGCAAAGTCCTACTATGACTTTGCGATTGAAGCTAGCAAGGTACATTGTACTTGGACGTCTTTGTTAGCTTTAATTGGTAGTCTCCTTATTTGTTTAGGAAACAAATATTGAGACGATTGTTTTCTTTGCTTTGGGTCCAAGTTTTGTACTAGTATATAAATAGATGCTAGGGTCAAGACGTTTTAGCTTCTCATCAATAAATCGGGTTTGGTTTGGCTGTGGATTAGCTAGTCTCAAAACTAGCGAACCACGTAATTCTTGTGTTCTTGATCCTACTATTGTTTTTTCTTGCTTTCTCTTGTCTCTCACGTATTGGAATCCTAACACCCCTCTCATATGAAAGTTCCTACTAGTTTTGTATATATAAGGATGCCATCCTCTTCATAGAGGTTCTGATATATTCATCATTCAAAACCCTAGTACTTTGTCTCTCCTCTGTAACATAAAATGCGTATCTCCATTCCCCAACATTACCTATTTCTCTATACTCCTATACTCGATCACTTGTATTGTTGTAGATACCCTAAATCGTGATACGATCAACCAGCCACGTGGCACTCCGGATAAGAGACACGTGTGCAGCCGTTATGCTCTGCATAGCACCGAAATGCATAATTTACCTACGCATATGCAAAGGACTACGAGGCAGAGTCCTTCGCATATGAGCCTTATGCTAACGAGACTCGGGGGTGCGAGTGGCTCGAGGCTAGAGTAAGGTCTGTTGCGTGCAAAATGCCGATCTCGCATGCGACCTTCGTATGTTATCCATGTTGGAAAAGGTGCCCTAGAGGCAATCTAGATTTAGTATGAACATTGTTTGGCTAGAATATTCATTTATTATTTATGGAGATATTTAATATAATGAAGTCCTTAGATTACACTGTGTTGTTTATCTTAGATATCCCTAGTCCACTATATTGATTAACAGGAAGATCACTATAGACTAGCATGTGGGTAGATTGATATGGAGACATCAAGTCTAACACATGGGTATGCATTAGGAGTAATGGCATACTGGATTGACCACAACGAGAAGGCTACATTAGATTATGTCAAAGTCACAAGTGCTTCTCGTAGTTCTAATGGTATTGTAATCCTTAGACTTGAAGTCACAAAATACTCTAGTTGTGAAATATCATGCTTTGACATTATCAAACATTACACCGTAACTGGGTAAATATAAAGATAGCTATCGGGCATGTTAAGAAGCAAGTTGAGAGATGGTAGTGATGTAGAGAGGATTTGTCCCTCCCACATAATGGGAGTAAATATCCATGGCCACTCGAGGGATGGTGCTTATAGAATGTCTGGCCAGACTCAGATAAATCAATATGGAGATATTTATGTTATTTGCTCGGATAAGCATATTCCCAGGATCGAAAAACTATGGATTTGATATACGAGTGTGACTATTATGTCTCGTGTCCAATCCGGATATAGAAACAAAGAGATAATACAATACGGTAACATTGGGCACAAAGTTTGTCAGATCACTGACTATTTCAATTAGTTGGGTGACATAGATGTGTGGCTAGACACCACTCTATGTTAGTAATAGTTACTACCAACTAAGTAAAAACCTATGGGGTCACACACTATATGGATTAAATTGGATATGGACATTATTAGTAGGACTAATTAATCAAGGTGATCTAAACACAACCACAAGCAAACTTAGTAGGACTAATTTGCAAGGAGGACTAATCCCGTGTATGGACATGATTAGTATTGGGGCAATTATATAGTTAATAAGGAGTTATTAACTATATAAAGGAACCTAGCTTGTTATTTTCTCATAAGTGTCATTATTGAGATAACATAACAAATCAAGGAGATAGAGAGAGTTGAGGCTGAAGCCCCAACCCGTCGACCCCCTCCAAGCCGTCGGCCCCCTTGTTGCGCGCGACCTTGGTGCTCCGTTTTGCGTGATCTCTTGCCTCCTTCTTCCGTTTCTAGCACTACACGAGGAGAAGAATTCCAGTCAGCAATCCAAGGTGTGGATACTCGTAGAGACGAAGACACAATTCTTCGTAGTGATCACACAAACTAAGGTACACAGTTCTCTACCTTCATCATGTTATGATTTCTTGCCAATGATCCTTGGAGGGATTTGAGCAAGATAAAATTTTGTTATTCCGTTGCGTAACCTGCTTCAAAACCCTACAGTGGTATCAGAGCCACAGGCGCATAACATGATATTATGTGTTATTGTTTTTAATTTTTACAATCTAATCGTTATTTTTTGCGAAAAACTTAAATTAAACATATGACGCAAATTGAATATAGCTAAATAGAGATATTGCCAATTTTACATATCATATAAGCTTTAGAAAATTCCGTTCACATATGATGTGACTTTTTGGATTTTGAAAAGCTAGGGTTAGGGAACAAATTGGGAGAATTTGGAGGTTTTCCCATCAATTGGAAATAAGGCACACAAGGAAGGAGAAGTTTTTGGAAACGACTCCATAAGGGGCAGCCAAGGGGTTGACCGTCCCCTCCCTTGCGCCTCAAGGCTAAGTCGAAGCCGTCGGGTAGACCGAGCGGGCTTGGGTGTTCCTCTAAGGGTTCGACCAACATGTTGGTGCCCACTTGGACCGTTTTGATCCCAGAAAATCCAAATTCAACTAAAATTGACCAAGCGCGTTAAAATTGGATTTTAACTGTATTATGTGCTTTATTGCATGATGGATAGATATGGCCTAGGCTGTGGATGTTTATTTTGTGGTTTGTGGTTTGATTTGGTTTATTGTAATTAATGTAATTAATTGGTTTTACGACATGTGTGTCGTCTTCTTCCTCGCTTGTGAGGTATCTCTATTTAGTGTAGATGCTAGCTAGTATTAGATAGTTAGATGATAGCCAAGATATGGAGAAGAAGACCAAAGAATCAAGTAACCGCAAAGGCGATGGAGGACTCGCAAGCCTAGGACGCGCGACTATGGTGGAGGCACATGGAGATGAGCTTGTCACTTTAGGGCTTATAGATATTCTCATTGGCTTGATAATATCTTAGTTTTATGAGCCATATCCATGCCCATATTTATTTATTGTTTATTTATTTATTGTCTTGTTATTTATTTTGGTGTATGGATGATGCATGCAAAACTTAACAAGATAATAAAAAACAAGGGTGATCTTTTATTTGGGATTGCCCAATCCAAATAAGTAGATCATGTTGATAGGATCAACAAAACAATTAATATTGACAATTAAATCCCTCAAATGATATATTGCATTTTGTCTTCTCTTACTTAAACACTCTTATGATCAAGGTATATTAAATCCGGACTTGCCAAAGCAAGGCGATTTTAATTCACCATGATGTGAAGCGGCGACACAAGTAAGTAATGTGGGATTGTTTAAGTAAGAGGTTGGACACAACTAGGTGAGTTCAATTGGATTGATAAACTTAGAGGCAAGACAATTAGGGGTTATCTATGGGATAGATAAAGTATAAAGGGTTATTCACCTAATTGAACCAAGAACTGCATGGGATGCAATTGGAATGTGTTCCTACCTAAATAACTAATTCTTGGGTGATTTGCAAAAGCAAGCTCAAGAAGAAGTGAAATATGGATCTTGGACCCACTAGAGAATATATGATATTTTTCGCATTAATGGCGAGGGCTATTGATCCGAGAGAAATAGTGAGAGGTATATTTAATAATCTAGTCATTATTGAATGTAGTTGATTTTTCAAAATACTAAAATTGCATATCTCTCATTTTGTAGAATTTCAATGGCAAACAATAGACAAACATCGACTTCATCCCTACGATCTGTCCTTGAGAAAGAAAAGTTATCTGGAATAAATTTTCTAGACCGGTACGAAAACTTGAGAATTGTTCTCAAGCAAGAAAAGAAATTGTACGTCATAGACAATCATATTCCAGACCCACTAGGAGAGGATGTTGCTACTGATGCGACAGTGGCACATCAGAAACATTTGGATGATTCTAATGATGTCATTTTCCTCATGCTTTGTTCCATGAACTATTGAGCTTTAGAAGAAACATGAAAACATGGATGCGTACAATATGATTGTACACTTGAGACAGCTCTTCCAAGAGCGGGCAAGGCATGAGAGGTATGAAGTATCGAAGGCACTGTTCAAGTGCAGTCTCACAGAGGGGAACCCAGTCGGGCCTCATGTACTGCGCATGATCGGGTACATGGAGAATCTCGATAGGTTAAGCTTCCCATTCGGCCAAGATTTGGCCACTGATCTCATCCTACAATCGTTGCCAGATAGTTATAGCCAGTTCATCATGAACTATAACATGAATGAGATCAATAAAGCTCTGCCAGACCTGATTAATATGTCAGAACCGCTGAACAGAGCATTAACAATGACAAAGGCAATGTCATAATTGAAACAACCCTAGAACCTACGGTTCCTTGCTAGTGCAACCAAACGGAAATCCAAGTGCATTTATTTAAATAAAAACCGGAGAAAACCCTCCAACAATAGTTTGAATGAAATAATAACATTGTCTAAATTCTCTAAAATAGAAAAACCTACTCAAATACTAAATGATTCCTAGCTTGCTCCTAGCTTCCAGCTTACGTGTGCGCGTTCCCCCACTTTATTCATAACCTGCGGGTTTTCAAATAGCAACAGCCGACCGCAGAAAACGTTTATCAGTAAAAACTGAGTAAGCATACATCACAACATGTAAAACAGAGTTGGCTAACAGAAAAGAATAACCATAAATTAATCAATGCTTTGGTTAAGGCGTAGCCTACGAGCCCCAACAGGTACGATGTAAACAGAGAGGTCACGATGCAATAAATCCAATAATGGGGTACATTCTTGGGTATACCAATTTCTCCCCGGACGTTAGTAGATAGCCCTTCGCTATCCCACCCTAACCATTCTAATGAGACCTTAAGTGTTGACACCCCTATACAGTCATGACCTAAACATGCATAGGTAGTACTCATAGATTCCACGATAAATAAAAAGGGTATGAACCCTAAGGAAATCACTCAACTGTGTTCCCGGCATTAGCCTTCACGCACATCCTCTGTACATCATTCCTAATTCCATTATCATTCATTAATCCTTCCACATGCTTCACACGAGTACTATAAGTTTGAAATCCACGTGCTTCTCAAAACAGTTTCACATTATTGAAGTAACTCACACAAAGCGTCACACACATTTTGATAGTTGAAAGTGTTGTGCACATATACTTACTTGGATTGGAAGAGAGTTCGTCACACGAAAGCAAACGAAGTCCCAGTAATACGGATCTTCCACAAATTCGCCGTCTACGAACTCGGCGTCTGCAATAGCAATTATTCCTAATCAATATATTGCTGACACACATACAAATTCCTATATGCAATGCAAGCGTAACCCCCAAATATTCCCAAAACGAAACTAATTTATTTGCTATAGACAGAAGTTTAGAAATTAATTTTTTAATAAGAGAATAGTATTTATAAGCATAAACACTAAACTGAAATAAAGATATATTTATTTTAATATTCTAGAAATTACTTAATTTCGTCATATATATAAATAAATATTTAAATTAAGCAACCATACATGTTTGGAAAATCTAAATATTAAAAATTATAAATTCTTGTGTATTCTCTAAATTGGATTGACCCTAAAATGTATTATTTACGGTTCAAAAAAAAAGTTATTAACGTCATTTTTATTCCTGAAATTTGATACTTTAAAATATGATATATATATATATATATAACATCAATTAAACAAATAATTAAATAAGAAACATAAAGTAAATAGGAGTTAAATATCCTCATATTACCTTAATATATACTATAATACATTTTAAAAATAATAATAATAATATATATATACTAACAATAAGACACTAGATGGATTAACTACTACTACCATTACAATAATATTTTAATACTACTACTATTACTACTTCCCTACCACAAACAGACCACACACCCATCACCCCCCAAAATACTTCTCTGTTCCTACCTCCTCACCCCCTCCTCGACACCACACACCCTAGCACAACACACACACACACACACACACTCAATTCTCCAAACACTCACATAGACTCCCACATATTTACTCTATATGAATGTATAATGATTGTGTATGCCGAGAAAGAAAAATAAAGAACGGAGTTACCGATCGGGAAGGCTCGGACGACGGCGGCAATGGAGGCGACGGAGAGAGCGGCGACGGGGCAGCGACGAAACAGAGGCGGAGCCGTGCTTCCGCCTGGTCTGGGTTCGTCGGGCAAAGAGGGCGACATAGGGGGCGGTGAAACGACGGCGAAGGCCGGAGCTGGCTTCGGCTTCGTCGGGCTGGGCTCCGGTCAATTTCGCCGGCTGGGTTGAGCTCGACAAATCGACGGGAGAGCGAGGGAGAGAAACTGTGAGTTGGGTGTGTGGGAATTCTCAATCTTTTAGTGTGGGTTTATATAGGCGGTGATTGATGATTCCGGCGAGAGTAGGAGACCTTCGTCGGGTTTTCCGATTTCGAATCGGGTTGTGATTTTGGACAAAATTCGGTATCTTGGTGAGGAAGAATCGGGCTCTAGCAAGTTGGAATTGAATTGGGACGCAAATTGGTGAAGAGGAAGCCGTGGTGGTGGCGTTGGAAGCGAAGAGAGAGTCGGCTTGGCGGAGAAATCGCCGGAGAACAAAAGTCTCCTGTGCGTGAGTGAAGGTGGGAGATGACGCGAGGAAAAATCAGGTGTGTCATGCTCACAAAGTACCGCGGTGGTTGGGTACGTAAAAGTTAATAAAAACGTAACGTTTGGACACGATAAAAATGTTATACGACCCACAATTTTTAATAACTAAAAACTTATCTAACTTTCACACAAATAATATATAAATATAAAAAGTTCAATATTATTATTAACATATAACTATATATATATAAATAAAATATAACTCACGAAAATAATAAAAATACTTTTAAAATTCCTACTAACGCCCCAAAATATTCAATAATCTCCTAAAAATACCCCCAAAATTACGGGGTATTACATCACATCTCCCTTTAAACAAAGCTTCGTCCCCGAAGCTTAAACTCCCCTGTGCAGTGCACAAGTAATAGAAAGACATGTAATACGAAATAGGACGGGTAATTGAAATGCACGGCTGTTAAATCACATCCCCCTTAAAAGGACTGACGTCCCTGTCACTCGACTCGCACACACCTATGAATTTGGAAATTTAGTTCATTGGCTAGCAATGACGAGGTGTCGAAACTGATGCTTCTAGTTTAGGCAAGCTAAAGTGTAAAAGTGGATAGGGATATACCAGCTATTGTATTGGCCTTGGTTTTTCCAAATTGGTTGACCTTTTTCTCATTGTAACCTTCTTCGGGGTTTCCTTCTCGGTTGGTCATAGATGATGGTAATCTAGCCTAGAAAATTCTATGTTTCTTCTTGGTAGTATTCTTTGAATCATCCGAAAGTAAAATCGAGAAGTCACTCATTAGTTACGGGTACCTCTTCTAACAAAGCCTTTCTTGGACATGTCGCAGGTGGAACCCAGCTACCTAGGGTTCCCTTCTTCTCACGGTTTCACCATAGGATGAGACACCAAACCTTACGCAACATCTTTGGGATCCAGTACATCTTACCCAACTTGTGAATAAATAATAAATGAACTATATTACGCCTTACACAATAAAGGTGATACATCCCAACAATTTTCATAATACCAAGAACAAACCATTAACAAGAAGATGACCCGTTCCTCAAATAATAGATAAGTAATAAGACTCCACACTTATACCTCCAATGTGAAAATTAACACCTTAGCGACCCACAATACCGTATTGGTGACTCAAATAGTTTACAGGATAACAAACAAAACTTAGTCCCTCACCCTCAACTTCAGTTTCACATGAGTGAGCCCCCATTTATCCTTTACTCTTTTACACTCGTCTACTTCTAAAAAAAATATCCATCACTCCCAAAGCTTACAACATGTACAAGAGACAACACGATATAGGAGGTCGATCTTTAAGCAATTTATTAAGGTTCCAAAACAGGTTTTGTAACAATGAGTCTCTGAATCCCAAATCCAAAACAAATCTAAACGGTAAAATCTTCGAAACTATGGCCCTGATAACAAGACTCTAAATGAGACATTTGTGACAAATTGTCATCAGTAAAGGAAACATAAGCTCTCAAGATATAACAACGATTTATAGAACTCCAAATAATATGTCAAAATTTTAATATTCGACGCCACGTTAAAACTATCGAACTATATCAATAAAAGAATTTAAGAGAGCTAAAATCCCAAAATATCCAACTCAACAACCCTAGGACTCGATATAAACACCCAAAACTTTCCTAGTACATCATTGACTACAACGAACCGTTTCCAGTTTTGCATGGGTGTGGTCTATTGTCCTACACTATAACCTATTGTATCATTTATGAATATATCATGAACTACAAGTAATAAAAGAAAATAAAATACATAAATGTGCAATTAAGCATGTAATATAACTCATTTGTCGACAATTAACCATTTACAATGCAATTCATGTACGCTGGACATGTCTTATATCTCTTTCTTCCTCGAAGATAGAAAAGAAATTCAATCGCCAAGAAAAATTTTGAATCTTGGTGTGCATCATCATCTCCGAGTCTACTTTCACAATCTAGAAGAATCAACTCAAAATATATTGTAGAACTCAAGTTATTCCAGAAATCATACCTCTGCTGTCACATAGACCATCAGAACTGAAGCATCAACTTTGCAAGGCCTTAAACTCACTTTAACTTTGCAAAAATAGGCTACGTTTTCTCCCACGTATAGCCCTATGTGTTTACTATTCACCATAAAATCAATGTTCTCACGTTTTACTTCATGAACACTTCATATGCACCATTACTTAGGGTGTTGGGCATGCACCACTCCAAAATTGTGAAACATAACATTTCGTCAATTCCACACCACACTCCACTCAAAGAAACATAACCTTATTAAGTTCCAAAACGGATCCTCAAATACATGAATGTTATTCTCCGTTGCGAAACATCTAACCCAATTGAGTCATTCTGAGAAAAATCCTTAGCCAAACGTGGCCATGCTAAATCACTTTAAGAAACCTCAAGGCATGTTTGGCTTCATGGCCTTATTCAAAATAAATGTAGAATGAAAGTAAAGTCTACGAAGTCAAAATAAGCCTACTACGACTAGTCTTCCTCATGGTTGACCTCGTTCTAGCCATCTACCAAAAATAGAGAGGTAGACTCCATAAATCTCTCATTATGCCAAGTATATATGCATTACAAACCATAATTGAGACGACCGCCATTATAAGAATAAGCATCATATTCCCAAAACAATCTTCGTTTAAAATTTTAGTGACATTACTCCATAATGCATTAATATTCCAGAGAATACTACAAGAATTCTTAAACACGGACTCCAAAAATGCACTCCAAACATGAACTGTCAAGTTATCAATTGATTAAATGATATACAACTAAGGAAAACTCCAAAGGAACTCTCCAATTTAAATCCTTAGCTAATCGGGTAAGACAAAACTCCTAGCTAGGAGAGGGTGTGTGGTAGTACTCACTTCCTATGGCTATCTTCTTAAGGGTTTCTCACATAATAGATGCTATCCAAACCTACCCAAATCTCAACGAATCAACACATTTTAATTATTTTCCAAACAACTCCTCTTCCCTTAGGGTTTCCAATATCTCCCTCAAATGCTGCTCGTGTTCCTCTTTTCCTTTCGAGTAGATAATATCGTCGATTAAAACGACAACAAAGTTATGTAGGTACTTCTGAAGAACTCGGTTTCATCATTTCCATAAATGCTGCTGGAGCATTGGTGAGACCGAATGACATTACCGCAAACTCGTAGTGTCCATATCGACTTCAAAACGCCATTTTAGGAATATCCTGTTCAGCTATCCTAAGCTGGTGATATCCTGATCTTAAATCGATTTTCGAAAATGTATCGGCTCTTTGTAACTGGTCGAACAATTCGTCGATCCTGGGAAGTGGGTACTTATTCTTAACGGTTACACCATTTAATTCATGGTAGTCAATGCAAAGTCTTAGACTTCCATCCTTCTTCTTTACGAACAAAACTGGTGCTCCCCAGGGTGTTACACTAGGTCTGATGAATCCTTTGTCTAATAACTCCTTAAGCTGATCTTGTAGCTCCTTGAGCTCGGCTGGTGCCATCCTATTTGGGGCCTTCGATATTGGTCCAGTCCCTGGTACTAAATATATTGCAAAATCCACGACTCTCTTAGGTGGCATTCCCGGAAGCTCCTACGGAAAGATGTCTGGAAATTCTCTCACCACTGGAATGTCCTCTAGTTTCTCCCCTTCTTTTTCCTGATCATGGATCGTACAGAGGTATTCCTTTGCCCTTTCTTCACTTAGGATAGGATGGATAAGGCTGACACGATTTGGACTTTGGGTCCATTGGTTATACCCCTATAGGATATACGTTCACTTTTCGGTCCACGGAATCTAACTTTTTAGCTGTCACATTCTATGGTTGCTTTGTATTTGATAAGCCAACCCATACCTAAGATGGAGGTTAGGTTTCCTAGATCGAAAAGGATCAGGTCAGAAGGTAGCTTGGCTCCTAAGATTTCTAGATTGACTCCAGGATACATGGTATTACAAGATATGACTTCTCCATTAGGGGCGTAGATGGAGATAGTTATCGGGGTAGGAGTTGGGTTAAGGCTAGGGTCGCTTGTTCCATATTCTGGATCCGGATTGGGTCATACTACTAAGGTGCCGAAACTTGCTGATTTCCTTGGGTTCCCTGATCTATGGTTCTTACTTCTCTTGCACGTCTCCTGGTATAATATTACATTGTACCTTATAAATGTGACTATACTTAATATAACTCATGGCATTCACACAGAAACCATAGCTTAAAATAATCATGCCATATGGAGAGTCTCCAGATCCAAAGGTTGGTGGAGCGGGTGGGGGTAGGGATGCCATATGATAAGAGACAGAGAGACTCAGAAGTGTCCTATGCCACGCATACACTCATAATCTAAACGAAATTAATCGAAATAATCTAAAATAGTCAAACCACATCGATCTCATATGCAGAGCAACTATCATAGTAATATCCATAGCACATAACAATTCTCAACTTCAGAAATCAGGGAATCTTAAAAAGGTAGCTAAGAATACATCTAAACTATCACATATCCCCGGCTTGTTTAAATTTTATTGCCAAATATTAGTTATGCTATATTCGTTTTAATTTTTGAAAAGTTATTAATTAGATTTTATATTTAGTGGAAGTCGTAGGGTAGCACTAGCGTCGGAATCGTCGGCTGTGATACCAACTGAAACAACCTTGGAACCTACGGTTCCTTGCTAGTGCAACCAAACGGAAATCCAAGTGCATTTATTTAAATAAAAACCGGAGAAAACCCTCCAACAATAGTTTGAATGAAATAATAACATTGTCTAAATTCTCTAAAATAGAAAATCTTACTCAAATACTAAATATTCCTAGCTTGCTCCTAGCTTCCAGCTTACGTGTGCGCGTTCCCCCACTTTATTCATAACCTGCGGTTTTTCAAATAGCAACAGCCAACCGCAGAAAACGTTTATCAGTAAAAACTAAGTAAGCATACATCACAACCTGTAAAACAGAGTTGGCTAAAAGAAAATAATAACCATATTTTAATCAATGCTTTAGTTGAGGCGTAGCCTACGAGCCCCAACAGGTACGATGTAAACAGAGAGGTCACGATGCAATAAATCCAATAATGGGGTACATTCTTGGGTATACCAATTTCTCCCCGGACGTTAGTAGATAGCCCTTCGCTATCCCACCCTAACCATTCTAATGAGACCTTAAGTGTCGACACCCCTATACAATCATGACCTAAACATGCATAGGTAGTACTCATAGATTCCACGATAAATAAAAAGGGTATGAACCCTAAGGAAATCACTCAACTGTGTTCCCGGCATTAGCCTTCACGCACATCCTCTGTACATCATTCCTAATTCCATTATCATTCATTAATCCTTCCACATGCTTCACACGAGTACTATAAGTTTGAAATCCACGTGCTTATCAAAACAGTTTCACAGTATTGAAGTAACTCACACAAAGCGTCACACAGATTTTGATAGTTGAAAGTGTTGTGCACATATACTTACTTGGATTGGAAGAGAGTTCGTCACACGAAAGCAAACGAAGTCCCAGTAATACGGATCTTCCACAAATTCGCCGTCTACGAAGTCGGCGTCTACAATAGCAATTATTCCTAATCAATATATTGCTAACACACATACAAATTCCTATATGCAATGCAAGCGTAACTCCCAAATATTCCCAAAGCGAAACTAATTTATTTGCTATAAACGGAAGTTTAGAAATTAATTTTTTAATAAGAGAATAGTATTTATAAGCATAAACACTAAAACTGAAATAAAGATATCTTTATTTTAATATTCTGGAAATTACTTAATTTCGTCATATATATAAATAAATAATTAAATTAAGCAACCATACATGTTTGTAAAGTCTAAATATAAAAAATTATAAATTCTTGTGTATTCTCTAAATTGGATTGACCCTAAAATGTATTATTTACGGTTCAAAAAAAAAAGTTATTAACGTCATTTTTATTCCTGAAATTTGATACTTTAAAATATGATATATATATATATATAACATCAAATAAAAAAATAATTAAATAAGAAACATAAAGTAAATAGGAGTTAAATATCCTTATATTACCTTAATATATACTATAATACATTTTAAAAAAAAAATACTAATATATATATATACTAACTATAAGACACTAGATGGATTAACTACTACTACCATTACAATAATATTTTAATACTACTACTATTACTACTTTCCTACCACAAACAGACCACACACCCATCACCCCCCAAAATACTTCTCTGTTCCTACCTCCTCACCCCCTCCTCGACACCACACACCCTAGCACAACACACACACACACACTCAATTCTCCAAACACTCACATAGACTCCCACATATTTACTATATATGAATGTATAATGATTGTGTATGCCGAGAAAGAAAAATAAAGAACGGAGTTACCGATCGGGAAGGCTCGGACGACGGCGGCAATGGAGGCGACGGAGAGAGCGGCGACGGGGCAGCGACGAAACAGAGGCGGAGCCGTGCTTCCGCCTGGTCTGGGTTCGTCGGGCAGAGAGGGCGACATAGGGGGCGGTGAAACGACGGCGAAGGCCGGAGCTGGCTTCGGCTTCGTCGGGCTGGGCTCCGGTCAATTTCGCCGGCTGGGTTGAGCTCGACAAATCGACGGGAGAGCGAGGGAGAGAAACTGTGAGTTGGGTGTGTGGGAATTCTCAATCTTTTAGTGTGGGTTTATATAGGCAGTGATTGATGATTCCGGCGAGAGTAGGAGACCTTCGTCGGGTTTTCCGATTTCGAATCGGGTTGTGATTTTGGACAAAATTCGGTATCTTGGTGAGGAAGAATCGGGCTCTAGCAAGTTGGAATTGAATTGGGACGCAAATTGGTGAAGAGGAAGCCGTGGTGGTGGCGTAGGAAGCGAAGAGAGAGTCGGCTTGGCGGAGAAATCGCCGGAGAACAAAAGTCTCCTGTGCGTGAGTGAAGGTGGGAGATGACGCGAGGAAAAATCAGGTGTGTCATGCTCACAAAGTACCGCGGTGGTTGGGTACGTAAAAGTTAATAAAAACGTAACGTTTGGACACGATAAAAATGTTATACGACCCACAACTTTTAATAACTAAAAACTTATCTAACTTTCACACAAATAATATATAAATATAAAAAGTTCAATATTATTATTAACATATAACTATATATATATAAATAAAATATATAACTCACGAAAATAATAAAAATACTTTTAAAATTCCTACTAACGCCCCAAAATATTCAATAATCTCCTAAAAATACCCCCAAAATTACGGGGTATTACAATAATGATGATCAATAAGAGGAAGGGCAAGGGAGTTGCCTCCACCTGCAAAGGAAAGAGCAAGAAAGTTCCAAAATCCAAGGAAGTCTTGAAGCCTGCTGGATGCGTGACTAAGGGTGATTGTCACTACTGTAGTCCGCTGGGTCACTAGAAGAGGAACTGCCCCAACTATCTGGCGGATAAAAGGCTTGTAATAGTGATTCCACTACCGTCAGGTATTTTTTATATATATGTCAATTTATCTATCTCTTCATCTTGGGTATTGGATACTGGATGTGAACCTCACATTTTTCGAAATGTGCATGATCTAAAGAGAAGTAGAAGATTGGCTAAAGGGAAAATAGACTTGCGCGTTGGACATGGAGCAAGAGTTGCTGCGTTAGCCATAGGCGTTTATGAGTTATCTTTGCCTTCTGGACTTATTTTAGAATTAGACAATTGCTATTATGTGCCTGCTATGAGCAGAAACATTATTTCTTTTTTCTTGTTTGGACGAAAAAGGTTTTACAATTTTAATAAAGGACAAATGTTGCTCCATTTATTTTGATAGTATGCACTATTGTAGTGCGCATTTGTCTAATGGATTGTATATCATTGACTAAATAATTTTGTCTATAACATAAATACCAAGAGAATTAAAACTAATTATTTAAATCCTACTTATCTATGGCACTGTCGTTTAGGTCATATAAATGAGAAAGTCGTCTATAGACTCCTTAAGGATGGATTTCTAGACTCATTTGATTATGAATCACATGAGACATGTGAATCTTGTTTATTAGGAAAAATGACAAAGTCCCCTTTCAATACAAAATGTGAGAGGACTAGTGAGTTATTGGCACTCATACATACTGATGTGTGTGGGCCGTTTCCCACCCCAGCTAGAGGTGGCTACCTTTACTTCATTAAATTTACCGATGACTTCAGTAGATATGAATTTGTATACCTTATGAAGGCCGAATTCGAATCCTTTGAATTGTTCAAGGAATTCAAGAATGAAGTAGAGAAACAACTTGGCAAGAGTATCAAGGCTTTACGATCGGATCGTGAAGGAGAATACTTGAGTCAAGAGTTTGACGACTATCTTAGAGAGTGTGGGATTGTTTCTCAACTCACTCCACTCGGAACGCCACAAAATAATGGCACCATATGAGAGGAGGAATCTCACCTTGTTGAACATGGTGCGGTCTATGATGTGTCAAACAGATCTTTGGATATCATTTTGGGGACATGCTCTATTGACTGGAGCTTTTACCATTAACCGTGTTCCATCCAAATCATTCATGAAGACACCATATGAGATATGTACTGGAAGGTGTCCCATAGTGTCGTTTATGAAGATTTGGGGTTGCGATGTCAATGTACAACTTTTACAAACAGACATGCTCGGACCCAAGGCGGATAAGTGTAAGTTTGTGGGATATCATAAGGAAATGAAATGATATTATTTCTACAATACAACCGAGAACAAAGTGTTTGTTTCTCGGACTGGTGTGTTTCTGGAAAGAGAGTTTGTCTCTAAAGAAGCCAGTGGGAGGACTGTGGAACTTGAAGAAATTCAAGAACCACAAAACACTGATTTTGCGATGGAGCATGAGCAAGAACCAAAAACTGTTGTGGAGCAACCTGTTCAAGTAACACAAGAACTCCGTAGGTCGAGTAGGGTACGTCTTGAGACAGAGAGGTATGCACTTATCGTGATCGAGGGTGGTGACGTACCACTCATGGATGATGAGCGTACTACCTATGGGGAGGCCGTGAAAGGCCCAAACTCAAAGAAGTGGCTTGAAGCCATGAGATCCGAAATGGAATCCATGTACACCAACAAAGTATGGACTTCGGTGGAACCACCTATAGGGGCTCGGCTCATAGGGTGCAAGTGGGTCTTCAAGAAGAAGACCGACATAGATGGCAATGTAGTTTCCTATAAGGGGAGATTGGTGGAAAAAGGGTACAGACATATTCATGGTATTGAATATGATGAAACATTTTCCCCGGTCGCTATGACCAAATCCATTCGAATTCTACTTGCTATTGCAGCTTATCACGACTATGAGATTTGGCAAATGGATGTCAAAACAGCATTCGTGTATCGAAATCTCCTTGAGGATGTGTAAATGACACAACCGGAGGGTTTTGAGGATCTAGAGCATGGAAACAAAGTATGTAAGTTACAACGATCTTATGGATTGAAGCAAGCTTGTAGGAGTTGGAATCGACGTTTTTATGATGCGGTCAAAGAGTTTGGCTTCATCAAGAACAAATATGAGCCTTGTATATACAATAAGGTTAGCGGGAGTTCTGTTGTGTTTCAGGTCTTGTATTTGGATGCCATACTACTCATTGGATATGACATCATTGCCTTGCAATCTGTTAAAAATTGGCTAGGAAAGTGTTTTGCAATGAAGGACTTAGGGGATGCAGCTTATATGCTTGGTATCAAGATCTATAGGGATAGATCTGGGAAGCTGCTCGGCCTAAGCCAAAGTACATATATAGATAAGGTGTTGAAACGGTTCAACATGCAAGAATCAATGAAAGGATTCTTGTCCATGTCACATGGAGTCACTCTTTTGAAGGATGACTGTCCCTCCAATGAGATTGATAAGGACCGCATGAGAAGAGTTCCCTATACGTCGGTTATAGGATCTATCATGTACGCCATGTTGTGTACTAGACCAGATGTCGCATATGCATTGAGTATGGCAAGCAAATATTAGTCCAATCCGGGTGAGAGTCATTGGATTGTTGTCAAGAACATTCTTATGTACTTGAGAAGGACTAATGTTGCGTTCTTCATATTTGGAGGTGAGGAAGAACTCTGTGTAATTGGTTACACTGACGCGGGTTTCAAAACCAACAAGGATGACTACAGATCGCAGTCGGGCTATGTGTTTTGCCTGAATGGAGGAGATGTTAGCTGGAAGAGTTCCAAGAAAGAGACAGTGGTTGATTCTACAACCGAAGTTGAGTACATTGATGCTGCAGGCGCAACAAAGGAGGCTGCTTGGATAAATAAGTTTATAACTAAGCTTGGTGTGGTTCCTCTGGATCCCATTGCGTTGTATTGTGACAACACTGGGGCGATCGCACAAGCCAAGGAACTCAGGTCATACCAGAAGTCCAAGCATGTACTTAGGAGATTCCATCTCATTAGAGAGATCATTGATCGAGGAGATGTGAAGATATGCAAAATTCCATTAGATGAGAATCTTTAAGATCCACTCATGAAGCCGCTTCTGCGCAAGCATGCAGGGCACTGTAGAACAGGTTAACCAGATGTCGTTTGTTTTGTTCTTCTACTGACAGGAACATGAAGGAACTGCCCCCGGAAAAGCCCTCGTCTACAATCGTTATCGCTTTTCTCTCTATTATAGGAGCACACTGCCATCATCCTAATCAAAAACCTTCATCTACATGGTGAACCCGACATGAAAGCTTTAACAATCATCAAGTGATCCAATCATGACCCGACTTGAGATAGTGAAATTGGGAACGATTCTCCCAACCATAAAATCCCCCAACACTTCTAGCCAACTGCAGAATAACCCCTAGCTTGTGAATTAGCAGCAACGAGTTGTTACTTATACTCCAACCATGATGATCCAAAGACTTGAGGCTGCCATGCAAAACGAGATGCCCCAAGTGATGTAGCTCTTCAACAGTATGATGGCTGCATCAACACCATGGAGTGATGCCCTAGCCACAGAAGTTTCAGAAATACATAGTTCCCTGAATTTACCACTTGAACAAGACCATGGAAACTCCCAAACTCCAACAACTACAATTAGAAGAAATTCATCTTCTGCAATCGATGTATCTGGAGTAACCCCCGACACCACTCTAGAAAACCAGAACCATAGATCTTATCATCCCCTTTCACCATACATTTCATTTGTTAAACCCCAATCACTTACTGGAGATCCACTAAAGAGTGTGCCAATCCCAACATGGACACCTACCATGACAGAACTGGAGCATATGTCGGAGAACTTCATGGCAATTCAAGGCACCATTAGAATCATCATGCTAAGCACGGAATGCATCCCACACATCCCAATGGAGGTATACCATATGCCTATCCCCGTAGAATACAAGGCTCCTAAGTGGGACACGTTCGACGAAGTGAATGGGAATGTTCATGAGCATGTCATTAGATTCATTGACCCGCTAGGCCCCTATTGGGGCATATAAGAACTTGAGAATGCGAGAGATCCCCAAATCCTTGGGCCACGTGGTGTAAAAGTAGTACAAGCTCCTTGAGCCTAAATCCATTTGTACTTGGGTGATACGGTGAAGAAGTCTTACACCAATTTTTTTCAAGTTGAGGGGAAAATCACAACCATCAATCTTTCTCACATGGCCCAGAAGGATGATGAAGATGGCGTCGCATTTATCAAAAAGTTCCACTTGAAGTCTATGGATGCGCAAAAGAGGTATCCAAGCACATATTAGTGACAAATATTCCTTTAATGCATGCTTCTGGAGTACAAGGAGATGTTGATCAACCACCATCTGGCCAACATTTTCCAAATTGTTTGATTGTACCAAAAACATTGAAGCCATTATGGAGAAGACAAGAAAGAAGCCCTCGTACACCAGCCAACCTTTCAAGATTGGATGCTTCAACTATAAGCGGAACAGGGAAAATAAAACTCACGTTGTTATGTCACGGCCCGGATTCCAAATACCCGAGAACGTAACCAAGTTCATAAACAATACGCTGAAAATAGACAGATTCAACAGTTTGACTTAGAAATTTGATAACTCTTAAACGGCTAGCCGAAAAATTAGGAAATTTGGTCGGAGGTATTCTAGGTATGTTTAACTATTTCTAGTAAAATTGTTTTGAAAAACGTGCAGCGGTTTCCAAGATACAAGACAAAATGTGCGGCTGGTTGGCAAAAAATTCAAACTGTATCCCAAACGTTCAAAATTCAAATTATCATAAACTGTAAGCCCAAAGACCATGATAATTTGCAGAGAGATTCCTAAACATGTATAATATCCAAACAAAACATTTTTTGATTTGGAGTTACGGATATTCAATTACAATATTTTTCGTGAAATGACTGCATGAGCAAAATTTCAAGAACTGAATAGTTTTCGGGCAATCTAACCGTTAATTATATGACAAATTAAGCAATAAATAACTCATATGTGTCTATTTTATAAATATTTTAGAGTAACTTTGATCCGTTGGACGGATCTCCTGTCAAGAGCAAAAGCGTACGAGCATGTATAATCTGCCCAATTTAGGGAAAACAACTAAAATTGTGTTAAAATGCTATTCAATCAACATGAGAAGTGTGCCAAAGGAAGATAACAACATCATATTACTATAAAAAAGATTTGTGAATTTTGACATTAACCAACATAAAAAGACATCAAATCCCACAACTAGGCCAACGGTGCTCCAAAGATTCAAAGAATGCATGCGCGTCTGGCCATCTACGCATTTCACCTTATTGACAAAGCAAATAGTATCACATAACAAGATGAGTTAGCTCCAACAACCTTCTAACAATAAACTCTAATGCAAGAATCAAATAAAATCTTCCATGTCTTCAATGTATCGCATTCTCACCTGGAAAATAGTAGGGTGAGCAACCACAACCCAATAGGAATATAACTAATACATACATTACCACAAGTATAAGAGCGACATACATAACATATGTAAAACGATGGCAACAATGTATAAATCAAACAACTAATGGTAACATATGTTCGACCAAATACCAAACCATGAACAACTGGGGGATGTGTACCAAAAACACGGTCTTTTACGGATTGAAACCAAGGGACTAGGCAACCCAAACACATGGCCGTTTACGGTATCAAACCGAGGGAACATGCAACCCAAACACACGGCACGAATTTACGGGTTACTAACCCGAAGGACAATCAGGCACCTCTCGCGCGTGTTTACTATTTCACTGATAGACACCAAGCTCAACTTGCTCAAAGGGTACACTCTTCCCAAGATATACATGCCACGACTTAAAATATTCTCGCAGCCTCCAATGAATCAAGTCTAATCAGAACAGTCCATCAGTTTCCAATTACACCAACATATAACGCATTCACGCATTCATATATAATAAAATTAACATAGCACAATCACCAAAGTTCTTATCAATCGAACGTCTTGAACTTCACACGATTCAAATCACATAATTACTTAAACAGATAATGTAAGCATATCACATCTATACAAATCGTAATGTCCAAATCAGTTAATTTCCCTACCTAGCGTGAAACGCGTGATTTTTTGACTTCACAGAGAGATAAAGATTTCGGTACCGTTTCGAATCTTAACGCGTAGAACGATGTTCTATTCTACAAGTTTGCGAGATAACGAGTTTTAGGTCACCAATTATACACTTTTATTTTTCTGATAGACATAAAAATTGACTAATAAATTGAAAATTTGTAAACCAAAAATGGAGAATATGAGCTAGCAACTATGGAATAGATTCAAAGAGGGAAAATAAGACTCACGATATTTGGAAAAGATCGTCGAAAACTCCTTGTGGCGGATGCGTCGGAAGAAGAACCAAGAAGCAACAATGGAGGTGGGAGGGTTTCTACGAACGCTCATGCGTTCCTATTTTTTTTTCTCTTATTTCTATCATCTTTTTAATTTCAGCCCACAAGTTATGAAATTTCTAAAATGACACTACAATCCCCTTGACCTTATAATATATACAAACACATAACCCTTGAAAAAGTGAATGTTGTAACTGTACATTACATATTAACACACTAATAATCATTAAACACACGTGAACATGCATATATCAACCTTTTAAATCAAACAATTTGCCAAATACTACACAAACACATCAACCAACAAAGAAATAATAATTATTATAGTAGTAATAGTAATAGTAATAATTATGAGAACTATAGATCTCTACATTTTACCTTCCCATAGAAGTACCAGACAACTGCGAAGACTGCCCCAGTTCTACCACTCACATGCACCATTGGTGAAATTGTGAAGCTAAGCAAGAAATGGAGGAAAGATGAAGATCCACGAGAGGACAAAGGAAATATAGATGAAGTCCATGAAGAAGAGGAATACAGCAGAGGCACTAAGGACACGTGCACATCTAGAGTTGTGCACATGTTTAGGTTCCAATCCTTCTATGCTCGAATGGGGTTTTTAAAGTCCTATCGCATGGAAATGGCCAAGGCCATACTCTGAGTGGCCGAGTATTTCAAGAAGATTTGTGTCTCCATCAATGGCTCCATGGTCAAATATTTTACATGACTTGTTCACCAATGTGTTTTTTCGGAAGTAGAAAAGAGCAAAGAAGGGAGACACAACAAGCCCTTGTATGTGACTGCGACCATCAATGGAGTGGAATTCATGAGAGCTCTGGTTGATGGAAGAGCATCAGTCAACATGCTCTCCATGAAAACTTTTAAGATAGCATGCATCCTAGAGAAGAGGATTGTCGAACGATCTACGCCCCTATGTGGATTTGGGAATTATTCCAGAATGGTATTAGGTTTTGTTCAAGTGACTCTACAAGTGGGAAAGTTCAACTGCACGGCCAAATTCCATGTGAGATGCAAATACGACAAACTACGTGATTCTGGGACGCCAATTTATCGATAGGTTGACGCGGCTCCATGAATTGCAGATCAACTTATGAAGGCTATCTAGAAAAGAAGAGTAGTAGACATTCCATCATCCATCAACCCATTGAACAAGGATGAGGCTCATCTAGCGGAGGCAATATGGTGGAATGATCTTGGACAAGAGAGTACTCCAGGTCCCTTTGACACGATTTCTAACGCGTATGCACAAGTGTACGGTGAAATAATATAATGGGTTGTATATAAACCCCGAGTATAGAATCCCCCGAGGATAATCTTGTGACTTTCTAACTAAGAATCGATTTTAGGTATTTGTAATAACGGGAGAAGTGTTGATTGTTATTTTGTCAAGCGACCTGAGTTGAAATACCGACTAAGCTAATATATTTAGAGATTTTGAATAAGAAAAAGGTTTATCAAATTTAGAAAGGAACTAGGTGATATGTAGATCCTCTAGGGTTTATAGACACTTCAGGAGTTTGTATTGAAACACCCCATTTTCTATTTAGTTATGTCGGGTAATATTTATTGCAATTATCTCTCCATCTCATGCAATTATACCTAAGGGTCAACTAGGGGTCCTCTTGCTCCACAAACGTATACCATTGTGGTTCTACCCGTCGTACGATATTCTGGTCACCGGATCCTCTCGATCCACGAATGCCCAAGTATAACGCTACATGATCAAATCTACCCAATCATGGCTATTCCGATACATCTCGCATCTCGGTCTAAATGATTCACGAATACATTATTTTTCTCTTTCATATCCAAGTTAAGTCTCTCTCGAGCACCCGCCTAGATTGCTAGCAATTTTGGTTAATAACTCCATTCGTTCTAAGGATTAAGTATAGGACAAGCATTCTAACTAAAGTAGCCACCAACTTTAAGCTATGATTCAACTAAGATATCGATTCCCCTCGCATGATCGTTCTTCTCCTTACTAGCACGTGTCAATAGTCCTAGTTCAAAGATAGACAGTAATAGAGGAACAACAATAAACTCTAATTGAATCAAACACATGTATCAATATCCAAAATCCGAATAATATTTTAAATAATAACCATAGGTTCTCCATAAAACCAAGTAAATGTTTTTATCTACCGAAAGTAACAAGAAATAAACATAAGTCTTCCATAATCAAGAGAGAAAACGAGAGATAGAAAGATCAAACAAGGGGATCCATGATCCGACTACGCATCCTTCTTCTCCAATGGCTTGGGAGTCGCCCTCTAGCTTTCTTCAGTAGTTTCTCTATCTTTCTAGTTCAAATAATACGTTCTCAATATCTTAGGTGTGCTTTTTAATGTTTTTTGGCCGAATGACACTTAAGCACCTCAAGATTGTAATTCTCGGACATACTCATAAGCTGATCTTGAGCATGCCTTATCTCCCTCATACGGACGCAGATTTGGGCCTATCTTATATTGTTGGAAAGACCTAGAAGTATACTTACCAATGGAGCGTATCTTGACTCAAAATTTATACTCTAACTTCATATACAGCCAAAATATTACAAACTAGTCTAGTGCAACTTCTTGAGTTTGCTTCCGAGGTTCATTTCATGCCTCCAAACAATCACTTAGCATGCTATCATGTCGAAAACATGAACAACCATGCCAATATATTATTGTTGAAAATAACATCAACAAATGCATAAAAATGTCAGGACTAACAATAAAGCGCATAAAGCTCATTCTTTATTTTTAAGCGTACAATTGCCCAAATATACGTATCATTCACACCAATACCATGCCAATAGGTAGCTACAATCTTCAAGAATATAAATCTCAAATGAAGCTATCAAATACCCCCACACTAACTTCTGCGCGTCCCGAGAAAATCTATCAAACACCGTTCCAACGAAGACAATAACACCGAGAGGACATTTCATACATCTTTCAATTCACCGTTGCACACAAAAAAATACTAGTCAACTAAAGACACAACTGACTCAATACAACGACTATGCAACTACATGAAATAATACTAACCATGCAATTCAACTATTTCAAATGAAAGTTATTTAAAAAACATGTATTTTTTGGTTATGGAAACATTGGGTAATCTCCGTAACTCAAATCGGCATGTCTTCGAGTTCTCATTCATACCCTAAAGATTATACGAACTCAATGATTGGAAGAGTTTGTGGGAATTCTAGGGTTAGGGGAAACAACTAGCACTACATACTTTGCTTTTGCGCGCAACTCGAACATATCCCTAGCACACACATTCCGAGATTTTTACTACGGGTGTAACATAACTTTGCTGGCTTAGGATGGTAGGAATGGTTACCTACAAGCGTCGTCCTATACGTCATAACACACTTACACAAAAAACGCGAACTCATATTCCCTCACATATGTCAATGAATCAGACATGAAGCTCACCGAACTCCCTTCTCAATCCCTGTGTCAAAGCGTTCTCGTGACCACAACTTTGAAAGAATGCAGAAACTAACTTTAAAAAAACATATATTTGTCGGCGTAGATAGTGCAATATAGATGTTCCAGCTGTTATCCACGTGGCATCTAAAGGTAAATCTTACCGGTACTCCATGAGTAGCATATAGTTATTACCTATGTTCTCGCATATCAGTGTGGGGGGCTGTGAGACAGGGCCTTCCCCTTCGCATATGAATTATACGGGAGCTAAGGGGTTAAGTGGCTTGGAGGCTAGATTAAGGATCGCAAGTGCGAGCTAAGGTTAACTCGCGTGCGACCCTTGTCAGTTATCTGAGAGATTTTTGAAACACCTGCCTATATATACGGCCGACGGTAAACGTGTGCAAGGCATTTATATAACCATTCTGGGCGGTTATATAATTCTCATAACGGTTTTTCTAAGACTAATATATTGTAGGGTTTTGATACATGGATAGCGCAACGGAAGCATAAACAAACATAAAACCATGCAAAACCCTCCAAGGATCACAAGTCAAGAGACATAACGATGGTAAAGGTTAGAAATCATAAACACACATTTGGGTTCTCCTTGATGACTTCAAACGCGAATTGTGTCACGTTCTCTATAGTTGATCCACGCCTAGAGTTGATCCTAGAATCTCCCAAGTCCTTGGTGCTAGCCCGGAAGAGGAAGAGGAAGAAGAATCACGCAAAACGAGACCCAAAAGGAGGGTCTCGGCCTCCTTTGGCCGACGGGGACGGGGCGGCGGCAAGGGGGCGGTCGGGCCTCCTTGTTGCTTGCTCTCTCTCCTTTTGTTCTCTCCCACTCTTGTTATGTTCACTAATGAGCATAAGTTATTGTGGGAAGGAAGGAAGGTCCTTTATATAGTCCAACAACTCCTTTTCAACTACCTAAATGACTTATTCTAGTCCTACTAGAATTCAATTTAGTCCCTTCCTTGCAAATTAGTCCCTACTAAGTTTGAAAGGGTTTGCAAAGTGATCCTTCTAATTAATTAATCCAATTAATTAATTCCTAAATCTAGTTCAACTCTATATGGCGTGTGACCCCATAGGTTCTATCTAGTTGGTAGCAACTATTTGCTAATATGGAGCGGTCTCTAGCAAAACATCCATTCTAGCCAACTAATAGAATAGTCATCTTGACAACCTTTGTACAAGTAATTGTCTCATCCCTTTGTCTCTATATCCGGATTGGACACGAGACATACAAGTCACACTCGTATATCCAATCCACAGTTTCTCGATCCATGGGAATAGCCTTATTCGTGCAAATAACATCAATATCCCATATCGATTTATTTGAGTCTGGCCAGACATTCTATAAGCACTATCCCTCGAGTGGCATAGGATATTTGCTCCCGTTATGTGGGAGGGACAAATCCTAACTACGTCCACTACGATCTCTAAGCTTGCTTCTTATTGTATCCAGTACACGCCTTTATAACTACCCAGTTACGGTGTAGCGTTTAACGCTACCAAAATCACAATAATCCACAACTAGAATATCTAGTGACTTCAAGTCTAAGGATGATAATACCATTGCACCGCGAGAAGCGCTTGTGACTCAACATAACGTGTATGTAGCCTTCTCGGAGATGGGTCAATCCAGTGCAACATTCCCTAATGCACACCTATGTGTTGGATCGTGATATCTCCATATCAATCCAACCCCATACTAGTCTATAGATGATTGCCCCATTAATCATTATACTTGACTAGGGATATTTAAGATAAACAACACAATTGTAAATCTAAGGACTTCATTATATTAAATATCCAATAAATAATAAATGAATTTCTAGCCACAAATAATTCAAACTAAACTAGATTGCCTCTAGGGCATCTATTCCAACAGTCTCCCCCTTGCACTAGAGCCAATCTGGCGCATCTCGTATGCCCATACTCCTAGTGTGCCCTCCATGCTTCCACTGCGTGAGAGGCTTCGTAAGCGGGTCTGACAGATTATCATCTGTAGGAATCTTGCATATCCGAACGTCTCCTCTATCGATAATATCTCGAATCAGATGAAACTTCCTGAGCACGTGCTTGGACTTCTGGTGCGATCAGGGTTCCTTTGATTGCGCGATCGCCCCAGTGTTGTCACAGAACAACTCAACTGGATCCGCAATGCTAGGGACCACACCAAGTTCAGAAACAAACTTTCTGATCCAAACAGCTTCCTTTGCTGCGCCGTTTGCAGCAATGTACTCAGCCTCTGTTATAGAATCAGCTACCGTCTCTTGCTTGGAACTCTTCCAGCTCACCGTTGCTCCATTAAGGCAAAAAACATATCCCGACTGTGATCTAAAGTCATCTCTGTCGGTTTGGAAGCTTGCATCAGTGTAACCCCTTACACGCAACTCTTCCTCACCGCCAAATATCAAGAAAGTATCCTTAGTTCTTCTCAAGTACTTTAGGATGTTCTTGACTGCAATCAAGTGACTCTCACCCGGATTGGATTGGTATCTGCTTGTCATACTTAAGGCGTATGACACATCTGGTCTAGCACATAACATGGCGTACATGATAGATCCTATGACCGAGGCATAGGGGATTCTACTCATGCGTTCCTTATCAATCTTATTGGAAGGACAACCACTCTTCGAAAGAGTGATTCCATGTGACATGGGCAAGAATCCCTTCTTGGAATCTTGCATGTTGAATCGTTTCAACACCTTGTCAATATATGTACTTTGACTTAGGCCTAGCAACCGTTTAGATCTATCTCTATAGATCTTTATACCGAGTATATAGGTTGCTTCCCCCTAAGTCTTTCATTGAGAAACACTTTCCCAGCCAATCTTTCACAGATTGTAGCATGGGAATGTCGTTTCCAATGAGTAGTATGTCATCCACATACAAGACCAGAAAAAGCTACAGAGCTCCCACTAACCTTTCTTGTAGACACAACACTCATCTTCGTTTCTGATGAAGCCAAACTCTTTGACCACTTCATCAAAACGTCGATTCCAACTCCTAGAAGCTTGCTTCAATCCATAAATGGATCGTTGCAGCTTACAAACTTTGTTGGCTTGCTTTGGATCCTCAAAACCCTCCGGCTGTATCATATACTCGTCCTCGAGGAGATTCCCATAGAGGAATGCTGTTTTGACATCCATCTGCCAAATCTCATAGTCGTAGTATGCTGCAATCGCAAGTAGGATTCGGATGGATTTGGTCATAGCGACTGGTGAAAAGGTTACATCATAGTCAATACCATGAATCTGTCTAAATCCTTTAGCCACCAATCGGCCCTTATAGGTAATCACATTACCATCCATGTCGATCTTCTTCTTGAAGACCCACTTGCACCCTATGGGCCGCGCCCCATCGGGTGGTTCCACCAAAGTCCATACTTTGTTGGTATACATGGATTCCATCTCGGATCTCATGGCTTCTAGCCACTTCTGAGAGTCTGGGCCATTCATGGCCTCCTCATAGGTAGTAGGCTCATCATCTATGAGCATCGTGTCACCGGAATTGGTTACGAGAAGTCCATACCTCTCGGGTTCCTGGCGCACTCTACTAGATCTACGAAGCTCTTGTGTTACCTGAACAGGTTGCTTCACAACTGCTTGTGGTTCCTGTTCATGTGAACAGGTTGCTTCACAACTGCTTGTGGTTCCTGTTCATGTTCCATAATCGGTTCAGTGATTTGTGGTTCTTGAACCTCTTCAAGTTCTACATTCCTCCCACTTGCTTCTTTAGAGACAAACTCTCTTTCTAGAAACACGCCGGTCCGAGCAACAAACACTTTGTTCTCGGTTGGATGGTAGAAGTAGTATCCCTTAATTTCCTTAGGGTACCCCACAAATTTACACTTATCCGATTTAGGCCCCAGCTTGTCTGATTGTAAACGTTTTACATAGACATCGCAGCCCCAAATCCTCATGAACGACAGTGTGGGACGCTTCCCACTCCACATCTCATATGGTGTCTTTATGACTGACTTAGATGGAACACGGTTAATGGTGAAAGCTGCACTTAATAGAGCGTAGCCCCAAAATGATAATGGAAGATCGGTTTGACACATCATAGATCGAACCATATCCAATAGGGTTCGATTCCTCCTCTCGGACACGCCATTCCATTGTGGCGTTCCGGGTGGAGTGAGTTGGGACACAATCCCACACTCTCTAAGATAGTCGTCAAACTCTTGGCTCAAGTATTCTCCTCCACGATCTGATCGTAGGGCCTTGATACTTTTGCCAAGTTGCTTTTCTACTTCATTCTTGAATTCTTTGAACACTTCAAAGGATTCGGATTTTGCCCCCATAAGGTACACAAATCCATATCTACTGAAATCATCAGTAAAAGTAATGAAGTAGACATAACCACCCATGGCTGGCGTGGCAAATGGCCCACACACATCGGTATGTATGAGTGCCAATTGCTCACTAGTCCTCTCATCTTTCTTATTGAAAGGGGACTTTGTCATTTTTCCCAATAAACAAGCCTCACATGTCTCATATGATTCAAAATCAAATGAGTCTAGTAATCCATCCTTATGGAGTCTAGATACACGTTTCTCATTTATGTGGCCTAAACGACAGTGCCATAAATAAGCCGGATTTAAATCATTTATTTTAATCCGCTTGGTATTAATGTTGTAGACAGGATTGCTTAGATCAAGGACATAAAGTCCATTAAATAATTGCGCACTAAAGTAGTGAATATTATTTAAATAAAAGGAACAACAATTGTTCTTTATTGAAATAATAAAACCATCCTTGTCCAAACAAGAAATAGAAATAATATTTCTGCTCATAGCAGGGACAAAATAGAAATTATTTAATTCTAAAACTAATCCTGAAGGCAGAGATAGCTCGCACACGCCTATGGCTAATGCAGCAACCTTTGCTCCATTCCCAAAGCGCAGTTCTACCTCCCCTTTAGCCAATCTCCTACTTCTCTTTAGATCCTGCATATTTCGACAAATATGAGATCCACATCTAGTATCTAATACCCATGATGTAGAGAAAGTTAAATTGACATCTACAACAAATTACCTGGTGGTGGTGGAATCACTATTCCAAGCCTCTTGTCCTCCAGATATTTTGGGCAGTTCCTCCTCCAGTGTCCAGGCTGACTGCAGTAGTGACACTCACCTTTAGTCACGGCCTTGGCAATTCCACCAACAGGCTTAAGGGCAGGTTCCTTTGACTTGGCAACTGACTTGCCTTTGCCCTTGGAGGAAGAGGCAAACCTTTTGCCCTTTCCTTTCTGTATCATCATTATGGCCTTGCCCTTTCCCTTGTTGATGCTCTGTTCAGCCGTCTTCAACATGTTGAGTAAATCTGGCAGTGGTTTAACGATCTCGTTCATGTTATAGTTCATAATGAACTGTCCATAACTCTCGGGCAACGATTGCAACACGAGATCGGTTGCCAACTCTTGGCCGACCGGGAACCCCAGTCGAGCGAGATTCTCCAAGTACCCGATCATTCGGAGTACATGGGGTCCCACCGGGTTCCCTTCTGCCAGATGACATTTGAACAGTGCCTTTGAGACCTCATACCTCTCTACCCTTGCCTGCTCTTGGAAGAGCTGCTTCAGATGCTTGATCATATCGACAGCATTCATGTTTTCGTGTTGCTTCTGAAGCTCAGAAGTCATGAAGCATAGCATAAGGCCGGCCGTATCATTAGCGTCATCAACACGCTTTTGATACGCCTTTAAGGCAGCAGGTGTTTGGTTCTCTGGACCTTCTGGAACATGCTCCTCTATTGCGTACAGTTTCTTCTCTTGCTTGAGAACAATTCTCAAGTTTCTGTACCAATCAAGAAAGTTGGTTCCAGAGAGCTTGTCCTTCTCAAGGACATATCGTAGGGAATGTTGTGAACTCGATGAGTTGTTTGACATTTGGAATTCTACAAAAGGAAAATACGCAAGTTTTAGTATTTGTGAATTTTTGACTATATTCAATAATGGCTAGTTTATCAAATATAGCTCCCACTATTTTTCTACGGATTAATAACCCTCAAGACATTAATGCGGAAAATATCCTTATATTTTCTAGTGGGCCAAGATCCATCTTTCATCTCCTTATGAGCTTGCTTTGGCAAGTCACCCATAATTTGACTACTTTAGGTAGGAACAATTCCAATTGCATCCCATATGCAACTCTTGGTTCAATTGGGCAAATAACTCCTTATTTATCCATCCATATGGATAATCCCAATTGATTGCCTCTAGGTTTCTTAATCAAATTAATAGCTTAGTTGTGTTCAACCTCTTATCTAAACAACACATTATTACGTGCCATCGCATTCCATCATGATGAACCAAGTCGCCATGCTTTGGCACGCACGAACTTGGTAAATAATGATGATAATGAGTGTTTAAATAACGAGAAGGCAAGAACACAATATTTGAATTATGAGGGATTTTAAAATCAATTCTTAATTGTTTTGTTGATCAATATCAACTAATCTATCTATTTGAGTTTGGGCACAACTCCAAATAATAGATCCGGGTTGTCTAATTATCTTATTATCCTAATTGCATGCATCATCCATACACCAACCACACAATAATAAGACAATAAAATAAACAACCACAAAACAGAAATTAAACGTGATGTGGATATGGCCTTTTCTAGACTAAGATAATTCCAAGCCAATGGAATTATCTATGAACCCTAAAGAAAACACATCTCCATGCGTCTTGATCTTTTGGTCCATCCTTCATAGTCTTGTGGAATGCTCCATGCTCCATGCTCCATCTTTTGTGGCTTCTTTGGCTTTGTGCTTCTTTTTTCTTCAATCTTGGCTAACAATCTACTTTATCTAGCACTAGCTAACTTCTATACTAAATAAAATAAATCTCACAAGTTGAGAAAAAAATGGCACGCAGGCCATAAAACCCTAATTAATTATTACAATTAATTGATCAGCTCGCAGGCCGTAAAACCAAACCACAAAATTAAACATCCACATCAAACCACATCCTAAGGCCATATCCAATCACCATGCGATTTGCACATAAACAGTTAAAATCCAATTTTAACGCGCTTGGTCAATTTTAATTGATTTTAGGATTTCTAGGGTTAAATTGGTCCATGGGCCCAACAATCAAATTGCCCGGGCCCAAAAAAGTGAACCATAAGGCCCTAGGGCCGGCCCGGCCCAAAACCCACAAGCCTAGGCCCGCGGGTTAGGGCCACCCGGCCCCTAGGGCGGCCAAGCTTGGGCGGCAAGCAAGGGGGGCGGTCCCTAGGGGGGCCGAACCTCCTTGAGGGAGTTGTTTCCAAAACAACTCCCTTGCTTGGTGCCCATGTTTGGTTGTTTTCTTGTTTTGGGAGAACTCCTTCTTCCCCAAGGATGCCCAAACCCTAGATCTAAGATCCTAAAATTTCTCAAACTCACCATTCATGCATCCAATGCAAAAATTGGATCTTGTTATGATTAATTATTGACAAATTGCATCCCATGCTTGATTTGTCTTGTTTTACGCGATAAACAATGAAATTAAAGTGTAAAACAACTAAAACGTAACACATAAACCACGTTTATGCTCTACGACCTGTGGCTCTGATACCACTGTAGGGTTTTGATACATGGATAGCGCAACGGAAGCATAAACAAACATAAAACCATGCAAAACCCTCCAAGGATCACAAGTCAAGAGACATAACGATGGTAAAGGTTAGAAATCACAAACACACCTTTGGGTTCTCCTTGATGACTTCAAAAGCGAATTGTGTCACGTTCTCTATAGTTGATCCACGCCTAGAGTTGATCCTAGAATCTCCCAAGTCCTTGGTGCTAGCCCGTAAGAGGAAGAGGAAGAAGAATCACGCAAAACGAGACCCAAAAAGGAGGGTCTCGGCCTCCTTTGGCCGACGGGGACGTGGCGGCGGCAAGGGGGCGGTCGGGCCTCCTTCTTGCTTGCTCTCTCTCCTTTTGTTCTCTCCCACTCTTGTTATGTTCACTAATGAGCATAAGTTATTGTGGGAAGGAAGGAAGGAAGGTCCTTTATATAGTCCAACAACTCCTTGTCAACTACCTAAAGGACTTATTCTAGTCCTACTAGAATTCAATTTAGTCCCTTCCTTGCAAATTAGTCCCTACTAAGTTTGCAAGGGTTTGCAAAGTGATCCTTCTAATTAATTAATCCAATTAATTAATTCCCAAATCTAGTTCAACTCTATATGGCGTGTGACCCCATAGGTTCTATCTAGTTGGTAGCAACTATTTGCTAATATGGAGCGGTCTCTAGCAAAACATCCATTCTAGCCAACTAATAGAATAGTCATCTTGACAACCTTTGTACAAGTAATTGTCTCATCCCTTTGTCTCTATATCCGGATTGGACACGAGACATACAAGTCACACTCGTATATCCAATCCACAGTTTCTCGATCCATGGGAATAGCCTTATTCGTGCAAATAACATCAATATCCCATATTGATTTATTTGAGTCTGACCAGACATTCTATAAGTACTATCCCTCGAGTGGCCTAGGATATTTGCTCCCGTTATGTGGGAGGGACAAATCCTATCTACGTCCACTACGATCTCTAAGATTGCTTCTTATTGTATCCAGTACACGCCTTTATAACTACCCAGTTACGGTGTAGCGTTTAACGCTACCAAAATCACAATAATCCACAACTAGAATATCTAGTGACTTCAAGTCTAAGGATGACAATACCATTGCACCGGGAGAAGCGCTTGTGACTCAACATAACATGTATGTAGCCTTCTCGGAGATGGGTCAATCCAGTGCAACATTCCCTAATGCACACCTATGTGTTGGATCGTGATATCTCCATATCAATCCAACCCCATACTAGTCTATAGATGATTGCCCCATTAATCATTATACTTGACTAGGGATATTTAAGATAAACAACACAATTGTAAATCTAAGGACTTCATTATATTAAATATCCAATAAATAATAAATGAATTTCTAGCCACAAATAATTCATACTAAACTAGATTGCCTCTAGGGCATCTATTCCAACATATATATAGGAGGGTTTTCCTTTGATAGAGGTTTGGATCTTTTTGGATCATCACCCCTCTTGCTTACTGTCTCTCTATCAGATAATAGACATGGCTTACTCTTACCCTTCCTTACTTAAATTTTTATTCTCTCAATCTTTGTGAATCGTTGGTTGTTCTTGTCTGTAACAGGTACACGCTAGGATCCATCCTTCATCTTCCTCTTTACACATTTGGTGAGCCCGAAGCGAATCAACTTTAACAATTATCTCGAATATTCTTCAAGCATAAGTCTCCCAAACGATGATGAAACAGGGAGTCACTCTCCCTTAAGAGAAGACACCCAGATCCATGACCACAATGTTTAACAAACGCAAAGCGTTCTCCACTAACTAAAAGAATCTGGAAAGACTTAATGCTACAATTAAGAGTCAAGACATGGCCATGCAAGTACATGCATCACAAATTTCCCAGATAATGGCGATCTTGGGGAATATCGCGTCTAATTCCGCACAAGGAAGTTCAGTTACTCCAGGACTAACTGCTGCGTTGACCCAATATACCAATATGCCACCACTGCCTCCACCGGTTGTCACAACTTATCAACCAGCCAATCTACTTACCACCGCCACCGCTCGCGCCAGGTATTCAACCAGAGCGCATCTTGATGAAAAATTCCCCTGGTATTTTCCTACTGTCCCACCAACAATAAGTCAGGGACCACAGGTGGATAATCACATGCCATATGATCCAACTATGCCTTACATTCCCGGTGTCAACGCTACATCTACATTCTCACAAGGAGGAGGAACTCCAACAATGATGTCAACGTTGGAACATCGTTTGGACAATTTCCTTACAAATAAGAACCCGTCAGATAGAGTGATTCCAAAAGTTGAATGCGCGCCATCAATTCCACGCGAGATTTACATAATGCCTAATCCTGCAGGTTATAAGGCGCCTAAGTGGCATAAGTTCTATGAAGTTAATGGAATTCACAAGAACTTGTCATGCGTTTCGTTGACATGATGAGTCCACCTGGAGCAGAAACCAGTTTATTGATGCGCGATTTCCCTAAGTCATTGAGACATGTCACATATAAATGGTAAAGATCCCTTGAATCAGGGTCTATCCGTACTTGGGAAGACATGGTGAAGAAGTTTTACACAAAGTTCTGCCAAGCAGAGGAAAAGGTAACGACAATCCATTTATCCAGGATGCATTAGAAACACAACGAAGAAGGAGTCGGGTTCATTAATAAGTTCAGGAAAAAATCACTCGAATGTATAGACAAAGTGGTAAAAAGTCGTTTGGTAGAAATTTGTCTGCAGAGTATGCGCGATGAGTACAAAGCCATGTTAATCAACCTCCATATGCCGAACTTTTCTAAGTTGATTGACTGCACTAGAAACATTGAGCCTATTTTTGAAAAACAACGAAGGAAGTTCTCACAAGGGGGATCGAGTTTGGTCGTTTCAGTTATAAAATAGGAAGAGAGGTTGAAGTCAACGCGGTGTCATCACAAAAATCTCAGAGGGGTCCTCTAAAGCAGGCTCCACCTTTGCCATGTTCTCTTGGCGAAGTTACCAAACTTTATAAACAATGGCGAAAAGATGGGGTATTGCCCGCGCTTGAGGAGGCCCCTAAAGGCGAGCAACTAAGGGACACTAAATGGTGTAAATTTCATGGACAAGTGTTGCATTCTACGACTGAGTGTAGAAAGTTAAAGTGGCTTGTTGATAAAAAAATTGAAGGAAGGAGAATTAATCATTGAAGAACCGATAAAGGATGTTCGCGATAATCATTTACCATCACATTCCACAAAAGAATCCAAAGGGAAAGAAATGACAGTAGTGTCCATAGTAGACCATGAATGGGAAGAAGATGAAGGGACACTTTTAGTAGCTGATGTTCACCAAGATGAAGATTATAAACTAGATAAAGAAGACTCTCATGCAAGACGAGTAGTTGATTTACACAATTTTGAACATTTTTACGAAGAGATAATTTCTCGTAGGAACGTCGCATGGAGATGACCAAAGATACTCTACGAATAGCTGAAGATTTCAAAGAAGATTTGGTAGAATCCAACTGCGAATTCATAAAATCCATTCGGTCAATCGACAGAATAATTTCATTTTCGGAAGCTGACAAGAAAGTAGACGCGCATCATCACATACCTTTGTTTGTGACAACTTTGATAAATGGGTCCAAGTTCAAAAGAGCCTTTGTTGATGGAGGCGAAGCTGTTAATGTGATACCAGTAAGTACCTTGGAGTTAGCTGGAATTTCAAAAATGAAAGTGGTGAAACGCCCATCTCCCCTGCTCGGATTCGAAAGTGAATCAAAGATGACCTTAGGGTGGATTAGGCTTGGCATCCAAATTGGGAAATTCAAGTGCTCTGCGAGTTTCCATGTGATAGACGCCAACACTACTTAACACATGATTATTGGACGGGCATGGATACATCTTTTCCACGCAGTACCTTCAACGACACACCAAATGATGAGAGCAATTTGGAAGAACATAGTTGTGGATATTTCGGCATCCATTAACCCTTTCAATCTAAATTAAGCTCATTTGACAGAAGCTGTTTGGTTCACAGAGTTGGGTGATGAAGAGACACCAACACCTTTTGTTCCCACACCGTTGCCTATATGGGAAGACATAAAAGATCTTTTGCCTGCTGGAGTTATGTTGATGAGAGAAGCTCCAAAGATGGAACAATATTCCACATATAAAGTTTTGAATTTGGTGCCCCATAAAAAGAACATTTACTCTTTGAAGAGGGTGGTCGAGCAGGAAACTGATGGAAATTAAATCAGTTGCTTTATCGAAATGGGAGAAAATGTTATCTCATATGAAGGTGCGCGGGGTCATCTTCGATTCCTGAAGATGTCCCTGAGAAAAATTAATAATATGAAGATCAATAAATGGAAGATTCTCTAGCTGAAATGCCGATGGAGAAATTGAAAGAAGCCCCCAGAGTGTTTTAAAGATTCTCCTAAACCACAGAAACAAGAACTAAAATAAGTACTTTTAAGTCCAAAAGAAGAAAATAAAAGACCAGATTTCTTATCTTCGGATCTCAACTAGGATGAAGAAGAAGGCTTGTTAGCTTTACTTAAAGAATACAAAGATGTTTTCGCATGTGACTTTGACGAAATGCCTAGGCTAGATACGGAAGTCACGATGCATAGACTATACGTCATAACATACGCGAAACCAATTAAACAGAGTATGGGAAAATTTCGACCAGAGGTAGAAATGAAGATCAAAGAAGAAATTGAGAAATTACTGAAGGAAAAATTTATTAAACCTCTACATCATCCCACTTGGTTAGCAAACATTGTGTCCGTGGTGAAGAGGAATGAACATTTGCGCGTCTGTGTTAATTTTAGAGACCTAAATTGATTTTTCCCAAAGGATAATTTTCCTTTGCCAAATATAGATCTTCTAATAGATTCAACAGCAGGACACCAAATGTTCAGTTTCATGAATGAATTTAGTGGTTATAACCAAATCAACATGGACCCTGAAGATGCGAAGAAGAATTCCTTTATCACAACCGTTTGAGTGTTCTATTACACAGTCATGCCTTTTGGATTGAAAAATGCTGGCGCGACCTACCAACGTGCGATGATGGCACTCTTTCAAGAAAGGATGTGTCAAGAATTTAATTCCACGTTGATCATTATGCAAAGTGTTTATAACCAAAATAGAAAGAAGAACATTTGAAAGATTTGAGGAAAGTGTTTGAAAGATGCAGGCAGTACCAATTAAAGAAGAATCCCATGAAATGCGTATTTGAAGTTACTTCTGGTAAATTCTTGGGATGTGTTATTCACAGACATGGAATAGAGCCAATGACACGATCTAAACACAAGTTCATGGCCGTTATGTGTAGTAATATATGTAAACTCGGATTTATTGAACCTAAGGGACTTGTCGTGACTCAACTAGTACTATCAACTTCGTGTGGGAAAGCAATTTGACTGTTTTATGAAACTAAGAATTGAAATAACAAACTAAATTACTTAATTGAGTTGACGATAGGAGACAAGTATCAGGATATATCTAGGATCACTGGGTATACACCGCTAACGAATTACATTTTTAAAGACTGATGACGGTGATTCAGTTTGCAAAACGAGCAATAATACTAACCGAGTTACCAAGCGAGCTTTCTATGCCTAGGTTAAATTAAAACCGAGTTACCAAGTTCTAATCATTCCTTAAACATATATTTATATAAAATTCTACTCTATGTTCTCAGTTAATTTGGTCGATCAACTAAGTGTTCAATTCAACTATTCGGGTAATTTGTTGCTTCTACTAAGAATTACCTATGATCTTCATATTGATGGAAAAACGATAAAAAGATAGACTAAGAACATGAATTAAACATAACAAAACATTCATCATCTATTAAGTTCAAGCTAAACGTGAATCAAATCCATAATTCGCCAAAACGGCTTCAAACCCTAGCTACCATTGAGAAATCCAAATAATTAACTTAGCTACTGCGATAAATGATCAACGATAATAAGTATACGAAGATCATGACAAAAAACAACGGAAAAGATAGAGAAGAGAGACCAAACGAAGGAATCCTTGCTCGCACGACCAACTCCAAGCTCCAATCCGCTCCCCAACGTCTTCAACCTTGTCTCCCTCTGAAATACGAGCTAATATATCTTAAATACGTTCCCTAAAAGTCCCAAGACTTTTAGGACAATTTACAAGTTGTTTCCATAATGAATTGGTCATTTTTCTCAGTGTCTTCATGCGAAGACTCGTGGTTTTCGTGCAAAGAGTCTTCCTACTTTGAGACATCATAGTGTTATGCGAAGACATGCTGAATTTTGGCTAAGTCTGGGTCTTCCTGCGAATACTTTTTCTCTTCGTGCGAAGACCACCTATAACCTCCCAAATTTTGCTTATTTTCTCTCTTCGTGTGAAGACAATTTGTCTTCGTGCGAAGACATCCTGATCCTGCACTTTGGACTCCTTTTCTTGAGTTCCTTGGATTCCGAAGCTCATTTTCTTCTCTCCACTTGCTCTCCTCATGCATTGTTCCTATAAATCACAATACGAACACTACCTCGAAGATCAAATGCGATAAATTATGCAAATCTTACGTAAAAACCATGCAAGAAACGCACAGATTGTACATTTAAGCTCTACAACATCCTAAGCGCTCATTCTTTCACATTTTGGCTTGAAATTCATCACTTTTCACCGAAACGCACAAGAATAAAAATGTACACTACACTTAGGATAACTCTTACGAAGGAGTTATCAATCTGCTTGAAATGTGAAACACACGATTTTTGATAGATGTTTCATAGTCTAACTTCATAATGCAAAAGCATATTACTATTGACATTCAAAATGATGTCAACCAAAACCATCCACAAGAATATTTATGAAAACATTGTCTAAAATAGAAAGTTGTTACATAAATTGTTCGCAGTGATAAAGATGAAACTCTACTCAAAGACATCTTTCTCTAAAGAATCTTACAGATCCATGACAATGGAATCACGCTCAATGCTACTATGAACTCCTTCAACTTTTCAACCCTCTCTGTCATTTGTTCAAACTTTGTAATAGCTCTTTCAAGTTTTTACTTTACTTTAGCCAATTTGTGGGATTCATTAGAAAATTCTTGATAATTGATCTTCGGCATCACAGAATTATGAATCATCACTAGCATCCGAAGGAGTCAACTAAAGTTAAAATTTCCGTGCGCATATATAATCTGCGCCTAACACATTCCAGAAAATATTTCGCACCATAAAGAGTGATTATCGCTGGCATTCTGATGGACAGTTGTTCCAAAACATGCACTGTCATTCAGAATAATTAATCTTTCAAATGGTGATGATTCTATTGCCTTAGAGAATGTTTTAGAATGTGCAAGACACATCTTCACGAGCCAATCCAGATAAAATTGCTTTATACCTGTTATAGATAATCACTCATTAACATAAATAAATGTGCAAGTACAAATATGAAATTTCAATACATTAAAGTGATGAAAAAGCTTTTACCTGTTCCCTCAATGATCAAATTTAGAGAAGGAATTTGTTGTGGAGCTAAGCGACTATTGGCGAATTGTTCTTGATCAAAATATGCATCAGGTTTGACACAAATTGCATCATCAAGCACAAAAGTACTGGCTTGCAAGCCCTATAACATCCATTGATTCATGGTGGGAGATGTATCAAGAAGTATACTAGAAATACGACTCAAGTTTTGTTGAACTTCACCAACAACTTCTGAAAAAGTAGGACTCGCATTTTAAGGCCTAGATGTGAAATCTTCTTCAACATGAACATCATTGCTTGAACCACATGCGATGCTTTCTCCAATAGTAGCGATGTTTTCTATAACATATGCACTTATAACATGATGATGAGTAAAATTTTTAGTAGTTGATTGAAGGAAATCATTGTCTTGGTTAATGATATTATGAACAATTCTCTCTCCTTGAAATTCTCTTCTCACTGAAGGTGCATTTTCAGCCATTTGCATTGGATTTCCTTCTTGGATATTAGGAATTGCAGAAACATCGACATTGACAAGTTCATTTTGCTCAACTTGACTTTGAGTTTGCTGATTATTAATACTCATCTCATCATGATTTGTAACATTTGTCTCCACTTCATGAGCATCTTCTGTTTGAGTCATAAAAATATATTCTCCACCTTCAACAATTCCTTCTTGTCCTCTTTCCTGTGTAGGAGCACTATTAATGTTTTCAACATCAATTTGCAGAGTTTCTTCAGTTACACCCCTTTCTTGCACTTGAATGGATCGATCAAATATCATTACATCTTCAGTTTAATTTTCATTAACAGTCTCGAAAACTTATCTCCCATTGTCTTGAGCATGGAGAGGTCTGGATTCCATTATATCCTGAGAAGAGAAAGTTGGAATCTCGCACAAAAAAGGATCAAAATGCATAACAGCTGACAGTATTTCTTGGACAAGAGGATCATTGAATACTGTAGTATTAAATGTTGGAAAAACAATATCTTCAGATGAATTAGGAATTGTCTCTTTTGAATGCAGATTTACATTTCCATAAACTTAACTAATCATTGAAGTTCTTGAAGACATATTCCCCGATACAAGAATATATAATTCCGATCATGAATTGGAGTTAGACATTCATATTTCCAAAACGTCTGAGTATGTAAAGCACCTCTACAATCAATTGCAATTTTACTATGCACAATATGTTGAAGGTTTCCATAATGGACTCCTTTCTCATGTGCATAACCTGGATTTTATGCAAGATGTTATTATGCATTACTTATATGGTTATGACGACAATTGATGATATATGCATCCTGTACCTGATGTTTGGACGCATTTTTTCACAAACCATCGACGTATGTCATGCTTAGACAATTCGTTGTTTAAAGCTCGAAAGATAATTTCTTTCTAACTTAAATAAAATTTTAATACAGTAACTTCTTCGTTTGTATCTCCAATTGTTTCCCTGAATGTAGTTTTAACATGTTGCATTTGAGCTTCATCAGGTATTTGACTGGGCTCTTGAAGACTTATTTTAGTAGCTAAGGCCATGTGCTCTTCTTCTAGTTTTCGCATACGCTCTGCTCAGCTTCGTCTTCTTCTGCTTTCTTTCTCGATTCTTCAAAGGCTCTCTATTTTGCCCTTCTTCTTGATTCTGAAACTGGTGATAGAACACTCTCCTCTAAGTCATCATTTTGTGATGCAACACTAAGTGTTTCTTCGCTATCTGTAAAAAGGAAATGTTGATTCATTGCAAGTTATTGTAAATTGAGAAAAATATGATTAACCTTTTCCAGCTTCTTCTTCTTGATCATAACGAATGAATTCATCAGGATCACTCTGTGCTGCTCGACACTCAGCCAAATTATATTTCTTAGAAGTTTTTCCATACAACTTAGCTTTATTCCTGTTTCTGGCTAGTATGATTTGAGGTTCAGCTTCTGATATCACAATGACTGATGTCTTTTTTCACTTACATTTTGGAGCATTTTCATTCTCTGAAATGATTTCAGGAGTAAAAAGAGTGGACATAATATTGTGAAGTTCTTGGAAAAGCTATGTTTCAATTTCTTTGTCCATATTCATAGCAACAGTGATGGCTTCTTTCTTGCGCTGTCTTGCACGAAGATCATTGATAAGCGGGTCACCTCTATCACAAGATGCGAACCTCCTAAATAAACATTGATAATATGCGATTTCAGTGACAATTTAATTATGTTCAAATACATAAATTACGAAATTTATTCTAACTGTGACTTACCGGATAGAAATTGCTGCTATAGCAACTCATTTCCCTCAAACCATTTTCACTACATCCACTTTTTCAGATAAAATCAAGTCAGAGCACAAATGCCTTTTGTTTATCCAATAATAAGTAATACCCATATTCAGAAGGTTTATGGCAGCATAATGATCAAAATGGAACAATTCCTCTACGAATGACCGGAGCTTTACCCGAACGAGCTTGGGTGGATTTTGAAAACCTGTTCAATTGTGCATTCCAATAATTCACCCAACTAGATGTAACTTTACCTTTGCGCTTTCGTGATGGATGAGAGAAAGGAAGAAGTGCGACGAGATGAGGATCACATTCACCGGTTATGAATCTCTTAAAGCAATCTTGTCTTATCGAGCTTGGCCACAATGAAGGTTCTACAAGATCATACCAAGTTGTACGCAAACGCATGTAGGATCAAAACCAATAGTTATGCTTTCATAACTTGTAACTTCATCAGCATATTCTTCAAGCGCAGGAAAAGATCCTCTAGTACACCAGCACAAAAATTATCGATGATATCTGGGAGCTCTGGTTATGTGATCTTTGCTAAGACTTATGTCCTCATCAAGATACATATTCGAATAATATCGAATATCAGGCAATTATTTTACATATGGTCTATTGACAAACTTCTTTCGTCATCACAGACCAAACTCCAGACGCATTGTGTAGACCCAGTCTTATACCAAGGCCATGCTCTACGACATAAAAATGTTCTTTGCGCTCTTGGGACATTACATAACTTCACGCTTGTAGGAATAGGGACATAACTTGCCCATCTTTCAAATACCCACATTGTCAAGAAATATATGTTGACATATGACAAAACATCAAGTCTCCCACGAGATTGTTTCATTTGCGATCATTTCTTGATCGAATCGATAATAAAGTGTGCCCAATACCAAGGGTCCAAGAGCGATATTTTGTCCTAAAAATAATCGAACGGCGATGGCTAAGATGTGACAAAACACACCATCACAAGGATTTCCATCTATCAAATGTCGAGATAACCAAACACAAAGAAATCAACAAAAAAGTGTATGCATGACCTTTTCCATTCAATAAAGGGTCAGCTTTTGAATCTTTCTTCTTCAATTGAGTAGCAACTTTTGAACTTACGTAGTCACGAAAGAAATACAATACCCAGTTAGAACATACATTCTTTGTTGATGCTTCCATAAAGTGCTACTCCTCATCTGGCTCAACAGAATGCCATCGAGTCTGAATCTTACGACACTCCATACACTCAACCATTGGTTCAAATAGTGCAATTTCTTGCAAACTTTTCAAAGGAGAAAGAGGATCTACCAAGCCCATGGGATAAAGATCCAACAAAATCTGAACATCTTTGAGTGTGGGACCAGCTTCAAAAGTAGCAAAATGAAAGGTATAAGTTTTCTTCGAATACCTGGAGATCAAAGTATCAAACATGTCTTGATCCAACTTGAGATTTAATCCCTTTGTCGCCCGAATGGCGTTATAAACGCCTGCTTGAGATAGAGTGACTGCATGATATGTTAAAACATACTCTGTCCATTCCTCCATCAAATCTAATTTTTTGAAAAAAGTTTGATTGCTGATTTCAGTATAAGGGTAAAACCCATTCTCAAGACCAAGCCTTTGAATATTTGCAGCATTTGACAAATCTCAATCATCTCTTGATGGAACTGGAGTTAATAGAAAAAAAATTGTTTTTGGAGTAGGGAATTTTCTTGCTTCCATAGTTGCGTGATAAAATCTTCCCCGTCTACATACAGAGCATTTCTCCATAACTCTCTTGGGAGTTCTGGTATCTCTTCAGGTTCTTTTGAAGCTTTAGTTCTAGCCATGGATCTGCAAAAGAATATACATGCAAGAGGAGATGAATATTCAATGTTTATGTGAACATTCAGAAGATCAAATCAAATATTCTGTATTTATATTGGGGGATAAGAATATTTTGCATGATTGAATCATTCATAAAAATGTTAAAGTAAGATCTACTAACCTTGATTTGTTGAAGTGGCTTTGAGGAAGTGATCGAAATCGAGAGGACCTAACTAAAACTTTCAAATATGCAAAATTGCAATTCTCTCTCTCTGCACCAAATCTTAAGAAAGAACAACAATTGAACACACCAACGATGAAATAGCTATTTATGATATGTGTTTTGAGATTACCTGACTCTTCAGTTTGCTCCTCACCCCGGTCACCGTCAAAATCGTGTGAATGTGGTTTTAATCACGTCATACCTAAAACCTCCATTAAAGTCTACAACACGACTCTACGAAGACCTAGGAAATGATGAGTAATAGGGGGCTATGGTTTTTCATAATTCAAATGATTGTGTGGATTACACGCGTTTCAGAGTTTTGCACTTAAATATCAATAGGCATGTGATATACGTGCAAAATGAGGCTAATGTAGATAGTGCAATATAGTTGTTCCAGCTGTCATCCATGTGGCATCCAAAGGTAAAGCTTACTGGTACTCCATGAGTAGCATATAGTTATTACCAATGTTCTCGCATATCATTATGAGGGGCTGTGAGACAGGTCTCCCCCTTCGCATATGAATTATAAGGAAACTAAGGGGTTTAAGTGGCTTGGAGGCTAGAGTAAGGCTCGTCGCACGCGAGTTACGTTTATACTCGCGTGCAACCCTTGTCGGTTATCTAAGAGATTTGCGAAACACCTGCCGATGTATACTATCGACGGTACACGTGTTCGAGGCAGTTATATAACCGTCCCGTGCGGTTATATAACTTATCATAATGACTGTCCTAAGATTAGTATATATAGGAGGGTTGTCCTCTGATAGAGGTTCAGATCTTTTTGGATCGTCACCCCTCTTGCTTACGATCTCTCTCTCATATAACATACTTGTCTTACTCTTAACCTTTTATTCTTTTTATCTTTGTGCATCGTTGGTTGTCCTTGTCTGTAAAAGGTACACACTAGGATCTAATTTTCATCTTCCTCCATACACAGTCGGCCTAGCGTTTCAAGATAAAGAACAACCACCCGTGATAACTTTATTCATTGATTTATTTTTTTTAATTTCTTTTTATTTCGATGTAGCAACAAAAATATAAACCGGAGCAAGGTTTTCCATAAGAACAATTGTGGGTGGAATATAAAAGTAACGATGCCAATGTCGACACCCCCACACTTAATCACAACTAAATAGTCAAAATGATAATGTATTCGTGATTTTCCAACCACTCATCCTCACACCAAAGGATATCTAACAATCTAGCCCAACCATTAATGAAAACCAACAACCCATATTCCAATTCGTGTGGATAGAATGTAGTGCACTACGGCTCTCCTCCTTGTGACCAGGGTGTAAGGACATGAATTACTGCCACATTGAAGTGTGCCGCCGTCTCTAGCTCACCCTTTCACACGAGATATATGAATAAAGCTCAACCACTATCAGACATAAAATATGCACTAACCCTAGAAAACCCCCTCAACTCGACTGCCTCGTGCCTTGACGCGCAGGAATGGTAAAACTACTAGCAAAATGACGCAAGTATCAAAAAACAGCTTCCTAGGTCAAGAGGTTGTGAATAAAAGACTAGTTCTGTATATATAGGGGAAGTCGACCTCTTCATAGAGGTTCGACGGATATATTACAATCCTACACACAATAAGCTGTCAACCTCTCATGTGACATATATTGCTTATTTCCCATCCCCACCCCCACCATCACTTATCTCTTTGTTCCTACATTTTGGATCGCAGATATTGTACTATCTTTGCTTCAAGAGCACTCTTTCAACACCCCATTCAACAAACCCTAGTTATAACTGGGTACCGATTTTCATACTTACAATTAGGCGCTAGTACCGTGTCTCTTTAGGGATTTGTCCCTTCCAATGGTGTCGACACTTACGGTACAGTGGTTGGGTTTAAGGGAATCCTTGTCGGATGTGAATATGATCTTTATAATAGGAGTGTTGTGGGATTTGGAGTTCGTTGTGTAGACTAAGGAGTTGCTTACCTAATCCATAGTAAGTGGTTGGCAGTTAATTAAATGCCTTAATATTTTTCTGAATTAATTACTATTTCAATCATGCATTGCTCTGTTCAACTCGACTTTCTTTACATAGCCAGTTATTTCAAAAGCTCTTTCTTTATATGTTAAGGTGACTGTTCAGTCATGAATTTTTCTGATTTTCGTTATGCGTTTCTGTTTTCTATAACCCTGTAGGTGAATATTCGCGGGCGGGAATCTAGAGACTAGATGAAATCACTTGAAAGGCGTAGAATCTCACTTGTACGTGTATATACACTTCATTTTGTAAAGATTTATCATTATTTCAATAAAGTTGGTTGTTTCTGATTCTGTCATGTCATAGATGATCTTGGTTACTCCTTGCACGAGTGCTTTGACATTTGATGCGAAGGTAAATTCCCCTGAGATCTGTCATCCGTTACGGCTGACAGGTCAAGGAAGGGCAGGCTGTTACATCCGAAATCTTCTACTTTCTGGGAACAATCAAATTTTGGTAGAAAGTTTACATTAGCCCCGTTAACCCCTCTCAATAGGTGCCCAGAAGAAGGAAAAGATAGCACATCACTAGTGACTCGAGTTGCAATTAACTGTCAATACATTAGAAAAAACATAAAAACTGGACTCCATCTGGCTAATTTCTTTGAGAGAGCCCGTAGAAGAAAGAGCCTCCTATACTTGATCAGCAGTGAAAACTTTGCTTGTCAACTGAGAGAAACCTAGAAATACTAAAAAGGGAGAAAAGTGCAATTGGAATTGATTAAGAAACATTTCCCCAATACCCTCCTGGTCACTAAGTTTATGCCCATTATATTTCTTCAGCTGTCAAATATGCAAAGAAGCAGACTTCACTCTGGATAGGCATGGAAAAATTTAGAATTATCATCTCCTACAGAAAGCCACATTCAGTTGGCTCTTTGAGCCCAGTATAACTCCACCCAATTTAACAACTCCTTTAAATGTGCTTTAACTTCAAAATACGGTCTAAACTCTAAAGACAGAATGATTAGATAAATCAGATTACAGCTTTGCTACCCTTTTCCTTTGCCAGGCAAAGGAGATCTTTAACAGCTTTGAATTCTAATGAGAGGAGTTCCCACAACTTGCAACCTTAAGCCACGAAGGTTCCATCCTTAATGGCTTTCAGAACCTGTTAGATGCTGCCGACGTCTCCAAGAGCATGGAGATTCAACCTAGCACTACTCTTAAAATAGCTTATAATCATTCTCATCATAAGAATTACAAGAGAAAAATAAAAGGGTCAACAACATGCAACATACAAACTAGTCAACTAGCATCATTAAATTAATTTGCTCGTGTAATTAAGTCGGATTCTGACATTATTAAAGTACATAAAAATTAAGGAAAGTAATACTCCACTTCGAAAGCGTATTGCAAGAATCAACCTAGCGCTAGCGAATTTCTTATTACACGGAGACAACAACAATATCCCCAAGTGCATGAAAACACTAGTACTTAACTCATCCAGATTCCATTTGATAATTTTTTATCACGGTCAACCAACTAGACCAAAGAAGACAACTTTAAGCTTGCGAGATCTTCTGATTTCATGGTAATTTCAAAAGATTTGAGCTGTTTATGTATTGAACGTCGGCATATGGAAACCAACTAGTAGTATCAGATTGCTTTTGATGCATATCCTTGATTTACTCTCTTTACTTTCAGACTGATCATATGTACCACAAATGGAGACTACTGCTCCAGCATTTGAGCTGCCAACCCCAGTCAGGCGCCAATTAGGTCCAGTGCATATGCAAAACTACGATGAAAGAGGCGGAAGGAGTCTCATACTCGAGCACAATCAGTCGGGCAGCCACTGAGTGCCGTGTTTCAGGTAGGTTGTGTGTTCGATAAAATCATAGTTTGAGGTGAAAGTAGCATCTATAGTGAGTAGCTGAACAAACCCTGCTTAAATTGGAGGCTGAGAGTTAATACACACTAACTAATACTAGCCCAATGAACTTGTACCTAATAATTAGGCATCACCTCAACTCACAACAACTTTCACATAGTTGTGATTGTGAATCAATGTTTAGAATAATATCTATGATCATAGTTGTGATTGTGAAAGATTGTGACAACCTTGGCCCTGAAATCTTACTATTCAGGCTCAAGAAATCTCAACAGATTGCATAATACTGTGGTGTATGTTTGGGAGATGAGTAAAAATGAAATGGATCATCGAGATTCTGAATTTAATCACCAAATCTGCAGATTATCTCCCATTTAGCGAAATTTCATTAAGCTCATTTCAAATATCATTATTTAGTGTTTACGCAATGTAAAATGTTAACTTCTTTTCCCCTGGCATCTTTAGACATTCAGCTGGTGCCACCTGATATGAAGTAAAAGTATGAAGATCATCCTAGATAACAAAGGGGGAAAGACTTGTTGAACCAAGAAAAGAGGCTATCAGAGATTTTTCCACAATTCTCGAAAAGAAAAGACTTTTGCAAGGTCTAGATGAACTATAAATCCTCTTTCATCTAGCTGTTCTTGGCGAGAATCATTCGATGATCATGAACTACGACGCTGCAGTTCAAGATCATTCATGATGAAGACCGGAAAATAGGTAGTTCACATCCCCAAAACCGAGAGAAAAAACAGGAGAAACAGAGCAACAAGAAAAAAAACAGAGAAAGAGAGGAGGTAAAAGAAACAGTACAATGGAAAACGCAAAGAGAACAATAAGAAGAAGAAGCTGCATAGTAAAGAAAAAAAATGAGAAGAAGAGAAAAGCTAACACATGCAAATGATTGCTATGATCTTGGGAATAAACAGGTTGAATGCGGTGAAGTGAAAAAATATTTGTCAATGAAAGAGGCTCATTCAGAAGGAAAGGCTCTACAGAGAGCATCAAAACCTATAAACTTTTGGCAAACGAGATCTTTAACAGCTTTGTCATTCTAAAGAGAGGAAGCGCCCACAACTTGCATCCTTAACTCTTAAGACACCAAGGTTCCATCCTTAAAGGCCTTCAGAACCTGTCAGGTACTGCTGACATCTCCAAGAGCATGGATATTGAACCTGGCACTACTCTTGAAATAGCCAATAATCATCCTCATCTTAAGAATTAGAATAGAAAAACAGAAGGGTCAACATGCAACATAAAAGAAATAGTATACTAAGTTACTAACATCATATACTTAATTTCCATGTGTAATTAAGTCGGATTCTGAAATTTTTTAAGTGCATAAAAATTAAGGAAAATGATACTCCACTTGGAAGCGTAATGCAAGAATCAACTTAGCAGTAGAGCACTAGCCAATTTCTTAATACACGGAGACAACAACAATATTCCAAGAGCATGGCACTACTAGTTAACTCATTCAAAAATATTCCCAGAGCATGACACTACTAGTTAACTCATTCGGATTCCATTTGATAATATTTTTATCACGGTCAACCAACTAGACCAAAGAAGACAACTTCAAGCCTGCGAGATCTTCCGATTTCATTCTATTTTCAAAATATCTGATTTGTTTATTTATTGAACGTCGGCATATGGAAACCAACTAGTATTATCAGATTGGTTTTGATGCATATTCTTGATTTACCCTCTTTACTTTCAGGCTGGTAATACTATTTCATATGTACAACAAATGGAGACTACTGCTCCAGCATTTGAGCTGCCAACCCCAGTCAGGTGCCAATTAGGCCAATGCATATGCAAAACTAAGATGAAAAAAAGGACGGAGTCTCAGACTGGAACACAAGCAGTTGGGCTGCCACTCAGTGCCGCATTTCAGTTCGATAGAATCAGATTTTGAGGTGCCTAATGCGGGAGAGTAGCATCTCCAGTGAGTAGCTGAACAAATCCTGCTGAAATTGGAGCCTGAGAGTTAATACAGACACTAACTAATACTAAGCCAGTGAACTTGTACCTAATAATTAGGCATCACCTGAACTCACAACAACTTCCACATAGTTGTGATTGTGAATCAGTGTTTAGAATAATATATAACATAGTTGTGATTGTGAAAGATTGTGACAACCTTGGCCCTTAAATATGGCCATTCAAGCTCAGGAAATCCTCAAAAGATTGCATAATACTCGGGTGCATATCTGAGAGATGAGTACAGTATGAAATGGATATTCAGATTCTGAATTTAATCACCAAATCTGCAGATTATATCCCATTTTGCGAAATTTCATTCAGCTCATTTCAAACATCCTGTTTTAGTGTTTACCCTGTGTAAGATTTTTAACTACTTCCCCCTGGCATCTATAGATATTCAGCTGGTGCCACCTGCTATCCAGTACTAGTATGAAGATCATCTTAGAAGGTACTAGATGGTAGAAATTTAACCAAATCCATCACATTACACATATCACTGACGTGATCATCTTAAGATTCAATAACCCTTACATCTCACAACTGATAGACAAATGAGCGATAACTAAATTTGAAGCCATTGCAGGAGAATTTCGGAGCTCCGTGCAAGTAGTTCCTGATTCAATCCCAGACCAATTTGGTTATAAAAGAACCTACACTGAGCATACATGTTATTTTATACCTCAACTTTCATCAATTGAATGAAAGTTGTTTGATATGGACAAATAGATCCATAAACAAAAGACGGAAGTTCTAATTTCGGCAATAAGAAAAGGCAGAGGAAATATTGAGAACCAAACACATAATTAGGGTTTTGATTAGATAGTTAAAGACAACTACAAAGAACAAAATGAATAATCTCATAATCCGCAATTAGCTCATCATCAAAACCCTAATTTAACCATTTTTACCCAAATTTACATCCTCAGATCACAACTTCTACCATCGAAAGTTCAAAGAGAAATAGAAAGGACCTCTCCACTTATTCTTCATTCAGTTCTCAAAGAGGGGAAATTGGGCATGATTCAATCCCTGATCGTTCATTGCCGGCGACGAGCATGGGGAAACTTGTCCGGCAGACGAGGCCATCAGCGTCAGGCATCCCTCGCTCCAGGTGCGCCTGACCGGGTAGGAGACTTGCGCGGAAGGCGATGCGTGAGGACAGGGTCGCGATTTGTGGAGGGCGCAACCGCAGTTGCGGTGGTAAGGACGACGAGAGATCCCCATCTCCGATCCCGAAATGCAACCTTCGAACATGCCGCCTCCGGCTGCTCCGGTCGACATCTCCGACGACCACCACCACCGACCGATCTCTGGAAAGTCTTGTTTTGGGGGAAACAGAGGAATTGTCTCTGGACTTCTCTTTCAGAGGCGAGAACGTGGTGGGTTATAAAGGCAGGGAGGAAACGAAATAGAAGTGGGCTCTGGGTTGTCATTTCTTCCAAGCAATTATTTGCTGCTTCGGGAGTAGATGGCACCACTGACACATCAAACCATGTGATGTTTCCATGTCATTTCTTCTTGGCAGCCAAAGTGGATTTTTAAAGATGATATAGTACTACTACATTACAACATGTTGTTAGGCCAACCAAATAAATTGTTAAGCTATGGAACAAACTTATTACTAACAAAGAGGACTCAAATTTTCCTTACAAAAACAAAGAGCATTTAAACACCGAATATGATCGTTGACAACATACCTAGTAGAACAATATACACACATTTTACTCGGCCATGCTAAATAATGTGGTAAAAATTGACAATATAAACTATTTTTTCCTTCCAAACTTTTGACATCAGAGTTACATACATAGGGAATCTAACTCGCTTTTATTGCTCATGCAAAACAACACGTCGCAGTAGTTAGGAAATGATTCAAACTTCTCCATTTAATAGTCAACAAATGTATACTTCTATACTTGCTTTAACCGTTCATGCAAAACTACATGTGGCAACAACGAGGAAATAAATCCAACTTCTCAACTTCAATCTTTCAACAGCACAAAAGATCTACATTTACTTTGTTCAGTTTAAAGGTCGGATGCGTTTATGAAAAAGTAATACAAGCTCGAAAACTTTTCGAACTCAAACTTATGAATTTTAACTTAAGATATTGTATATGTACAGACCAATAAATGCACACGATCCTTTTATATTCTCTCCATCCCAATTTATGTGTCCATTTTGTGTTATGTTTAAATTCGACTCAAATTATTGTCTCCATTCTTGTTTAGGGCTAGTTTGGGAATGCTGTGGCGGTGGTAGAAAGCTGCTGTGTGAAAACACAATAGAAAGCTGCTGTGAGTTCTTGATAAAATGTTGTTTGGTAAATATTACGTAGAAGCTGCTGTGAAGTTGCTGTGAGAGGGTAAAATGACAAAAATATATAACACGTGTCATTTCCGGAAAGATAACTATTGATATTTTAAAAAATTGTAAGGTCAAAATCGGTTGTAGATAAATTAATCAAAAGCACTTTCTGGAAAAGCATCTCCCCCCTTGCTTCCTGAAAACTGCTGTGGGACAGCAGAAACTGTCCGGAAAAGCAGAAATTTTATTTTTACCAAACACACTAAAACTGCTTCTGCTGTCGAAAAGCAGCTGTGCTGGCAGCAGAAGCATTCCCAAACTCACCCTTAGTGCCCCAAACCTTGTTTCTTGAAGCAATTATGTACACCATTTGTTTACTTTTTCCTCTATTAAACTTTTAACGATGAATAATTTAATTGAAAACAAATTTATAGCATCCAACTTTCCAACTCCAACTCTCATAAAAAAAAACTAAGAAGGAGGATCCCAACACCTATTATGAGTTGTAAATGGAGTAATAAATTTAGGACTCCTTAATCGTTGCATGCAAAACAACTAGTACAATCAACTAGGAAATGTAAGTATAAATTCTTCCCCCTAATATTCGACAACTGTAAGCGAGGAGTTCGTCGGGGTAGTTCTTCTTACAAGCACAACAACAAAACAAATGACACCTCCTTAACCTGTTTGGGGGACCAGAGATGAGCCGGTTTGGGATAAGAGAAAGGCAACATATGTTATCCGATGAGACAGTAATGGTTGAGCTGAGTGTGGTAGCTGCTATGCATTCTTTGTCGTTGATGATCGATCATGTTCGTTATGAAGGGAACATACCCTTTATATACAGGTCATTAGATGGACTTGGGTTAGCACGTACGACAGTAATGGGGCCTCTCGTGGCCTAAGTCCTCATAATTGAGCGGCTCGCGACCCGTATATGTAGTGATCGTGATCCATGACTTCGGAGACGTGAAAGTCCATTTGCGGGTCTCTAGATAACATATGGGGGTCGCATGCGAGATAGGCATCTCACGCACGACAGACCTTACTCTAGCCTCCAAGCCACTCGCACCCCTCCCCCCCAAGCCGCTTGAACATTAGACGCATATGAGGAGGACCCTGCATCGCAGCCCTTCGCATACACGCAGGCAGAGGACGCAATTCGGTGATATGCGGAGCACAACTGATGTACATGTGGCCCTTATCTGGGGCACAATGTGGCTTGTCGATGGTACGGGTATCTACAACAACGTAAAAGATCTCTACTTGCTTTCATGGTCTCAAACATCTCACTCTCAATGCTTTATCATTCTTAGAGCCTCCTCTCAATACTTCAACACTACTACTTTCTTTGAGCGAATTCACTACATTTAATTTGAAATATTGCCCTATATATTAATAAACACTGTTATTTAGTACTCTTTTTTTGCGGATCAAGAAGAACTTCATTACTTAAAAAACATAGTACAAAACATGCCAAACCAACAAATAGATAGATACCTACTTAGGCGACACTTCGCGACACCAATCACCAAACTAGCAAGTGAATGGCCTCAAATCCCCACATCAGGCCTCACAAAACACACCATTGTTCCACCACTTAACAAAACTACCCACAAAGTTAATCAAAATATTAACAACCATAAACAAGTTTCATAAACAAGTTTCAACTGATACTAAACTGACACGAGAAGCCAACCATCATCCTAGCATATAGACACAGCAGCAGACGACTCCAGAGACCCACCTAAGCATCGATGAAGGGAATAACAGCAGACATCAACTCATTGTCCGGAAGAGGAGGGAGATCACCACCAGCATCTTCATTGCCAGCTCTAGCATCAGCCACCACATCATTGCCACCAAGAGCTTGGTTTCCAGAAACCAGAGCTGTGTTACCTTCTTTGCAAGCAGGATTCTGAGCTTGTGCCATAAAAACTGGGGGCAGCACTGCTAGGGGAAAAGCATCTGAAACTTCCATCAAAGCTTGGGGCGCCATTGGAGTGAACTGTGGATGAATTTGAAGAGACCCTGCCTTCCATGACATGCCACCTTTTTGAACTTCAACTTCTATCCAATCGTTAGCAGCTGAAGAATACTAAACTGTTAGCATACACCAAGGAATGCGGCTAAAGCTTCTGCTTGAAAATACATTTGCTCAACAGAGGAATTATGCTTATCAAATAAAGTCTTATTTCTAGAGATCCAAAGAATCCAAATAATAGCTGGGATCCAGTGCCAATTATGAATGGAGTTTCTAGTTTTCTTTCTTTTTAACCAACTGAAAATCCATTGCTGAAAATTGCAAGTGTTATTGTTGGGTTTATGAGAACTATTAATAGGGGCTCTCTCCCAAAGCCTTTGAGCCACAGAGCAGTGAAAGAAAATGTGAAGGGGAGTTTCAACTAGCTGAAGATTGCATTTGGGACAATAGGGGTTAACGGAAGAGATTCTAAAGTGAATATTATCTAGACAAGGCAGAGAGTTAGTACAAATACGCCATAGGAGATGAATAATATTAGCAGGGAGATTAGATTTCCGGAGGTGTTTCCAATGGATTTCAGAAGAGATAGAGCGGAATTGAAGACGATTGCTAGATAAATTTGGGGAGGAATTATTATAGTTTTGATGAAGGTAAGCTGTTTTAACTGAGTAGACTCCATTGGAGGTAAACTTCCAGTGAGGGGTGTCATGATCATCAGCAGAACCTAACGGAATACTTTGAATTCTACTACTCAGCCATGGCGGGAAAAGTCTGTCAACAAGCGGAATATTCCAAGAATGCCCATCTTGTGCAACTAACTGCTCAACCTTTTTATATCTGTTATTTGGATCCGTTTGTTTCAAACACTCCTCAATCGAGTTTCCTGGAACATCTGGAATCCAACCACTACTTCTAATTATCAAAGACTGACCCTTAGCCAACTTCCATTGCAGCCCCAGGGAAAGGGTAGTTCTTCCCTTGCAGATGTTTTTCCAAGCACAGGAGGCTATGTTAGTAGCTCTAGTAGCCAAAACATGTGTCCTTTTACAGTATTTAGGTAAGAAATAGGAACTGAAAAAGCTTTTTGGATCATTAACAAGCTTCCAACAATTTTTGGCTAGTAGAGCATTATTAAAACATTGCAAATTTTTGAACCCCAAACCCCCCTTCTGTGTTTTATTGCACAGGAAATCCCAAGAGAGCCAATGAATACATCTTTTAGAAGTTGAGCCAGCCCAGAAAAATCTTGAGAAAATGCTTTGAATGTGATCACAATCTTTCTTAGGGAACATACATATGGACATTGGGTAGACTAGAAAGCTGTTAAGTACAGATTTAATAAGAGTGGCTCTACCAAAAGGATTAAGGAGTAAACTCTGCCAACCAGCACACTTATCATTTATTTTAAGGATAGTAGACTTAATTATTTCCTTGTTAGTTCCTTGCTTATCTAGCGTGATTCCTAGGTATTTGCCTATTGAATCATGTGGTTGTAAGCCTAAATTGTTTGAGAACTGCATTTTGTCAGAATCTGAACAGTTAGGGCTAAAGACTAGAGAGGACTTATCAAGATTGATTGCTTGTCCTGATTCAGATGCATAGGTGTCAAGAAGAGTCTTGATATTTAAAGCTGTATTAGGATAGATTTGGAAGAACAGAAGGGTATCATCTGCAAATTGGAGGTGAGAAATGGTTTTACCTCTAGCAAATGGAATTCCCTGAATCAAATTGTCAGATTCAGCCATTTGGAGAGAGCTAGAAAGAGCCTCAGCACAAAGGGCAAAAAGGAAGGGGGATATAGGATCTCCTTGCCTTAATCCCCTGTGAGGGGAGAAGGAGTGAGATTGTGATCCATTGATGATTATAGAGTAAGATACAGTAGAGACACACTGCATAATAAGTCTAGAGAAGTGGGGGGGAAAGTGCATTTGGAACATCACTTGCTCTAGAAAATCCCATCTCACTCTATCAAAGGCTTTGGAGATGTCCAGCTTAAGGGCTCCTAATTTGGGTTGATGAGCTGAATTGGCTTTGTGAATAGTATACACTAAGTCCTGGCCTATAAGGATATTATCTTGGATAAGTCTATTAGGAATGAAACCATTTTGATTAACAGAAATTAATGAAGGAAGAACATGTTTAAGCCTATTTGCTAAGACCTTAGCAATTATACGATATAAGACATTGCATAAACTTATAGGCCTAAAGTCAGTAACTGATTGGGGGTTATTATTTTTTGGGATAAAGATAATGTGTGTTCTATTAAGCTCTCTTAACATAAACCCAGAGTTTAAGAAAGAAAGAACCGCTGAAGTGATTGAGGTGGAAAGGAGGGACCAGTTTTGCTGGAAGAAGGCTGGTTGAAAACCATCTGGACCAGGTGCCTTAAGGGGAGACATACTGAAAACTGCATTAGACACTTCAGAGGCAGAGAATGGGCTAGACAACAGGCTTTGTTGCTCCATATTGAGCGTCTTAGTGATGTTAAAGAGAAGAGAGAAGGAGAAAAGACCATCATTTTGTTGGGCTAAGTCTGCAGCTGATGGAGAAGGTTGTGAGTAGATATTAGAGTAATGCTCCAAGAAGATTTTCATGATGGTGGGTTGATCAGAGATCAGAGTACCATCAGGGAGTTTCAAGTTGTGAATAGAGTTAAAGTTTTTCCTTATTTTAGTGTAAGCATGGAAGAATTTTGTGTTCTTGCTGCCTTCTTGGAGCCATTTGCAGCGGGCTCTATGAGCCCAGTAGATCTCTTCAGAAGTGAGGAGATCATGGAGGAGTTTGTGATTGGCTAGAAAATTAGATGCAGCAGTAGGATCAGGGAGTAAGGTCTGGTAATGGGCAATGTTAGCTTTAGCCGTGGCTATTTGGTTTACTAATGAAGGTTTGGCCCTCGCCCAGGACCTAAAAGCCTTTAACGTGATTGAGAGCAGCTTAACCACCCTGAAGCATGGAGAGCCTCTAATAGGAAGTCTCCAAATATAGGACAAGAGGTCCTTTGTTTCTGGGTTCTTAAGCCACCAAATTTCAAATCTTCTAGGGGGGTTAATACACGTGAGAGTAGAGTCCAGGAGCTTGAGGACAATAGGGGAATGATCCGAGACTCCAATACCTAGATTATGCATTGTAACACATGGGAAAAGGGACAGAAATTCAAAGTTGCACCAAGCTCTATCTAAACGTTCAAAAGTGGGAGAGGAACTAAATCTACAGTTTGACCAAGTGAACCAGGGTCCTATGTTTTTTACTTCAAACAGACCCCAAAGATTAAGATAGTTTAAAAGTTGATTAGCACCTCTGATAACAGAGGCACAGGGTCCAGCTTTGTCATGAGGAAACAGGACTTGATTAAAATCTCCAATGATGAGAAGAGGACTGTTTAGGGGTAGAATTTGGTTAAATTGTTTCCAAACCTCCTCTCTCTTGTCAAAGTTCGGTTGACCATACACAAGACCAATAAAACAGGGTTGAGAAGAGTAAGAGTTACTGATAAGTTCTAGCAGAATGAGATTAGAAGATGACCATTTGGGAGAAATAGTGAACACATTAGAGTGCCATGCACACCATAGCCCTCCCCTGGAACCAACTGGCTCAACAGAGAAGTGATTTTGGAATCCTAATTTTCTAAATTTTCGATTTATAAAAGTGGAAGATTGTTTAGTTTCAGAGAGGAAGATGATCTGAGGTTTGTGTCGACGGGTCAGAGAGAAAACTTCACGAATTGCAGGGTCCTGACCCAAACCTCTGCAATTCCAGCAAAGAAGACTCATGGCTCTCTTGGGGGTTGTTGTGGCACAACCACCCCAAAGCCTAATTTAGGTTTTTTAATGAAAACGGATTGAGTGATATATTGGTCATTCAAAGATCTACAACGTTTTTTGAACTTAAATTTGAAAAAATTCTCGGAGAAGGGGTTAAAGTTGAGTTGCATAATGGACTCAAAGAAATTTAATTTACCTTTGATTGCCTCTGGCTTGGAAGATGTCTTCTGCTTTTTACCCTTTCCCTTGGGGTCAACTGCTTGTTGTTCCACCACCTCTTTTGGCTTAGTTGTCTTCTTGAGAGCCTGAATCTGGAGTGGTTTTGCTTTGATTGGCATCTTTCCTTTTCCTTTCTCCAAAACTTTCTCCGAAACCTTTTTGGCAATCACTTTCTTTTCCACCCCTGGCACCTTCTTCCCTACATTCCTCTTTCCCCTTGATTTCTTTGGTACTGATGGTCCACTTTCCTTCAACATCTTGTCTATCTCAGCCAAATCTTGTCTTCTCTGAGTCTTACCTGAGTCTGGTTCAGTGGTGGCTGTGGGAGAGAAATCTGGGGCTCTTATAGAGAAACTTGAGTGTTCTAGTTTTTTGAAGGTGGTTGGGAGTTGTCTCACCATTGTGGGTTGGGACAAGGAGAGCGATTGAATAGAGGAGGGAGTAGGGTAGGTTGTAGGATTCTGCAAAACTGGAGTCTGGGAGAGAGATGATGGATTTATAGTGTTGATAGGGGGTAGGTTACAGAGTTCTTGAAACAATGAATCTCCTCTTTGAATTCCCAACTGCATGCGCTGATTTAATGCAAGGGCATTGAACCAATCAGTTTGAAAATGAACCGGTTGCGCCTGTTGGGAAGCAGAGCCATTCATGGCGCCTCTTGGAAAGCATGCATGCATTTGTGAGGCCATAGGAACCGTTTCGACCCGCGGTTGGTGCATCTGAGGGGTTGTTGACTGATGATCTTCTCTCATAGATTGGTTCCCTATAAAAGGGGGATCACTCTCCAATCTTGGCTTTTTGGAGATCTCATTCTGGTGAGGTTCAGAGGGGGGGGGGTAAAGTAGTTTGCAGAGTCTGTGGAGGAGGTTGAGTGCTCAGAGAGATGAGGGTTATTTGGGATGGGGGGTCCTTGGTTGGGATCTTGCAGTGTAGGAACGTCAAGAAATTCATAGATGGGGGTTCTGCTAGTGTCAAACTTCATAGTACGATAGGGGCCATGTTTGGAGTGGAGTTTGAGAAGATGGGTGAACATTTTCCGTTGAGGGTTTACATAAAATGGGTAAGATGAGAGATGGTGCGACTGCAGGTATCTAGCTTCCAACTTGTCCAAGACTTCTACCAGGTTAGTGTTACAACTTTTGTTATCATGACCAACACACCCACATCTGTAACAAATTTTAAAGATCCTTTCATACCTGAAAAATACCCACTTCTTTTCATCTTCCCCAACAAACTTCCCTACCAGAGTATGCTTCATGATTTCTCGGAAGGTGAAAGCCCTGCTAGGGTTCAGTGAGATCACAGACTCCCGTTCATCTAGTCGTTCCTCCATGGAGTCATTGGAAGAGGGGCTACTAACATCAAAGTGAAAAGGATTAGACATAGAGGATTAAAGATTAGCAGAGAAACTAGAATGGGAGAGAGATAAAAGTGAGAATGAATCAATGAACAACTCAGAGCTACTTAAAATAAACAACCATGAAGGTTTCCTGCATCCAAAGATATGAAAAGATTTTGATTAGTAAGATAAGGGAGCTATCACACTAGAATCAAAAGAACCAATGCATGCACACAAAATAATTTGCCAAATCTCGGGAGAGTGCAAATTTGGTTTAGCCAAGGTTGCATTGCAGGAAATGATTGCATTATAGGTAGTAGGGTGTGGGGTTTTCAGAGGGAGGAGTGGGGGGTGAGGGTTAGGGAAGGCCAGCAATTCGATTGGCAAAACCAACCAATAAGCATGTAGACCAACACCAAGAGTGATGGAAGATGAAACGATTGAGATCAAATGGGATTGATTGGAGCTAATTGAAATGAATACTGGGTAGCTTTGAATGGGGATAGGGGGTGTGGCTCAGAGAGAGCAGAGGAGGAGGCTCCGGGGAGAGAGCAAAAGTTACCATGAACCAATGCTAAGTTCTACTAGATTTCCTGTCTGTTATTTAGTACTCTATTTGTGTTGACTTGTATGATTTTTTCTCACATATTTAGCTAGTAATTGGACTTGCAAATACGATAGAAAAACTACATTTTACATTTTTTTGAACATCACTATTACCATGCTACCACCACATGCTACTACAACGACTTTGAGATGTTGTAGTGCGTCCTAGATACATCAGTTCTTACCCACGTGGGAACCTAAGGTAAGGCCTACTAGTACTCTATTACCATTTTATAAATACCATTTGCATATCTCACCTATCCATTCAGGGGCTGTGAGACAAGGCTCCTCGCATATGAACCATACGGGAGTCAAGGGGTCTAAGTGGCTTGGAGGCTAGAGTAATTCTCGTCGTACGTGAGATACAGTTATATACTCGCGTGCGACCCTTGTCAGTTATCTGAGAGACATGTGAAACGCTCGCCAATATATACGGTCGACCGTACACGTGTTTAAGGCAGTTAGATAACCGTCCCGTGTGCTTATGTAACTCCTCATACGGTTGTTCTGAGACTACTATATATAGGACGGTTTCCCTATGATAGATGTTCGGATCTTTTTTATTACCCAACCCCTTTCTTACTGTCTCACTCTCACATATCTGACTTGGCTTACTCTTACGCTTGTCCACTAAATCTCTTCATATTGATTCTTGTGCTTCGTTGCTTGTTCTTGTCTATTGCAGGTACACGCTCGGATCCTTCTCCTACTTTCCCTTGCATACATTGGTGAACCCGACGTGAAACAAATACAACGTTTCACACAATCCTTGAAATCATGAGTCTTCCAAATGATGGCCAAGATAGATACCGCTCTCCTCCAAGGGATGGGTGTTGGAATAGATGCCCTAGAGGCAATCTAGTTTAGTATGAATTTATTTGTGGCTAGAAAATTTATTTATTATTTATTGGATATTTAATATAATGAAGTCCTTAGATTTACCATTGTGTTGTTATCTTAAATATCTCTAGTCCAATATAATGATTAATGGGACAATCATCTATAGACTAGTATGGGGTTGGATTGATATGGAGATATCTTGATCCAACACATAGGTGTGCATTAAGGGTAATGGCGCACTGGATTGACCCATATACGAGAAGGCTACATACACGTTATGCTAAGTCACAAGTGCTTCTCGCGGCGCAATGGTATTGTCATCCTTAGACTTGAAGTCGCTAGATACTCTAGTTGTGGATTATTGTGATTTTGGTATCGTTAAACGGTTCACAGTAACTGGGTAGTTATAAAGGCGTGTACCGAATACAATAAGAAGCAAGCTTAGAGATCGTAGTGGACGTAGATAGAATTTGTCCCCCCCACATAACGGGAGAAAATATCCTAGGCCACTCGAGGGATAGTGCTTATAGAATGTCTGGCCAGACTCAAATAAATCAATATAGGATATTGATTTTATTTGCCAATAAGGCTATTCCCATGGATCGAGAAACTGTGGATTGGATATACTAGTGTGACTTGTATGTCTCGTGTCCAATCCGGATATAGAGACAAAGGGATGAGAAAATTACTTGTACAAGGTTTGTCGAGATGACTATTCTATTAGTTGGCTAGAATGGATGTTTTGTTAGAAACCGCTCCATATTAGCAAATTGTTGCTACCAACTAGATAGAACCTATGGGGTTACACGCTATATAGAGTTGAGCTAGATTTGGTAATTAATTAATAGGATTAATTAAATAGAAGGATCACTTTGCAATACCTTGCAAACTTAGTAGAAACTAATTTGCAAGGAAATGACTAAATTGAGTTCTAGTAGGACTAGAATAGGTCCTTCAAGTAGTTGGCAAGGATTTGTTGGACTATATAAAGGACACTCCTGTCTTCCTTCCCACACTTATGACCTTATTGATCATAACTTGAGTGGGAGAGAATAAAAATGATACAGCAAGCAAGCAAGGAAGGAGCCGCTGCCCCTCCCTCTCCGCCGCCCGTCCCTGTCGGCCACAAGGAGGCCGAACCTCCTTGTTTTGGTCTCGTTTTGCGTGATTCTTCTTCCTCTTCCTCTTTTCGGGCTAGCACCAAGGATTGGAAGATCTAGAAATCAACTCTAGGCGTGGATCAACTATAGAGAACGTGACACAATTCGCGTTTGAAGTCATCAAAGGAGAACCCTAAGGTGTGTTATTGATTTCTTCCTTTACCATAGTTATGTCTCTTGACTTGTGATCCTTGGAGGGTTTTGCATGGTTCTATAATTGTTTGTGTTTCCGTTGCGCATCCATAAATCAAAACCCAACAGTGGTATCAGAGCCATAGGTTGTAGAGCATAAACGTGGTTTATGTGTTACGTTTTTGATAGTTTTACACCTTAAAATTGTTGTTTATCGCGTAAAGCAAGACAAGTCAAGCATATGATGCAATTTGTCAATAATCTATCATAACAAGACCTAGTTTTTGCATTGGATGCATGAATTAGTGATTTTGAGAAATTTTAGGATCTTAGTCTAGGGTTTGGGCATCCTTGTGGAAGAAGGAGTTCTTTCCAAACAAGGAAACAACCAAACTTGGGCACCAAGCAAGGGAGTTGTTTTGGAAACAACTCCCAAAGGAGGTTCGGCCACCGAGGGGACCGCCCCTCCTTGCTTGCCGCCCAAGCAAGCTCGGCCAAGGGGCCGGGGCAGCCATAGCCCGCGGCCTAGCCGCGTGGGCTAGGGGCCGACCGGCCTCTTTTCGGTTCTCTTTTGGGCCCGGGCAATTGGATTGTTGGGCCCCATGGACCGTTTTAACCCTAGAATATCCTAAAATCAATTAAAATTGACCAAGCGCGTTAAAATTATATTTTAACTGTTTATGTGCAAATCGCATGGTGATTGGATATGGCCTTAGAATCTGGTTTGTTATGGATGTTTAATTTTTGTGGGTTGGTTTACGGCATACGAGCTGATCAATTAATTGTAATAATTAATTAGGATTTCCTGGCCTGCGAGCCATTTTTTTCTCAACTTGTGAGATTTATTTTATTTGGTATAGTTGTTAGCTAGTGCTAGATAAATTAGATTGTTAGCCAAGATTGAAGAAAAGAAGCCCAAAGCCAAAAGGAGCCACAAAATATGGAGCATGGAGCATGGAGCATTCCACATGACTATGAAGGATGGACCAAAAGATCAAGACGCATGGAGATGTGTTTGCTTTTAGGGTTCATAGATAATTCCATTGGCTTGGAATTATCTTAGTCTAGAAAAGGCCATATCCACATCACGTTTTATTTATGTTTTGTGGTTGTTTACTTTATTGTCTTATTATTTTGTGGTTGGTGTATGGATGATGCATGCAATTAGGATAATAAGATAATTAGACAACTCAAATCTATTATTTGGAGTTGTGCCCAAACTCAAATAGATAGATTAGTTGATATTTATCAACAAAACAATTAAAATTGAATTTAAAATCCATCAACATTCAAATATTGTGTTCTTGCCTTCTCGTTATTTAAAACTCATTATCATCATGATTTATCACGTTCGTGCGAGCCAAAGCATGGCGACTTGGTTCATAATGATGGAATGCGATGACACAAGCTAGTAATGTGCAATTGTTTAAATAAGAAGTTGAACACAACTAGGCTATTAATATGATTAAGAAACCTAGAGGCAATCAATTGGGATTATCCATATGGATGGATAAATAATGAGTTATTTGCCCAATTGAACCAAGAGTTGCATAAGAGATGCAATTGGAATTGTTCCTACCTAAAGTAGTCAAATTATGGGTGACTTGCCAAAGAAAGCTCATAAGGAGATGAAACATGGATCTTGGCCCACTATAAAATATAATGATATTTTCCTCATTAATATCTCGAGGGTTATTAATCCGTAGAAAAATAGTGGGAGCTATATTTGATAAACTATCCATTATTGAATATAGTCAAAAATTCACAAATACTAAAATTTGCGTATTTTCCTTTTGTAGAATTCCAAATGGCAAACAACTCATCGAGTTCACAACATTCCCTACGATCTGTCCTTGAGAAGGACAAGCTCTCTGGAACCAACTTCCTTGATTGATACAGAAACTTGAGAATCGTTCTCAGGCTAGTAAAGAAACTGTACGCAATAGAGGAGCATGTTCCAGCAGGTCCAGAGAACCAAACACCTGCAGCCCTAAGGGTGTATCAAAAGCGTGGTGATGACGCTAATGATGCGGCCTGCCTTATGCTATGCACCATGACTTCTGAGCTTCAGAAGCAACACGAAAACATGAATGTTGTCGATATGATCGAGCATCTGAAGGGTATGAGGTCTCTAAGGCACTGCTCAAGTGTCATCTGGCAGAAGGGAATCCGGTGGGACCCCATGTACTCCGTATGATCGGGTACTTGGAAAATCTCGCCCGACTTGGGTTCCCGGTCGGCCAAGAGTTGGCAACCGATCTCGTGTTGCAATCGTTGCCTGGGAGTTATGGACAGTTCATCATGAACTATAACATGAACGAGATCATGAAACCACTGCCAGATTTGCTCAATATGTTGAGGACAGCTGAACAAAGCATCAACAAGGGTAAGGGCAAGGCCATTATGATGGTGCAGAAAGGAAAGGGCAAAAGGTTTGCCTCATCCTCCAAGGGCAAAGGCAAGTCAGTTGCCAAGTCCAAGGAACCTGCCCTTAAGCCTGTTGGTGGCATTGCCAAAGGTGTGACTAAAGGTGAGTGTCACTACTGCAGTCAGCCTGGACACTGGATAAGGAACTGCCCAAAATATCTGGAGGACAAGAAGCTTGGAATAGTGATTCCACCACCACCAAGTATTTTTGTTGTAGATGTCAATTTAACTGTCTCTACATCATGGGTATTAGATACTGGATGTAGATCTCACATTTTTCGAAATGTGCAGGATCTAAAGAGAAGTAGAAGATTGGCTAAAGGGGAGATAGATCTGCGCGTTGGGAATGGAGCAAAAGTTGCTGCGTTGTCCGTGGGCGTGTGCGACCTATCTCTTCCTTCAGGATTAGTTTTAGAATAATATAATTGCTATTTTGTTCCTGCTATAAGCAGAAACATTATTTCTATTTCTTGTTTGGACAAGGAAGGTTTAATTATTTCAATAAAGAACAATTGTTGTTCCTTTTATTTGAATATTATTCACTATTTTAGTGCGCAATTATTTAATGGACTGTATGTCCTTGATCTAAGCAATCCTGTCTACAACATTAATACCAAGCGGATTAAAATAAATGATTTAAATCCTGCTTATTTATGGCACTGTCGTTTAGGCCACATAAACGAGAAACATGTATCTAGACTCCATAAGGATGGACTACTAGACTCATTTGATTTTGAATCATATGAGACTTGTGAGGCTTGTTTATTGGGAAAAATGACAAAGTCCCCTTTCAATGATAAAGTTCAGAAGACTAGTGAGCAATTAACGCTCATACATACTGATGTGTGTGGGCCATTTGCCACGCCTGCCAGGGGTGGTTATGTCTACTTCATTACATTTACTGATGACTACAGTAGATATGGATTTGTGTACCTTATGAGGGCCAAATTCGAATCCTTTTTAATTCAAGAATGAAGTAGAGAAGCAACTTGGCAAAGTATCAAGGCTCTACGATCGGATCGTGGAGGAGAATACTTGAGCCAAGAGTTTGACGACTATCTTAGAGAGTGTGGGATCGTGTCCCAACTCACTCCACCCGGAACGCCACAATGGAATGACGTGTCTGAGAGGAGGAATCGAATCTTATTGGATATGGTTCGATCTATGATGTGTCAAACCGATCTTCCATTATCATTTTGGGGCCACACTCTATTGAGTGCAGCTTTCACCATTAACCGTGTTCCATCAAAATCAGTCATGAAGACACCATATGAGATGAGGAGTGGGAGGCGTCCCACACTGTCGTTCATGAGGATTTGGGGCTGCGATGTCTTTGTAAAACGTTTACAATCAGACAAGCTAGGGCCAAAATCTGATAAGTGTAAGTTTGTGGGGTACCCTAAGGAAACTAAGGGTTACTACTTCTACAATCCAACCGAGAACAAAGTGTTTGTTGCTCGGACCGGCGTGTTTCTATAAAGAGAGTTTGTATCTAAAGAAGCAAGTGGGAGGACTGTAGAACTTGAAGAGGTACAAGAATCACAAATCACTGAACCGATTATGGAACATGAACAGGAACCACAAACAGTTGTGGAGCAGCCTGTTCAGGTAACACAAGAGCTTCGTAGATCTAGTAGAGTGTGCCAAGAACCCGAGAGGTATGGACTTCTCGTGACCGATTCCGGTGACACAATGCTCATAGATGATGATCCTACTACCTATGAAGAGGCCATGAAGGGCCCAGACTCTCAGAAGTGGCTAGAAGCCATGAGATCCGAGATGGAATCCATGTACACCAACAAAGTATGGACTTGGTGGAGTTACCCGAAGGGGCACGGCCCATAGGGTGCAAGTGGGTCTTCAAGAAGAAGATCGACATGGATGTTAATGTGATTACCTATAAGGGCCGAATGGTGGCTAAAGGATTCAGGCAGATTCATGGTATTGACTATGATGAAACCTTTTCACCAGTCGCTATGACCAAATCCAGCCGAATCCTACTTGCGATTGCAGCATACCATGACTATGAGATTTGGCAGATGGATGTCAAAACAGCATTCCTTTATGGGAATCTCCTCGAGGACGTGTATATGATACAGCCGGAGGGTTTTGAGGATCCAAAGCAAGCCAACAAAGTCTGTAAGCTGCAACGATCCATTTATGGATTGAAGCAAGCTTCTAGGAGTCGGAATCGACGTTTTGATTAAGTAGTCAAAGAGTTTGGCTTCATGAGAAACGAAGATGTGTCTTGTTTCTACAAGAAGGTTAGTGGGAGCTCTGTAGCTTTTCTAGTCTTGTATGTGGATGACATACTACTCATTGGAAACGACGTTCCCATGCTGCAATCTGTTAAAGATTGGCTAGGGAAGTGTTTCTCAATGAAGGACTTAGGGGAAGCAGCCTATATACTCGGTATAAAGATCTATAGAGATAGATCTAAGAGACTGCTAGGCCTAAGTCAAAGTACATATATTGACAAGGTGTTGAAACGGTTCAAAATGCAAGATTCCAAGAAGGGGTTCTTGCCCATGTCACATGGAATTACTCTTTCGAAGAGTGGTTGTCCTTCCAATGAGATTGAGAAGGAACGCATGAGTAGAATTCCCTATGCCTCGGCCATAGGATCTATAATCTACGCCATGTTATGTACTAGACCAGATGTGTCATATGCCTTGAGTATGACAAGCAGATACCAATCAATCCGGGTGAGAGTCACTGGATTGCAGTCAAGAACATCCTAAAGTACCTGAGAAGAACTAAGGATGCTTTCTTGATATTTGGCGGTGAGTAAGAGTTGCGTGTAAGGGGTTACACTGATGCAAGCTTCCAAACTGACAGAGATGACTCTAGATCACAGTGGGGATATGTGTTTTGCCTGAATGGAGCAGCGGTGAGCTGGAAGAGTTCCAAGCAAGAGACGGTGACTGATTCTACAACAGAGGCTGAGTAGATTGCTGCGAATGGCGCTACAAAGGAAGCTGTTTGGATCATAAATTTTATTTCTGAACTTGGTGTGGTTCCTAGCATTGCGGATCCAGTTGAGTTGTACTGTGACAAAACTGGGGCGATCGCGCAATCAAAGGAACCCAGGTCGCACCATAAATCCAAGCACGTGCTCAGGAAGTTTCATCTGATTCGAGATATTATCGATAGAGGAGACGTTCGGATATGCAAGATTCCTACATATGAGAATCTGTCAGACCGGCTTACAAAGCCGCTTGCGCAGCGAAAGCATGAAGGGCACACTAGGAGTATGAGCATACGAGATGCGCCAGATTGGCTCTAGTGCAAGTGGGAGACTGTTGGAATAGATGCCCTAGAGGCAATCTAGTTTAGTATGAGTTTATTTGTGGCTAGAAAATTCATTTATTATTTATTGGATATTTAATATAATGAAGTTCTTAGATTTACAATTGTGTTGTTTATCTTAAATATCCCTAGTCCAGTATAATGATTAATGGGAAAATCATCTATAGACTAGTATGGGGTTGGATTGATATGAAGATATCATGATCCAACACATAGGTGTGCATTAAGGGTAATGGCGCACTGGATTGACCCATCTCCGAGAAGGATACATACACGTTATGTTAAGTCACAAGTGCTTCTCGCGGTGCAATGGTATTGTCATCCTTAGAATTGAAGTCGCTAGATATTCTAGTTGTGGATTATTGTGATTTTGGTAGCGTTAAATGCTACACCGTAACTGGGTAGTTATAAAGGCGTGTACCGGATACAATAAGAAGCAAGCTTAGAGATCGTAGTGGATGTAGATAGAATTTGTCCCTCCCACATAACGGGAGCAAATATCCTAGGCCACTCGAGGGATAGTGCTTATAGAATGTCTGGCCAGACTCAAATAAATCAATATAGGATCTTGATGTTATTTGCACGAATAAAGCTATTCCCATGGATCGAGAAACTGTGGATTGGATATACTAGTGTGACTTGTATGTCTCGTGTCCAATCCGGATATAGAGACAAAGGGATGAGAAAATTACTTGTACAAGGTTTGTCGAGATGACTATTCTATTAGTTGGCTAGAATGGATGTTTTGCTAGAAACCGCTCCATATTAGCAAATTGTTGCTACCAACTAGATAGAACCTATGGGGTCACACGCTATATAGAGTTGAGCTAGATTTGGGAATTAATTAATAGGATTAATTAATTAAAAGGATCACTTTGCAATACCTTGCAAACTTAGTAGAAACTAATTTGCAAGGAAATGACTAAATTGAATTCTAGTAGGACTAGAATAGGTCCTTCAAGTAGTTGGCAAGGATTTGTTGGACTATATAAAGGACACTCCTTTCTTCCTTCCTACACTTATGACCTTATTGATCATAACTTGAGTGGGAGAGAATAAAAAGGAGAGAGCAAGCAAGCAAGGAAGGAGCCGCTGCCCCTCCCTCTCCGCCGCCCGTCCCTGTCGGCCACAAGGAGGCCGAACCTCCTTGTTTTGGTCTCGTTTTGCGTGATTATTCTTCCTCTTCCTCTTTTCGGGCTAGCACCAAGGATTGGAAGATCTAGAAATAAACTCTAGGCGTGGATCAACTATAGAGAACGTGACACAATTCGCGTTTGAAGTCATCAAAGGAGAACCCTAAGGTGTGTTATTTATTTCGTCCTTTACCATCGTTATGCCTCTTGACTTGTGATCCTTGGAGGGTTTTGCATGGTTCTATAATTGCTTGTGTTTACGTTGCGCATCCATGAATCAAAACCCTACAATGGGACTCCATCCAATATCCATAATATTCAGCAGTTCCAGGCGGTTGCAACAGATTCCCTGAATCTAGAGATGCTTATGGAAACAATCCAAAACCAGGCTAAAGTCATGCAGGCCCAGACTGCGCAGATCTCTCAAATAATGGCGATTTTGGGAAACATTTGTAGGTTTTGATGCAGGTAACGCATCGAATAACAATAAAATTCATTATCAAACCCCTCCACGGATCGCAGGGAAGCATTCATAACGTGATAAGGGAAAAACAATTGAGTATCATGTTTGTTTGTGTGATCACAACGCAGAATGATGTCCACGTCTCTACCAGTATCCACACCTAGGATTGCAAGCTGGAATCCTCTTCACGTCTAGTGCTAGCTACGCGAAGAAGGAGGCAGAATAATCACGCAAAACGGAGCAACCAAGTGGCCGAACCACTTGGTGAGGCCGACGACAAAAGGGGTCGGCTCCTTTGGGGCTCTCTCTCCTTTCTTCAATTAGTGACAACTTATGAGAAATAATAAGTTAGGGTTGTCATTTTATAGTTAATTACTCCTTACTAACTACAAACTTGGCCCGATACTAATCTTGTCCATACACAGATTAGTCCACTTTGCAAATTAATCTTACTAACTTTGCTTGTGGTTGCGCTGTGATCATTTTAATTAACTAGTCCAACTAATTAATATCCAAATCCAGTTTAATCCATAAGTTCTGTGACCCCGTAGGTTTATACTTAGTTGGTAGTAACAATTACAAACATAGAGCGGTGTCTAGCAATACATCTATGCCACCCAACTAACAGAAATAGTCAGTGATCCGACAAACCATGTGCCCAATGTTACCGTGTTGCATTATCCCTTTGTCTCTATATCTGGATCGGAAACGAGACATAAATGTCATACTCACATATATACAATACATGGTTTCGGGATCCTGGGAATAGGCTTATCTTTACTGATAACATCAATATCCTATACTGATTTATCAGAGTCTGGTCAGACATTCCATAAGCACTACCCCTCTAGTGGTCGTGGATATTTTCTCCAATTATGTAGGAGGAAAAACTCATCTCTACATCACTACCATCTCTCAGCTTGCTTCCTATCAGGTACGATTCATGTCTTTATAGTTACCAATTTACAGTGTAACGTTTGATAATATCAAAACATGATATTTCAGAACTAGAGTATTGACGCGCCTATATTACGCGTTGCTGCGCAAGTATACAATCAAGTAATATAATGGAGTATTTGGGACTCCGAGTTATCGAACCCAAGGGAAGGTGCTTGCTTTTCTAAGTCTAACAACTACTTTAATCTACTTAGTAACCGGTAAAAAGGTTTGCAATTGGATTCTTGTCACCCTCAATCAAGTGACTAGGAACTTTAAGCAAAATTAAGTTAAATAAATGATTTAGATTAAACCAATGGAGAGAAAACTAGGCAATCTATAGATCACCTAGGGTAGTTTTGACGATTCCGGATTCCATGTTCTAACGCGACAACTCTTAGTTAGCTAAGATAGGTAATGGCACTGACAGTTACCTATCGGTCTCTTACCGTTCTAGACACCGGTACCGATTTGTCCCTCTCAGGCCAACTCTAACTACCGATACGTTCTAGCAGGCTAACGACGGTGCACAGAATAATGTCCTCTCACATCATCACCACACGAACACTTCACTATCTCCTACCGAATCTACCCTCTTCTAGCCATTCCTACTCAACTCACTTTTCAGTCTCACTGATTACGAATATTCTCGTCTACTCATCCCAACTATGGTAGAGTTGCTTTCACACACTCACTAGTTAAGTAGCAAGGTCGGGTCATGACTCCTAACTTACTAAGGATTAAGCACAATTAACGAGATATTAGGATACTAAGATTGTCATTAAGAAAAATTCATGATTGAATGAAGAAAGAGATAATCAAGATCATACATCTTAGTTCTAACTTGTCAATGGAAGAACTCAACATGATATAAACTAGAATAATCTTCATTGAATCACGAACTCTAGCATGAAAGTTCATCCAAACTTCGGAAAATATCATAAAACCATAAACCCTAGGCTCTCAATAGATGCCTAGGTATGAGTTTAGTTACTCATAACAAAAGATAACATGCTGTTTGAATATTTCATAGTAGAGAAAGAGAGAAAATAGTTCAAACGCTAAAAATAGTGTTATGGCGTTGATACATGCTCGTCTCCTTGATTGATGATGCTCCCAACAAAGTCTCCTTGCTCTCCTTAGTGTTCTTGGCTCACAACTGAGGTCTATTCACGTCCCTTGTTGTGTAGGTCGAAGTAGGGAAGCTAAGTCTTCAAGAATTTCATTTTTTACCCAAAAACTAGCGTATGAGTTCCGCCAATTTCGGCCAGAAATGGCTAGCATTTGGGCCCGAAATGGCGTTCATTTCGGCTGGCATTTCGGCTGGCATTTCGGGCCGAAATCGTATGGGCTTCAACTTCTTGAATATTCAACTTCTTGCCCTTTTGGTTCCCAAACCTCTTTCCTTGCCCTTCCTTGCTTCCAAAGTTCATGTTCTTGATTCCAAATCACTCCAATAGCCCTGTATCCTGTCAAAGACAAAAACAACAACGATACCGACCGATTAAATCCGACAAATTAAGCATAAATCAACATAAAGAACATGCCTGGACTAGAATTAAGCATATGAAGGAATAAGTGACAAATCATGCTCATCTCAAAGATATTAGGCTCAAAACTCTCCAAAAACCTATCAAACATGTGGTAAATGCCAAGAGATATAGCTCCTAAAAGGCGCTATCAAATTCCCCCACATTATCTTCTTGCTCGTCCCGAATAACAATGACGCTAAAAAACCCCCACACTTGAGACATTGCATACATACCAAAACCAAACCAATACATACTCCACTGCTTTGCATACTTCACTTTCCGCTAGTCAACACGACTCACGACTCAATACACAAAGACGTGACGTTGCAATCTACATGATATAAACAATGCAACTCAAGTATGTAAAATGCAATAAAATAAATAAAATATATATTTTTTTATTTTTGGTAGAGATTGGGAAATCTCGAAGAATAAACCGACATGTCATAAGACTCTCACATCCCCTAGAAGATTCTATAACTTTGGTGATCGGTAGAGCTTGCGGCCAGTTTCATCAGACAGAACCGGCACGAACACAAAATAAGTTGCTTCCGCAGACTCATCAAACGTATCCCTAGCACTTACCATCCGAGCTATTTATCCACGGTTTAAAATGTTGATGGCTTAGGACGGGTGGGATAAGATATTTAGAAGCGCAGTCCTAGACGTCATGATACAACTCACAAAACCCGATTCTCAAGCTCCCTCGCCAAAATCTAAGGAACCCCACCGAAAATAACTAGTCCGGCCCTCATTCCCTCAATCTTGGTGCAACGCCGTTCTCGCAGCCACAAATGTGAAGAAGTGATAAGAACTCATAGCTAATCTCATCGGTCTTCATGAAGTTCAATTTTTGCTCCTTATTCCATTCACTTTCAATTTCTATTTCTGTTTTTTTTTTCTTCTTATCTAACAAATTCCATGGAGCCAGAAATAGTAATGATAATAATATCCGAGGAGATCCAAGTATCAAATCAAATTATGTGGGGGCGGAATGTGTCAATTCAGTGAAATGATCAAAATATATGTCAACACCCCCACACTCAATGTAAAGCATACCAAAAACCCGATAGTCAATGTGTAAACGTGCTTTTCCAACGGATCCTCCTCATCACCTAAGATATAGAGAATATAAATGAAACACAAGCACATCCTCCTATAATATTAACATACCCCACCTCATGACGTGCGGAAAGAATGTCACGCACTACGGTACTCCACCTGTGATCGTGGTGTAAGGGCACGACTCACCACTACGCCGAAGTGTGCTACCGTTTCTAACTCACCCTCACATCCCCTCCAAAGACGACATGTAAGATAATCCACTCAAGATGTATCAAATCAGATCACCTTCATCGAATCTCCCTAACTCAACTCCCTCTATCATGATGCATAGGAAGGGACCATTCTAACTAGTGATGCAAGTAACAAGGAAAGGCTTCCCAGGCTAGAGGTTGTGAATAAAAGGGGTAAAACGGATCAAATTGGGGTAGCGAGTGGACCTAGGACATGGAGAGGGTATGTGAGGTCCCCATAAACATCACTTGCACAGCTGTTCTGTTGCCACTACGAGGAGGGTTGACGACTACCTAAGTGACGGTAGTGTAGCGCAAGTAGGATAACTAGTCTGAGAGACAGCTACTCACAATTATCGAGTGCATTGGCCCTATAGCCTTCCTAATCCAGTATTTATCGCGTCTACCTCACCCCAGATTTTCATACTACCTAGGGAATACTATCATTGAGCCCTCTCCACATTCACTCTCTTCGATTGCCCTTTCTCAAAAGAATTCAATTTTAGGGTTTTTCAACTTTTCAAATTTTTTCTTTGTTTTTAATTTTCCTAACTCTATATGCTTGGGCCAATTCGATTAACCAACTAAAAAGGGTAGGTGGGCTCAACAAAATAAAGTGCAAACAGCTACATACAATGCATAAAATAAACGTGCAAATGTAATCCTAACTCTGACACCTTCGTGCAAATTGACTCACTAAACTACATGTATCAAGGCTATGCAATGGCTAACTAGAGGATAGCTAAAAATCCCCCCACACTTAACTGCTTCGTTGTCCTCCATGAAAAATAAAGTGAAATCAAGAGGACTCGGCAGCCTAAGGGTATAGACGGTGGGTCTAGTCGGAATGAGTCGCCTCGTCGTCCTCAGCTCGGACATCCGGACTCGACTCAGGGTATATATCTGAATGGTAATGGAACAATCCATCGTAGGTATGCGGGTGCTGGAGAGTGACATTAGCCGCTAGGGCCATGTCCTGAATCCACCCCCCCCTACTGGGCGCAGTCAAAGCTAAGCTTCTCTATACTGCGGCCAAGATGGCGCTGACTACTCCGGACATGCTGAAACTGTCTGCTAGACCTAGATCTATCCTCATCAGCTTGGAGTCTCTAAGACTCCAGCATGTGGGTGATCGTATTGAGCTGACGCTCCAAGTTGGAGCTCGAGCTACTAGCCTCATCTCTCCTAGGCTGTGGGGGTTCAACAGATCTTTGGGCTTTCAAGGGGTCGGGTATTCTCTCCCACTTGCGCTCTCCATCATTCTTCTTCTTTTCCTTAAGGTCATACCATAGACCGCTCAAATCCGCGTTATCATTTTTTGCTAGCTTTAGGAGAAGGAAAGTATGCCCAGGATATCTACGGTTAGAGCTTACAGTCCTCTCCATGAGAAAACGATAAATGAAGTACGGGACATTAATACGCTTACCGATCCACAAACAGTAAGCCATAGTGCAAAGGTGGAAGGAGTACATAGGTTGAGCGGTAATGCCAAAAACCCAATTCTCAAGAAGCTCGCACAACCACCTAGCATGTGGAAGCACGAGTGTCTTAGAAACATTCCACTCAGGTAAAGTGGGTCTCTCATTCCATTCTTCTCCTGTCACCCCCTCGAAACAAAAGGCACTCACAACCTCAACAGCATCCACCCTCCGAATAGTCTCATGGTAGGCACAAGTCTCCTTTAGAGGCTTGAAGACAGCGACCGCTATATTCTCGGGCTTGAGAACTATGTAGGCTCGTTGGCAATACACTTGCCTCTGATCCTCACTCTCTCCCTCGTCATAGAAATGAGCATTTACAAGAATCTCTGTCCCAAGAGCGGCGCTAGACTTCATGAAAATCTTAAACCACCTGTCTATCCTCTCATTCTTGAAGAGATCCTTAAGCTCTCAGGGCATTTTATCACTTGGCAAGAAGGGTTTTTCAGGAGTCCCGACCCTCTTCAGGAACGCGTAAGTGTAGTATGCCATATGGGCATTTGCACTAACGAACCTGCAGTTGCAGAATTTGGTTCCGCAGATAGCACCGAGGTCAACATCTTTCGGAGCCTTACCCCTCAACCCAATATGCGGAAGTGAAGGCATAACTAGGTTTATTCCAGAACGAATTGGAGACGGAGGTACCTGGCGTCGGTTGCCAGAACCGTCTCCCTCATTCACATCCTCTTCCTCCTCACTCATAACTACATCTTCCTCCAGATTGAAGACGGGATCATCATCAATAACTAATATTCCCCGTCTCCTCTCACTACCAGATGTAGACATAATGATATAGAAAAGAAAAAACGAGTGCACGTGATGTTTAATAGTGAACTACACCAAGTAACCCAGGGTACAAGTAAAGAGCAAGTAAAATTTGCGAGAAATTTAAGCCTTGGACGTGCCTAAACAAGATAGAGCGAGTGAAAGAGTTTTGGTACTTATGGTTCCGGAGTACCATTCTCACGGGACCGGTTTCGCAAAAATTGGTCAAGAAATGACCGAATTGGTCGATCAATTTTTTCAAAAGTCAAAGCAAGTTGAGGCAAGTATACCTCCTTGTGCTCCTCGGTTTCCCCGTCAAAAGACTCTTCTTGAGCTTTGGCCAATCCAACTCCAAGTCGACGAGTCGGAGTTTTTTTGTTCTTGGAGCTATTCCTCTTTGGTTTCCCCCACACTCAAACCACTCACTCTCTCTCAAAAACCCAAGAATTAATCTTGTAGGCGAGCTTTCAAGGAGCAAAACCCAACACGAAATTCTTGATTTGGATGAGTTTTGGGTTTTGGGTGTGTTGGTGTTCTTGAGTTTTTGAGAAGAAGAAGATGAAAAATACCTTGTTTGATCCAAATGAGAGCTTAAAAACCCTTCTTGGCCGGTTTTGGGGCTTTATACTCCTCCCGAAATTTCAAAAATGCCCCCAATTAATGAGCAGCCCGCCCCCATTTCGGCCCGAAATAGGGGGTATTTTGGCCCAAAATGCCTCCTATTTCGGCCCGAAATGGGGGCATTTCGGCTCGAAATGCCCTAGACTTCCCATGCTTTTTGTGCTCCAATTTCTTCACCCGGCATCCGATTTCCGCGATTCTTGCACTGATGGACTACATTAAGAATGGGGAATCCATTTTCGATTGAAAAAATCCCAAAGTATGGGAAATTTCCGTTTCTTCTCAAACTCGCTCTCCTGTGCGTGAATCTAGCCACTTAAGCTCTTGAATCATATTCCTCTCTGGAATCCGATGCGTGCAAACCCGGTACAACAACTCGCCGCCATGATCCTTAAAAATAATAAGCTACTCCTCGACCTCGAGCAACTTCTCTACCATGCATAATTCTTCAAATTTTCTCTTTGTTCCTCGTTTTGCGTGCAACATCGTGCACACACATCAAGAAGGGGAATATGGAGGGGTCTTCGGTACCTTAGTCCAGCACACTCATAGGAAATGTTAAACCACTATCTCTCACCCCTCAAATCATGTATAAATATCACAACGAAATGCGAAAAACAACTAACTAGCTAACTACATTGGGTTGCCTCCAAATCAGCGCTTGTAATTTATGGTCGACAGCCCGACCCAATTACCTCATTGCCCCTAAACAAGTGGCTTGGCACCACGCGCCCTCTCATCCAGCTTCCTCTGCTGGATCCTCAACGTCCCGTGTAAGCTCATCCCAAATTAGCTTCTATCACAAAACTTCCCGGATCTTTCTGTTTATGTGGTAACCCATGCAATACACATGAGTTCACCTGCTCGGTCAAATCCACTGTCTGAAAATATGGCACCGCCCTTTTTCCTGAAATTGCATTCTCATGTATTTGGCATACTTAGGCATCATCTTGACTGCCTCAATGAATGGCACATGGATATTTAATTTCGAGAAAATGGAAAAGAATCTATTGTACTCCTCAGAGTCATCCTTCTTCTTTCTCGCCTTGAGAGGATATGGAAGATCCTTACACATAGAAGGTGGTGGTTGTGTTACCTCATAATTGTGTGGAGTCACGCCCTTTGATCGGGAGATCATGACAGGGGTCTTGTCATATACAATTATCACCACTATGCTAAAAATACCATAGGAAAAAAACACTTACCTCAAATTTAGCACATAAGACAATCTCTTGATACTAAAGTTCTACCATAAAATTCTCCCACTGCAAGAGTACTTACTCTCAGAGCATCTGTTGTCATGATGCTATCTCTGCACTACCAAAACGTCTACTTGTTCTGAACCCTCATAAGGAATTCCAAACATGATTAGTTTCTCTCGTATCTACAAAAACAAGATTGTTTGAACGAGTAACTAAACATGATATGACGAATAGTGTACAAGACACGAGTGAATTGTTCATCCTTGGCTTAAATTGTTAAGTTTTTTCTTCCTGGTGTCTTTTCTGATAGTAAATAAAATTCTTGCCCCTCGGCTTTTATTAGCATCACGTATGATGAAAAAAGATAACAACCTTAATTGGATCTATGAATATATTTCTACTTCCTACTACCAGATGGTTTAGAAGTAGAACCAATTTTCATTCACCAATATACCAGTTGTACTCCTGACGATTTTTCACCCACAAATAATTCAATTGGCATTTTTGTCAATGAATAACTCAACCTATCACTATTCATTCGAAATTTCTTACAAGAATTATATGGGACCTCTTTATCTGACCGACCTAGTTTTCACTATCGATCTGAGATCCATTGATCACATGTTCACTCAAAAGATGTAATATCCTTAGAACATGATAACGTGCGGGGCTCTATCTCATCTATGTGTTCTTTAACGCCCTTATTGCCACTTACATTGCAACCCGATCTTGATGCCCAACATCTTAAATATGTTTTCACCATATCGTATGCATCTGACACCGGTTGATGCTGATGTTGCACTACATTTGACATATGCCAAGATGTAACCAGCGACATCTCACCAACCTTATTCTACCTTTGATAGGCCCGGGTATATACACCACCCCCTCATCACTAGGTTCTTAAGTGGAAAACTTGGTCAACACACACTTGTATTCCTTCGCAGTTAAGACAACCTTTAAAATTCTCTTCCAACTATAGTAATTATAGTTAATTTGTTTTATTCGAGAATCACATACTGGGTTCAAAACCTAGCATCTTTAATTATCTGACAAACACGATAAATAAAAAATATTTATGCCCCTGAGTATGCTACCTTTGAATTCAACTAATATTAGAATTCATCGGCAATTCGATTTCCATTTCAACTGCCTGTGACGATGGTCCACTCGACTTTGAAATAAATCAAACAGACAACGTCACATTAGATTTATTATCTGGACATTTACCTGTCCAATAAAACTAAATAGCCGATTCTTAGGCCCAACAAAATTAGTAACAAGAACTCGATGGGAGGATATCACCAACTTTATTGTTAAGTGATTCAACTATTACTTCGTACTGAACTGAATCTCTTAGTTTGAAAGAATATCTCCGATGGGGAGACTTGTCCAACAAAACTAGATTCAACAACTATCCTTTTAAGGAAATTTACCAAACAATCTATAACTAACCATGGTACGGATGGGGCACTCATATCAATTACATCGTTTCCAAATCAATAAAGGAGGCGTCGGGCTTCATTAATTTGCCAAAGAAAACCCTTTATCCACTTAATATTTATGTTTGAAATACTCATTTTATTAATTTTGAAAAATAAGCTCCTTATTTGACTTGACCAAAATTTACAAAATAATATCTAGTTTAAACAAACAATTATTTTGCGACCAGTTTTGATCTCAAATGAGCGAATAATTTTTCATTAATAAAATTATATTCAAACACCATTAGATTGATATTGACATGCATACAACCGTTTTAATATCCATGTTGTCCGTGATATCTTGATTAGTGACTATTAACAAATAATAAACCAATCAACACAACATAATAAAACATCCACCCACATAACATAAATAACACATAAACTGTTATTATGGCCATGTCTTTTTCGTCTCGATAGTCGCTTCCAATACTTGAATGCTCCATCATCTTCATCCAATCTTTTTAGATCCACCAATTTCTATTACATAGTCATATCCTACTACATGGATCAATACTACATAAAATTGAAAAACAAACTACTAATTAATTTACTATTCTCCACAAACCGGAGACTTTACAATTAATTACAACCAAAAATAGTGCAAAAAACACGGCAACAAAATCACAACCACAAACATAAAATAAAATTTCAGTATGGCCATAATAACAGTGAATCTGCAAAACAACGTTAGCACAATGCAGTCCATTCACACAATACCGTATTTTAGTTGGACAACATGGCTAGATTAGTCTAAGCATAAAATCAACGTTGGCTCTGATACCACTTGAAGGGAAAATTTGACGATATTTATCCCAGACCACGTGATTTATTCACAGAATTAATCATAACCATTCAAAAAATTATTGTGGTAAGTTAGCTTGCGGAAGAAAACTTACCACAGTCCATCCGGACTGGGACGATGCGAATCTCGAGACTTTGACCAGCCACTGATAAAGCTTTGTTATGAATCTGACACCGGGATATGTGCCATAGCTTCCGTCTCGTCGAGATACACGATTTTCATATATGAATTGTCTTCATCCGACACCTGTAGCTCCAGTTATGCTCCAAAAACTGAATTCAGATCCTGCTGAAAATCAACTGCGGATCAGAAACATTGACTGGTGATATATGGAGTTCCAGAACTCCGATCGACGCGCCGATTCTTCCGGTCTCTTCGTTTTTTTAGATCTACAACTTTCGTGTTTTACCAAAAGTGATCCGAGTTCATTATCTAGGCCTAAACACTCAAAAACGGAATCTGGTATGTCCGGAAGCCTTCCGACTTATGATCCAAGCTCCGATTCAAGTTCAATGTTGATTCGAACATGAAAAGCTCATGGATGCACAACTCGGATTTTCTCTCTTGTGTGGAAAAGATGTATTAACAACCATCATCACTTAAGAACTATGGTGGACTATTTATAAAGACATATTACTAACACTTATATTAGGAATATCCATAATTACACACAAGTCCCTTGTAGGAAAACTTTACATAGCAAGTCCCTCCCTACAAACTTTTGTGTAGCTTGCAATTAAGTCATAATCATATGGTTTATAGTAATACCCATCACCTATAAAATACCAAACATTATCTCAATTTACATTCCACACACTAGATACTCAAAAACACTTGTGAATCACATGATCACGCTTGTGTTGGACTACGTCGGAGACCTCTGGAGAAAATAAATGAATCGGCTCCCAATAAAATATTTGAACTCATAACTCAACCCGAATTAAATTCAAAACTAATTATTAATTATAGTTTACTCCACCATAAAACTATAATTGAACTCCGACATTTATTCTCATCATTATGTATGAGCTCCTGTTATTAATATCAGATAACTCCCCACATTAAGATTACAGATACCCGTTAATGCTGATCTACTCTTACAAACAATTTCGATCTCATTAACATCTTATGTATTCCCTGATCTAAACCGCTCAACCCTTATTCGTTATGTCTGGTTACAGATAACGAGTTTGCCAGACTTGACATCACGAAGCCTAGTGAGCTCCCAGGAGGGTACATCATTCTCATACGAGACGCAGATTCTATGATTCGATTAGCTTTCACCAAATCCTAACAATCACTATCCAATATACCAGGATTGTTGACTCGCATTTGAATCTCACTCAATATATCAAAATAATGATTAATCAAGATTTGTGTCCACATAAACAATCATAGATTAAGAGTTTCCAATATTACCAATAACAATGATATATTACATTATCTCACTTCGGTCAGTCCAAGATAATTATATTTCATATGACGGTCATGTTCAACATACACAAAGTATGCTAGTGTAGCAAGTTGAAACTATACCGTTTCCTTGACCGAGATGTGTCACTATAATGTTACACTAGAGTCGTTCCGATGATTTGTCTAAAATTATCTAGACTGTGAAACCTTACTTATATTCTAAAAATAACTGACAATCAATCTCGCGCATGCCCGAACTCGTCTGCGTGTCCGATTGCCTTAGGTATGGAACATTGGACTTATAATGCATATTTATATGGCAAATAATAAATAGCATTTGCGAGCATACTCACGTGTTTGATAAATTAAGATGCAAATAGTTATCTATTAAGAATTATTAATTCAACCATAAATATGGCTTTCTGAATACGATTCCCAACAGTTTTCGACCTAGTAATCCGTCCCTAGGATCATTGTAACGATCGTGGATCTTTGGAACGAGTCTTGGGAGCTTTCGGAGTGTGCTTGGATTCGTTCTTCGTTTGATTTCTAAACTCTTTCTCCTCTCTAGTTTTTTTTTATGATCAACAAACTTTGTACTTTGGTCATGTCTCGTAGTAGCTAAACCCTCTTTATCGGGAATTCTCGTTTGGATATCTAGGGTTTTGGTATGAACATGTTGTTTTGAGATTATGATTCACGTTTAGACTTAATTATCATGTTCTTCTATTATTATGAATAGTTTATGTGAAATCTCTATCTCTCTTGCGCGTAGCTAACGTAGGATTGATCTTAATTAGGGTTCACGCGGTAACTCCGTGAGTTCTAGTCGGAAAATTGAACTATTCACTTGATTGCATTACTACTTGGTAACTCGGTAGTATTGATTAGGATCATAAAGTAGAACTATGAACGTAACGCATGCCTAAATTTGAATTAGACTTGGTTACTCGGTTTAAATTGACATTAGGCGTAGACAACTCATTTGGTAACTCGGTGAATTGAATGTTGCTTGATTAATAATAGAAGACATGTTCGTGTTTCATGAATCAAAACATAGTTCATATCATCCCTAGTGCACTTAGAGAGAATTCCTGGTATTTTTCCCTCATTAGTCACTTTATGCAAGTATTCTCGTTAATCGTGTCACCATCTAAGCGGTTAACTCTTAGCAGTATTTCAATTTTCATAGAATTAGCAAACACAAACAATGCGCCTTGCCCACACAAGGTGCAGAATTAATAACTCATTTACATAGAAGTCCCTTGGGTTCTACAACCCGAATTTCCCGATATTACTACACACGACAGCCGTACACTTGTGGTTGAATCGTGTCACTCATCTCCATGTGCCTCCATATTTAGTCCACGCAACCTAGCTTGTGGGTCTCGTTTTGTGGTTTCTTTAGTGTTTGATCTTCTTCTCCATTCCTTGACTATAATCTAACTATCTAATACTAGCTAGCATCTATACTAAATAGATCACATACGAGGGAGAAGACGACACGCAGGCAGTAATTTAATTACATTAATTACATTCAAAACTAAAACAAAAACAAACCAAAAAATAAACATCCACAACCTAGGCCATATCCAACCACCATGGGATAAATCACATTATACACTTAAAATTGAATTTTAACGCGCTTGGTGAATTTTAGTTGAATTTAGGATTTTCTGGGGTGAAAACAGTCGAGCGGTTGTGCCAATCATATTGGCCAACACTCTTGGACTAGCCGAGCTAGGCCAAACTGAACGGACCAACCCGCACGGCCAGACTGGCGGTTGGCCAAACCCGGTTGGCCGTCAGCCTTGGTCCGCGCGCCAAGGAGAGGGGTGGATGGGCTATGGCCGGACCCCCTATGGAAAATATCCAAATATTTTTCCCTTTCCTTGCGGACATATTCCCAGTTGTATGCAAAAACACATTTTTCTCTACTATGCCCAAACCCTAGCTTTTCAACTCACCAAAACTCACATCATATGTGAACGAAAGTCGCCAAACTTATACGATATGTAAAATTGGCTCATTCCCTATTGAACCATATTCAATTTTTATCATTATGCCAATATTAGTTTTTGGCAAAAAATAACGATACGGTGTAAACTGATAAAATGGTAACACATAAATCACGTTATGCGCTATGAATTGTGGCTCTGATACCACTGCAGGGTTTTGATTCAGGTAAAGCATCGGAATAACAATAAAGTTCCTGATCAAACCCCTTCACGGAAAGCAGGGAAGCATTCATAACATGATAAGCGAAAAATAATTGTGTACCTTTTTTGTTCATGTAATCACAATGCAGAATGATGTCCACGTCTCTACCAGTATCCAAACCTAGGATTGTAATTTAGAATCCTCTTCACGTCTAGTGCTAGCTACGACGAAGAAGGAGGCAGAAGGATCATGCAAAATGAAGCATCCAAGAGTTCGAACCACTTGGTGAGGTCGACGGGTACTGAGGCCGACGGCAAAGGGGGTCGGCTCCTTTGAGGCTCTCTCTCCTTGTTCTCTTATTTATCTTAGTGATAACTTATGAGAAATAATAAGCTAGGGTTTCCCTTTTATAGTAATAACTCCTTATTAACTACAAAGTTTCCCAATACTAATCTTGTCCATACACGGATTAGTCCACTTTGCAAATTAGTCCTACTAACTTTGCTTGTAGTTGTGCTTTGATCATTTTAATTAACTAGTCCAACTAATTAATATCCAAATCCAGTTTAATCCATAAGGTCTGTGAGGCCATAGGTTTCTACTTAGTTGGTAGTAACAATTACAAACATTGAGTGGTCTTTAGGAACACATCTATGCCACCCAACTAACAGAAATAGTTAGTGATCCGACAAATCATGTGCCCAATGTTATCGTGTTGCATTATCCCTTTGTCTCTATATCTTGATCGGACACGAGACATACATGTCACACTCGTATATCCAATACATAGTTTCCCGATCCTGGGAATAGGCTTATCAGTACTGATAACATCAATATCCTATATTGATTTATCAGAGTCTGGCCAGACATTCCATAAGCAGTACCCCTCCAGTGGTCGTGGATGTTTACTCCAATTATGTAGTAGGGAAAATTCTCTCTACATCACTACCATCTCTCAGCTTGCTTCCTATCAGGTCTGATTACTATCTTTATAGTTATCCATTTACGGTGTAACGTTGGATAATATCAAAACATGACATTTCACAACTAGAGTATCTAGTGACTTCAAGTATAAGGATTACAACACCATTATCACTACGAGAAGTGTTGGGTTTTGACGTAGGGAACGTAGCGGAATAACAAAAATTTAATTCCTACTTCAAAGCCCACCACGGATCGTCAGGAGGAGATATCATAACATGATAAGAGACATAGTATTGTGTACCTTTTGATTTGTGAGATCACACGAAGAATGATGTCCCTACGGTTGATCCACGTCTAGAGGTGATATCTAGATTCTTCCTTCAAACAAGTGCTAGCTTGAACCCGGAGGAAGAGGGAAGAAGATCAAAGCAACAAAAGACCAAAGAGAGTATCGGCCCCTCTTTTTGGCGCCGACGAGAAGGGCGGGCGGGCTAGGGTTCGGCCCTAGCTTGTCTTGCTATCTCTCTTTTGCTCTCTCCCACTCACTTTGTTATGTCTAATAAAATTAAGTGGGAAGGAAGCTAAAGCCTCTTTATATACTCCAACAACTCCTTGTTGTTTCCATAAAAGAGTTTCCTAATTCTAGATGAACTAGAATTATTCCCTTCCTTGCAAATTAGTCCTACTAAGTTTGCAAGGTGTTGCAAAATGATCCTTCTATTAATTAATTATTATTAATTAATTTCAAATCTAGCTCTACTTTATTTTACGTGTGACCCCATAGGCTTCTATTTAGTTGGTAGTAACTCTTACAAACATGGAGCGGTGTCTAGCAACATCCATGCCACCCAACCAATAGAAATAGTCAGTGATCCCGACAAACCTCTCGTGCCCAATATCACATATTGCACTATCCTTTTGTCTCCATATCCGGGTTGGACACGAGACATAAATAGTAACACTCGTATATACAATCAATAGTTCCTCGATCCTGGGATTATGCTTATGCTTGCAAATAACATCAATATCTCCATATTGATTTATCTGAGTCTGGCCAGACATTCAATAAGCCTCATCCCTCGAGTGGCCGTGGATATTTACCCCCATTATGTGGGAGGGACAAATCCTATCTACATCACTATGATCTCTAAGCTTGCTTCCTATCACGCCCGATAGCCATCTTTATGATTACCCAGTTACGGTGTAACGTTTGGTAAAATCAAAGTGCAATATTCCACAACTAGAGTATCTAGTGACTTCAAGTCTAAGGATTTCAAATATATTAGCACTACGAAAAGCGATTGTGACTTGATATAATCTAATGTATCCTTTTCGTTGTGGGTCAATCCATTATGCCATTACTCCTAATGCATACCCATGTGTTAGACTTGATATCTCCATATCAATCTACCCACATACTAGTCTATATTTGATCGTCCTTTTAATGAATATAGTGGACTAGGGATATTTACGATAAACAACACGTTTTATCTAAGGACTTCATTATATTAAATATCACAATACATAATAAATGAATATTCTAGCAAAAACAATGTTCATACTAAATCTATGACTGCCTCTAGGGTATCTATTCCAACAGTCTCCCACTTGCACTAGAGCCAATCTGGCGCATCTCGTATGCCTATAGATCTGGCGTGCCCTTCATGCTTTCGCTGCACAAGAGGTTTCGTGAGCAAATCTGAATCATTGTCATCCGTTGGAATCTTGCACATCTTCACATCTCCTCAATCGATCATATCACAAATAAGATGGAAACTCCTAAGTACATGCTTTGATTTCTGGTGTGATCCTGGTTCCTTGTCCTGTGCGATTGCCCCAGAGTTGTCACAATACAACTCTATGGGATCCACGATGCTAGGGACCACACCGAGCTCAGTGATAAACTTCTTTATCCAAAATGCCTCTTTTGCTGCTTCGCAGCAGCAATGTACTCAGCTTCTGTTGTAGAATCAGCAACTGTCCCTTGCTTTGAACTCTTCCAGCTCACAGCTCCTACATTCAGGCAAAACACATATCCAGACTGCAATCTGTAGTCATCTTTGTCAGTTTGGAAGCTTGCATCAGTGTGACCCTTTTACACCTAGCTCTTCCTTACCTCCAAATATCAAGAACACATCCTTAGTTCTTCTCAAGTACTTTATGATGTTCTTGACAGCAATCCAGTGACTCTCACCCGGATTAGAATGGTATCTGCTCATCATACTCAACGCGTATGATACGTCTAGTTTAGTACATAACATGGCGTACATGATGGATCCTATGGCCGAAGCATAGGGTATCCTACTCATGCGGTCCTTCTCAATCTCATTAGAGGGACAGTCATTCTTAGAAAGAGTGACTCCATGCGGCATGGGCAAGAATCCCTTCTTGGAATCTTGCATGTTGAACCTCTTCAACACCTTGTCTATATATGTACTTTGACTTAGACCAAGAAAATTCTTAGATATATCCCTATAGATCTTTATACGAAGTATATAGGCTGTGCCTCCTAAGTCCTTCATTGCAAAGAACTTTCCTAGCCAATCTTTAACATATTGCAAAGTAGGAATGTCGTTGTCAATGATAAGTATGTCATCCACATACAAGACCAGAAATACTACAGAGCTCCCACTAACCTTCTTGTAAACACAAGGCTCATCTTCGTTCTTGATGAAGCCGAACTCCTTGACTGCGTCATCAAAACGTCGATCCCAACTCCTAGAAGCTATTTTTAATCCATAAATGGATCTCTGCAGCTTACAGACTTTATTGGCATTCACTGGATCCTCAAAACCCTCTGGTTGTGTCATGTACACATCCTCGAGGAGGTTCCCATAAAGGAACGCTGTTTTGACATCCATTTGCCAAATCTCATAGTTGTAGTATGTTGCAATTGCAAGTAGGATTCGAATGGATTTAGTCATGGCGACTGGTGAAAAGCTCTCATCATAGTCAATACCATGAATCCGTCTATACCCTTTGGATACCAGTCGCCCCTTATAGGCAACTACCTTGCCATCCATGTCGGTCTTCTTCTTGAAGACCCACTTGCACCCTATGGGCCGAGCCCCTTCGGGTGGTTCCACCAAAGTCCATACGTTGTTGGTGTACATGGAATCCATTTCGGATCTCATGGCTTCTAGCCACTTCTTAGAGTATGGGCCTTTCATGGCCTCTCCGTAGGTCGCAGGCTCATCTTCTATGAGTGGTATGTCATTGCGCTCAGTCACGAGAAGCCCATACCTCTCTGGCTTATGACGCACTCTTCCTCATCAACGGAGTTCCTGTGTCACCTGAACGGGTTCTTCCACAACTACTCGTGGTTCCTGTTCATGTTCCATCATCGGTTCAGTGATTTGTGGTTCTTGAATTTCTTCAAGTTCTACAGCCCTCCCACTTGCTTCTTTAGAGATAAACTCTCTTTCTAGAAACACGCCGGTCCGAGCAACAAAGACTTTGTTCTCGATGGGATCATAGAAATAATATCCTTTAGTTTCCATAGGATATCCCACAAATTTACATTTATCCGCTTTTGGCCCGAGCTTGTCTGTTTGTAAACGTATTACATATACATCACAGGCCCAAATCCTCATAAACGACACTATGGGACGCTTCCCAGTCCACATCTCATATGGTGTCTTCATGACTGACTGGGATGGAACACGGTTAATGGTAAAAGCTGCCGTCATAAGAGCATGTCCCCAAAAGGATATCGGAAGATCTGTTTGAGACATCATAGATCGCACCATATCTAATAGAGTGTGATTCCTCCTTTCGAACACGCAATTCCACTGTGGCGTTCCGGGTGGAGTGAGATGGGATACTATCCCACACTCTCTAAGATAATCATCAAAATCTTGGCTTAAGTATTCTCCTCCACGATCCGATCGTAGAGATTTAATACTTTTGCCAAGTTGCTTCTCTACTTCATTCTTGAATTCTTTGAACAATTCAAAGGATTCGGATTTGGCCTTCATAAGGTATACAAATCCATATCTACTGAAATCATCAGTAAATGTGATGAAGTAGGTGTAACCACCTCTGGCAGGCGAGGGGAATGGTCCACATACATCGATATGTATGAGTGCCAATAACTCACTAGTCCTTTCACCTTTCTTATTGAAAGGGGACTTTGTCATTTTTCGTAATATACAAGATTCACATGTCTCATATGATTCCAAATCAAATGAGTCTAGAAGTCCATCCTTATGGAGTCTAGATATGCGTTTCTCATTTATATGGCCTAAACGACAGTGCCATAGATATGTAGGATTTAAATCATTAGTTTTAATCCTTTTATTATTTATGTTATAGATTGGACTATTTAGATCAAGGATATAAAATTCATTAGACAAATGCGCACTAAAATAGTGCATAGTATCAAAATAAATGGAGCAACACTTGTCCTTTATTGAAACAGAAAAACCCTTCTCGTCCAAACAAGAAATGGAAATAATGTTTCTGCTCAAGCAGGCACATAATAGCAATTGTATAATTCTAAAATAAGTCCAGAAGGCAAAGATAGCTCAGAAACGCCTACAGCTAATGCAGCAACTCTTGCTCCATTCCCGACGCGCAGGTCTATCTCCCCTTTACTCAATCTTCTACTTCTTTTCAAATCCTGGACATTCCGACAAATGTAAGAACCACATTCGGTATCCAATACCCAAGATGAAGAAATAGAAAGATTGACGTCTATAACATAAATACCTGGTGGTGGTGGAATCACTATTCCAAGCTTCTTATCCTCCAGATATTTAGGGCAATTCCTCCTCCAGTGACCTGGCTGGATGCAGTAGTGATACTCACCCTTATCCACGCCTCCACTAGGCTTTAGGGCTTCCTTGGACTTCGCAACTTTCTTGCGCTTTCCTTTTGAAGTAGAGGCAACTGACTTGCCCTTTTTCTTATGCACCATCATTATGGATTTGCCCTTGCCTTTGTTGACGCTCTGTTCTGCTGTCTTTAGCATGTTCAATAAGTCAGGCAGAGTCTTACTGATCTCGTTCATATTATAGTTCATGATGAACTGATTATAAATGTCAGGCAACGATTGCAAGACAAGATCAGTAGCCAAATCTTGGCCCAATGGGAACCCCAGTCTCTCAAGGTTCTCTATGTACCCGATCATTCGGAGCACATGAGGCCCTACTGGATTCCCTTCTGCAAGACTACTCTTGAATAATGCTTCAGACACCTCATAGCGCTCATGCCTAGCCTGTTCCTGAAACAATTGTTTCAAGTGTATGATCATATCATAGGCTTTCATATTCTCATGCTTCTTCTAAAGCTCAGGAGTCATGGTGCAAAGCATGAGGCAAGTCACGTCATTTGAATCATCAATATGTTTCTGACGTGCCCTCACTTCCGCTAGAAGAGAATCGTCTTGTGGTGGTTCTGGAATTTGAGTGTCCAAGACGTACAACTTCTTTTCTTTCTTAAGGACAATCCTTAAGTTTCTGTACCAGTCAAGGAAATTTGTTCCAAATAGTTTATCCTTCTCAAGGACAGATCGTAGGGATGAAGTCGATGCGTTGTTGTTTTCCATTTAGAATTCTACAAAACGATAAATGTGCAATTTTAGTATTTTGAACAGTTTAACTATATTCAATAATGGCTAGATCATCAAATATAGCTCCCACTATTTTTCTCGGATTAAAAGCCCTCACCATTAACGCAAAAATATCATCATATTTTCTAGTGGGTCCAGGATCCCTTTTTCACTTCTTCTTGAGCTTGCTTTGGCAAGTCACCCAAGAATAGGTTATTTAGGTAGGAACCATTCCAATTGCATCCCATGAAACTCTTGGTCCAATTAGGTGAATAACTCTTTTATTCTTTATCCCATGGATAACACCTAATCGTCATGCCTCTAGGCTCATCAATCCAATTGATTCTTGCCTAGTTGCGTCCAAACTCTTGCTTCAACATACACGTTACTAGCTTGTGTCGTCCGAAACACACCATGGTAAATTAAAATTGCCTTGCTTTAGCAAGCCCGAATTTTAATAAACACTGATCATGAAGGGTGTTTTGGCAAGAGAAGGCAAAACGCAATATTTAATTGAGGGATTTTATTTTAATTTGTTTGGTTGATCTTATCAACATGATCTACTTATTTGGATTGGGATATCCACAATAAAAGACCAACCTTGTTTATTATTATCTTATTATTGTTTTTGCTAGCATCGCCATACACACAAAATTAAATAACAAGGCATGAATAATAAACATCCACAAACATAAAAGAAACGTGGCATGGATATGGCCCATAGACTAATGATATTATCAAGCCAATGATAATATCCAATTGCCCTAAATTGCTGAGCTCATCTCCATGTGCTCCACCATAGCTGCGCGCCTAGGGATGTCTTTGTCTCTTGGCTCCTTTGGTTCTCGGGTCTTCTTCTCCATGCTCTTGGCTATCATCTAAATATTTCTAATTCTAGCCTAACATCTAGAATAAATAAATAAAAGCCTCACATGTCGAGGAGAAAAAGACGACTCGCAGGCCGTAAAACCTGATTAATTATTACATTAATTTGATCAGCTCGCAGGCCGTAAACCAAACCACAAAGCAATGAACATTCACAATCCTAGGCCATATCCATCCACCATGCAACAAAGCACATAATACATTTAAAACCAATTTTTAACGCGCTTGTTTAATTTTAATGAAAATGGGTAATTAGGGTTACAGCGATCCAAGGGGTTCAAGCCAACAAGGGGCCCGAACCCCTAGGACTGCCGCCGCCACAAGGCCCGGCCCAAGGCCGGCCGCCCCATTGGCCCGCGGCCTTTGCTTGGCGCGCAAGGCAGGGGGCAGACGGCTAGGGTTTCGGCCCTAGTCTTCCTTCCCTCTTCCTTGTTGCCCAAGAAAGGTTGTTTCCTTATGGATTTAATTCCATAAATTTGTTTACATAATTGAAAACCCCTTTTCAATCATGTGCCCATGATCCCTAATTTTACAAGAACCCAATTGTACATATCTTATGTGATTAAACTCACCAATTCTAACATCCAATGTTAAATTGGATCTTGTTTTATTGAATCAAATTCAATTTTGCATCTACTATGCCAATTATTTTCAGTTTTCGCGTATTAAACAATAAAACAGTGTGTAAACTGAAATCGTAACACAAACATCATGTTATGCTCTACGACCTGTGGCTCTGATACCACTATTGGGTTTTCACGTAGGTAACGCAGCGGAATAAAAAAAAATAATTCCTACTTCAAAGCCCACCACGGATCGTCAGGAGGAGATATCATAACATAATAAGAGACATAGTATTGTGTACCTTTTCATTTGTGAGATCACACGAAGAATGATGTCCCTGTCTCTACGGTTGATCCATGTCAAGAGGTGAGATCTAGATTCTTCATTCAAACAAGTGCTAGCTTGAACCCGGAGGAAGAGGGAAGAAGATCAAATCAAAAAAGGACCAAAGAGAGGATCGGCCCCTCTTCTTGGCGCCGACGGGAAGGGCGGACGGGCTAGGGTTCGGCCCTAGCTTGTCTTGCTCTCTCTCTTTTTCTCTCTCCCACTCACTTTGTTATGTCTAATATCATTAAGTGGGACGGAAGCTAAAGCCTCTTTATCTACTCCAACAACTCCTTGTTGTTTCCATAAAAGAGTTTCCTAATTCTAGATGAACTAGAATTATTCCCTTCCTTGAAAATTAGTCCTAGTAAGTTTGCAAGGTGTTGCACAATGATCCTTCTATTAATTAATCATTATTAATTAATCCCAAATCAAGCTCTACTCTATTTGACGTGTGACCCCATAGGTTTCTATTTAGTTGGTAGTAACTCTTACTAACATGGAGCGGTGTCTATAAACACATCCATGCCACCCAACCAATAGAAATAGTCAGTGATCCCGACAAACCTCTCGTGCCCAATATCACATATGCACTATCCTTTTGTCTCCATATCCGTATTGGACACGAGACATAAATAGTCACACTCGTATATCCAATTCATAGTTCCTCGATCCTGGGATTATGCTTATGCTTTCAGATAACATCAATATCTCCATATTGATTTATCAGAGTCTGGCCAGACATTCAGTAAGCCTCATCCCGCGAGTGGCCGTGGATATTTACCCCCATTATGTGGGAGGGACAAATCCTTTATACATCACTACGATCTCTAAGCTTGCTTCCTATCACACCCTATAGCCATCTTTATGATTACCCAGTTATGGTGTAACGTTTGATAACATCAAAGCGCAATATTCCACAACTAGAGTATCTAGTGACTTCAAGTCTAAGGATTGCAAATATATTAGCACTACGAAAAGAGATTGTGACTTGACATAATCTAAAGTATCCTTTTCGTTGTGGGTCGATCCAGTATGCCATTACTCCTAATGCATACCCATGTGTTAGACTTGATATCTCCATATCAATCTACCAACATACTAGTCTATATTTGATCATCCTTTTAATCAATATAGTTGACTAGGGATATTTAAGATAAACAACACATTTTATCTAAGGACTTCATTATATTAAATATCACAATATATAATAAATGAATATTCAAGCCAAAACAATGTTCATACTAAATCTATGATTGCCTCTAGGGCATCAATTCGAACAAGAAGAACTTGTGACAATGACATAATATAATGCAGCCTTCTCGTTGTGGGTCAATCCAGTATGCCATTACTCCTAGTGCATACCCATGTGTTAGACTTGATATCCCCATATCAATCTACCCACATACTAGTCTATAGTGATCGTCATACTAATCAATATAACGGACTACGGATATTAAAGATAAAAAACATTTGAAATCTAAGAACATAATTATATTAAATATCTCCATAGAGTATAAATAAATATTCTAGCCAAAAAAATGTTCATTCTAAATATAGATTGGCCCTAGGGCATCTACTCCAACGACATTGCGACCTCTTGACAAAGGAGTGCAATTAGTCATAGATCAGCCGCGGCATCAACTCAACTTGCCAACATGCCGCCACTTCCCCCACAAACTTTCCCGACTCCGCAACGTATAAACTTGCCACCGCCAGCTCCACTCACACAAGGTGTCCAACCAGAGCGAGTTTCAACAGGAAATTCCTATGGGCATTATCCTATGGGACCACCACTGCAGTTCACGTATGGCGTTCAACCACAAGTGGTGGGTACTGTGCCCTATGATTAAATATTCCATACATTCCCGTTATGACCGCAACATCCATGTTCATACCAGGAACGGCAACTCAAAAAATAATGTCAACTTTGGAGCAGCACTTTGATAATTTTGTAACCAATCAGAGGGTGTCATTTCGAAACTCGATTGTGAACTACCGATTCCACGTGATATATATTTGATGCCTAACCCTGCAGGTTACAAGCCGCCAAAGTGGGAAAATTTTGATGAAGTCAACGGCAACGCGCAAGAGCATGTAATGCGTTTTGTAGATATGATGGGTCCACATGGAGCATATCAAAGGTTACGTGATGCGCAATTTTTCAGAATCTTACCATACATGTCACATACAAATGGTATAGATCAATAGAGGCAGGATCCATTCGCACCCGGGAGGATATGGTGAAAAAGTTTTACACCGAGTTATGTCAAGTTGAGGAGACAGCGACGACAATTCTCTAGTCACGGATGCATCAGAAACACCATGAAGAAGGAGTCGTGTTTATTAAGAAATTTCAAACGGAATCACTCGAGTGTATAGACGAGGTGAAATTCGTATTGTGGAAATCAATTTACAAGGAATGGGAGATGAGTACAAGGCCATGCCAATCAACCTGCAAATGCCAACTTTCTCGAAGTTGATTGACTGTAAAAGAAATATTCAGCCGATAGTGGAGAAACAAAGAAGGAATTTCTTGTAGACAAGATCTAGTTTGAAGATCGGGTGATTCAGTTATAAGAGAGGATGTGAAGTTGAAGTTAATGTTGTTTAATTGCAGAAGGCCCAGAAACTTCCACCAAAATTAAATCCACCATTGCCATATTCTATTGGCGAAGTAACCAAGCTTTGTAAGAAACGACAAAAAATATGGAGTGTTGTCTGCAATGGAAAAGGCCCCTACAGGAGAGCAGCTAACGGACCCAAAATGGTGTTATTGTCATGGACAAGTATCGCATCCTACAGTTGAATGCAGGAAATTGAAGTGGCTCGTTGACATAAAAATTACATAAAGGGAATTGATCATTGAAGAACCGTTAAGGATGTTCGTAATAATCCTTTACCATATCATTCCACATAAGAGTCCAAAGGGAAGGAAGTAACAATAGTAACTAGTGTGGATCATGAAGAAATAGGAGATAAAGAAATACCAATTATGCTTGATTTCCACTATGATGAAGATTACAGAACTGACACAGAGGATTCTCTTGCAGAACGAGTGGTAGATTCACCAAATTTGAAAGGTTTTATGATGAGATGAATTTCTCAAGAACATGTCGTTTGGAGATGACAAAAGCTATTTTGCGTGTGGTAGTAGATTTAAAGGATGATTTAATAGTCTCGAATGGAGAATTTGTCAGGTATGTTATATCAAATGGCCCAATAATGTCATTTTCTCAAGTGGATAAGAAAGAAGATGCGAACCATCATAGGCATTTGTATGTAACGACCATTGTTAATAGGATCGAATTCAAGAGGGCTTTTGTTGATGGAGGCGTAGCTGTGAATGTGATACCAGTTAGTACTTTGGAATTAGCTAGTATTCAAGAGAAGAAGATAGTGAAACGACCGTCTCCTTTTCTTGGGTTTGGAAGTGAGTCAAAGATGACAGTTGGTTGGATTCGCTTGGGAATACAGATTAGGAAGATCAAATTTTAAGCCAATTTCCATGTGATAAATGCGAACACCACTTATCACATGATTATTGGTTGCGCATGGATACATCCTTTTGATGCAGTACCCTATACAGCGCATCAGATGATGAAATCCATATGGAAGAATAGAGTTGTGGATATCTCATATTCAGTGAATCCTTTCAACTTGAATGAAGCTCATCTGACGGAATCCGTTTGGTTTATAGAGATGGGAGATGAAGAAACGCCATTTTCTTTTAATCCCACACCATTTCCCAGATGGGAGGAAATCAAAGACCAGTTACCTGCTGGAGTCATGTTGATGAGAGAAACTGTGAAAGAAGAATAGTCTGCAAAGGAGGAAGTGCCAAAAATGGTGCCCTCATAAAAAGAACATTTATTACCTGAAGAGAGTAGTCGAACATGGTACTGATGGAAATAAAATTAGTAGCTTCTATCGGAATGGGAGGAAATGTTACCACATATGAAGGTGTGTGGGGTCGTCCTCATGAAATCTCACTGAAGATGTCCCTGAGAAAATCAAAAGGCGATAAGACGTAGAAATGGAAGATGTTTTGGATGAAACACCAATGGAGAAATTGAAAGAAGCTCCAAAATGCAGGGAAGATTCTGCAAAACCATATAAACAAGAGTTAAAAGAAGTATTGTTGAGACCAACACAAGAAAAGAAAAGAAAAGAAAAGAAAAGAAAAGACCAGTGTTTTTGTCAGTTGATCATGATGCAAGCGAAGTAGAAGGCCTATTAACATCGCTCAAAGAGTACAAGAATGTATTCGCATGGGAATATGATGAAATGCACGGGTTAGACACAGAAGTCACAATGCACAGGTTGGATGTAGTCCCAGATGTGAAACCAATCAAGTAGAGCACAAGGAACTTTCTCCCTGAAGTAGAAATGAAGATCAAAGAAGATATAGAAAATTTCTCAAAGCCGGATTCAACAAAGCTTTGCATCATCCCACTTGGCTTGCGAACATTGTTCCCATGATAAAGAAGAATGGGCAGCTACGTGTATGTGTTGATTTTAGATATCTAAATCGATTTTGTCCAAAGGATAACTTTCCTCTACCAAATGTAGATCTCCTAATAGACTCTACAGTAGGGAATCAATTGTTTAGCTTCATGGATGGTTTCAGTGGATGGACCCTGAAGATTCCAAGAAGACGGCTTCGAATACCTTGAACATAGGTTCATCAATATGTCATGATCTACTTTGAGTTTTAATCTCTTTGTCGCACGAACATCATTGTAGATACCTGCTTGAGTCAACAAAGGCTCCAAGTATTCCAAGATATACTTAGTCCATTCTTCCACCATATCCAATTTTTCCATAAATGTCTGATGAATAATCTCAGTATAAGGATATAACCGACTTCAAGACCAAGTATTTGGATTTCATACACTGACAAGATCCCAATCATTTCTTGTAGGAATAGGAGTCAACAATAGTGTATCCTTTTTCTGAAAAATTTGGTAGATTTGTGGCTTTAATAGTAGCGTAATAATAATCTTCTCCGTCAAATTAAGGAGCTTTACGCCATAATTCTCTGGGAAGTTCTGGTAAATCTTCTGGTTCCTTTACATACTTTGTTCTAGCAATTTCTTTTACATCAATAACACATGAAATAACAAGATTAGTTACGTTATTGAAGGTATTCAGCAGATTTATTGATTTTATTTAGTTTGTTCTACATATATCTAATTTCTTATTTTGGGGAAGAATATATTGTTGTAAAAAAGAACTAGAAATAAGATCTACTAACCTTGATTTGTTGATGCAACTTCGAAGAGACGATTGATCTTGATGAAGATTTGATAGAGTTATTAGATCTGCTACTGGAACGTTTCTTCTCTCTCTGAGTGAAGCTTAGAGGATAACATTGGAGTAATGTGATGGAATAGGTACTTATGTCAAGTCTGTTGAGATTACACGACCTTTTAGCTAGCTCTTGCCTCGATAACCGTCGAAATCGTGTGAATGTTGGTTTTACCTATGTCATAACCAAAACCCCATTAAATCCTATGCATGACCCTAAAAAACCTAGGCAACGATAAGTTACATGAGTCTAGGGTTTCGAGGAATTCAAATAACTACATGGATTACACGTGTGTACGTGTTTTACACTCAAAACCCACTAAGTGTGGTTTCAAGGGAAAAATGGGGCTAATGTAGATAGTGCATTCTAGATACATCAGTAGTTAACCACATGGAATCCTAAGATAAGGCCTACTGGTAATCTATCAACATTTTATAATTACCATGATCATATCTCACTTATCCATTCGAGGACTGTGAGACAGGGCTCCTCGTATATGAACCATAAGGAAGTCAAGGGGTCTAAGTGGATTGGAGGCTAGAGTAAGGCTCGTTGTGCACGAGCTGCTACAGCTATACTCGCGTGCAACCCTTGTCTGTTATCTGAGAGACATGCGAAACACTCGCCAATATATACGGTCGACCGAACACGTTTCCGAGGCAGTTTAACCGTCCCATGCGGATATGTAACTCCACATAACGGTTGTTCTAGACTAGTATATAGGAGGGTTTCCATCTGATAGAGGTTGAATATTTTTATTACCCAACCCCTTGCTTACTGTCTCACTCTTAGATATCTGACTTGGCTTACTCTTACCCTTTTCTACTTAATCTCTTACTCTTGATCCTTGTGATTCGTTGCTTGTTCTTGTCTATTGCATGTACATGCTCGAATCGTTATCCTACTTTCTCTTGCATACATTTGTGAAAGTTATCATATATGTGATGTTTCAAACCTGCAATTGCGGGATTGAATTTTTGCTTAAACAATTTTCTCAAAAAGAATGGAGCATATAACTGGACAGAGGAGCATCAAGAAGAATATGAGAAACTAAATAAGTTGTTAGTATGTACACGAGTCATGATCGCGCCTCAACTTGGATCCCCTTTGATCCTCTAATTGACTTCAACGAAGAAATCAATTGGTGCTTTATTAGCTCAAGAATTTGAAGGAAAAGAGAGACCTATCTTATATATTTCTCGAGTACTGGAAGTAGCTGAATCAAGATATACAGACATTGAGAGACATTGCCCTGCACTCTTTTTCGTCATCAACAAGCTAAAGCATTATTTCGTGTCTCATAAGGTTGTGGTGATGACTAAAAGCGATCCCATACGATTTCGTTTAGCACATACTTCTCCTTGTGGGAGATTGGCCAAATGGTTTATGACAATATCCGCATACGATATCACATGTGCGCTACCGAAGGCCATCAAATACCAAGCAGTTGCTGATTTACTGGGGCAATTCTCATATGCGAAATACGAGCCCATGATAGAAGACATGCCTGAATAACTAGAGATTCATGCGATAGAACCACTTTACTGAAAATTACATTTCCATTGTTCATCAACAAGAACAGGAGGGGGCACATGTATTGCGTTGACAAAACCAAATGGCGAAGTAATTCAGATGTCATGCAAGTTGGATTTTGCGGTTACAAACAATGAAGCTGAAGACGAAGCACTAATCGCAGGTCTTCTTGCAGAAAAGGCCTTAGAAGTTCAGATCTAATAGTATGGGAGATTCCAAACTTGTTGTGAAACAAGCTTCAGGAGAGTATGCCTTCAAAGAAATCAATCTCTTAAGCTACAGATCGATTGTGCATAACGTGGTTCAAATATTTTGATCAGTTACATATGAACATACACACGGATCTGATAATCGTTATGCCGATGCTCTTGCTACTCTTGGATCAAATGTAAGTACTGATAAATGTCCAGCGAAGATTTTTATCGAAGTTAAGGCTACTCCGTCTTTACTAAAGATTTTTGGAAAATGATGTTGTGGAACAAGAAGACTAGAGAAAACGCATCTTATACACGATAGTTGAAGGAACAAGTAAAGAAAATTGGGTCTCAACAAAAGGATACTGTATCCACGACAATCTTCTCTATTTCAAAGGACCTGGGGTATTATATGAGATGTGTTCCGAAGAAGAAGGCAAAAACCACTCGGACAAGAACCATGAAAAGTCTCGTGGAGATAATGAAGTCTCGATCTACATAAAAGCACAACGCTATGGAATCTATTGACCTCATTTGAGTGGTTATGCTGCGATTCTGCAAGGAATTTGCGATAAATGTTCACTAATCAAAGATTCTATTGAGATTTGTGCTACAGATGCTGATTGGCGAAAACCTCTAGTAGATTACCTTAAGGTTCATCAACATGTCATGATCAACAAATCAAGAGAAAAGCGTGCAGATACGTATTTAAAGAAGATTTGCTATGGCGAAAAGGATTTGATGGGAGTTTGCTCCAATGTCTTAACAGAAAAGAAATCCTAGAAGCTATGGGATTATCTCATCAACTTGAGCATCAAGGAGGTGCGAAGCTCTGTAGACAATTCTTGACTCTAGCTTTTTTTGGCCGACTATGGAAGCTGATTGTCGCGAGAAAGTCAAAATATGTCAGAAATGTCAATTCCATGGTTTGGTGTATGCGCCAGCTGTCGATTTACATGTTTTGGGAACACCTTGGCCTTTTCATACTTGGGCTCTTGATTTCATAGGTCCTATTTGCCATGCTTCCAAAAGGATATCAATTTATTCTTACACGAACTGAATTGTTCACTAAGTGGGTACAAGCAATACCTGTGAAAATTGCTAATGCGTTGACAGTGGCGAAGTTCATTACTGAGAACATAATCTATCGCTTTGAGATTCCAAACACTATTCTTTCTGCTAAATGGAGCACATTTTGCCAATCGCCAAGTGGATTTGAAACTAGCTGAGTATAGCAACATACAGGTGTGCTCTACTCCTTATTATTTAAAGGGAAATGGACAAGCAGAAGCTATAAATAAAACTCTCATCTCGATTTTGAGTAAGCCAGTCGCAGGTGACAACAAGAACTGGGAAGACACTCTCAATGTCGCATTATAGGCATATCGCACATCACCAAGAATTCCCACTGGAGTTTCGCCATTTTTACTTTGTTATGGAGCTGAAGCCGTGGTACTCATAGATTCAAGTTGCATTCGGCGGGGCTACCTCTAACTGCATTATACGAGAATGAAAGAGAACAAGATTTGGTTTTATTAGAAGAAACGTATGATCAGGAAAAGAGAACAAATCTTTGATATCTAGAAATAATCGCAAATAAATATTTTCAAACTCGATATTTTGCTAAGGCTAATTTAGTTTTGAGGGATTCTGATCATTGTATGTGAGATGCTGCACCCAAGTTTGTTCAAGCTGGGAAGGTCCATTCAAAGTGAAAGAAGTTTTCAATAGCGACCATTGCATGATACTACGATTCGGTGAAATGCCACCACACCAAATCCAATCAATATGCGATGGTTTAAGAAATATTACCCTTTATTTTTTTACCAAGATGTATGCTATTGATTTCTCCTCCCACATGAGGAACATGATTAATAATAATAAATCTCCCATATGAGGGATCAGTTATCAATCTGCCTTGTGATATTTATTATGTCTTGCATTTCTTTATTGTATATTTTTTTTTTATCATGAGCCACTTTCACAACAAAAGATCTGAGATAAGCCTATTTGTTTAGATAGCAGCAAAGAATTGAAAAAGTCTATCTGTTTAGATAGCAGCAGAGAATTGAAAAAGCATATCCGTCTAGATAGCAGCGACATTTGTCGCACCTAATTATTATAAAGAAATGTTGATATTGAAAAGACTATATCTCTAGATAGTAGCAATATTTCAACGATATGTGAAAAACTTATCTGATTAGGTAGCAGCAATATTCGAATATGCGAAGAGCCTAAAGCAATAAAAATTAAAGAAAAACATGTAATATATTCGCTCATCAGGAGGAAAAATCTACCGTGCGATTGACAAAAACCACATTGACAAATGCATGTTTAGAAGACATGTTCATCACAATAAACTACTTTTCCAAAACATATCAAAACAGAATATAACTTCCTACATTGAAATACTCAAACAAGACATGATCTAAAGTGTCCTGTGGATTCACGATGATGGAATCTTTCTCTATCGTAGCTATGAATTTCTTCGTAGCGGAAACTTTCTCCTTCATATCCCCATACTGCTTGAAGGATCTTTTAGCTTCTTGCCCCACTTCATTCAACTTGTGAGACTCAGTGTTAAGTTCTTGATATTTGAACTTAAAGCATGGCAGAATTATGGATCTTTGCAAGCCTTCGAAGAAGGAATTCGAAATCAAGCGCTCCACAAGCATACAATTGTACGCGCCTTACAGTGCCCATATAGTACTTTGCATTTATATGAGAAAGGGTTGTCGGTGTAGTTGCAGACATTTGCTCTAAGACTCGCACTATGTCATTTAGAAAGATTCCTCTCTAAGAAGGGGGCAGATCCATTGCTTTAGCAAATGCTTTGGGGGTGTGTGAGGCGCATTTTTACAATCCAATCTAAAGTCGATTACTTAATGAATGCACATAAGATCAATAAAATATGTTCTATATGAAAGATTAAACAAATACATACCATTAATCGACATTCTTTAAGAAGATACATGTCCCTTCAATAATCTGTTTAAGAGAAGGAATTTGCAAGGAATTTGCTTGACCATTTGTGGATGCCTCTTGTTGAGCTGATTGGCTATCTACAAAAGTCTATTATTCAAAGTATGCATCGGGAATGACACATATTTCTCCTGCTACGACAGCTGTATTTTATCTCTGAACCCCACAACATCCATGCATTATGTGCTTGTAACGTATCAGGAATTTCACAAGAAATGCGATTATCATCGCATGTAATCTCACAAATAGCTCCATCAACAGAGGTACTTGTATTTTGATGTCTTGTTGAAATGCCTTCAACATGTGCGATATTTCTTGAGTCACAAGTGATATTTTCTGTGATAGAAGTACCACTTTGATTCCCCACATTAGCAGCATTCCTTTATGCTTGAGCTTCATTTATCACTGAAAGTCGATTAGGGATGACAGGCACATCAGTGTTGATGTTTTCTTGACGTTCAACTTGATTTTGAACTGGTTGATTTTCAACCGTCATCTCTTCTTGATTTGAACTATCTTCAGGCACTACGAGAACATCTCCTGTCATAGATGCTGCATTTTCAGTTGTTTCTTCCCTTTCTTGTTCAACAATAAGTTCATGTCTTTCTTCAGATATTTGAGATTTATCTTGTGTCACTTGTGTCCCCTTTGTTTGAACGCACTGATCAAATATCATCACATATTTCGTCTGGCTCTCTGTGATGACTTCAGAAAACGCATGGCAGCTTGGTCTCGAGTCCAAGCTTGTGAAGAAAGAGTTCGAATTTATCACAACAAGGGATCATAGTGTGGCACAGCAGATTGTCTTGCTTGAACTAAAGGATCATTAAACACAAAAGTGTCCAAATTTGGTGAAATAACCTCCTGGGCAATTGAAGCTCTTATCTCTGTCGCACTTGGATTGATATGTCCAGGCACTTGAATCCCGCAGGAATTTTCACCAAATCTATTCCTGTCATAAAATAATGATTTAGATGAAAAGTATACAACTTATATTTTTCATTATCGAAGACAGAATTGATAAAGCACCTCAATGTTCATATGCATGTTTAATATGAACAATATGTTGAAGATTATCATAAACTCCTTTATGAATTGCATGACCTGATTTCATGTGAAATGTTATTATGCTAATTTAAAAGACTCATGATTTGCAATTAACAATATGCATTATGTACCTGATGCTTCTACGCATTTTTTCACCAACCATTGACGTATGTGATGTTTAGACAGTCCATGATTTGATGCTTGAAAGATAATTTCTTGGAAATTTAATGAAAATTTTAAGATTGTACTTTCTTCATCTTTCTCTCCAATTGTTTCCATAAATGCTGATTGAGTCTCTCGCATCTGAATTTCATCAGCGACTGATCTGTTTTCCTCTAAACTCCTTGACATAGCTAATTCCACATGATCTTCTTCTTTTTTTCTTAAACGTTCTCATTCAGTTTCATCTTCCTCTGCTTTCTTGCGAGATTCTTCCATTGCTCTCTTTGCTTCTCTCTTTCTTGATTCATAGACTCTCGTTTCTCCTTCGGTACCTTCAGGTATTTGATCTACAGAAATTGCGTCCAGCGTTTCTTCACTATCTGTAAACAAGAACATGTTGATGTTACTTCGGAAAAAAAATAATGTAAATGTAAAGTTAGAGCAAGAAATAGTTGCCCTTTTTAGCATCAAATGTCGCTTTTGGGTTATATCCAACAAAGTATGCAATACTCTATTAATTTGATTGACGAGCTATAGCTAAATCTTTCTTCGATATCCTTTCATGTAACTTGGCCTTACTCCTACTTCTTGGAAGTTTGACGTGAGGAACTGGTTCTTCAATTACTACTGTGTTGGTCTTCTGCCGTTTTGACCTCCTACTAATCTTTGTATTTGGTACAATTGTCTAAGATTCATTGGTTTTTTTTGTCTTCTTCTTCTTTGAAGTTGCATCAGATGCGACGATCGAACCAATGAAAGTAGAAAGTTCTGCACGGATTTTTAACTCCAAAGTCTAGTCCATTTTTATTGCAGGTGCGATTATTTCTTTCTTTGACACTTTTACACAAAGAACATTGATGATTGCTTCACCACGAAGACCATACGGGAATCTCCTGAAGAAACACTGTGAGACCTCGAGTTTGCTAAAAAATAATTAAGGATGTCGTCTTTAAATAAAAATTAAAAATTAAAAAAAAAAATCAAAATGTTAAGATGTTGAACCGTTGGTTGATTTTGATTTAATATGTTTCTATGGGAGAAATCTTGTTATTCGTGTTTGGTGACATATGTTTCGAATGTTTTTTTGTAATTGCGTGATATTTATGTGAATTTAGATGCAATTATCTAGAAATATGTTGGTAAAACTTTTGTATGTTGGTTATATTTTCATTCTGCAGAATCCATGGTAGGCTTTTACTTAATTTTTTTTGGCCACTAAGGTTAGTGTCCTAATGTACACATGGCCCGTTGTAGTGACTCCATAGTGGTGTTTGTTTGGTTACCTTACTTGATGAGTAAGGTGCCTATTTCATTACACAATACATAACCTTTTGCATAGTAAAATAATATGCTCATGTTTGTAGCTGTTTTAGAATTTAGAAATTAAATCATTTACTATTCTCACACGCCTATGCTCTTTTATATCGATCATTCGGAAATGATCTCTTCCACTCATAGAAATGGCTTTTCCTTAAAGAGGTGGACAGTGAGTTTTGGTTGGTTACTATTTGATTTTTTGCGCCAACAGTGAGTTCGAAAGCAAGAGTATGAACAGTTTAATCTGTGTTGTCTTTGATATCAGCTATTTGTGAGAGGTAGGGGAAATCTAACTTCTAATTTTCCGCAGTTACAGTCTATTTTTGTATATATTGGTGGTGTGATTTTTACAACTTTTGAGCTTTCTGTTGATTGACTGGTGATTGATAAATTACGCTGTTTATGTATTTGGTGCCGCATATTGTTGTGTAATAACTGGCTGGTGTGTTAAGTAGGTTTTATATTTCTAGGCTAGTGGTTAGGCGGTACCTGGTGGGGTGTTTGGCTCACCCCTCTGTCTTACAGGTTGAGCAAGATTTGACCAGGTTGCGTTGTTAATTGCTAAAAAGTGAATTGTTTAGCTAAAAGAATTTTTTTTAGAGATTTGTTGATATTTATAAAAAATGTCATTTTTGATGAGCTGGTGTATCTTTTTACTAATTTCAGTCACGTACCGCTTTTTAGAAATTTGAATAAAATTTTTATTTCAGAGGACTGTGTGTCCTGCTGAGTAGGACAGAGCACGGACTAGGTTGGGCGGGTGAGGGCTTTGTTTCCTACCCAACCCAATGATACCGGGTTGGTCATGTCGATACCCAAACCCAATGAAGTACTCGACAAACCCAAAATCGATCAAGCCTTTCGACTCGGACCGGTTTGTCCGGGTTTAGACGGGTTCAAAATGTTGCAAACCGTTAGCAAACTTATTGTCTATTAACAAGACATATTTGGTGCAAATCAGAAGAAGAAACAAATTTAAATCTTACTGGTACATAATAAAGCTGAAACTGACATTCTAGTCGAATGATAAAATCATATTAATGCATAAGTTGAGGAAAATCAACTAAAACTATTGTTCGGACTTATAGAGTTTAAATTGGACGGTATTATCTATCTAAAAAATATGTAAATTGTTCATATAAAATTTTAATCAGACTGGACCTGCCCTAATCGGTTTTTCCAACATCAAACACATGATCAATCAAAGTTAGTTCGGGTTCGCAATTCTATACCCATACCCAATCGAGTAGCATGAACGGGTGTTGAACTCGGACCGGTTTGGGGCAGCCGGTTTGGGCGAGTTTTGCTCACCCCTACTGTTAGGGGAGTTTTGGAGGTCTGAAAGTGTCAGACTAGCTGATATTATCCGCATGTTTATCGTTTAATAGATTTTCTTTATCAAAAGTGTGATCGGGTCGTCACAAACTCTGCCATAAAATTGCATGATTAATATTAATAAATATCTTAATATAGTTTGACAGAAAGTATAAATTTTGTGTATTCAACTTCCTTTATAAAAATCATGGCTGTATTTCTCTCTCTCTCTCTCTTGAAGAGAACATGCGATCCGCACTTTTTTTCTCTTGCAAAATTTGATCAGCACACAAATGCTTCTCTTAGTCCGAAATGGGATAATATCCATACTATGATGAATCTTTACAACAAATAGATCTAAATGGAAAAGTGCCTTTCAAGATAACAGGATCTCTTGTTGGTCGAACCTGAATCGATTTTGCAAGAATCGTAATTTGCGATTCCAATAATTCGACCAGCTTAGTGTCGCTTTCCCTTTTCTGTGACCAGATGGTTGAGTGAAAGGTAGAAGTGCAATCTGATGAGGAGCACAATCACCAGTTAAAAATATCTTGTAGCAATCTTGCCTTATAGTAGTAGGCCAAAAAGAGGGGTCTACATCATCAAAGCCTAATTGACAACACACTTGAGTGGGATCATAATCAATTATTATGATCTCATAGCTTTTACATTCATCAGCACATTCGAAAAGCGCTGGCAGTGATCCTGGAGCGCACCAACTCATAAACCTCCAATAGAATCTTGGTACTTTAGTAACATCATCAGAATTAAGAGCTTTATCAGTGACAGGATACATATATCCATGCGAAACTATATCTTCCATAGTTTTTGAATAAGGTCGATGTTTGAAATAACTCCTGTCATCACAGATTAAAGTCCAAATGCATTAGTTTCCTTTGTCTTGTACCAACGCCATAGTCTTGGAAAAAGAAGACTTCTTTGGCTCGAGGTGCATCCCACAATTTAACCCTCGTTGGAATAGGCGCATAATGAGGCCATCTCTCGAAAAACCACATTGTCAGAAAGGCTACATTCGTATATGTCAATGCATCGACTCTACCACGAGATTTTTTAGAATTAATCATTGCTTGATCCAATCTATAGTACAGAGAGCCTAAAACCAGAGGCCCTAAAGCTACATTTTGACAAAGAGAAAGACATACTGCAAGAACGAGTACATGGCAGAAAACACAATCATGGGGATGGCCATCTATCAGGTACATGGATAACCATACACACAAGAAGCCACAAAGTGTAGACGCATGACCTTTCCCAGCCAAATAAACCTCAGCCTTTGGATCTTGCTTTCTCAACTCTGAAGCAATTTTGGTGTTTGCATTGTCGCGGAAGAGATATGTAACCCACCTTGTCAAAACATTTTTTGCGCTCGTCTCGAGGAATAAATAATTTTTTGCACGTTTGCATGAAGTCCATGTCGAAGCTATCTTTTTGACTTCTTGTATGTCTTCCACAATTTGCTCAAAAAGTACAATTTCGTCTGAAGTCTTTTGCGGAGACTAAGGGTCTACGCGTCCAATAGATGGAAGTTTAAACAACATATCTACATCTTCAAGACTAGGTCTAGCCTCAAAGGATGCGAAATGAAAACTGAGTTTTCTTCGAATACCTTGAAAATAGATTCATCAACATGTCTTGATGTACTTAGAGGTTAAACCCTTTGTGGCACGAACAAAATTGTAGATACCTTCTTAAGTCAACATAGGCTCATAGTATTCCAAGATATACTCATTCCATTCTTCCATCATATCCAATTTTACCATAAACGTCTTGTGACTAATCTCAGTATAAGGATATAAACCGACTTCGAGACCAAGCCTTTAGATTTCATTTACACTGACAAGATCCCATTCATTTCATGCACAAATAGGAGTAAAAAATAATGTATCCTTTCTGAAGAAATTGGTAGAGTTTTGGCTTTAAGGGTAGCATGATAATAATCTTCTCCGTCAAAGTAAGGAGCTTTACGCCATAATTCTATGGGAAGTTCTGGTAAATATTCTGATTCCTTTAAAGCTTTTGTTCTATCCATGTCTTTTACATCAATAACACATGAAACAACAAGATTAGTATACATTATTGAAGGTATTATGCATATTTATTGATTCTATTCAGTTTGTCCTACATATAACTAAATTCATATTCGGGGAAGATCATCTTCCATGATTTCAATTGTTGACAAAAAGAAAAATAAGATCTACTAACTTTGATTTATTGATGCAACTTCGAAGAGATGATTGATCTTGATGAAGATTTGATAGAGTTGTTAGATCTGCTACTAGAACGTTTCTACACTCTTTGAGTGAAGCTTAGAGGATAACAATGGAGTAATGTGATGGAATAGCTACTTATATCACGTCTGTTGAGATTACACGACCTTTGAGCTAGCTCTTGCCTCGGTAACCGTCAAAATCGTGTGAATGTGGGTTTTACACATGTCATAACCAAAACCCCATTAAAGCCTATGCACGACTCTACAAAACCTAGGCAATGATGATTTACAGGGGGCTAGGGTTTCCAGGAATTCAAATGAATGCGTGGATTGCAAGCGTGTACGTGTTTTACGCTCGAAACCCACTAAGTGTGGTTTCACGCGCAAAATGGGCTAATGTAGATAGTGCAATCTAGATACATCAGTTGTTACCCACGTGGCATCCTAAGGTAAGGCCTACTGGTACTCTATCATCATATTATAACTACCATTAGCATATCTCACTTATCCATTCGAGGGTTGTGAGACAGGGCTCCTCAGATATGAACCATACGGGAATCAAGGGGTCTAAGTGGTTTGGAGGCTAGAGTAAGGCTCGTCGCGCACGAGCTACATCTATACCCGCGTGCAACCCTTGTAAATTATCTGAGAGACATGCGAAACACTCGCCAATCGGTACATTCGACCGTACACGTGTACGAGGCAGTTAGATAACTGTCCCATGCGGTTACGTAACTCCTCATAACGGTTGTTTAGAGACTAGTATATATAGGATGGTTTCCCTCTGATAGAAGCCGAATCGTTTTTATTACCCAACCCCTTGCTTACTGTCTTACTCTCAGATATCAGACTTGACTTACTCTTACCCTTGTCCACTTAATCTCTTACTCTTGATCCTTGTGCTTTGTTGGTTGTTCTTGTCTAATGCAAGTACACACTCGAATCCTTTTCATACTTTCCCTTGCATACAGACGTTAATTAGTTTGTTTGCATCACTTTAAAAACCAAATCACTATATTAATATACTACCTCTGTTTCTTCTCTTTCAACTTAGGTTGACTTTTTTACCCGTAACTGGGTCACTTTGACTCGGTGGTTTTGATAGCAAAACGATGCAATTTTTTGGCATTTTTTTCATAGTATTGTAGACTAAGTATTTTGAAGATCCCTGCAAGTAGTTCATGATTCAATCCCAGACCAATTTGGTTGTAAAGGAACCTACACCAAGAAAATATTCTAATTTACACCTCCAACTCTCATTCTCACCAGTTAGAGTTAATACAGAAGCTAACTAATACTAGTCCAGTGGACTTGTACCTAATAATTAGGCATATGCATCACCTCAACTCACCAACTTCCACATTATTGTGATTACAAATCAATGTTTAGAATAAAATATGTGCTCATAATTGTGGTTGTGAAAGATTCAGACAACCTTGTCCCTGAAATCTAGCCATTCAAGCTCAGGAAACCTCAACAGAGAGTTAATACATAGGCTAACTATTAATAGTCCAGTGGACTTGTACCTAATAATTAGGCACATGCATCGCGTAAACTCAACAACTTCCACAGTGTTGTGATTGTGAATTAATCTTTAAAACAATATCTCTGCTCATAGTTGTGATTGTGAAATATTGTTAAGACCATGCCCTCAAATATGGTCATTCAAGCTCAAAAAATCGTCAACAAAGAGTTAATACAGAGGCTAACTACTACTAGTCCAGTGGACTTGTACCTAATAATTAGGCATATGCATCACCTAAACTGGTCACGAACTTCCACATTTGTTGTGATTTTTAATCAATGTTTAGAATTACATATGTGCTCATAGTTGTGATTGTGAAAGATTGTGACAACATCGGCCCTGAAATTTGGTTATTCAAGCTCAGAAATTCCTCAGCGGAGAGATAATACAGAGGCTGACTAATACTAGTACAGTGGAATTTTACCTATTAATTAGGCATATGCATCACGTAAATTCAATAAGTTCCATTGTTGTGAATGTGAATCAATGTTTAGAATAATATATGTGCTCATAGTTATGATTTTGAAAAATTGTGACAACCTTGATCCTGAGCCACTCAAGCTCGCGAAATCCACAACAGTGAGGTAATACGGAGGCTAACTACTACTAGCCCAATATACTTGTACCTAATATTTAGACATATGCATCACGTAAACTCAACAACTTCCACATTGTTGTGATTGTGAATCAATGTTTAGAATAATATATGTGTTCTTAGTAGTGATCGTTAAAGATTGTTACATCCTTGACCCTGAAGTGTGGCCATTCAAGCTCATGAAATCCTCAACAGAGAATGAATACAGAAGCTGACTTCTACTAGTCCAATAGACTTTTACCTAATAATTAGGCATATGCATCGCGTAAACTCAACAACCTCAACATTGTTGTGATTGTGAATCAATGTTTAGAATAATATATGTGCTCATATTTGTGATTGTGGAAGATTGATACAACCTAGTCCCTGAAATCTGGCCATTCAAGCTCAGGAATCCTCAAAAAAGAGTTAATACATGGGCTAACTACTACTAGTCCATTGGACTTCTACATAATAATTAGGCATATGCATCAGCTAAACTCAACAACTTCCACATTGTTGTGATTGTGAATTAATCTTTAGAATAATATATGTGCTCATAGTTGTGGTTGTGAAATATTGTTACAACCATGACCCTGAAACATGATAATTCAAGCTCACGAAATTCTCAATAGAGGGTTAATACAGATGCTAACTACTACTAGTCTAGTGGACTTGTAATAATTAGGCATATGCATCACCTCAGCTCAACAACTTCCACATTGCTGTGATTGTGAATCAATGTTTAGAATTATATATGTTCTCATAGTTGTGATTGGGAAATATTGTGACAACATTGGCCATGAAATCCTGCCATTCAAGCTTAGAAAATTCTCAAGAGAAAGTTAATACAGAGGAAAACTACTACAAGTCAACAAGACTTGTACCTAATAATTAGGAATGTGCATCATGTAAACTCAACAACTTCCACATTGTTGTGGTTCTGAATTAACGTTTACAATAATATCTCTGCTCATAGTTGTGATTGTGAAAGATTGTGACAACCCTGACCCTGAAATCTGGCAATTCTAGCTCTGGACATCCTCAACAGAGAGTTAATACAGAGGCTAGCTACTACTAGTCCAGAGGAATTGTTCCTAATAATTAGGCATCTGCATCACGTAAACACAACAGCTTCCACATTGTTGTGATTGTGAATCAATGTTTAGAATAATATCGATGCTCATAGTTGTGATTTTGAAAGACTGTGACAACCTTGATCTTGAAATCTGGCCATTCAAGCTCATGAAATCCCCAGCAGCGAGTTAATACATAGGCTAACTATTACTAGTCCAGTGGACGTGTACCTAATGATTAGGGTATGCATCATGTAAACTAAACAACTTCCACATTGTTGTGATTGTGAATTGGTGTTTGGAATAATATTTGAGCTCATAGTTGTGACTGTGAAAGATTCTGACAACCTAGGCCCTGAAATCTTGCCACTCAAGCTCAGAAAATCCTAAAACTTAATACTGAGGCTATCTACTACTAGTCCAGTGAACTTGTACCTAATAATTAGGCATATGCATCACCGAAACTCAACAACTTCCACATTCTTGCGATTGTGATTCAATGTTTAAGATAATATGACCTTTCAAGCTCAAGATATCCTCCACAGATTACATAAGACTCGGGATGTATGTTTGGGAGATGACTATAACATGAGATGGGTCTCGAGATTCTGAATTTGATCACCAAATCTGCATAGTATCTCCCATATTGCGAAATTTTATTGAGCTCATTTCAAACATCATTTTTAGTGTTTATGCTGTGCAAGATTTTTAAGATCTTTAACTTCTTTCCTTGACATCTTTAGATATTCAGCTAGTTCCATCTCCTATCAAGTAGACGTATGAAGATGGTAGAAATTGAATCTAAGTACATGACATTGCACATATCATCCACGTGATCTGCAGTGTGAATAGCTACCCATTCCAGTCTTCACCTGATGGATAACCCCGGCACAAGACAAATAACCCTTACACCTCACAAATGAGTGATAAGTAGTAGAGTATATGAAATTTGAAGCCTTGCAGGAGTATTTTGAAGCCCCCTACAACTAGTTCATGGTTCATTTCCTCCAACTTTTATCAGTTGTTTGATTTGGACAAATACTACCAGATGTCTAGATCCATAAACAAAAGATGGAAGTTCAGCGCAAAAAAAGGCAGAGAAATGATTGAGAACCACACACGTTATTAGGGTTTTGATTAGATAGTTGAACACTACTACAAAGAACAATTGAATAATCTCATAACCCAAAATTAGCTCATCATCAAAACCCTAATTTAACTATTTTTACCCAAATTTACATCCTCAGATCACAACTTCTACCATCGAAAGTTCAAAGAGAAATACAGAGGACCTCTTCATCCAGTCCTTCATTCAGTTCTCAAAGAGGGGAAATTGGGCATGATTCAATCCCTGATCGTTCATTGCCGGCGACGAGCACGGCGAAACTTGTCCGGCAGACGAGGCCATCAGCGTCAGGCATCCCTCGCTCCAGGTGCGCCTGACCGGGTAGGAGACTTGCGCGGAAGGCGAGGCGTGAGGACAGGGTCGCGATTTGTGGAGGGCGCAACCGCAGTTGCGGTGGTAAGGACGGCGGGAGATCCCCATCTCCGATCCCGAAATGCAACCTTCGAACATGCCGCCTCCGGCTGCTCCGGTCGACATCTCTGACGACCACCACCACCGACCGATCTCTGGAAAGTTATATTTTGGGGGAAACAGAGGAATTGTCTCTGGACTTCTCTTTCAGAGGCGAGAACGTGGTGGGTTATAAAGGCAGAGGGGAAACGAAACAGAAGTGGGCTCTGGGTGTCATTTTGTTCTAAATATTTATTTGATGCTTCGGGAGTAGAGTGGCACCAGTGTGATGTTTCCAAGTCATTTCTTTTTTGGTAGCCAAAAAGGATTTTTAAGATCATAGTAGTGTACATTAAAACATGTTGTTAGGCTAACCAAATAAAATGCTATAGAACTTATTACTAACAAAGAGGATTCAAATTTTCGTAAATGAAAAGAAGAAACAATAAAACAAAGAGGATTTAAACACGATTATCGTTGGAAGCATACATACCTAGTAGAACTATATACACACATTTTATTTGGCCGTGCTAAATAATGTGTGGCAGAAATTAAGAATATATATTTATGTTTTCTTTCAAACTTTTGACATCACAGAGATACACACATAGGGAATCAAAACCCGCCTTTATTGCTCATGCAAAACAACACGTCGCTGTAGTTAGGAAATGAATCCAACTACTCCATTTCAATCTTCCGACAACGCAACAAGCGATAAATGTATACTTCTAAACTCGCTTTAACCGTTCATGCAAAACTACATGTGGCAGCAACGAGGAAATAAGTTCAACTTCTCCGCCTCAATCTTTCAACTGCGTAAAAGACGTATCTACACGAACTTTGTTCAGATTAAAAGTTGGATCCGTTTGTGAAAAAATAATACAAGGTCATAAACTTTTTGAACTCAAATTTATGAATTTTAATTTAAGATATTGTATATGTACATACCAATAAATACACAATCCTTTTATACTACTATCTCCATCCCTATATGTGTACATTTTGTGTTATGTTTGACTTCGACTCAAACTATTGTCTCCAAATTTGTTTAGTGCCCATAACTTGTTTCTTGAAGCAATTATGTACACGATTTGTTTATTTTGTCCTCTATTGGACTTTTAACTATGAATAATTAATTGAAAACATACTTATAGCATCCAACCTTCCAACTCCACCTCTCATAAAAACTAATAATCAATGCGACGAGCATGCTATACGTGAAAGATTAGTCCTGGTGGTTGCATCACCGAAGTGGCGCAAAATGTTTGTGGGCGTGCGGGTTAATCATATCGCATCTACCGTGTCCGACCATGCACCTATCCAGCTTATTTTGGATCCAAGGGCGGTGTTTAAGCTCCAACAGTCCCGTCGAAGATTTACATTTGAATCGGCTTGGATGGACCATCCGAACCTCGATAATCTGATTCAACGTAGATGGAGTTTGGGTCATCATTGTGTACCTAATAGGATGCAAGCCATGGCTCGTGAATTGAGGGTCTGGAAGTCTAAGACGTTCGGTAATGTGCCAAAATAGCTGCATGATATTCGAGGGCAGCTGCTCGCGCTTTCTAATGGAAGACAGTCCCGCGAGGTGGTTAAACAAAGTCTGGCTTTAAAGGTTCGGTACAATGAGCTGCTCAAAGCTGAGGAGGCGTTGTGGCACCAAAGGTATCGTGTTTCGTGGCTAAGGCTAGGGGATAAAATACTCGGTATTTCCATCAGAGAGCTAGTATGCGCCGTATTCTGAACGCGATGGTGGGTATAGAGGATGAATCAGGGAATTGGATTGAAGATGATGAAGGTGTGATCAATGTGCTATCCCAATACTTTTGCGATTTATTTGCAAGCCGGGGACCGTCACAAGATGAAATTGATAAAGTGGTGGACTTGGTGCCGTCCATCATCACAGAAGTACAAAGACTCCTCCTTGCTGCCCCGTTCACGGCCCAAGATATTGTTGCCGCTTTACAGACTATGGGTCCTTACAAAGCTCCCAGAATTGATGGATTCCCACCGGTGTTTTTTCAATAATATTGGACTTCAGTTGGCCAGGAAGTAACGGACACTTGTTTAGGCATTCTCAACAATGGAGATGAGGTATTTCCCATTAATCACACTCTCATTGTTCTAATCCCAAAAATCAAACAAGCTCGGCGGCCGACTGATTACTGAACAATAAGCTTATGTATGGTGGTCTGTAAATTGTGGCTAAAGCAATTGCTAACCGCCTTAAAAGACTTATGGAAGCATCATACCACCAAACTAGAGTGCTTTCGTGCCCGGGCGTCTGATTACTGATAACTTCGTGATTTCTTATGAGATGATTCACTCAATGGATACGCGTTTGAAGGGGAAAAGAGGTATGGTGGCCTTTAAAGCTGATATGAGCAAGGCATACGACAGGGTTGAGTGGGATTATTTCAGGGAAATTATGATTAAGTTGGGGTTCAATTAGACTTTGGTAACACTGGTTATGAAATGCGTGTCCAAGGTTCAGTACTCTTTTGCTCGCAATGGGGAGGTTGTGGGCCATATCACCCCTCAAAGGGGTCTCAGACATGGATGCCCCTTGTCACCATACCTGTTCCTCCTATGCAATGAAGGTTTATCCCACTCTCTTCTGAATGCTAGTAGGATAGGGATCCCATTACCCCTATGCGTGCTTCTAAGAATGGGCCGTCGCTATCGCACTTACTTTTCGCGGATGAAATTATTTTCTTCTCTCGTGCTGATACTGAGGAGGTGGGAGCGCTTCTTGCGGTATTGCATGATTATGAATTGGCATCGGGACAGAAAATTAACATCCAGAAATCCACGGCGATGTTTTCGTCAAATGTTCCTCAACAACAATAGGAATTTCTTTGTAGTATTGTTGGGGTTCAACTTGTGCGTATGTTTGATAAGTACCTGGGTATCCCTTCAAAGATTAGAAGGTCGCAAGTAACACCTTTCTCAGGTATACTTGAACGAGTCAGCAAGAGGTTGAATGGATATAAGGAAAAGCTTCTCTCGGCCCCAGGGAAAGAGGTATTAATCAAAGCTGTCATACAAGCTATTCCCAGCTATTCAATGTCTTGTATCCTACTCCCTCTTTCACTTTGCAAAAAAATTGAGAGCCTAATTCGAGATTTTTGGTGGAAACAAAAAGAGGGGAATGGAATTTGTTGGTTAGCGTGGGATTGAATGAAGAAATCTAAGCAAGATGGGGGTATTGAGTTCCACGATTTCGATGCGTTCAACCTAGCATTGCTCGCCAAGCAAGGTTGGTGAATTCTTACCAAACCTGATTCACTTGTGGCAAAGGTTCTGAAGGACAAATATTTTCCCTCGAATGGGTTTTGTTGATGCTCGTATTGGTACGAACCCGTCTCAAGTATGAAGAGGAATTATTGAAGGCAAGTCAGTTCTTAAGAGAGGTCTCTATCAAAATGTTGGTCATGGTACCTCCATTAGTGTTTTTGATGGCCGTTGGATCCCTCTGCCCTACAGTTTTAAGGTTTGCTCAAATAATCATTTTAACTCCCAACTTAGAGTTAGTGATTTGATTGATTTTACTACTCGAACTTGGTGCGACAAGCGGCTTAATGCAGTGCTCAACCAAGCCGATGCCCAGACGGTCAAACAACTTGTATTCCCGGTTTTGAGCCAACAAGACACTTCGTCGTGGTACTATGATCAGGACGGATGTTATTCCGTTAAAACGGGCTATCACGTCGCTATTGAAATGTTGTCGGGGGTGGAGGAAAGGGGTAGTACTACTTGCATAAACAAGTTCCTCTCAAAGCTTTGGAAAGCTGACATTCACCCTAGAGCTATCCTTACCACTTGACGCGCGGTTCACGGTTCATTTCCCACATCGTCAAACTTGAGGAAACGGGGTGTCCAAGTCCCGCCAAAATGTTCGTGGTGCCATAGGGAAGATGAATCCGAAGAGCATATTCTACTTCGATGCAAAAAAATCAAATGCTGTGTGGAGAGCAGTGCTTCGGACACGATCCATCCATAAGAAACATTCAACGGTCAAGGATTGGGTTTTTGAGGCGATGGAGGAGTTCTCCCCAGATGAACGAGCTCGATTAATCGCTGGAGTTTGGATTTTATGGAGACATCGAAATGCACGGATCTTTGAGGATAGACATAGCGGTCCCGAGGAGGTGAGAGCTCAAATCCTTCTTGGTGTGGCCGATTTTAAATCTGCAATCCCCGCAAGTATGAATCTGTCCGCCGGGGAACACTCCAATTCGGCGACGAACTCGGGACATGGACTGCACCTTTACTGGGTTGGATAAAAATGAATAGTGATGGTGCTTGGAACCTGCGGAACGAGGAAGCCGGTATAGGGGTCGTTTTTTGTATTACTCAGGGGCAAACACAAGTGGCGGTGGCGGGGTAAATTCCTTGGGTGTCGTCTCCAAAAATCGCAGAAGCTATGGCAGTTCGAGAAGGGCTACAGTTTGCTATCCGGTTCGGGTTCAATAAGGTCCACCTAGGAAGTGATCTTCAAACGATGAAATGTACTTTACTTCCCAAATAGAGTCGCTGAAGGACAGCACCTTGTTTGGGTTGATCATGGCGGATTGTCGAATACTGTCACAGCGTATTTCGCAATTCAAGGTAGCATGGAAACCACGGTCCGCAAATAGAGTGGCGCATTGTTATGCCCAGTTTGGAATGTCCATAACTTATACTAGAGTTTGTCCAGGTATAGTGTCAGTTTGGGCAAAGGATTGTACGCATTCTGATCTGGTTCAGTTGAACCAGCATTAATGAAATTCCCAATTTTCAAAAAAAAAAAAAGCTAACAAGGAGGATCCCAACATAAATTTTTGTTCATTTAGTACCAAATTAAGTTCGACAGCGCAAAAGTTATCTACTTGCTTTGATGGTCTCAAACATGTCACTGTCAATGCTTCGTCATTTTTTAACCCTCCTCTCTCAATACTTCATCACTTCTATTTTCTTTGAGCGAATTCGTTACATTTAATTTAAGATACTATTCTATATTTTAATAAATATTTTTATTTAGTACTCTCTCTTCTGTGTTGACTTGTGAGTTTTTTGCGCACATATTTAGCTAGTAATTGGACTTGCAATGTGATAGAAAAACTATATTTTAACTTCTTTTAAATGTTTCAATATTACCACGCTACAACAACTTGGGATGTTTGTGTGATGATGCAGTGTTTGTGTGATCTTTGTTTTCAGTCCTTCTAGTTCTTCTAGTTCTTTTAGTAATGTGGATGGTATTTCAGATTTGGAAACTTTCTAGTTGGTTTGTCAGTTGTGTTTGTTAGTCTATCCGGTGGTTAGTGGTTGTTTTTCTTCATTTTACTAGGTTCCACCCCGCGCGCGTTGCGCGCGGTGTGGCCTTGGCATGTTTGCTTGTCCGATGGGCGGAGATATACATTTGCTAATGCAGGATTCTTATGTACTGCGTTTGGATGTTATTTTATCGGATTTATACTGTAAATAGCCTCAACATCCGTGAGTGCATCACATTTGTAGTACATTGAATAGTCACGAGATTAGAATAACGAGATAGTAGGCATAGAGTATTTCAGCATCATAGTGAGGTAGTACAGGAGTAGTAGACGAGCGTGTCATTGATGGCAACTTAAATTGGCTACATAGATATTGGTTGCACCTGCCTTTGAATTGGGTGTTGTCTTTTTGGCAACATATATTGAGTAATATGTTTTACAATGATATAGTTCGGCAATCTTTCTTATTATCGGGCTGTAACTACATAATATATGGGTTGTGCAGTCAAACTTGGGAAACTTCTAGCGGCTGATATAATGCAGTGCTCTCAGATATTCAATGTTTGTGAGATAGGTATCGGGAATTTTCTTTGTGTTTTTAATTGATATCTATAATTATCCTATTTTGCTTTCTTATGAGCATCATGAGCTCTCTGAGCCTAACAAAATCATACTCATAACATGTTACCTTCCAAGGTCAATGCTTGTTATCTTCTCCAACCACCCAACATCTATGTCCTTCTGATTTGGGTTTCATCATTTACATGCGTTGCTTGATGTAAATTGAAGATTTATTCAGTAGATTGAGTTGGGTTTGCAGTATCTTGTGCTTGATTCACCTGTCTTGCAGGTTGCATTTATTGGAGATGTGTTTGTGTGAATATGCATGTCAATCAGTTCAATGAGAGGACATGAACGGATGCTATGTATTACCAGTTCATGCACAATCTATTCCATTGTCAACGCCTATTATCTTCCCCAATGAGCCACCATTTCTCTCCTTCTGCTCTAGGTTTCATCATTTAGATGCATTGCTTGATGTGCATCGAAGATTTCTTAAGTAGATTGAGTAGGGTTTGCAGTGTTTGGTGGTTGATTGACCTGCCCTGCAGATTACATTTACTGAAGATGTGTCTGTCTAAGTAATCATGTCAACCAGTTTAATTAAAGGACATGAAAACTTGCTATGGTCTTTTGACCTCCTTCCTTACTTCTGGTATAAAGGCATAAGCAGTTGGCCTAAGTTACAACATACTGTAATTCAATGGACTCTGGTAAGGAAAATACCGATGACAAAGGGAGAAAGACTGCTAAGATGAAGAGCAAGGAGAAGATGAGGAAAAGTAAAAAATATCAGAGTGAGGAAGAATTCACAGAGGACGAGTCTGAGTGGGAGAGTTGGACTGAACATGGTTATGTGGTCGGGAAGGGCTCGGAGACTACGGTGTACTCAGATGCGGAGGAAGAAGATGACTTCTGGGGAACTGATACGGCTTCCTCGTATTCGCTGAAGTTGAAGCATTCTGTCTCTCGTTCTTCCAGTTCAGGTAGAAATAAGAAGGAAAAAGTGATAGCCGGAGGTAGCGAAGACTCGCAAATGAAGAAATCAATTCTTCCGCTGGATGCGACACCAGATAAGGGCAGCAAGAGGAAGAATACTGGAGAAGATGTTCAAGAGTCATGCAAGAAGAAACCAAGATTATAGAGTGTCTAGGTTTTTTTGTGCTATGTTATGGCGGATTGTAGTTTCATGTCACGTATTATGAGTAGTAATGTTGAGTTTGGTCATGTTTACTTTGTAATGGGGTTATGGATTGATGTCATCTCGGTCTATATTTCGTGTATCAATGCAGAGTTTGCTTTCTTCATAATCTAATAATCGTTTAGAATGATGTATTATACTATGTTATTCATGGATTGATGCATATTGTGTCTGCTTGATCGAACGAGTAATATTTTTTGGTCTGAGATGTGTGGATAACATCGTTTTTGTGCATCGTCTTTGCTTGATGCGTATTGATGTTTTCTTAAGTTAAGTATGCTTTGCAGTAGATGATGCTTGATTGACTTGTATTGCAGATTGCATTTATTGGAGGTGTGTTTATTTGAATATGCATGTCAATCAGTTTAATGTAATCATGACATGAACAGGTGCTATATATTACCAGTTCATGCACAACCCAGTGCATTGTCAATGCCTATTATTTCACATAATCAGTCATTATATCTCTGCATCTGCTTTAGGTTTCATAATGTAAATGCATTGATTGTTGTGTATTGAATCCTGTATTGCAGATTTCATTAATTGAAGAGGTGTCTGTCTGAGTAATGATGTTAAGCTGTTTAATCAAAGGTCATGATCACTTGATATGGTCTTTTGACTTTCTTGCTTACTTGTGGTATAAAATCACAAGCAGTTGGCCTAATTGACAACATACTGTGATGCAATGGATTCACCTAAGGAACATACCGATGACAATAGGAAGAAGACTGCTAAGAAGGAGAGTAAAAAGAAGATGAGGAGAAGCATGAAATATCAGAGCGAGGAAGAATTCACAGAGAGCGAGTCTGAGCGGGAGAGTTGGACCGAACACGGTTATGTTGTTGGGAAAGGATCGGACACTACAGTGTACTCAGACACGGAGGAAGAAGTCGACTTATGGGGTATTGACACGGCCTCGTCATATCCGCCGAAGCTGAAGGGTTCTGGCTCGCGTTCTTCCAGTTCAAGCAGGAAGGAGAAGCAAAAAGTGATAGCCAAAGGTAGCGAAGACTTGCAGGTGACGAGATCAATTGTTCCACTGAATGCGGCACCAGAGAAGGGCGGCAAGAGAAAGAAGACCGAGGAAGATGCTCAAGAGTTGTGCAAAAAGAAACCAAGAGTATAGAGTCCTGTGTGTGTTATGTTATGGTGAATTGTAGTATGCCTCATGAGCAGTAATGTTGAGCTTGGTAATGTTTGCTTTGTAATGGAGTTATGAACTAATGTTATCGTGGTCTATATTTTGCGAATCGATACAGCTTTTGTTTTTTTCATAACTTAATACTCGTTCAGAATGATGTATTAGATTATGTTATTCATAGATTGGCACAGATATTATATTTGGCAAACAATGAGCGACGAAGGAACGAATTAACACTGTGTGTTCATCCTATTTGATTGGACTAATACGATAAATAGCAGGTAGATGTGTGGCAATAAAATGAAACACAATAATCCAGCTGTTTTCTTTAATAGGCATACATTGGATAATTGTTGGAAGCAACCATCTGCATAGGATGAAAGCGTAGCGGTGTTCGCTGAATGTAGGAAACTTGATACTTAAGATACAGATTGATACTCATTATTTGTACCGAAGACCTATCTATATACATGCATCAACTCTCTATATAAACCACCCTCCACGCATTATTTTCCATCAACTCTCTCTGAAGTGCAGCAGCACCAAGAACAAGAACACGATTAGCTATTTTCAACACAACTATGGCGCCGCTGAGGTCATCCGTAAGAAGAAGGAACACAAAGAAGAGCAATTCCTCCACCATCAACTCACTCCCGAAAGAGTTAATCACAGAAATCTTGGCGATTTTGGGATCTTGTTCGTCTGATGATTTGTTCACCGCAAAGAAAATGTAATATCCTATGTTCTTCTCTTTCTCTATCTCCTTTGTTTCGTTTAATATTCATAATCTTCAAAGCTCAATCTGAGTATCAATAGGAATAGTATTAGAATAAGAAGAATTTTATCAAATCATACCGATAGAGTTGGAGAGTTTTCTATTTTCACTTACCATGTTTGTGTACATGACCCAGTGTGTTTTTGTCTCTATAAAAGCTTTGACACGGACATGGGCGGGTTCAGAATTTGGCCGAGTGAGTACAAGAAAAATTTCAAGTTTAATGACGGATCTTTTGATAAATTTTGAAGTATTTAAGAGCTAAAATGACGAATTGATAGATTGTTGAAGTGAATATATAATACGAGTGGGGCCTAATGCAATTATATTAATAGAATGTAGGCTAAATGTTGTGAATATTAAAACTTTGAGTGGGGGCTAATATAATTAAATAAATAAATATAGGGTAAAAATTGCAAATTTCAAAATTCGAGTGGGGGTTGGTCTCCATATAAGAGTGCCACTGGACATAGAGATTGAAGACAGAGATTATGTCTATGTTCTTACATTTTAATAAACACATTAAACCAATTTTTGATCCGCTGTCTTCCTAGCCCTCAATTTCGAGCAATGAAGTAGCGTCTGTTGAGCAAAAGCTCATTTTTTAGGTGTTGGTGGTGGGAGCAATAGGAGGCGATCACCAGTTTCAGAACTTCTGTATTTTGATTTCTGAATGTCCTCTTGTTTAGTCTATTTCAAACAATAACCCCTAATTAATGGAAACACGTTAGATGATGAGGGATTAAACTGAAAACTTTACCATATTATAGGGGGTAAAAGACACTTTCACCCCCTCAACTTTGATGCAAAGACACTTTCACCCCTTTCCAGTTTGATGATTATATGTAATTTTTTGCAACATGTTGCAGTTTGAAGATGTTCAATGAAGCATCTAACTATAATTGCGTATACGAGAAGGTGTCGCTTAAGAAGTTCCCTGTTGTTCCATGGCGGTCGAGTCAGCAGTGGATTCGGGAATTCTCGCGTTTTATGAGGAGATGCAATGACAGTGGGAACCCAGAAGCTCTCTTTAGGCAAGGAATGGTAAGCGGCAGTTCTATTGATTTATCATAACGTGGAGCAAGAAGAGAAGCTAAGTTAATTGTTGTGAAGTGACATAAACTGACGTACTTTTTTTTTTTTTTTTTTTTTTTTTATTATTTTTAATTTTAGATTGATTACTTCAGTTTGTGCCGATATAGTGATGGGTTAGATGCCTTACAAAAATCAGCAGAAGCTGGACTTGGAGAAGCACGTTATATAATTGTCATCATTTTGGTGTTGAGTGGAGACAAATACCGTGAGAAGGGAATCGAGTTGTTCCGTGGAATGACAAAAGACAAGGAGATAGAGACAAAATTGGAGGAGTACCGGCAAAAGGTTAAGTCAATTTTAAGGAGCATCTGGATTAAAAGTCCAATCATACAGATGGAGAAACAGCGTTGCTGTGCATCGCAACCCCAACACAGGTGGAGATCAGGATGGGCGCGCAACGAAGACAATATATTGTGTGATGCTTGTAGATGTGATAGGGAAGTCGACTTCATTTATGAGATATTTCCTCATAACTAAAATGTTTAAAAGATTTTTTTCCCAATAACAATAGCAATGATCCCAAAAATTGTAACTTAATATGAGAATTGCAAATAATGAGCAGATACATAAGTATGGACTTGGGATCTCTTTCCTAAAGGGCTCTGAAAACTAAATTCAGGGTTAATTGTATTTTATTCATCTTGCGGTTAGTGGTGTGTTGCAAAACACCTCATCTAATTTCAATGATATATTTGCAGGATGACGCGTGCATCGAACGATTTACAATGCCACAAAAAGAATTTAAGCAAATATAACTTGTAAAAACACTCCAGTGCGATCTACTTGCACTTAGAGGCATAAGCGATTAATGTGTTATGATGCCCAGCCAGAATTTCTCCCTGTAATAGTATACGTTCAGTTGTTGTTCACACTGTCACAAGAGCGTGGTTTAATACAATTTCAATAGCTATCCGAACTATTGTTGCATTTATGATTTGAGTTTAATATTGTAGCTGGCCGTAGACATCGCCGTTAAAATCAGGGATTGGATTTTTATTCGTCCTAGCATGTGTTTTATATTAATTCGCTATTCCACTGCATAATTGACTTTGCAATTAAAGATAAAATGTGTAACAAATGTAGTAGGGACTTCATATTATGCAGACCGAACTACAATATTACGTGGACATCCACTGATAACAAAGCGTTGATTACAATAACATACAAGACGATAATGGCATATTATCTTAATTAGTTTGTCGATGGGGCTATGTTTTTATGTGTAAGCGTGCATCAAGCTTCAACCACATAGCGTACAGTCCAACCATTTATTGGAAATACATTTCCATTGGTGCACCGGGAAAGGAGGAAGTAAAATCTTCTTGCGCCGCTGTTCGTGTTCACGGACTCAAGCACGCTTTGTTGTTCCTTGAAACAATCACAGTGCCGAATATAATAAGCTATTTGGGTATGGGGCATAATTTTAGATCGAGAAATTTTGTTTCATACCTCAGCCGACATTGATGACATGGTTGTTGCATTTATCCCCAATACAGTGTCTACTGACTGTCCGAATATGCGTACCTGGAGTTCAACACTACCGTCATGAAGTTGCACGGTTATACGTCCCCTGGGGAGAAACAAGCAAAAAAACAACATTTGGCAGTTAGATTTGGTATCCTCTTTGAAAAAAGGTGTTAAATTGATGTTGTGTAAAATTAGGTTGATACAGTCTACGGTGTAATGCTTGTTAGTGTCATTACGTACCACGGTATAGCATCACAATCATTATTTTGGCAAGCAGAGCATTGGAATCTGTTGTTTGGATAACGATTTGCAACACGATTGCACAACTTGCATGCGTAATACCATGCTTGCTGATTTGTTGGTAAAGCGTGAACGGTGGCTTGTACCCAAATCTTGCGTATTGTAGCCTGCAGTTACTCATAAAAATCATACAATCTAAAGTGAAACTGTTGGGAAAGCTGCATTACTAAGCTGGCAGTGATTGTTCATTACTGAAGAAAATTCTCACCGGTAATGTTGGCAGATCGACTATTGCACAGAGTGTCATTTCTTGTTTGTATGTTTGAAGACGATACAAACTTTGAGGCTTGGATGAATTGTTCTTGCGAGGTGCAAACGAAGCTTATGGGACAAAGCAATGGTGCTTGGTTGTTGTGCATTATGAGGTAGTTGATCTGTATGTTAGTATTTATAGTAACATTTGTTGCAAGGGTTGGTGGGTACCTGAGCTATATGTAATATAGTTATATAATGTTCTGTGCTAAATGCTTTTTCTTTGCTGTTTTTGTTTGTGTTCTTTTTTTTTATAATTATTAGATATTTGTCTCGCATTGAAACTGAGACATGCTGTAACACTGAAATCACCTGGTGTGGGTGGTAATGTCATCTGTAAATAATTTGCATACGATGGCACGCAGTACAAGAATACCAGCAAACTACTTATTTATCCATATACATAATTAAGTGATAAATTCTTCACAGCATGGTATGATGCATTTTTTTTCAGAGCAATATCATTTGGGAAAATTATCAGTAATTAAGCCGAATTGGTAGTTGGGGAAACCAGTTGAATGTGATGTGGCAAACGTACAAGATGCGTATCGATGATAAGTAATTAGTGGATAATCAATCCATTTTATTGATAGAACGATATTAGTTGTAACCACTGATGGTTATTCATTGCCACCATATGTTGAAGAACACATCGATCATAGGAAAGTTGGGGAAGCATCTGGGGTTATGTTTTGTCTGTCAATGCAATATTGATTTGTGATGATTCCATGTTTGGTTAGAACGATTTATGATACCTTGCTAACTATACCTTTTATTGATTCTAGGGAGAGGTTATAGTGTATGGTTTCGGTGTTTTTCGTGTTACTGTTGTTATATAATTCGGAGGAGGCATTCTTGTATGTGCATTGTGTCAGGATATTATTTGATCAAAAAACATGCCGGCAATACTCTCCAGAAGTGCATGTGAAACTCCCTGTGATGATGCACGCAACGAATGAAGAATGCAAATGTAACATCATGATTGATGTACATCTCTGACTTTGTTTGCATTAATTGCATCTAACGAAGGACACGAGCCCAATACATGATTTGCGTCTTGTGGAGTTTGTATTATCAAACGGGGATGGCAGCTTATGCAAGAATGACAAAACCATATTAAAGCTACTGCAATCAATGGTTGTGCCTTTTGTATATGAGAGAACATTGATTATCATTTTCATTGGATATGCCTACCCTAATTTTGAATTTGATTGCTTCAAGTCTGAGTACGTTGTGAACCTAGCTGGCTTGACATGAAGAATTGCCTGTTGTGATATCTGGAATGAAATTTTACTTGTCAGACGCTTTCATAACCCACACGTCTACACAAGTTTTGATTAGTTGTCCTGTGAAATTGTTACGAATGTTAGATCCATCTGCCAACACCCTTTGGACGTCTGCTTGTCGGATGAGCGTAGAAATGTGGTTGTCGTTGCCGGTCACTGTAAATAGTCTTAAGATCTGTAGGTATATTATATTTACAGTAATCGGATTCATTGCTGATAGTAGCTTCTTCATAACATGAATAGTTTAAAACTTGTGAATATTACATTCGAACAGCAGGAAGATAGACACTTGATATTGCAGCATTGCAGCAAGGAAAGTACATTGGCAGTCAACATGCATGGCATTAATAAAAGCCTGTACTATATTTGCCTTCAGCAATGGTTCTTATAAGTGTTTAGTCTGCTTTTTGAACTCGGCGAACGACCCACCTCGTTAATCTTGGGTTCCTGTTTTGTGTGCATCTGAGTATGCGGACGTAGAATTTCTGTGATGTTCCTCTTGCATTTGCGGCTAGTAGGAGATTTTGTTGTTCCTGAATATGAAATTGTAGTTGGTGTTGTTATCGAGTGTATACATTGCCTATTTTAAAAGATAAGAATACCTGCTCAGACATTGTTGACATTGTGACAAGGGTGTTGTCTAAGACAGTTTCAACAGGTAGCCCAAATATTGTGGCATCCATTATCCCAGTGTCATCCTGTAGCTCGACATAGAGGCGGCCGCTGTATCGAAGGGTTGTGTGGTTGTTAGTTTGCATATATTTCATGTAAAGAACAAATGTAGTATAGAGTAGAAGAATTGTTGCATATATTGTACGCTGAATAGTTATCTAACCATATGATTGCATCCTGGGTAGAATTGCCGCATTTATTGCAGATCTGTCCCAAGCACTCATTTTTGCAATTTCGGCATGCTTTGAACCATGGCTGCTGGGTTGTTGGTATTGCAGTCATTGATACCTTAATCCATGTTTCTCTGTATAAGGGCTGTCATGTATAATTAAATAGGTGTTAGCTTTTTGCAATTGTTATGCTGTGGACAAGATAACTAAATGGAAGAAACAACTCACCAAAGTAGCCCTAACGGCTGATATGTTGCTGACTTCCATTGAAAGCCGTCGCACCAATGCTGTATGTTGATGACAGTATAGATTCTAGAGGTACTGCTTATATAGCATGCCTGCTCTACTTAGTTAGTTGAACTATGGTGCACGTGATAGAATGGCACGCATTACTATGTGCTGCATACACCGAGGCCGCCGCATATCGATGAAATGAAACATGCTCAGCAAAGTTGGAATGAAATGATATACGAATGTTAATTACGATGCTGTTGGTTATAATGTCAATATAATTTAGTTATATATGCATGTTCTTATCCTCTTGTTTAGCATAACGGTAGGCATATAATTACATGGTCGATATAGTTGGGATTGGGTTATAGCCGGAGTAGATATGGAATAAGAAATCCTTGTCTGTCTATGCTGTTGTGCTTTCAGTCAATTATAGGAGTCTGTACAGTATGCAGTATCAAAAATAATGGCAAAGTAGAAAATATAACAAAATTTTATTCAATGCAACAAAGCCACACGGAAACATGGTACTGCACCACATATCGTACAACAAAGGGAAATGAAATATAACAAAGTACGTGATGAGAGAAATTTATTTCGATACATATTCATGACTGGATCTTATTCATTATTATTGCCATTGCGTCGTCACGTTCATGCAATCTTAACATGGCGGACCACCCACCTAAATATGCTGCGATTGGTTTGGTGTACGCCCTTTACAACACGCACATAGAAAGGTGTTGATGCATTGTTTGTGTTGGCATTGATGATGAGAGACTGGCATTCCTGGTGTTACATTATAACATTGAAGTGAGGCACAAATTTCATTGTAAATATGTTATGGATGTTGTACTATGTAGTTATATGATGTATTATTTGTAAGTACTATATTGATACCTCTAGCGTCATTCGGGCCAAGGTTGCAGCTGTTGTGTTAAGCACAGTTTCTCCAGCTTGCCCAAACAGCGTAACATTCACTTTACCGGTGTCATCTTTGAGCTCAACCATGAGACGGCATCTGTATCGAAATAAATATTTGTATGTAAAATATTGATCTAAACATCTTGTAATGTGAATTTGCATGTGTTATAGCTGGTTAACCTGGGAGTAGTGTTAGATTGGGAGTTATGGCAAGTATGACAGTTTGAATGAATACGCTCTTGCTGGCACATATCACATGCATCGAACCATCCCTGCTGTGTGGTTGGGATGATACGAATGCAGACTCTTATCCAAGCTTCATTGTATGCTTCCTGAGAAAAATGTGGCAGTGATTCAATTTAATATCGCATTGTTGTGTAGTAAGAGCTTACATGACCTGACATTGGAAAGTAATATGACAACAGTATTGTGTGAAGTAATGATACCAATGCCGATTGAAGTTCTGCAATCGTGGATGGTGTCATGATGTTCGGTCTGGCGATTGAATGTTGGTGGTGCAATTGTTGGAACATAAGATGCGTTTAATGGTACTGGATGCATGTCTCGTTTGGGCAGCTAATGGTTTATATAGTGCATAACTGGTAAGTGGTAAATTGTTTAGGAAGTATATTAAGAATACGATGTGGGGTAATGTGCTCTATTAGCAAAAAATCATGTGTATTGTTAGCTGGGGATTCGAAGATTGTTTCGTATCCATGCCGATACCTAGAAATTAGTGAAGGAGGCATATTTCTGTACATATTCAATCATGTTGTGTAATTTGCTACTTGTCAATTTACCAACAACAGGATAGCACTGTATTACACCGATAGATACTGTAGCATCATCAATGTTATGGTTCGTGAAATGACCGCGGTGTAGTTTTACAGATGGTTAAAGTTGTTATGGTATTGTTTGTGCCAAGTGTGTGGGTGCAATACTGTTGTATTCCAAGTGTTTGGGTTGCATGGTGGATAGGCATATGTTTAGAATGCATGTGAGCATGCTAGCCGATAAAGCATTCAGAGTGTTTCATCATCATTGCACTGCAATTGTCAGTTTTGCATAGCTAACTTATCCATTGGTTGGCACACATTTCTATTTCATGGGGAAACTGACAATGAGATGAGTTTGGTATAATTGATCAGTTGTTAGTAGCTCAAATGTATCAGTATGTTATACTGAGCTTGTTTTTTAGATGGTTATAAGAGTCAAGCTTATCACAAGTTGTGTGTGTGATCTGAATTTGCAGGGCTATGTAGTGTTGCCACAATACTGTTATGTGTCAGCTGTCCAAGTTGCATGTTGGATGCAAATTTCCTAAGCTTGCATGTGGTGTCGGTGTGCTTCTAAAGTTGAATAGCAACTTTTGATGCTTGTGCTGAAAGTGTCAGTCTCAGCATGTTTCATTCGTTAACTGACTGGCACGCATACCTAGTCTACTTGGGAAGATAGCCATTGTGTGAGAAAAGATTTTGATTCGGTGAAAACCAATCAGGGAAAAGATAATTGGTATATTACATATAACATGTGTGTTATTGTGATAATACGTTATACACATATGTTGTGTAGCTGTTCAAAGCTAGGATTCATCTATTGGTATGAATGAATGCACAAATTGTGTGCTATATATATGACCACTGCGTTAGCTTATTGTTGGCGGTAGTAGTTGTCGTAGCTTACAAATCCCACTACACAAGTTCAATTCTTCTCCCGGTCAACTATACACATAAGGGGTGTATGTGGTATTTGCATTTTCACAATAACAATTATAGAACCAAGTTATCGAGTTTTCCATAAAAATGTATGTATACGATTGTATGGGTAGGGCAATAAGCTATTTTTTGGGTGGTGCTGGAGCATTACGTGACACGTGAAGAGGTTAAACAACAACCCACATACGTAAAAGTTAAAAAAGTTGGTTGTTTGATCAACATCGAAATTAAAGTGAGATATTGCTAAAAAAAAAAAAAACCTTAAAATTAGGTATATGTACGGAGGACATTATCAATGTAATGCATTCAGTGCACAAGTAACACAGTAATCGAAGGATATTAGATGAAGCATGTAATGATACGAATTGTTAATTACATGATTCAAACCAACGAGTATACAACTGGTCCGCAAGTATTAAGTTGCGTACTATTTCAGGAACATCATATAATATATTTAACGCACAATAGTAGGGACCAGTCTGGGAAGCAGTACAGCGGATACTGTTGGATCGTATGTCGATTTCGATAAGATAGCAAATAATGCGGTACAGTTTTTTATAAAAAGCCAGTATGAATCTCGATTGTAATAGTTAGTGGAATGTGATCTAGGAAAAGAAGCATCGTGCGAATATTCACATATCTTTTGAATTTGTTTAGACTGATCATGTCTACAAATTATTGAAGCTACGTGCTTGCAAGGCTACATGGACTTATGTGCTAATACCCTGTCTTACCTATATAGGTTAATAATAAGGTTATGCATTTGGTCAATTTGATGTTTTAAGCATAGCGGACCTTATCGCTTGATTATACATGCGGCTGTAACAATATAAATAAGCAAAATCAGAATCAGTAATTTCGAATTGCCAAACAACCACAAGCTGAACATTTATTCAAGCTATGATACAAATAGCTGGAATTATGCAGCTAATCCGTGTCACTGGGTGACATATAACGACTACACGCTTCTAACTTGTCTTCTGTAATCAAATCCTGTATAATTTCTGGGGCTTCATATAGAATTTTGCATTCATCTAATTGCTGTGCTCCCATACTTGCAAGCTGTTTGGCGACGCTATTTTCTAAGTAGTCAATATGATTTAGGGCTATGTGCATGTCTCGCAGCAGAATATGCCCCCGGTTGATTTGATTTCTCATACCTGCAGGAAAATCTCTGACAAAATGGAATATCTTTATTGCTTTGTAGCATGAAGTCTGTATTTCTATGTTACTCGAGTTTTTATCACAAGCTAAGTGAATGCCGTGATAGATTGCCCAAAGTTCACTCTCGAGTTTATTTGTTGCGTCTAATTTTCCTATGAAACCAAGCATCCAGTTATCTTCATTGTCTCGGCAAACTGCACCGATACCACCACTGCTTGTTGCAGAAGCTGCAAAGCCATACACACTTATTCTGGCAATCCCTGTATGAACCATATATTATGCACAGAATTACACCACAAATCATAAAACACATGCACATTTATGTTGTCGGTGATTAACATGATTAAATGTATTAGTACTTACTTTGCAAGTTAGGCACGCTCCTAGGAGGGATTTCACCCTGGAAAGTTGTTGCACTGAGTAAAGTTCGGGACGTAGCAGATGAGTCTGACGACTCCTCCTTTGGTGTTGACATCAAAGGCAGCGATTGTTAATTTTTCCAGTTTTGTCTAGCTGGTTGTTGTGGTGGTGCAACGTTGGGTTGTATGGAGAGGGAGATAGATGTAGTTTTATAGCTCACAAATTATGGCACGCATTTCAATAGTAGCACCTGGATATGTTGCCGTGTCTTCTGGTGCTCACGTATTCTGATCACGTGTATAAATTTGGATGCGTGTAATTGTGTCTACATTTATATACATGATTTGGATATGAATGAGGTGGCATTGGAGTACATTTCGTACGCATTTGTAACTATAAACGTATGACAGTTAATATTTCAGTTGGTAACAGTATCAACACAGTTGAACATACGGCAACTTCATCTAATGTGCGTAAGATGCCGTAATTGCAAAACTGCACCCCATTTACGATACGTATTGGTATACGCGTACGTGATCGGCTACATGAGATGTCACAAAATGACTGTACTGACTGTATAAATTCGATGATTCACAACTGGAGTATCTCTACCAATAGGCTGTTCAAGATAATGCTGTGTGCCAATTGAAGTTGATTACCAAGCCGAAGAGTAATACAGCGAATTAGTGACTATATAGTGTCAATGTATGTATTTTTTTTTTATGTTTCCCTCTTTTTTTTTAATGCTCCATTTTTTTTTTCTTTTTTTTTTGTTGTGTGTGTTTTTTTTTTGTTTTTTTTTTACAAGTGTTTATTTGGTTTAACATGTTATTGCGTCCAGCTGCACCAGGAAGAGAATTATATCGCATGGCAGACAACAGTCAGTCGGTACAACTTCATATAGCATCGAGCAACGATGAATGCCAAGAACAACAACAAGAAGGCAGTTTTGAGGAGGTTAGCAAAGAAACTGATACAGAAGAAGAAAATGCAAGTGCGATGAAGGATATTTTCGAAGAAGAAAGTACTTGTTAAAGTGACTACATTCTGGTTAAGGTTCGGTGTCAACATTATACTCTGACGAGAGCAAAGATGACGATGGCTGGGGGTTTTTTATATTATGATTCTTTGAATTGGTAATGGTTTTACAAATGATTATAGAAAGTAACAATATCAATTTGGATTGTATCGTTTGCGGACAGTGTCAGCACCGAGTATTAATCGATCAGAGCTTTATTTTTTTTTATTTTTTTTTTGTTTTTTTGTTTTTTTGTTTTGTTTTTTTTTTGTTTCTATTTGATATACAAACGAGAAATATACAGAGACACTGTACTTTGAAACTGATGCAGCTATCTTTGATATATTACATAAAACCGTGTAACTCTTTAATGCAACCTATGGTGGGAAATTGTATCTATATACATGGAACAATAAATACAACATTGAAAAAGGGATCTATGCAATGCATACAGTGGGTGGAGATTAAAACAGTCAGTGGGCTCTTCATCTTCCATTATGAAGCTGTTGCTATAAAAACATTCCTAAAACTTTCAAAAAGATTATATCAGAATAGCTATGGACAAGAAAGAGGACGGTGCAAGTAAGTCTCCAGAAACTGCAGAAAAAAAATCGAGCAGCAAGAGGAAGCGACACAATGAAGTCAAAAAGCGGAAGAAGCCGAAGTATACTGTAAGCACGGAAAGTAGTGAAAGTGATAATGAAGTTGAATCGGAAACATGGCATCAGCATGATTATGTTGTTGGCAAAGGATCTGAGACTACAGTTTACTCAGGAAAAGAAGACGAAGACGAGGCATGCGACAGTGATACGGCAAGATCATACGAAAGAAATAAGAAAGCTATTTTAGCTATGTTTCGCCGACAGAGGGAGGCAGGACGTAAAGAAAGAGCAGAGCGACAGGAACGATTGAAAAGGAAAGCCGACGATGTTAATGAAAAAATTTCAAAGAAGAAGCGTAGAAAATAAATTAATTCTTATATTTTATTTTTAATATGTCGCATAATTTACATTATAAATCTATTACTTGGGCATGGATGGCTATTGTAAATTTTGAAGTTCATATTAAGGATGTTTGCTTTGGTTAGTTTCATTATGGAAAGTTATTGATGGTCGTTGCATAATAATATACCACGAAAATGCACAAAATAGGAATTACATGAGAAAAAATATGAGCAAGAGTACTGTTGTATCTTGGATTATCAGATGTTTAGAATTCAATACAATCCAATGTATATTATGAAAAGTATATTTCATGTAATTGTTTATTTTCTCCTATAATATGGAATGGATGCTATTACAGATATGATATGAACATAGACGCACGGTATTAAGACTGTGATTGTATTCCCTTTGAACATCTACTATACAAAAGCATATCTTCTGTACTTTATGATACAATAAATAGTAGATTACCGATAATTTCATTGTGCATTACCAATTGAACGATAGAGAAGTACATAATATTTAATCAGATACATAGATGTCATTAAATACTATGTATAAATATCACAATGCGCACACAATTAAGATAGCATAAAACTGACCACAATTAAACAAACAACTGACCAGACTATATATCTCGGAGAAATTTAGGTGTGGTGAAGTTACCACCGGAGCAACACTCATCAAAAAATACACCTTAGCATAAATTGAGGTTTCATATATGATCGACATCAAGTTTTACCAAATCAGATGATGTGTACGACACAGGTATGAAACATCTGTTCACAAAAGCCTATTAAAACAGGCAACTGTTAGGTTTGCTCTAATTACACTAGCAATGCAGTTCTGCAGAAGGAAAAAAACGACAAATAACATAACAAAAAGCATACAGAAATAGTACAGATGATTGCTACGCATGACAAATTACTGGCGGTAGACTGTTGCCCGAAACATTGGAATACTGGGATCAACCAATTCAATCACGCATGCATCATTAAGCGCTAGCTGAGAATGCAGCACGTATTTAAACCAAGCAAGACGACGGTGAAAAGGATTTCCTGCGTGCGTGAAACCACATGTTGTTTCCCATCTCATGTAGCCATTATCCGATGTTTCTAGCCACACTTTGTTCGGGGTGCCAGTCAAGTATTCTCGTACAAAATATGTAGGAATGTTCTGCACAATTTAAAATAACCTGTTGATATCATGCATCAATGCAAATGTCTCAAGGAATTAGAAATTAAGTACTTACAACTCCGCCCTTTCTCGTAGTGTAAGAATGAATGATGCGGAATGCAAAGAATGGCACTTCAGTGTTGTGAGCTTGCGCACGAGCGAGAGCATGATTTTATTGTGGACCCATTCGAAAGACAGAAGAATTGAGCCCGTAGTTGATTTCCACAGCAGATTCATCCATGATACGGACCTTGAAATTCAAATTGCGCTCATATTTGAACATAAGTACAACCTTAGGAGGGATGCGATAAGCACTGGCAAATTGAAGCCATCCCATGCCAAAGTAATGCTCATTATCTACTTGATCGATGCAGATATTCCACGATGCCCCGTTGGGCACATGTAGGCAAACAATGGGTGCAATGCTGTCGTAGTGACGAGCAACATACTTTGGAGGGATTCGCTGCACAAGGAAAATGGTTATCCAACAGAGGTAGCTAATCAATAAATTGTAATTAAGGAGAACATATACACAAATTGCCCGACATTGTTACCAGGGTGGTATCTTTCTTGTTAAATGGATCGTAAAGCTTGAAGAAGCGAGGTGCTATTTCTTTAATGCCTGTAGTAGCGTAGCTTTCCTGCTTAACAATACTGTGGTAAGTTATTTCGGTGCACGTTGGATCCATTATCCTTATATCATAGCTCAGATTCGCTCTAAATTTGAAGAAAACAAAATATCCCAAACTGATTGAGTTGAATTTTACCAGAGTTTTCCACCCATTGCCAAGATACAGTTCATTGTTGCCTGCAAGAATCGTCGTGTCAAAGATTGCGCCGGAGGGAGTTCGTAGCTGGACAATCTTTCCAACATCTTTCCTGTATACATCAACAAAGATACGGGGCAAGGACTGCAAGCGGAACAACGGTTGATTAGATTGTTTGCTTGAAATAATATTGTTAAGTTCCTTGTATGCAGAACATGTAGTTAATAACTATTTTCGAACCTAGTCATATACTGGTATTAGAAGCTTTATATATAAGCTTACCAGTCTGTCATTTTCTGGATCACTGGATACGATAACTTTGAAGAAATTCATACTGATTCCAATGCTGAGGCCTTAACTGCTAATGTTTGATTATAGAATGTAGGCTGTGTATACAAATGGCAACCACATCAGTTCTTTAATAAGTTCATATTGAATTACACACACACACACAAACGCACATTACAGTGACAAACCGGAAGGATCATAACATAGTTATGCATTGTCACAGTGACACAAACATAATGCGGTTCAAAGTACCCAAGAACTCGTGTATTATGTATTTATTCATTTACGCAATTCAAATCTTCGGGAAGACTAATTCAGCGGGAAATTGAATACGCATCTTGAGCATGCATACTTTGATGAAATAGTACATACAAGCAAAAGTACAGAAACAATATCGAAGGGGGAAAAACAAATTGTCACTATGGGCTCGCAATTGCAAACACTACAGATTGAAATTGTTGAACACAATAACACAAACAAGTGATAGCTGATTTCAATTAGTTGTGCACATATACATAAGCAGGTATTCTTATGAACTTGTGCAAATCCTTTTTTTTTTCATGTGATATTACAGATTGGAAGGAAAACCCTAAACGAAACGTACCTGAAGCAGGTGAAGCTTGGCGGCGATACCTAAGACTTGCAATATGAAGGGTTGGGTGGGAGGAGCAGTGGGTGGTCATGAATACCCAACGAAGTTTTGCGCGATTAATTTATTATGTTCGACTAAAATTGCAGTGCAGGCCCTCCGGTGTGTAGATATTTAATATTATGCATATGATTGGCCGAGTTTAATCGAGGACTAATACATAATAGTTATTTGCTGGGAACTAATTGAATCTTCGTTTAAGAAATTAATATATCTGCATCGGCGTTTAAAAATTATACGAAAGATTATTACGTATAAATTGGAGTTTAGTCTTGCATTGTACTAAGGTTGCAATCTTACTAATAACTGATCTTATTAAGATTTTGTATTCATCAAAGTTTAAATTGCTATGTCATCTATCACACCGGCCTGATTTGTGCGTAGGTATATTTAACTAACTGCTAATTGCATCAAAACAATGTGTACATAGTAAGTTTCGTATAGATGTCTATAAAAGACGTCTATTTTACAATGACACAACAATAATTAGACACTAAGTCGAATAATATATGCAAATACATGAATCATAGAAAATTATTGACGTCGAACAACATTGGATTGCCAGCAAACAATGTGAAGCTGGATATCTTAAAGAGATGGATGTGCAATGAATAAATATTAGAAGTGGCGTAGGAAAATGTATGAAGGAAAAGCACCGATACAAAACAAACAAAACATTATATGTTATATTACACATATGTTGTCCCAAAAGTGTACCCAAAAAAATACCCAGGTCTCTGCTATGATTGGAGACATTACTTTACCCTTGCCACTACAACAGAACTAGAAACTATATAGTATGGCATCTTCATATGCACAAAATGACTGCCATGTTTTGCTCTGAAACTGCACAAAAAAATATTAGCAAAAGGCATAAAAATAACAACTGTGTAAGCACAAGTTGTTAATTTTATGCACTGCTGTCTCCAGGATGCACTGCTAAGTGCAGTCCTTATATCTACATACATATCTGATCACATAGTTTTACAGGCCTTCATCACAGAGTTGATTTTATGCAATCTCAACTTGGCGAACACTCCACTTGTTAAGCCAGCGTGGATTCTTGCTGCTGGATGGAGCCAGGCGGAAATAGAATCGTTTGTCTACCGCTGCATCATTCGCCTTGGACAACACATCGCTCTGTTCCTGCATGGCAATATAAGACGACTATATTAATTAACATCCCATGAAATCAGCCGCATTTCAACTCAAAATTGCGATATATGGGCGTAGTTAGCTTACATCTGGAGTCATTGCAGACAGGATAACCGCACTCTTATTTAGCACTGTTTCAACAGCATGTCCAAATATAGCAACCTCAAGTTCACCACTGCCATCACCAATTCGAACTCCGAGGCGCCCCCTGCACGATATCAATTTGTTTACATCACAATTAGAAATCATATACTTACATGAGAAAGACACCGTTGTTCACAAATGAACTGTTGTGTATACAACCATAGATGACATGAGTTATTTAATTGGTAAGCATTAACTTCGAAAAAATTATGTGAGATGGAACGCGGTATACCATGGTGCAGAAATGCAGTCATTTTTTTCACAGCCTGGGCAAGCAAATACTTCGCCTAGCACGTGGTTAGTAGCCTTGTTGCACTTGTTGCACGCGGTATACCATGGCCGCTGACTACATGGTGCTACAACAACAGACACTCTCACCCAGATTTCATCAAAACCAGCCTGCTGCAATGCAAAATAACATTAATTCAATCGGGAATATCATAGATAAACTTGCTCGCGGTTACGATGCTAGACAGGACAAGTTACCGGACTACTTGGTAAGTCGGCAATCCTCACAAGTTTGAACTCAGATGTAGAAGTATTGGCAACTTTCTTTTTCAGTAACATCTCAGGGTCACTGATAGCATCAATTTTCTCGTAGTTAGCATCGCGCCTGCAATATCTTTAGATTGTTAACATATAGTGCCAGATGACAACCTATGCACTACATATAGGTAGATAATGAAGGCAGTTTACCAATCCAACAATTCATCAACCCGTGCATCAGGAACGTCAGTCAAGAACATTGTAGACATAGTAGTTTTCAAGGAGAATCCTGGGAGACACAGGCAAAACCATTTATGAACATAGCAGTAGGTACAAACATAACATATCATACGTCAACATTTCAGCAAAAGATAGCATGTTGGCACCGGAGTATTTCGATGCCACAACATTAGTGACGATGACCACCGGCTGGGACTTTGCTAACTTGGCCAGTTTTTCTGCATCAGTGGTTGCTATCTCATCCCAAGCCGAAAGACACACTGGACTCAAACTGTTTGGCAAGGCAAATGAAGTTAGAGAAAACAGCAAATAAATAGAGTGGATAAGATTCAGTAAGGGGGAGGGAAAAGACACCACATGATATCATCGATTACATAACAATTTTCAGCATCATAAATAACTAAACACATCTTACATATATATAACATGTATATTTCATATCTGCATTCCATACCAGTATAAACGAACCAAAATTGATGAAGCCAAGGAACATACAAGTGTTATACATGCTCATATTAATTTATCAGGCAAATCAAGAATATCTATATTGCATACACTGATGGTTCATTGCTCACAAGTCACATTATACAAGCTTAATGTTGATCTGGTATGCTTTCGTTCTTCTATTAATTTACAAAGCATAACAAAGCAATATTTGCAGTGTAGGAGACAATATTTAATTATACTATTGATTTAAGAACTTCCACTGCCTATAATGTGATCATACCTAACTAACAAGAATAGACGCAGAACAGTATATTAGAAGTAGGCAAGGCACATCCGAGAACTTACGTATCGTCAATAACAACTATATCTCGAACCTTCGAACGAGCACTCGAATCCTTCCATGGCACTGTTTTCGGCGACATGACAGCTATGATTATCACTGCAACATCTGCACATGGATACATATATTGTGAGTATGTAAATTTTGATGGAACGAAGAAATACAGCCACGGCAAGCACAGCAATAAAAAGCACAAATAAATAAGAGCAACGCATAAACAACACAGCAAGCGATGCAGTGCTAAAATATTGGGGGAAACTACCAAATTTGTCAGGTTTCCCGATGAGGTCGCGGGCGTCAGTCAGATTCTTGAAATTGAACGTAGTAGCTCCCCTTTCATCTGCAGCATCTTTGACTGGTACAATTTTCATCCGAGGATCCAGAACAAGGACATAATCGTGATCAATGTAGCGATGTTGCGGGTTAACACGGCGTACAACTCCATCACTGAACCAGTATGAATGATATGGATGTAGCTGTTTGTCAAACGTTTCAATTTCAGCGTCAAAAGCTGTGGCTTGTATCTTTTTGCCCTGCACAGGACAAAGCAGGTAATGATGAATATGACACAGGTATTGGGTGAGGTAAGTGTACTACTCGTTAACTAACCTCGCTATCACAAAGGACATATCGCTGATACTTAGTGTTGCCAAATCGAGCTGTTGTTGCACGGTACTTCTCAACGACACGAAGTTTAATCTTCCATTCTTTCAATTGATCAGTTAGGGCAGATAACTTCAGCATATCACTTTCCATCCCTAGTTTACAACAGCAACACACGAACAACATATATAAGCACCACATTTGTAGTTACATGCTTTTCAGATCGTAAAAAAACTTGATGCATAATCACGCGATCATTTAACTTTGCAGCAAGTACATTTGATATAGCAAAATCAAACGAACAACAAATTTAAACCAAAATAATGCAGCCAGGCAAGATTATAGCAAGCACATATTCGGGGCCATAATTTCATGTGTCGTATTTCCAGTGACACGGACGAAAGCATGACAAAAAAAAAATGATAATAAAAAAAAAAGAGTATATATATATATGTATATATATAGTACATGCTATTCCTGTTGTGAATCACTATTGTAATTGCCCCGATGCTCGACGCAGCAGATGTTTATATACAACATTCTGGGTACTGTCAACAGTTTGGATATTATCAAGTGGATGTATTAAAATTTTCACCGACGCATACAACGTTGCTCGAGATAATGCAACATAGAGTTGACCGTGCGAGAATACTGGTTGAGGAAGATAAATACCAACATACTGCAAAGTTTGTCCTTGGGACTTGTTAATTGTCATAGCAAAGCATGGTCGGACTGGGAATTGTTTTCTTTCAAACTCAACTGGGTAGTTATCTGTCTCAGATGGCCTGAGTGGTATCCTAGGTATGAAGACATCCTTCCCTTTATTGTGTCCTATAGCTATTTCAGCATGTATGACATTAGGGAGGAGATTTTTACAAATGAGTTTAATACAGTTAGACAGCCCGGCAGATGGATCTAAATTTCGTAACAACATCACAGGACAACCACGTTTTAAGCGTAGCTCATGAGGAGGCAGTCCATTAGGTGTAAGAGTATGTAAAAACTCTAAAGAATGGTTATCTCGGCTACCAGGAAGACAATGATCAAAACTTGTGTAGACATGTGTGTTACCAGGGAATCTACCAAGTAAAATTTGATTCAGTAAATCAACACAATCATTTCTTGGTGTCAAGATGGCCCGATAGACAAGGTAATCAGACTTCAAGCAATCGCTTTCAAAGTTAGGGTAAACGTAATCAATGAAAGCATTAATCGATGCTCTTTCATTTACAAAAGGCACAACCATTGATTGCGGTAGCTTTAATAGGGATTCATCATTTTCTTGCAAGCTGCCATCCCCGACTGATAACAGAAACTCCGCAAAATATGGATCATGTATTGCCCTCATGTTCGCCGTTAGACGTAATAAGCGCATATGAGGCCACAGGTGTGAAGCAACAATGCTGTTACATATGCATTCCTCCTTCGTTGCTCGCACTGTCACAGGAAGTACTTGCCTAAAATCACCACCGAAAACAACAACCTTCCCCCCAAACAATTCGTTGCTCGAGCATATATCGCGGAGCATAGATTCAAAAGCCTCGATATTCTGCTTCTTTTCCATTGTGACCTCGTCCCATATAATTACACTTGATTGTCGAATCAGCTCTGCTAAGGCAGTCCGCTTCCCTTTTGTGTCCAGAGGTAGCTTGAAGCGAGAATGCGCTGTTCGACCCCCAGGTAAATTGGATGCTGCAATACCTGTGCTGGCAGTAGCCAATGCAATATAACCCATGCCACGAATACGAGCGAGGATAGCTCTGTAAAGGAATGTCTTCCCAGTCCCACCAGGCCCATCAACAAAGAAACACGCACCTTTCTTCCGCAAAACATGATCAATGATTACATCATATGCAGTTTGCTGGTCCTCATTCAGTTGCTTTGATGCCGCAATGTCTTCTGGAGGGATAGGAATTGCTAACTCTTCATCGATCTCTCGATTTAGCGGTGCAACTTCATCGGAACCATTAATATCCATTGGCAAGTTATAATCTCTTAACTGCCTTCCCATTGACTCGAGAACCATGTTTACATGTCTTAGAGTTCTTGAAAGGACCTGACCTTCACTATTGGCTTCTCCACGACGATAGTCTTCAGAAAGCTTAGCATAAAATTGTTCCCACAACTGCCGAGGATTACTCGGCTGGCAGAAGACCAGAATGGTGGCAAACAGTCGTCGTAAAGTGTGGGGCATCTGGAATGTTGTAGCCTCTTCTAAACAATCTTCCAATGCAGTGTCTTTCTCAAGCAGCCCAAGTTTTTCGCAAGCCTCACGATATGTTTCACACACATGATTACCGACGGTCCGAAGATGCTCGTATGATTCTGCACCTCTGACATGCATTAGTAGTATACGTAAGAAGAAACGCTCACCTTCCGCAGGATTAGCAGCCACTATACGACCAATAGCATCACCTCTCTTCCGAGGCGTCCACTCCGATTTCGTAGAATTCCATACATAATGTTCAGGAAACTCACTGTAGAGCCACCGCCTAGCTTCTGGATCCCGTTTATTTGTTTCAAAATATTCGGTTAACATCGTCTTCTTATATTTCTTATCAGTCGCGATATACGCAAGTTTCGTATATTTGTTGAATGCAATGGACTGCATTCCAGGTAAATGAAGCTGCAGGACAGTGACATGAGGATACATCTCATTCAAAGGAAACTTGAAGATACGCCAAGCAGCTTCAGGCGGGGAAATCCATCTGGCAGACTGAAAAGCCTTTATTTCATCTATGCAACCCTTCTGTTCCGATATCACTTGGAACACAACCCTGTCGTGACCTTTGTATATATATTTGTACAGATATTTAACAGCTTTTATAGTTGAGCATATTTTCACATTTATGTGGCAGTCATACTTAGCAAGCAAGTAAGGATTATACGGCACAACCCACCTGTTGTCCAATGTTTGTCCTCTTACCTCAACAGTTCGGCCATTTCTTTGCCGGCGATAAAATGCGAATGCATCATCACCAGTCCTTGTAACATCTGAAAATTCCCGGGGATATTTGTTCTTGCAGCCAGTTTTAGGTCGCATGCAAGGGCACTGTCGGTTAAACTCACCACATGGACCATGCATCATATGTTTCTTCACTGCATTATGTAAATGAGGATTTGCATGCGGGTCAGGTATTTCGGCAGATATGTACTTGTCAATTCTATCAGGACTCATTAACTTGGCAAATTTCTTTAGAATCAGTAGGAAATGCACATGTGGTAGACCCCGCTTCTGGTACTCAATCACGTAGGTGTAAGCAGCAATTGGGCCAAGTATCTCCCTATCAATCAAATCCCGCTTGAATTCTACTGTTTTCGCCCGGAAAATTCGCGCTACTAAATCAGGCCGGTTTTGAGGTTGCTCAAATGGTAGAAGCTCCGCACGAATCTCTGCCCAGTTGGGATTGCATGTCATCGTGACAAGGTAATCAGGTTTGCCGTATTTACGCACCAAAGCCATTGCATCCTGGTAACGACGCTTCATATCACAGGGCCCACCTACAAAAGACGGCGGCAACACGACTTGACGCCCGACATTATTTGGGTTCATTTCACCTGCAGTGATGCTGTCCAGTATTCCCTGGTAAAGTTCCGCCCGGATAGTGTCCTGATGCTGACGCACATAATCTAGCCTGCTTGTCTCAAGTTTCACATACATATCGACCATGTATTGCTGAAGCAGACGCCCAAAGAACAACATCGATGACCGGCGTATATCTCGCATCTGTAACCGGTAGCAGTAATACTGACGACAGCTAACAGTTGCACTGTCAGACTCTGCATCACTTGGACCTGCAATTAGAGGCTCATTATTCAGCAACACACCACACACAACGACACTGGTAATATGAACTCACACATACTAAGTAACAACATCAAACTACCTTTTCGTGGCTTCTTTTTCGGAGGCTTTTTATAAATTCTAGGATGCCATCCAGGCTGCCCACGAGGAAACATGATAGGATACTGAAGCGGATCAAAACAACCCAGATGATACTGAATACTCTTTGCTTCACCACCCTTATGCCTCACCCTAATATCACAGACGTATTTACCAGCACGCGACTCATCGTCAATCCAAATTGCTGCAACCTGATCAGATGTGGGTAAATTTTGCGTTCGCTGATCAAGTCCAGGATCACATTTAATCCGCACATCACAATCAGCAAATTCAGGGCTTGCACTAATAGACTGAAATGACTGGTTATAAGGATTGGCCTCTAGAATATCAGTCAAGCATGAAATAACAGCCGGATCAAGATTTTCAAAAGCCTTCACTCGGCTTTGCAGCTGGAAGGCTGGATCGTAGAAATAAACCTGTAAATATCTAGGAGGTTGTTGACCAGGATCAATATCATTAATGTAGTGGTATATCTGCCCTTGTACACGGAATGTATAGATCCCTTTGCTTTTATTCTTCGTGTCAGGATCAGCTTTCACACCCATCGAAGTGAAGGAAAACAGGCAATTGTATGCACGAATATTGTTCCGGAAATCTTCGCTAGTCACATTGTCGGACAGGAGCAACTCCGCCAACGAATTTGGGATCTCATGAGGGGCAAGGACTACACACCCCTCACTGCAGCAAAAGCCATCTGGTTCGTACGCAAATAATTTAGCATCACAATGTGGACATCTCCGTGGAGATGGCAGCATGCTTGGCTCCATAGGCGGGGGCGGAGCACCCCGCTCCCACTTTTTCGTACGTCTCTGCCCTACACAACCGAATAAAAAACCAATTAACAGATATCAAACCATAACTGAAAACACATATAAATACAAATGAAGCCATAATCGAGGAAAGAAGACTAACGGGGTGGTTTTGGAACTGGAGCAGCACCGCCAGCACGACTATTACATTCACCCACAAATACAGCAGGAGGTACGACAGAAGTCCCTCTATTCCCAGAAGACGCATAGACAGTGTGTGGATGCTGTAATGAACCTGGCGATGAAGAACCCGACGCGCCTGAAGCAATATTCAGCAACCCAGATGACACAGCTGGCATGTAGGACAGCACAGTATTTGGTAAACCATTATAGGCATCCAAAGCAGTACCATATCCGGCCGCAAAACCAACAGACGGTCTATTCAGGCCAGAACCCCTAATAGCCATGGAACCAACAGGCATGGGATACGGGGAAGCATACCTAGGTGCTTGTACACTACTACCTGGTATCGCAGTATAGACAACAGAACCGGTAACAGAGCCCCTTACATCTGCATTGTGCACAGACGGGCTGGGATTCGCAATACGCCCCCGCGGTCTACCCGAGGGCCGCGGAGCCATGGAAGACGTATTACCTCCTGCAGATGAAGGCCCACTATTCGCATTTTCTGACCACGGTCTACCCGACGGCCGAAGAGCCGGGCCAGGAGTGTTAACTCCTGCAGAAAATCCTGAACCGCGTGCTAGCTCCTCCCCCACTAAACCCCGGCGAATACGTTTCCCAAGACTACCTGTAGGCATTTAGAAACTACAGGCCACACACTACATAAAGCCACAAACATCAATTAACTTCAACCACGGTAACAACATCACAGACACAAAATCTATACCAAATAACCAAGCAGTGGACAAACCACATTTCCACCGCAAATTCTCAGTCGCACCATCAACCCAGATTACACGTGATTTATACCGATTCCAACCTGACCGAGATGCCTCATTATTAAAATAAACGTACCAGCTTAAGACACTGAGTCAGCATTACACATTAAACCAGTTAAAAGTAACTAAACCAAACAAACAAACAAAAAACCAAAGGGATGGCAAGACACAACAGGCATCAAACAAAACACACACTGCCAACTCTAACAGATATGAACATACCAGATAAGCGATCACAACGAATTCCTTGCTCAAGCAACAGCTGATCAACCTGCAAACACCAACGCTGAATGTAAGCAAATGTGAATCATACTAACCAAGCATCATCTTATCAACTGGCTACAACCACCACCTGCAGAGCCTATACGTATATATAGCACACTTCTACATGCAGTAATAACACCATTAGCCAACAAAAAAATCCCACAACACACACATGCAAGCAATCAAACCACATACAAATACCTATTTGTTAATCATCATCATAAAAAACACACATGCAAGAAAGTATCACAACAACCCACATGGCAGAGTAAATATTCAATCCACAATCAACCAAATAAAACCCCCCCAACCACCCCCCACCCCCCCAACCCCACCAACTGCCCGAAAAAAAAGGGGTAAACCCAAGTCAAAAAACCCAATTCAACACCCCTACAGAACCTGACAAACCGATACACACACCAAGTACCGGATAACGCACGACCAACCGTACCAATTTCCGGCAGCCGGCGAAAACAAAACCCACAAGCCGTAGAAAATACAGAGACGAAGAGAGACGAAAGAACTGACCCGGTGACAATAGATCAGCAAATGGCACCAACATCAGAAGAGCCTTCTCCCACATTCTAAGAATGAATGGCAAAAAGTCGACACCTGTCCCACTAACGATTGCCGGAAACCAGCCACAGCTACTCGGAGCATAGCCACCTGTCTCACCAAGAAGAACACCGACTACGAAGTTCATGTTCCACAGCCCAGACCAACCGGGGACATTTCAAATGACAATATCGCCCTTCAACCACAGCCTATCTGTTCCACGTCAGCAAGGGCATAACCGACCTTTTCTACACGTCACTATTACGTAGGCATTTCGCTGGCACTTGGTCCGAATTGGCAGCACGTAATTGAACCACCACTGCCACGCAAACTGGCCGTAACTTCTTTTATATAGGTAGTAGGATATGGTCTGTAAGATGAAGTGTACCTGGACTTTATTTCTCGGTTAAATTGATGGTTCTCCTTTGACCAAAAAAAAAAAGAATCAAAAAACAAAAAGAAAAAAGAAAAAACACACAACAACAACTTGAGATGTTAATTAGTTTTTTTTTTGCATCACTTTGGAAACCAAATCACTATATTAGTGTTTCTTCTTCCTGGTACACGGTTATTTGATGTTCGCGTAACACTTGGGAAGTCTCTCATGATGTAGTAAGCATGGCTGATAGCTCAATCACACGGTTTCTTCGTACTTCCAATATCGCGGAGCATTTACTTTCTTTGTGCCGTGTGCCTCGTGCGCGTTCTCAATGCTGGATGCTGAGTGTTCTCTTTTTGGCTTTGACACAACCAAGTGGGATACACTAGCAAGTAGTTTAGTAAACGAATAATATACACTTTCACCCCCCATCTTTGGGTAAAAGACATATTTTTCCCCCTATGCTTCAGATAAAGATACAATCTCCTTGGTCTTCCAAACGTTGTGTCAAAATATTTTGACACATAAATTAAAACTTAAAAGGGTGCATGGGATAAATAAGGAAAAATTGCATATTTAGTACTGTTGAGTTTCAAACATTAAACCCTAGAATAATTAATACAGTGGAAGCAACGAGTTTATTTTGGATGTGTGAGAGTCGTTGATGTTCACGTGCTTCAGCTCCCAGCATAATACATTAAACCCTAGAATAATTAATACAGTGGAAGCAAAGATTCATAGCATGAGCCGCTCCTTAGATGCGTGAGAGAGAAAAAAGTGTTTTTTTTTTAAAACAGTCTGTATATATAGACTAAATTTTTAGTTAATTGCAGCAAGACCCCTCTAGGGTTTGTAATAATTATTGTGTCGCCTCCTAGGCACATCTTTAAAAATTGTATTTCATCACATACCAAGTAATTTTTGTTTCAAACGGATACCAAATAGGCTCTTAAGCCGCACTCAACCGGGGCAATTGGAAATATGCCCGTATGTGAATTGGTCTTAGAAGAATACACTCGGCTGATTTGGTCTTTGAAAAATACCCTCCTTTTTAAACGCATGTTAACAAAAGTTGTTAACAGACAAGTGGGGTCATGACAGAGACATGGCTGATGACATTTACCCTAAAGTGATGAGAAAAATATCGTCAAATTACTCTGTGTATTTCCATTTTTCTCTTCTGATAATCTCTTATCTCCATTTAAAAATTATTAATTTAATTTTAAAATAATATTAATATCATATTTAGAAAGTGATGGGTCTCAATAAATTTTAAACAAAAAATGCTAATTTCATATTTATAAATAGTTGTTGTTGACAAAAAAGTAAGACAATTTAAAAAATACAATGTTCTTCATTTTGGTCAGACTGGGACGAGTATCTGCTCGTCTCAATCTTTTCTCAGAATACCGAGACGAGCAGCTACTCGTCCCAGTCTCATAAAAATGAACTGGGACGAGCAAGTTATAAATATGAGACGAGCATGCCATGTGAACTGGGTTTAGCATGGCATGTGAAATGGGACGAGCACGCCTTGGATATGGGACGAGCAACAAATCGACATGCAATGTTAAACTATTTTTTGTGAACTTCTACAATATATTGAATTAGTTAATAACTACAATATGTCCATAAATAGCTACAATGGGTTACTACTAGGTAATGTCCATACAAAACATTTTATTAAAAAAATGTTCATTTGCTTTAATGAATGGGTTGCTCGTCTCACTAAAAGGTGAGTCGAGTAGTTGTTTGTCTGACATTTTACTCTCAATTAGACGAGTATACCCTGAATCCTAAACCCTAATATTATACTATTAATTAATCAAATCAGACTATCATTGTGACTCACCGCTCAAACGGACTATCGGTCTTCATTAATAAACTCATTCGAACTACTAATTGATCAAATCGGACTATCAATTTCAACTCACCACTTAATCAGCCTATTGTTCTTCACTAATAAACTCAATCGAACTAATAATTAATCAAATCGGACTATGAATTGTGACTAACCATTCGATCGGACTATCCGTCTTTACTAATAAACTCAATCAAACTACTAATCGATCAAATCAAACTATCAATTGTGACTAATCACTCAATCAGACTATCGGTCTTCACTAATAAACTCAATCAAACTACTAATTAATCAAATCGGACTATCAATTGTGACTAACCACTCGATCGGACTATTTGTATTTACTAATAAACTCAATCAAACTACTAATCAAATCGGACTATCAATTGTGACTAATCACTCAATCAGACTATCGGTCTTCACTAATAAGCTCAAGCATTAATAAAATCGGACTATGAATTGTGGCTAAACACTCGATCGGACTATTGGTCTTTACTAATAAACTCAAGCAAACTTCTAATTAATCAAATCGGACTATCAATTTTGACTAACCACTCGATCGGACTATTGGTCTTTACTAATAAACTCAGTCAAATCTAATTGATCAAATCGGACTATCAAGCAAACTACTAATTAATCAAATCGGACTATCAATTTTGACTAACCACTCGATCGAACTATTGGACTTTATTAATAAACTCAATCAAACTACTAATCGATCAAATTGGACTATCAATTGTCACTAATCACTCAATCAAAATATCGGTCTTCACTAATAAACTCCATCGAACCACTAATTGATCGATCAATTGCGACTCTCACTCAGTTGGGCCATCGATCTTCACTAATGAACTCAATCGAACTAATAAATGATCAAAATCTGAATATAAATTATGACTCACCACTCAATCAAACTATCGATCTTAATTCAATCAAACTAATAATTAATCAAATTAGACTATCAATTGTGATAACTATGAATAAGAGTTATATTCTCACATGATCTCATATCGTTTTGTGTGTATTTCCGGATAATTTACATGGGAAACATGCCAAGGATGCCAAAGATTCCCCTTCTTGATGTGCGTGTTAGAGAGTGCACAAACAAGTGACGGAAAAGCCCCAAAGAGTCTATGGAACACATGCCTAGGATTACTCGAAGTCGAGGAGTACTTTCATCATCATTTGAGTGCCACACGTCCTAGACGCACATCGGAATCCGGGCGCATAGAGACTTTTCCGGAAATTGTCAACGGTCCACGGACCCTTCTTGTTGCAATTCCACGGCGGCGGTGCCCATGTAGGTCCGGGCACCCAAGGTACCTGTAACACTCTCTCTCTCTTTTCTACATTTGAGCGTTAATTGTAAAGATCCACTGCCTACACATTTAAGAGAGGAGACCTCTCACTTTATCTCTAAATTCGCTGAGGACAACGAAACACTCAAGTGTGAGGGGTTTCGTGTATAGTTTTGACTAGCCAATCTACGTTTGCATTAACTTGTCACATATAGATTGTTAGGTCGTATTATGCTGTCTTCCTGGTCCGTGTCGTGTTCAGTTTTATTATCGTACTGTGTATTAGTAGTGTATACATGTGTTAGTTGTTTGATTTTTGCACGTTTACTTAATTGAGTCCACCTACCCAAAATGATTCAGTTTCGAGTCTTCTTTCGAGTCGGCCGTGCATATAGAGTTAGGAATTTATGGAAAATACACAAAAATTTAAAAATTGAAAATTTCAAAAATAAAAAAAAAATGAAAATTTTGAGAAAGGGCAATCAAAATGAGTTGAACGTGGTGAGGGTTTAGTGATAGAATTCCCTAGGATTATGAAGATCCAAAGTGAGGCAGACGCATGAATCTGGAGTAGGAGGAATTATATAGCTAATGCACTCTAGAAATGCATGTAACTATATCTCAGGCTTAGATATCCGACTAGTGCTAAACCGCCGTAACATAAGTAGTCGATAACCCCTCCTCGTAGTGGAAACATAACAGTCATGCGAGGGAGTTTTGGGGGCCACACGTCCCGTCTCACAGCCTAGGTCCACTTAGTTAACTCCATTGATCCGTTTACCCCTTTATTCGTCGCCTCTTCGCCTAGGAGCCATTCATGGTGACTTCCATCACTTGATTAGTTTGGACTTTTCCTATGAGTCGTGACATAGGGAGTGAGTGAGGGAGGTTCGATGAGGTAGTGTACTTCATACATATCTTGTGGATTTCATATTCTATCGTCTTACGAGGGAGTGTGAGGGTGAGTGTGAGATGGATAGCGCATTTCGGTGTGGCGGTGAGTCGTGTCCATACATCACGATCTCAAGGAGGCGAAGCCATGTGCGTGACATTCTTTCTGCACTACAGGGGTGGGTTGATTGATTTGCATTGGAGGGCGTTCCACGAATGTACCTTCATCTTTCAGTGTTGCGGAGGATAGGATGGGTAGTGGCACACATTCACATTACATATTCGGCTACTTTGAGAGATACTGGGCTTCACTGAGTGTGGGGGTGATGGTTCTTCACAGAGTCCGTTATCTATTTCAGATTCCATCCCCACCAGACTACTCAGATTGTGGTATTTAGTGATATTTTGTGTTTTATGGTATTGTGTTGTATTTAAATGTAAGAAAAAAGAGAAAAGAAAAAAAAAGAAATGTGATTGTTATGTTTTAGTTTGATTCAGTTGATGTTGTAAATTTGTTGAATAAAAATCTGAGTAGTAGCTTTCATCGCTTATGCTTCCTAACTGTGGCCGTGAGAACGGTGTTACACCGGTGGCGAGGGAATCTGGGGCTGGAGTTGTGAGCTTTGGGTTTGGATTCATTCATCGTGGTAAGGGAGTGTGAGATTGGGGTTATGTGTAAGGTTTGTTACGAAAATTAGGACCGCGCTTCTAAAAAGCCTATCATACCGTCCCTAGGCCTTCAACCGAATAAACTCGTTGAGATAAATGGCTTGGATGGTAGGGACTAGGGATATGCCTGATGAGTGTGTGAGTGCACATTATTGAGTGTTCGTGCTTGTTCTGTCTAATGAAACTGGCCGCAAGCTCTGCCAATCATGGAGGTTGTAGAATGTCGAAAGGAGATGTGAGAGCCTGATGTCTTACCGGTTCGCTTATCGAGATTGTTTAATCTCGGCAAAAAGAGACTTATTGTGTGCGTGTGTAAATATATGTTGTGGAGAATTGAATCGTATCTTGCATTTGCATCATCCCGTTCCATTGTTGAGTCATATTTTGTTGTTTGTGTCCCATGGCTAGTAAAATTGTATGCAAATCAATGAATTGAAAATCATAGTGTGAGGAATTTTTTATTTTTCTCGGGACGCGCAAAAAGGTAGTGTGGGGTATTTGATAACTCTGAATAAGATTTATATTCTCACATGATTTGATATCGTTTTGCGTGTATTTCCGGACAATTCACATGAGAAACATGCTATGATTGTCACAAATTTGTGTAGAATGAGATTTAAGCGCTTTGAAAGTGTGTAATGTAGACTAAATACAGGACCTAAAAACTCTAGAGGGGGGGGGGGTTGAATAGAGTATGGAAAATTTTTGCAAAACTTAAAGTTTAACAGGAAAGCTTTGTGTGAAACTCAAATCTCAAGGCCTTGAGATTTTGTAAACTGTCTGAAACTTACAAAGGCAAAATAGTAAGCTTCAAGGCCTTGAGATGTGAACAATTATAAACATCTTTTAAACCCTAGTTTGATTTGAGTTGTGTGCAGCAGATAATAATCAAACAGAAAAGTACAGAACACAAAGCAATTTACAGAGTTCAGTCCCAATGGACCTAATCTCTTCCTGAGGGATCTAATCCCACCAGGATTGGGCAAACACTTCTTATTACTCACACAGAAACAGCCCTAGATCTTCAAGCCTAAGTGATTTCCCTTAACCCTATACAGCTTGTGGTTCCAAACCTATCTAGTTCCAGCTACTAACTGTTAAGCTAACAAGAACCTCTTGCTGTTCACTTGAACAACCAACCACTAGGTTAAGTGAGGTTTAAGATAATATAGAGATACACAGATTGAAGTACAATTGAAGAACACAGTATGAAGATAAGCTGTTGAAGCCTGGAAGTGTTCTTCTGGAAAAACTGGAATGATTTGATCTTCAGGAATCTGGAATGAAGCTTGAATGATTGTGTGTTTGAATGAATGATTTCCCACGATTTTGTCACACCTCTCAGAGTATTCTGCAAGCCTCTCTCTCCTTCAAAATTCAAACCAGTCTCTTTTATCCACAGCTGCAACTGATTGAGAGATTTTAGGATCTCAGTTCCTACAAATCCTCCTTCTGTTTTCAACTTAAATTCAAACAGCTTCAAGTGGATATCCGTTGGAGTTTGTTGAGATTGCTCCTGCCGTTTAACAACCCTGCAACAACATTGAAATACTGCAACAACAAAATCCATAAAGCTAACAGTACTAAGACTGTATGGTTATACAGTTTCTGATAAAACTGTTTAACAAACTTAGAACAATAAGCTGTGTATCTTCTAAAACATATGAATCATGAAAAACAAGTTTAAGACACTTAGAAGTGAGTAAATAATCAAAATACTAAGAATCATAACCTGCAAGAGGGAATCAATTAAGTTCTGTAAAAATTGTCAGCAGCTCAAGGCATATCTTAAGGCCTTGGAGCTCTGAACCTGCTTCACAGAATTTCAAAGTTAAACCCTGATAACTTTTATTCTTCCTGTTCTGATCATCTGCAATTGTGTTAGATATATAAATAGTATAATCCAAAAGTATATGCAGTAAACCACTGATTTGCATAATCAGATATCCAATTCTGCAACACAGAAATGTTAGAACATATAGCAGAATAAGATAACTCAAGGCTTTGAATTTCAGTCAATCTCAAGGACTTGAGATAACTGACATGCTTTGCTGCTTATGTCTTAGCCGTTTGTATTTCATCACTCAAAACAAATACCAATCAAAGCACATTCAGGGATCTTGACTCAAAAATCTCCCCCTTGATGAAAGACAAAACCTACAATCTTGTATAGATCTTCTTGCCACTCATATTCAAAAATTAAATAACCACAATTTGCAGATACAGTATATATACTGAACCCAAACAGATAACCAATGAGAATAAACATTACAAATTACCACAGAAATAAAAATTCACCAAAAACAACTAGGCATTCTTATTATTACTAGTCCAAATACTGCAAACAGAACACAAATACCACATTAATTTCCCCCCTTTTTGACTTTCATCAAATAAGGTTGAAGAAATGTAGGATCATTACTCAGATTCTGAAAATAAACTTGAAACAAAAAAAAACTAGCTAAAATGAGATAGAGGGTCAAGGCTTTGGCAGTCTCTGATCTTCACTTCTTCTTTGATGTCTTGCCTTTCTCTGAGCCTTCTCCAATTTCTTCCTCACTTGCAGCATCTTCTGCAAACTGATTACCTTCTTTTTCAGCTTCCACTTCAGCAACCACTTCTTGGATTATCTCATCCACTTTCTTCTTAGCCTGTACTGAATCTACCTCTGTAGCTGCATCAACACCTGTGTCTTCAGCAGCATCTTCTTCATCAGTTTGTTCAAACAATTCCTTTGAAGCTAGCACTACTGGAATTGGCTTCTTTTTCTTCTTCATAAAATCTCCCAACTTCTCTTCTGAATCCACACTGGTGTCATGACTAGTAGCAGAAGGTATCTTCTCCAGATTCAAGCCCTTGATGACAACATCCATCTTCCCATTCATAACATTCATCAAGCCCTTGAACTGGTTAAATTCAGTTGACAGGTCAAATAACCTTTGTCTAAGATCTTCAATCTCAACCTGCTGATCTTCTAACTTCTCAACCAGCAGAGAGTAATCCTCATTGGCTTGTCCTTTCCCAGATGCAGTCCCCTTAGGCTTCACAAACTCCTTCTCAGCAAGTTCTTCCTTTGACAAATCAGAATAAGATTTCCAATGCCCTTTCCCAGTCTGAACTACCCCAATCCTTTGAAGTGCAGTCTCATCTATCAACCCAAAACCTCCAGTAATCTTTTCTTCTCCTTTTACAGGCACATCAAAATATTCAAAGAAAAGAGGTAACAGGTTGGCATATGGAAGAGGGTGGTTTCTAGTCCTGGTTGCACAATAAATCATATGCTCCATCACAACTGTTGGCAAATCTATCTCAAACCCTTGAGATATCAGATACATCAAAATCAAAACTTTATCAGTTACCAACTCTCTTGAGTTCTCCCTGGGAACTACACTCCCCATCAGAATAGTAAACAAAATTTTGGCTTCACAGTTGAGCACAGAGTGTGTCAACTGCTTTGGACCAGAAGGAACACCTTCAATAAAGAACATCTCCTTTGCCTTATGTAGACACTCCTTCCTATCAGGATAATCTCCAACATTGTATTTTCTAGGAATGCCCAAGACTTTGGCAAAAGTCCTATGATCTAACCTCAAATCCACACCAGCCACTTTAGAAGTTAATACCATTCTATCATCACCTTCAGACACCAAGTTCAGATAAAATAACCTAGTTAACCTAGGATAAGCCTTTGAACTAGGATTTAGAACCTTCCAAACAGCAGTTACTCTTAACTTTCTCATGCATTCTATGTCCAGTTTATCCAACAACTCATCAAAAATCATGCTACAGAAAGCTACCTCAGATGAAGCATATCCTTGCATCCAAACAGTTCTAACTTCAGAACTAACAAACCGCTCAGTTGGAAGTACATTCTTACCTTGATATCCTTTCTTAGTTGCAGCAGCAACTTGCTTAACCCTAGTCTTCTTCTCAGAGGGTTTGGTCTTTTCTTGTCCTCCTTTAGTTGGTTTCTTCTGGATTTCCTGAGTTGATTTCCCTTTTTTCTCTTCAGTAGCCTTTTTCTTTTCTCCCCCTTTCTTCTTCTCTGACCTAGGTTGATCACCACCCCGAGTCTCCTGTTGTGGATCAACACTTGAGCCTTCATCTCCCTTCTCTGTCCTTGACTTCTTTGCAGCTGGGGTATCCTCATGCAAGCTTTGAGTATTTTCTGAATCTGAATCATAAATCACTATCTTCTTCTTCTTGTTTGCTCTCTTCTTGGATCTGCCAGAGGGCTTTCCCTGTTGCTGAATTCTGGCTGATTTGAGCTCCATTTTAGGGTTTAGGGTTTTGAGAAGAGAATGTGATTGAGAGGAATTGAGAGAGAGAGAGTAGTCGCAGAAAATTGGAAGATAATGAGAAGAAAAAGCCCGGACTTTCAGCTTAAGTAGGTTGAAAAGGATGAGTCATAAAAGGACTCTGCAATATCAACATGCAAAAATAGGATGTTGAAAAATCTTTTTGGAATATATTAGAAAATCTCTGAGTAATTCAAATATTATACAGTTATCTAAAAAAATAAGATATAATATTTGATGATCCATTTTAAAAAATAAATAAATAAATACAGATATTATCAAGACCTGGAGAACAATCTCAAGGCCTTGAGATTTTCTGCAGTTTGAGAAACTTCAAAGCTTTGAGCTATACTTTCAAGGCTTCAGAAAGTATAATCTCAAGGCTTTGGGATTCCAGCACATATTCACATATAGGTACTAATACTCCCCCTAAACCAATGCATCCTTGTTTAACATCCCCAATTCAAGCCTTAGAGATGAAAATCTATCATCTGGCAAAGGTTTAGTGAAAATATCAGCAATCTGAATTGAAGTAGAGATAAAATTTAAAACAACATCACCTTGTTCTGCATGATCTCTAAGGAAATGATGTCTCACATCTATGTGCTTTGTCCTTGAGTGCTGAACTGGATTCTTAGAGATTGAAATACCACTTGTATTGTCACAATGAATTGGCACATTTCTGAAGTTGTAGCCAAGATCTCTAAGTTGCTGAGCAATCCATAACACTTGTGAACAGCAAGCAGCAGCTGCAATATATTCAGCTTCTGCAGTTGATAAAGCTACAGAATTTTGCTTTTTGGAATGCCAACTGATAAATGAAGATCCAAGAAATTGACAGCATCCAGAAGTACTTTTCCTGCCTACTTTATAACCTGCAAAATCTGCATCTGAATAGCCACTCAACATAAAATTAGATCTTCTTGGATACCAAATCCCTAAGTCTCTGGTTCCATTCAAATATCTAAAAATTCTTTTAACTGCAGTTAGATGACTTTCCTTAGGATCTGCTTGGAATCTAGCACACATACAGACACTGAACATAATGTCAGGTCTACTAGCAGTTAAATATAATAGTGATCCAATCATACCTCTGTATTCCTTCTGATTCACACTCTTACCAGTTGAATCTTTCTCTAAAGAGAGTGATGAACTCATAGGGGTCTTAAGAACCTTGGACTGTGACATGTTGTACTTATTTAATAAGTCCTTGGTATATTTTCCTTGATGCACAAAAATTCCTTTCTTCATTTGTAATATATGAAGTCCAAAAAAGAAATTCAGTTAACCCATTAGGCTCATCTCAAACTCCCTGCACATCAGACTAGAAAACTCTTTTGAAAGAGCATCATTAGTAGCACCAAATAATATATCATCTACATAAATCTGAACTACTAACAGATCACTTTGTTGGAGTTTAATGAAAAAGGTTTTGTCAACTAAGCCTCATCTGAAATTGTTTTCAAGTAGAAATTTTGAAAGTCATGTCATACCAAGCCCTTTGAGCTTGTTTTAAACCATAGAGAGCTTTATCCAGTTTATAAACATGATCAGGAAACTTTTCATCTACAACACCAGGAGGTTGTGCTACAAAAACATCTTCTTGTAAATATCCATTTAGAAAAGCACATTTAACATCCATTTGATAAAGCTTTATGTGATTGTGAGATGCAAATGCAAGAAGTATTCTAATAGCTTCTAACCTGGAAACAGGAGCAAAAGTCTCCTCATAATCTATACCTTCTTCCTGATTATATCCTTGAGCTACCAGTCAGGCTTTATTTCTTACCACTTTGTCATTCTCATCAAGCTTGTTTCTGAATACCCATCTGGTTCCAATCACTGATTTCTCTTTAGGTATGGGGACCAGATTCTAAACCTTGTTCCTTTCAAACTCATTCAGCTCACTCTGCATTGCAATAATCCATTCTGCATCTTCCAGAGGTTCCTTGGTATTCTTAGGCTCAATCAAAGATACAAATGCACTAAAAGCACACAGGTTCTTTAACTGTCCTCTTGTCTGTGTTCCAGTTGATGGATATGATATAATATTGTCAGCTGGATGGTCTGCAAGATACTTAAACTTCTTTCTTGGTACAAAGGAGTATTCTCCTTCAAGGCTTTGAGTCCTTGAAACAGTAGAGGGAGCATCATAGAAAGTTTCAGCTTCTGTCTCAAGGCTTTGAGATTTTGGTTCAGCAGGAGGTTCAAGGCCTTGAGATTCTGCTGGTAGATTCTGTACATTAGTTTTGCCTTTGTCTTCTTTCACAGCGTCATCATCTGATTCATGCTTTGTCAAATCTAGATCTGCAAAACTTTCACTCAGAGAATCCTTAGTACTTTCATCAAAAATTACATGAATGGTCTCTTCCACAATCTTGGTTTTTCTATTATAAACTCTATGAGCTTTTGCTAATTTGAGAATACCCAAGAAATACACCTTCATCACTTCTAGAATCAAACTTACCAAGATTGTCTCTACCATTATTATGCACAAAACATATACAACCAAAGGGCTTAAAATAAGAAACAGTAGCTTTTTCCCTTTCAACAGTTCATAGGGAGTATTTCTCAAAATAGGTCTGATCAAGCATCTATTCAGTACATAATTTGCAGTGTTAACAGCTTCTGCCCATAAAAACTTTGGCAAATTACTTTCAAGAAGCATGGTTCTGGACATATCCTCAAGTGTCCTATTTTCCTTTCAACTACTCCATTTTGCTGTGGAGTTCTAGTTGCAGAAAAGTTGTGTGAAATGCCATGCTTTGCGAAAAACAAATCAAATTCAAGTTGATCAAACTCTCTACCATGATCACTTCTAATCGATGCAACAGGTAAGTTTTTCAAAGTTTGAAGCTCTTTGCACAATCTAGAAAACTCAGATAAAGCTTCAGTTTTATCTCTAATAAGCATCACCCAAGTAAATCTAGAATAATCATCAATTATAACCAGCATATACCTCTTACCTTTTGGGGTCTGAACTCTCATAGGACCACACAAGTCCATATGCCGCAATTCTAAGGGTCTAGAAGTACTTACAAAGTTCTTTGGCTTGAAAGAGCTTCTGGACTATTTACCTTGTACACATGCCTTGCAAACCTAATTATCTGAAAATTTATGTGATGGTAAACCTCTTACCAAGTCCTTTGAGATGAGTTTATTCAAGGTATGTATACTAATATGCCTAAGCTTTCTGTGCCAAAGCATTGAATCTTCCTTCAAGGCCTTGAGGCATTTTAGCTTGTCACCTGCAACACTGTTAGTATTCATAGCATATAGATTATATGATCTAGGAGCAGTGAGTATGCAATCACCAGATTTCTCATCTTGCACCACACATTTCTCCTTGTCAAATACAGCTTTATAACCTTTATCACATAACTGAGAGATACTAAGCAAATTATACTTAAGTTCATCTACCAGATAAACATCAGATATAGAATTTGTAGAACCATTACCAATACTACCTATACCAATGATATTGCATTTTGCTTTGTCACCAAGTGTGATTGTTCCTCCAGATTTTTCTGTAAGTTCAGTAAAGAGAGACCTCTTTCCACTCATATGTCTGGAACATCCACTGTCTAATATCCATTTCTGATCTTTCAAGGCCTTGGTGACATCCTGCAAGAACAAATCATTGCCTCAATAGGCTATTAGACCAAGTGCAGAACTTTGAGTCATACTCAGAATCAACCATATTTGGTGGCCTAATTCCTTTTGGAAACCAAATCTGCCTAACCTGTCCCTTAAGCTGACAAGGATATGTATTCCTCATAATGTGAGGTTCTGATCTTCTGAAGGGACAAGTTAATCTGACATGACCAAGTTTTCCACAGTAATGACATTTTGGAGAATGTCTGCTACCAGATTTGACAAAAGTAGTTTGGCCTTTCTTTGGAAAATTTGGATTATAGCCAATCCCACTTTTATGCATTGATTTCAGACTTCCTCCAAGAATGAGATTTAGATTATGTTCTGAGCCTGTAAACTTAGCTAGGACCTTCTTCGACTCTTGAAGTTTCTCAGTCAAAGTACAGATCTGTTGTTCTAAATTCTCAGAATGAGCTTTTAGATTAGCATATCTTTCAGTTAAAAGAGTGTTTTGATCAACAATCTCTTTTATCTGTGCCTTCAAGACTTTGAACCTGCTGTCCAAGGCCTTGAAGTCTTTTTCCAGCTTTGTCTTAGAAACTTCAACAGTTTTGTTTGAAAATACTAGGTCCAGGTTTTCTTTTACGTGCTCATGAATCTTAATCTCTAAAGGAGAAATCTCATTTCTATAACTTTCCTCATTCAGAAACATACTTTTAAGATTTTGAGGAAGTACATCAGAAGGACTAGCAAGTAAATTTTACCATGTCTTCAATGTGTCTGTCTGATGAACTTTCCTCATTATGCTTTGCCATAAAGCATAAGTTTGCTTGCTCTTCTTCTGTTTCTGAGTCACTTGATGAATCAGAATCACTCCAAGAAGCCTTCATGGCTTTCTTCCTTCTGTTGTCACCATCCTTCTTCTAAAAGTTCATGTTCTTCTCCTTTTGTGGATAGTCCCTTATTAAATGATCAGCATCAGCACACTCAAAACAATTAATTACTTTAGTTTTATGTGACTGTGATAAAGATTTACCTTTTTAATCCTTGCTGCCTGAGGGTCTTGATCTCTCTCTGTTGTAATCCCTGTTGCCAGAGTTTCTTTTCTTTTTGAGAATCCTGGCCAAGGCCTTGGAGATCAATGCTAAAGCCTCTTCATCATCTGGTTCCTCCTCAGTCTCAAGGCTTTGAGATTTTTCACTGTCTTTTTCCTTAAGAGCTAGGTTCCTGATATTTTTACTCATATCACCTTCCACATCCTTCATGGACATTTCATGAGTAAGCAGCTTTCCTTGTAGATCATCTAGCTGAAGAAGACTCAAGTCCTGAGCTTCCTCAATGGCTGTTGTCTTTGGCTCCCACTTGGCTTTTGGCAAACTTCTCAGAATCTTTCTGACCTTCTCTTCATTTGAGAACTTCTTTCCCAATGACTCCAGGTTGTTCACAACATCAGTGAATCTTTTGAACATTTCCTTGATGTTCTCATCTGAATTCATATTGAACAACTCATATTGCCTCAGAAGTATGTTGATTTTTGTCTGCTTAACCTAGTTGGTTCCTTCATATGTCACTACCAATTTATCCCACACTTCTTTGGCACTCTTGCAGTTTGACACTCTGTTGAACTCATCTGCATTTAAAGCACAGTATAGCAAATTCATAGCCTTGTAATTTTTTGATACCTTTTCCAGTTCAGTGACTGAAAGATTTTCCTCAGACTTGATAATTCTGACTCCATCAATTGTAGTGTAGTACTCATGAGGACCATTCTGAACTATTGACCATAGTTCCATGTCTTGATCTATGATAAACATCTTCATCAATGCCTTCCAATGCATGAAGTTGTCACCACAGAACAATGGAGGTCTGTTGGCTGCCCTTCCTTGTGAGAATCCACCATCTCCTACATTACTCATAGTCACCAGATTGTTAGATCTAAAAGCAGTGATACAGCTCTGATACCAATTGAAAGTGTGTAATTTAGACTAAATATAGGACCTAAAAACTCTAGAAGGGGGGTTGAATAGAGTATGGAAACTTTTAGCAAAACTTAAAGTTTAACAGGAAAGATTTGTCTGAAACTCAAATCTCAAGGCCTTGAGATTTTGTAAACTGTCTGAAACTTACAAAGGCAAAATAGTAAGCTTCAAGGCCTTGAGCTGTGAACAATTCTAAACAGCTTTAAACCCTAGTTTGATTTGATTTGTGTGCAGCAGATAATAATCAAAAAGAAAAGTAAAGAACACAAAGCAATTTACAGAGTTTAGTCCCAATGGACCTAATCTCTGCTTGAGGGATCTAATCTCACCAGGATTGGGCAAACACTTCTTATTACTCACACGGAAACAGCCCTAGATCTTCAAGCCTAAGTGATTTCCCTTACACCTATACAGCTTGTGGTTCCAAACCTATCTAGTTCCAGCTACTAACTGTTGAGCTAACAAGAACCTCTTGTTGTTCACTTGAACAACCAACCACTAGGTTAAGTGAGGTTTAAGATAATCTAGAGATACACAGATAAAAGTACAAGTGAAGAACACAGTATGAAGATAAGTTGTTGAAGCCTGGAAGTGTTCTTCTGGAAAAACTGGAATTATTTGATCATCAGGAATCTGGAATGAAGCTTGAATGATTGTGTGTTTGAATGAATGATTTCCCACGATTTTTTCACACCTCTCAGAGTATTCTGCAAGCCTCTCTCTCCTTCAAAATTCAAACCAGTCTCTTTTATCCACAGCTGCAACTGATTGAGAGATTTTAGGATCTCAGTTCCTACAAATCCTCTTTCTGTTTTCAACTTAAATTCAAACAGCTTCAAGTGGATATCCGTTGAGTTTGTTGAGATTTCTCCTGCACGTTTAACAACCCTGCAACAAAATTGAAATACTGCAACAACAAAATCCAGAAACCTAACAGTACTAAGACTGTTTGGTTATACAGTTTCTGATCAAACTGTTTAACAAACTTAGAACAATAACCTGTATATCTTCTAAAACATATGAATCATGAAAAACAAGTTTAAGACACTTAGAAGTGAGTAAATAATCACAATACTAAGAATCATAACCTGCAAGAAAGAATCAATTAAGTTCTGTAAAAACTATTAGCAGCTCAAGGCATATCTCAAGGCCTTGGAGCTCTGAACCTGCTTCACAGAATTTCAAAGTTAAACCCATATAACTTTGATTCTTCCTGTTCTGATCATCTGCAATTTTGTTAGATATATAAATAGTATAATCCAAAAGTATATGCAGTAAACCACTGATTTGCATAATCAGATATCCAATTCTGCAACACAGAAATGTTAGAACATATAGCATAATAAGATAACTCAAGGCTTTGAATTTCAGTCAATCTCAAGGCCTTGAGATAACTGACATGCTTTGCTGCTTATGTCTTAGCCTTTTGTCTTTCATCACTCAAAACAATTACCAATCAAAGCACATTCAGGGATCTTGACTCAACACGCTTTATTGTTAGTCCGGGCGTTTCGATGCATTTTTTTATCTTATTTGTCAAATATTATCGCTTGGTATTGTTTTTCATGTTGTCTTGACAGGGCCGGATGCTAAAATTCCTAGGAGGCATGAAACAAACTTCGGAAACAACGCAAGCTCAAGGGGAAGCAAGAGAAGCAAAGTTGGAAGAGAAAAAGTGACCAACCTTCACTATTTCGAGAAAATCTTGAGTTATATAATGAATTTTGGATTGAGACCAGTGGAAAATGAGAGTAGACTCTAAGAGATTTCCAACTATAGGTGACGAAGCTAAAACGGAGATCGGACGAGGAAGTTACTGTCCGTCGAAGAGGCTGAAAATCTGAGCTAATCTCCAGGGTTGTTCGTGCGAACACTTATTGTGTTCGTGCGAACAGAATGCCGTAGAAAAATTTTGAGACGTAAAAGAAGAGGAGAAAACAAACTGCAAATTTCTGGGAACACTCAAAGTGTTCGTGCGAACAGCTGTTCGTGTGAAAACCCGAGTGTTCGTGCGAATAGAAGGGCAAAACGAGATTTTTCGGGCTGATTTGTAAATTTTTGAAAGTTTGGAGCTTTGAGGACTTCATCTAACCTAAGAGTCCGTTCCTTGGGGATTATTGACGCAACTTTGAAGGCAAGAGAGCAGGATACAGAGAAGAAGGCGAAGATAAACCACACCATTGGAGATTATTCGTTTGATTTCTCTTCTTCCTCCCTTATTGATTGATTATGGAGATTTATTTATTGCTAAGCAATTCTATGTCTAGCTAAACACTCTAAGCTAGGAAATTGATGAAGAACTAGGGTTTGATTAGCTTTTTCCGGATTGATGATTTGATTCATGTTTTGTTCTTAATTATAGTTGATGTTCTTGTTAGATTTCTTGTTCTTGTGCTTTAATCTTTAGTATGCTTGGCTTGATCACCCGTAGTATACTAGTTGTTGAAATAGTTGCACGATAGTGAATTATTCTATACGTGTTGAAGAACATAGGATGTATTCTTGTAGTTCTCTGAGACTGGGAGGAGAAGAGATCTTGAATAACCGTGTGTGGGATGTTTCCGTTGATATCGATAGGACTTAGTGGAAACGGTGGACCGACAGGACCCGGTGAGCGAGCCTAACGAAACTACTAGAACGTAACGATAGGCGGAGGTGGACCGAAAGGACTCGAAGTTAACCAATTACGCAAATTCATGTGAGATAGATATAAGAACATGATGAGGGTAACCCGATATAACTAAATACCACTAGAGTGTTTCAAGCGTAATCCAGAAATTACTAAGTACCCTAGGGATCATCAATTACCTAGTTCTCTCCATAATCGTATCAATCACAATTATTTTCTTTTAAACTGAAAATCATAAAAAGATAGTTAACTTAGTTGTTAGTTAGTTTAAATCACTTGTTTGTGGGTAACGAACCTTCAAATCAAACACTTTTTACCGGTTACTTAGGTATCATATTATTAATTATTAGTTGACTATTAATCGTCTAATTCTCTTGGGTTCGATAATTCGGAATAAAAAATAATCCACTTACTAGTTGACTGTATACTTGCGTATAAGCGCTTTAAGAATTCGGGTCAAGTTTCTGGCGCCGTTGCCGGGGAATTAGACGGTTATTTAGTTAGTTAAAAATTAACTTAGGATACCTCTTTTATTTTTTGGTTATTTTCTATTCTGGTTTCTCATTTGTATTTGATTCTGTTTTTTCAGGTATTCGGTGTATGCTCAGGATCCCTATTGACCTTGTGCCCCCACTCAACGTCTCAGAGCAGTTACTCAAATACCAAAGGAGAAGGCATAAATAGAGCACCATGGGCAATCAATTAACCAACGTGCAACTTAATCAACGGTTGGAAGAGCTGACTAAGAAGCTAAATGATCGCAACTCCCAGACACCGTACAACAAGTCTGGGCAGGCTCTTGTGGAGAATTTCAGTCGTCCACCTATGGACACAATCCGGCAATTGTAGTGCCAGAGATACAGGCCGGTCACTTCTATCTCAAGCCTGCAACAATTCAGACGGTGACCAACCAGTTTCAATTATATGGGAACAGGGATGAATACCCCAATGACTTTATTCGGAAATTCAATGCTTACATAAAAACTACCAAGTACAAGGATGTGACAGCAGAGGTATTGAAGCTCATTCTTTTCTCATACTGTCTGAAGGGTGCAGCGCAGAAGTGGCTAGAATCAAGGGCACTTGAGTCGATCACGACATGGGCTCAGTGTGTGGATGAGTTTATGACCACGTTTTACCCAATTTAGTGGGTAATTGAGCTACAGGGTGATATTCTAGGCTTTCGACAACATGCCGATGAAACTGTGGTGGATGCGTGGGACCAGTTTATGCAATTGATCAGAAAGTGCCCAAATCATGATTTCGGGGATTACAAAATTTTGCAGGTCTTTTACCATGGTCTAGAACGTCATAATCAGGAGCTGGTTAACAGAGAATCTGGGGTAAATTTTCTATACTCCGTTGACAAAAAGAGGAGCTTATGCGCTAATGAAGCAGCTTGCTAAGCAGGATTCACAATATTATGAATCCAAAAGATTATCTACATTGCGTGAACCTGAGGATGATGTGTAAAACACTGGGATCAGCAAGATGGTGCCTGACTTAGCCAAGCATATTTATCAAGACAAGAAGACAGTTGCAAGCGTAGAGGAGCCAAAATATGAGTCAGCCTTGGCCCATATAGCAAGCGAGGATGTGAATTATGTGGGGGCACAAGGACAGCGGCAGAATTGGAATCAACAGAACTACAGACCAGGCACAAGAGATCATCCAGGATTTAGGTTCGGGGATCGATCTGGAGCATCATATGCACCGAGTTTCCAGCATAGGCCACCAGGTTCACAGGCTCTCCCAGCAGTTGCAGTAGCACCAAACCCAGAGATTTTTAAACTGACCAAGGCATTGACACATCTGAGTAACAACATGAACGCTATGACTACCAACATGAACAATATGTCTACACAGGTTGCTGTTGTATCTTCTGATTTACAGGCTACGAAGACTTCTATTCGTTCCCTTGAGGTACAGGTGGGCCAGATTTCCACTCAGTTATCTGCAAGAGCACCAGGTTCTTTGCCTTCTAACATTGAAGAGAATCCTCGTCAAGTAAATGCGATCACTACTCACAGCGGGGTTGCATTGAAAGATCCGCCATATCCTACTCATGCTAGAGTCGATGCTTCTAAGGCTAAAGAGCATGTGATTTTTGATAGATATACTAATTTCGTGATCCCCCAATCAAAGGGCGCGACGGACGAGGAGGCGATGACAGACAAGGATGAGGTACATGTTGATACTACTACTGTTTCTAAGGCAGTTCCATATCCTTTGAGGACAAGAAAGAGGGATGATTCTAAAAAAAATCAAAGGTTTCTAGGTACATTCAATAAAGTTGAGATTAACATTCCTTTTGCTGAAGCCATATCCAAGATGCCTACATATGCCAAGTTCCACAAAGATATTCTTTCAGGAAAGAGGCGCATGAGTGATTTTGCACAGTTTAACTTGACGGCTGAAACTTCTGAATGCGTCAGGAATGGACTACCCGAGAAGAAGAAAGACCCTTGGAGCTTTGTGATACCGGTTACCCTTACCATAGCTGCTCTATGTGATTTGGGGGAAAGCATCAATTTGATGCCCTTGTTAGTATTCAGGAAACTAGGTGTAGGGAAGCCTCTCCCCACCCGAGTTACTTTGCAGATGGCAGATAATCTATTCGTAGAGAATATGGGGTGATCGAGGACATTTTGGTTAAAAGTTTGTACCCTCATATTCCCAGCTGATTTCGTCATCCTCGATATGGAGGTCAGCGAATTACCTCTAATTCTTGGGAGGCCCTTCCTAGCTACAGGAGAGGCTATTATTCATGTGAAAAGTGGGAAACTCTCTATGCAAATTAATGATGATAAAGTGGTCTTTGATGTGTTTAAGACAATGAAAATTCCTTCATGCTATAATTATGAAGTTGCTTTGGCATAGAGATTTTTGATGATGGTATGGGAGATGAGGAAGCTGAATTGATGCAGGAGGAAATAGAAGGCATGTACAAAGATGAAGATAAGAGTCCTCCCATGGATGTGTGCCACATGAGCAGCTGGACCAAGCTGGATTTATATGAGCAAGGGGAGAAAAAGTTAGCTCTTGTTCCTTCACTAAAGTCACCACCCGTGCTTGAGTTGAAGCCATTGCCTAGCCATATCAGGTATGCATTTCTTGGTATTGATAACATGTTTCCCGTAATCGTTTCTTCTGTTTTATCTGAGGCACAGGAGGAGAAACTGTTGGATGTACTAAGGAAGCATAAAGCGGCAATCAGATGGAAAATTTCCGACATTAAGGGGATCAGCCCCGCGTATTACCAACACAAGATTAGGGTGGAAGAAGGCAAGAATCCAGTGCTCCAGGCACAGCGGAGGTTGAATCCGCACATGAAAGATGTGGTGCGAAAAAGAGGTTATGAAGTGGTTAGAGGCTGGCATTATACTCCCTATCTCAGATAGCACTTGGACTAGCCTGGTCCAGTGTGTGCCGAAGAATGGAGGGATGAATGTGGTGGAGAATGAAAAGCACGAGCAGATTGCTCAAAGGACGATTACTGGTTGGCGTGTGTGCATGGATTACAGGAAGATTAATGAAGCGCGCTTAAGGATCACTTTCCGTTGCCATTTCTTGATCATATGCTTGACAGATTGGCCCACCTATTTTTTGGATGGCTATTTAGGCTACAATCAGATAGCCATTGCCCTAGAGGATTAGGAGAATACCACCTTTACATATCCCTATGGCACTTTTGCGTTCCGCCGCATGCCATTTGGACTATGTAATGCATCGGCCACTTTTCTGGTGTATGATGGTTATTTTCTCAGAACTTGGAGGTTTTAATGGATGATTTTGTCCCAATTTGGTGACAGTTTTGAGGACTGTCTACATCATCTTGGTCGTGTCTTGGTTCGTTGTGAAGACACCAATCTTGTGCCGAATTGGGAGAAATGCCACTTCATGGTCACTAAGGGGATTGTTCTTGGACACAAAATTTCACGCAAGGTTTTGTAAGTTGATCAAGAAAAGGTAGAGACAATCAAGAAAATCCTTATCCGACTTCAGTGAAGGGGGTCAGAAGCTTTTTGGGACAGGCTGGTTTCTATCGCAGGTTTATTAAAGATTTTTCCAGGATTTGCATGCCTATGTGTGAATTACTTGGGAAGGATGTCCATTTGTGTTTGATGAAGAATGCAAGAAAGCCTTCGACTTTCTGAAGAAACAGCTCACCTCAACCCCTATTATTACAACACCGGATTGGAGTTTGCCATTCGATCTCATGTTCGACGCCAGTGATTTTGCCATTGGAGCAGTGTTGGGGCAGCGAAAGGAGAATGTATGACATGTTATTTATTATGCGAGTAGGGTTCTTAATGAGGCCCAACTCAACTATGGCACTACAGAGAAGGTGTAACACCCCCAAACTAGCCTAGACGGAAGCCCAGGGGTGTCACTTCGTACCCGAGATTAAACCCGGATACAAAGAGGTTTAAAAAAAGAGAATCCACACAAAATCCATAAAATATTAAATTAATACTTTAAATTGTTTTGTCACAAATATTGGAATTATTTAGAATTCAAACTACTAGAAAATGCTAAAGATATTAAATGTGAATATTCTAGCTATTACGATGAGTCGCGTTTCCCCCTTACTCCAAGCTTCCATCTAACCTGTGGTGCAAAAAACAAAAGAGAACACCACAGTTCCAAAAGTCAGCGGAAATACTGAGTAAGCAACACCCAAGCATGCAAACATATTATGATGTAATTTATCAATCTGAGTAGTTCGCAGTAGTTTAACCAAAACCAAGTGGTAACAAAATCTTTGACACTCATAAGAAAACATGTAAGATTTCAATTTCATTATTTGAATTAGGAAGTTCCAAAATATCATACTCAACCATCCTCTCCATTAATTCCAAAACTGAATTGTTATTTTGTTATGACGGGGAAAAAGAACCAACCATCTCGCAAGAATTTAGGACCTTAAGTGTCGACACCCCCTTAAAGACTCTTGCGGCCAGAAGAGTGAGTAAAAGGAGCTATCCGGGGCATTGCAACCGGATTAAATAAAATAAATTGGACGAGATACCGAAGTCAACACGCCCAATGCAAATAGTAACCAAGTAACAACCCCACACAACTCTTCCACTTTACGTTATCGTCGATTAATAGATTACAATAATATTGTCAAAGAAATATCTCAACAAGTTGGAACAAGAATTCAAGTAACAAAAGATGAAGATGCATGGAGATGTGTTTGTTTTAGGGTTCATGGATATTCCCATTGGCTTGGGAATATCTTAGTCTAGAAAAGGCCATATCCACATCACATTTTTATTTTAGTTTGTAGTTGTTTATTTTATTGTCTTATTATTTTGTGATTGGTGTATGGATGATGCATGCAATAAGGATAATAAGATAATTAGACAACCCGGATCTATTATTTAGAGTTGTGCCCAAACTCAAGATAGTTACATCAGTTGATATGGATCAAAAAAACAATTAAGATTGAATTTTAAAATCCCTCAAAATTCAAATATTGTGTTTTTGCCTTCTCGTTATTTAAACACTCATTGTCATCATGATTTATCAAGCTCGTGCATGCCAAATCAAGGCGACTTGGTTCATAATGATGCAATGCGATGGCACAAGCAAGTAATGTGCAATTGTTTAAATAAGAGGTTGGACACAACTGGGTTATTAATATGATTAGAACCTCGAGGCAATCAATTGGGATTATCCATGCGGATGGATAAATAAGGAGTTATTTTCCCAATTGAACCAAGAGTTGCATGGGAAACAATTGGAATTGTTCCTACCTTAAGTAGTCAGATTTTGGGTGACTTGCCAAAGCAAGCTCAAAAGGAGATGAAACATGGATCTTGGCCCACTAGAAAATATAAGGATATTTTTTGCATTAATATCTTGAGGGTTATTAATCCGTAGAAAAATATTGGGAGCTATATTTGATAAACTAGCCATTATTGGATATAGTCAAAAGTTCACAAATACGAAAACTTGCCTATTTTCCTTTTGTAGAATTCCAAATGGCAAACAACTCATCGAGTTCACAACATTCCCTACGATATTTCCTTGAGAAGGACAAGCTCTCTGGAACCAACTTCCTTGATTGGTACATAAACTGGAGAATCGTTCTCAAGCAAGAGAAGAAACTGTACGCAATAGAGGAGCAAGTTCAAGCAGGTCCAGGGAACAATACTCCAGCAGCCCTTAGCGTGTTGATGACGCTAATGATGCAGCCTGCCTTATGCTATGAACCATGACCTCGGAGCTTCAGAAGCAACACGAGAACATGATTTCAGTCGATATGATCGAACATTTGAAGTAGCTCTTCCAAGAGCAGGCAAGGGTTGAGAGGTATGAAGTTTCTAAGGCATTGTTCAAATGTCATCAGGCTGAAGGGAATCTAGTGGGACCTCATGTACTATGTATGATCGGATACTTGGAGAATCTCGCAAAACTAGGGTTCCTGGTCGGCCAAGAGTTGGCCACCGATCTCGTGCTGCAATCGTTGCCTGATAGTTATGGACAGTTCATCATGAACTATAACATGAACGAGATCGTAAACCACAGCCAGATTTACTTAATATGTTGAGGACAGCTGAACAAAGCATCAACAAGGGTAAGGGAAAGGCCATTATGATGGTGCAGAAAGGAAAGGGAAAATGTTTTCCTCATCCTCCAAGGGCAAAGGCAAGTCAGTTGCCAAGTCCAAGGAACCTGTCCTCCTGTTGTTGGCATTGCCAAAGGTGTGAATAAAGGTGAATGTCACTACTGCAGTCAGCTTGGACACTAGAGGAGGAAATGCCCAAAATATCTGGAGGACAAGAGGCTTGGAATAGTGATTCCACCACCACCAGGTATTTTTATTGTAGATGTCAATTTAACTATCTCTACACCGTGGGTATTGGATACTGGATGTGGATCTCACATTTGTCAAAATGTGCAGGATCTAAAGAAAAGTAGAAGATTGGCTAAAGGAGAGATAGACCTGCGCGTTGGGAATAGAGAAAAGGTTGCTGCATTGGCCGTAGACGTGTACGAGCTGTCTCTGCCTTCAGGATTAGTTTTAGAATTAAATAATTGCTATTTTGTGCCTGCTATGAGCAGAAACATTATTTCTATTTCTTGGTTGGACAAGGAAAGTTTTATTATTTCAATAAAGAACAAATTTTGTTCCATTTATTTTAATAATATTCACTATTGTAGTGCGCAATTATTTAATGAACTACATTTCCTTGATCTAAGCAATCATGTCTACAACATTAATACTAAGAGGATTAAAATAAATGATTTAAATCCTGCTTACTTATGGAACTGTAGTTTAGGCCACATAAACAAGAAACGTGTATCTAGACTCCATAAAGATGGATTTCTAGACTCATTTGATTTTGAATCATATGAGACATTTGAGGCTTGTTTATTGGGAAAAATGACAAAGTCCCCTTTCAGTAAGAAAGGTGAGAGGACTAGTGAGCAATTGGCACTCATACATACTGATGTGTGTGGACCATTTGCCACGCCTGCCAGGGGTGGTTACGTCTTTTCATTACATTTACTGATGATTTCAGTAGATATGGATTTGTATACCTTATGAAGGCCAAATCCGAATCCTTTAAAAGGTTCAAAGAATTCAAAAGTGAAGTAGAGAAGAAACTTGGCAAAATTATCAAGGCTCTACGATCAGATCGTCGAGGAGAGTACTTGAGCCAAGAGTTTGACGACTATCTTAGAGAGTGTGGGATCGTGTCCCAACTCACTCCACCAGGAGCACCACAATGGAATGGTGTGTTAGAGAGGAGGAATCGAACACTATTGGATATGGTTCGATCTATGATGTGTCAAACCGATCTTGCATTGTCATTTTGGGGCTATGCTCTATTAAGTGCAGCTTTCACCATTAACCGTGTTCCATCTAAATCAGTCATGAAGACACCACATGAGATGTGGAGTGGGAGGCGTCCTACACTGTCGTTCATGAAGATTTGGGGCTGCGATGTCTATGTAAAGCATTTATAATCAGACAAGCTAGGGGCAAAGTCGGATAAGTGTAAGTTTGTGGGGTACCCTAAGGAAATTAAGGGTTACTACTTCTACAATCCAACTGAGAACAAAGTGTTTGTTGCTCGGTCTGGCGTGTTTCTAGAAATAGAGTTTGTCTCTAAATAAGCAAGTGGGAGGACTGTAGAACTTGAAGAAATTCAAGAACCACAAAGCAATGATCCTACTATGGAACATGAACAGGAACCACAAGAAATTGTGGAACAACCTGTTCAAGTAACGCAAGAGCTTCGTAGATCTAGTAGAGTGCGCCAGGAGCCAGAGAGGTACGGTCTTCTCGTGACTGATTCAGGTGACACGATGCTCATAGATGATGAGCCTACTAGTTATGAATAGGCCATGAAAGGGCCAGAATCTCAGAAATGGCTTGAAGCCATGAGATCTGAGATGGAATCCATGTATACCAACAAAGTATGGACTTTGGTGGAACCACCCAAAGGGGCGCGTCCCATAGGTTGCAAGTGGGTCTTCAAGAAGAAGATCGACATGGATGGTAATGTGATTACCTATAAGGGCCGATTGGTGGCTGTTAACGACATAAAATTGCATTTTTTAGTATGTTTATGAACTCTTCATAACTTGCTAATATGTGTAATTGATCTATTTTATCTCTCTTTCTAGACTTATGCTTGTTTTCGTAGTTTTGGTTGCTTTTATCTTGTTTTGTAGACAAATACATGCTTTGGAACGCTAGAGGCTAGCTAGGGGGAGCTTGACTAATGGAGTGAAAAGATTTGGAGGGCTAAGAGACAATAAGAAGGTACTTGGAGCGCTTGATTAGAAAATTATTGAAGATTTGAGAGGTCAAGATTGAAGAAATTGCAAGTTAAAAGTCAAATTCAAGGGTCAAAGTCAAGTTTTCTAATGTTTAGAGGGCTCATGTGAAGAGATTTTAACGGAGTGGGGACCTAAATGGATTTTTCGGAACTTCCCAATGGCTTCCTTGAAACATTTCTAACGGATCAGGGGTTTATTTGCAACATTCCCAACGTTTTAAGAGGAGGCAGGGGGTATTTTAAACGATATCAGTAACGCAGGGGAGTATTTTTGCAATTTCTCACAACCAGCACTCACGGTTCTCTCTCCCCGTCGCTGGAACACGCAGAGCAAACCCACAAAAAGCCATTAGAGCTCGTTGAAGCTTCTTCGAAGCCCACCTGACCTCATATCTTCACCAAATCAGACCCTGTAGGTACCAAATTGCTCCTCAGCCCAAGAGCGCTCTCCTGAACCCATCAATTTGGACCAAGAAACAACGAAGAAGAAAGCCCTAAATCAACCTAGGGTTCGTGAAAATCTACAAATCAACGTTTCAGAGCTTCTTAATTGAATTGGACGGTTTAGATGAGTTCTTGGAGGCCAAGAAAGCTCGAGACAAGGTCTATATAAGTCGAAACGAAGAATTGAATCGGGCTCTCCTCTCACACACCTGAAAGTTATACAGTACTGTTCGGGTCTCTCTGTTCGTCCTCTCTCTCTATCTCTATCTCTCTCTCCGATTTCTCTCCATTTTTGGGTGTTCTTGAGCTTCCTAAGGGTGAAGAACAGAGAAAGAGGACGAGAGAGAGAGGAGATCGATTTTGATCGAATCTGAGCTGTTTTATGTTGTGTTCTTGCTATGTTCTTGCTGTGTTCATCAGCAGCAACAGCAGCAGCATCTTAGGTTGTTGATTTCTCATCATTTTGGTAGCTTAGTAGTGAATTTGGGGCTGTTTTGCTCTAGTTTTGTGTAGTTTGATTCGATTGGATGGTTTGTTCTTCATGTTTGTAGTTGAAACAAGTGTTTGGGATTGAATTAGTGGCAAATGTATTGGTTCTATCAAGTATAAATTCAAGTTTTGATTATTGAAAGTTAAATTTCTCTCAATCTCCCTTGAATTTTCTATGATGTCTAGCTAATTCAATTTGCTTGGGTGATTTGGGACTATCTAGTGTCAAAATCTCCATATTGATTCAAGTTGAACTTCAAGGATGAATGGGTTGAATTGGGTTCACTTGAATGCTTAGTGCAATGTTTGGATTTCTCTTGTTGAATTATTTGATGCATTGAATAGGTAGATGTGAAAATACTCTTGACTTGTTTGATTTGGGGTTGCATTTGAGTGAGAGAAACTCATCAATCCTAACTTTGAGAAATTGAGTACTAGTTAGGTGATTTGAGTGAGAATTTACAAATCTCATTTGTTGCTTGATCTTTCATGTGGAAACACCCATGCGTGTTTACATATGGTTGATGCTTGAAACACTTGAAATTTGGGGAATCTCATTTGAATAGCCTCTTTAGTGCTTGATTAGCGTGTTGGATTTACACACTTCTCTTGTCGCGATTGCATGAGCAATCACTTCTTGAGATACTTGTCTTGTGGATTGACACATGCAATGTGAGAACCGGGCTTGAATGTAATAGGAGGATTGGTCACTAGAGAAACCGATGATCCCTAGCCCCTCTCTACTTGTCATTTCACTTAGTTTCTTGAATCGTAGCTCTAGTAGTCGTTTACTTTGTTCTTAAACTTAAACCTCAACTTGCTCCATCAATTGCTTTTGGTGGATTTGATAGCTTGGCAAGCTTTAAAGCCTATGAGAATTTAAATTACTTGCTTTAGTTAGTTCCTTAGTTGCGTTACTCTAGTGATAGTAAGTCATTTTCTAACCCTCCTCTCCTTGTGGATTCGACTCCTGACTTACCGGATTTTTATTACTTGAGACGATATCCTATACTTGGGATTATTTTCGTCGAATAGTGGCTAAAGGATTCAGACAGATTCATGGTATTGACTATGATGAAACCTTTTCACCAGTCGCTATGACCAAATCCATCAGAATCCTACTTGCCATTGCAACATACTACGACTATGAGATTTGGAAGATGGATGTCAAAACAGCATTCCTCTATGGGAATCTCCTCGAGGACGTGTATATGATACAACCAGAGGGTTTTTAAGATCCAAAGCAAGCCAACAAAGTCTGTAAGCTGCAACAATCCATTTATGGATTGAAACAAGCTTCTAGGAGTTGGAATCGACGTTTTGATGTAAGTAGTCAAAGAGTTTGGCTTCATCAGAAACGAAGATGAGTCTTGTGTCTACAAGAAGGCTAGTGGGAGCTCTGTAGCTTTTCTGGTCTTGTATGTGGATGACATACTACTCATTGGAAACGACGTTCCCATGCTGCAATTCGTTAAAGATTGGCTAGAAAAGTGTTTCTCAATGAAAGACTTAGGGGAAGCAGCCAATATACTTGGTATAAAGATCTATAGAGATAGACCTAGAAGGCTGCTAGGCCTAAGTCAAAGCACATACGTTGACAAGGTGTTGAAACGGTTCAACATGCAAGATTCCAAGAAGGGATTCTTGCCCATGTCACATGGAATTACTCTCTCAAAGAGTAATTGTCCTTCCAATGAGATTGAGAAGGAACGCATGAGTAGGATACCCTATGCCTCGGCCATATGATCTATCATGTATGCCATGTTATGTACTAGACCAGATGTGTCATATGCCTTGAGTATGACAAGAAGATACCAATCCAATCCAGGTGAGAGTCACTGGATTGCAGTCAAGAACATCCTAAAGTACTTGAGAAGAACTAAGGATGCTTTCTTGATATTTGGCGGAGAGGAAGAGTTGCGTTTAAGGGGTTACACGGATGCATTTTCCAAACCGACATAGATGATTTCAGATCACAATCAGGATATGTGTTTTGCCTGAATGGAGCAGCGGTGAGCTGGAAGAGTTCCAAGCAAGAGACAGTGGCTGATTCTACAACAGAGGCCGAGTACATTGCTGCAAATGGCGCAACAAAGGAAGCTGTTTGGATCAGATTTTTTTTTCCTGAACTTGGTGTGGTTCCTAGCATTACGGATCCAGTAGAGTTGTACTGTGACAACTCTGGGGCGATCAGGCAATCAAAGGAGCCCCGGTCACACCAGAAGTCCAAACAAGTTCTCAGGAAGTTTCATCTTATTCGAGATATTATCGAGAGAGGAGACGTTCGCATATGCAAGATTCCTACAAATGAAAATATATCAGATCCACTTACAAATTCGCTAGTTCAGTGGAAGCATGAAAGGCACACTAGGAGCATTGGCATACGGGATGCATCAGATTGGCTCCAGTGCAAGTGGGAGACTGTTGGAATAGATGCCCTAGAGGCAATCTAGTTTAGCATGAACTTGTTTTTGGCTACAACTTTCATTATATTATTTGTTGGATATTTAATTTAATGAAGTCCTTAGATTTACTATTGTGTTGTTTATCTTAAATATCCATAGTCCATTATAATGATTAATGGGACAATTATCGATAGACTAGTATGGGGTTGGATTGATATGGACATATCATGATCCAACACATGGGTGTGCATTAAGGGTAATGGCGCACTCGATTAACCCATCTCCGAGAAGGTTGCATACATGTTATGTGAGGTCACAAGCGTTTCTCGTGGTGGCAACGGTATTGTCATCCTTAGACTTGAAGTCACTAGATTGTCTAGTTGTGGATTATTGTGATTTTGGTAGCATCAAACGCTACACCATAACTGGGTAGGTATAAAGACGTGTACCGGATACAATAAGAATCAAGCTTAGAAATCGTAGTAGACGTAGATAGAATTCGTCCCTCCCACATAATGGGAGTAAAATATCCGAGGCCACTCGAGGGATAATGCTTATGGAATGTGTGGCCAGACTCAAATAAATCAATATAGGATATTGATGTTATTTGCACGAATAAGGCTATTCCCAGGATCGAGAAACTATGGATTGGATATACGAGTGTGACTGGTATGTCTCGTATCCAATCCGGATATAGAGACAAAGGTATGTGACAATTACTTGCACAAGGTTTGTCGGATGACTATTCAATTAGTTGGCTAGAATGGATGTCTTGCTAGAGACCGCTCCATATTAGCAAATTGTTGCTACCAACTAGATAGAACCTATGGGGTCACACTCTAGATAGAGTTGAACTAGAGTTGGGAATTAATTAATATTATTAATTAATTATAAGGATCTCTTTGCAACACCTTTCAAACTTAGTAGGACTAATTTGTAAGTAAGGGACTAATCCGAATTCATGTTGGATTAGGAAAGGCCTTTAGGTAGTTGATAAGGAGTTGTTCGACTATATAAAGGATGCTCCTAGATTCCTTTCCAAACTAATGCTCATATCATAAGTGAGTGGGAGAGAACAAAGGAGAGAGCAAGCAACAAGAGGGCCGAACTCGACCCCCTTGCGCCGCCCCGTCCCCGTCGGCCAAACAAAGGAGGACGAAACCTCCTTGTTGCCTTGTTTTCTGTGAGTTATTCTTCCTCTTCCTCCGGTCCAATCTAGCACAAAGGAGAAGGAAGATCTAGATCTCAACTCTAGGCGTGATCAACCGTAGAGACGTGACACAATTCACGTTACAAGTCATCACAGGAAAAACCCTAAGGTGTGTAACATGATTTTTCTTTTACCATCGTTATGATTCTCTTCCTGTGATCCTTGGAGGGTATTGAATGGATGATTTATTTTTCCACTGCGTATCCATGATCAAAACCCCACAATCTAGTTGATGGTTTGAAATTTAACTTGCTTAGTGTATTTCAGCTTTGTGTAATGGTAATAAGGTTATCTTTGATAAAGAGAAGTGTGTAGTGCAAAATGAGAAATCAGGCAATTGCATTCTCACAGCCTCTAGATCAAACAATGTTTATACCTTTCAGTCTAACAAAGTTGCAGGTAAGAGCTTAAAGTGTCTCAAGGCATTGAAAGAGGATTCAAGGGTTTGGCACAGTAAGCTTGGTCACATTAGCTTGGATACCTTGAACAAATTGATCTCCAAAGAACTGGTAAGAGGATTACCATCTATCAAATTCAAATAAGATGAAGTTTGCAAAGCCTGTGCTCAGGGTAAGCAGACCAGAATCTCATTCAAACCAAAGAAGTTTGTAAGTACTTCTAGACCTATTGAACTACTTCACATGGATTTGTGTTGTCCTATGAGGACACAAACTCCAAAGTTAAGAGGTATATGCTAGTTATTGCAGATGATTATTCTAGATGTACTTATGTTATATTTCTGAAAGAAAAATTTGAAGCCCTCTCTGAATTTTCAAAGCTTTGCAGAGAACTTAAAAACTTGAAAAAACTACCCATTGCTTCAATTAGAAGTGATAATGGTAGAGAGCTTGATCAATTAGAATTTGATTTGTTCTTTGCTAAGCATGGTATCTCTCACAATTACTCTGCTTCTAGAACTCCTCAACAGAATGGAGTTGTTGAAAGAAAGAACAGGACTCTTGAAGACATGTCAAGGACAATGCTTCTAGAAAATAAGTTGCCAAAACATTACTGGGCAGAAACTGTGAATACAACAAATTATATTCTGAACACGTGCATGATCAGGCCTATCTTGAAGAAAACCCCCTATGAACTCTTCAAAGGGAGAAAGTCAAACATCTCATACTTCAGACCCTTTGGTTGCACATGCTATGTCCACAACAATGGTAAGGACAACTTGGGTAAGTTTGATGCAAGACGTGATGAAGGTATATTTATTGGTTACTCTATTACTAGAAAAGCTTATAGAATTTACAATAAAAGAACCAAGCTGGTTGAAGAAAGTATTCATGTTACTTTTGATGAAAGCTATGATGGTTCTTCGAGTGAAAATTTTGCAGACTTGAATCTGAACAAGCATGAATGAGAAGAAGAAGCAGAGAACTCTCTTGGGTTCAAGAAAGGTTCAGAAGGAAACATAAGCCATTTTCAAGACCTTGAAAACAGGTCTCAAGGCCTTATAAATAGAGATCAAAGCCTTGACAAAGATGATCAGAAAGAGATGGATGATCAGGCCACTACTTCCAGACCAGATAAGATATATGGAGAACCTGAACCATGGTCTCCAAGAAAGAGATTCAAATATCTTTCATCTCATCCAGCTGACAATATCACCTCTGACCCAACCACTGGTACACAAACAAAGTCACAGTTGAAGAATCTTTGTGTCTTCAATGCTTTCATTTCTCTTGTAGAACTAAAAACTGTGAAGGAAACTTTACAAGAAGCAGACTGGATTATAGCTATGTAATTTGAACTCAATGAGTTTGGAAGAAAAGAGGTGTGGAACCTAGTTCCTCCACCTACAAACCAGTCTGTCATTGGTACCAGATGGGTGTTCAAGAAAAACTTGGATGAGGATGACAAAGTGATCAGAAACAAAGCAAGATTAGTTGCTCAAGGTTACAATCAAGAAGAAGGTATTGATTATGAGGAAACTTTTGGTCCAGTTGCCAGGTTAGAAGCAATTAGAATTCTGCTTGCATTTTCATCTTTCGAAAATATGAAACTATTTCAAATGGATGTAAAATGTGCTTTTCTTAATGGCTACTTACAAGAAGAAGTTTATGTTGCACAACCTCCTGGTTTTGAAAGTGATAAGTTTCCAAATCATTTTATAAACTTGACAAAACTCTTTATGGTTTGAAACAAGCTCCAAGGGCTTGGTATGAAAGATTGTCAAATTTTCTTCTTGAAAATGATTTCAAAAGAGGATTGGTAGACAAGACCCTTTTCATAAAGACTCATGAGAAATATTTACTTTTAGTTCAAATTTATGTCGATGATATTCTATTTGGAGCTACTAATGATCTTCCATGCAAAGAATTCTCAAGTCTTATGAGCAAGGAATTTGAAATGATTATGATCGTAGAGTTGAACTTCTTCCTTGGACTTCAAATACATCAGTTAAAGAAGGGAATCTTTCTGCATTAAAGCAAGTATACTAAGGACTTGCTGAAAAAGTACAACGTGTCTCAATCCAAAGAGATCAAGACTCCAATGAGTTCTACACTGTCTTTAAGTAAAGATGAATCTGGTAAGAGTGTTAATGTGAAAGAGTATAGAGGTATGATTGGATAACTTCTATACCTTACTGCTAGTAGACCAAATATCATGTTCAGTGTATGTATTTGTGCAAGATTTCAAGCTGATCCAAGGAATCACACTTAACTGATGTGAAGAGAATATTCAGATATATCAATGATACCAATGACTTAGGACTTTGGTATCCAAGACATTCTAACTTCTCTTTGCATGGATTTCCTGATGCTGATATTGCAGGTTACAAAGTTGATAGAAAAAGCACTTTTGGAACTTGCCAATTTATTGGATCATCTCTAATAAGTTGGCACTCCAAGAAACAAAACTCAGTTGCTTTATCAACAACTGAAGCTGAATATATATCTGTTGGAGCAGGTTGTTCACAAGTATTATGGATTGCTAAACAATTGAGGGATATTGGATTTGATTTCAGAAGTATTCTCATTAAGTGTGACAACACTAGTGCAATATCTATTACAAAGAATCCAGTACAGCATTCAAGAACCAAGCATATTGATGTCAGACATCATTTTATCAGTGATCATGCTGAGAAAGGTGATATTATTCTTGATTTTGTCTCTACTAACATGCAACTTGCAGATATCTTCACTAAACCATTTCCAGATGAAAGATTCTCAGCTCTAAAACTGGAATTAGGCATGCCAAATAAGAATGAATTGGTTTAGGGGGAGCATCAGGTAAGGAAGGTAAGTTATTATGTGTTTCAAAGGTTTGAACTGATTTTCAAAGCCTTGAAAATATATTCAAAGCTTTGGTCTTATGTGTTTCAGCTTAACAGCATTTCAAGACCTTGAAACTATTTTCGAAGCCTTGAAAATAAGTCTGATAACTGATTAGTGAATACATTTTGGATCATTCAGTATTGGGTGTTATCTTTGTAGATATTTGCTCAATATTGCCCCTACCTTTTTCAAAATTGATTTTCAGTCAAATATAGTATTAAATTATTTATTTATTTCCAACGGCTTCAAATATTTGAATCTTTTTTGATCATTACAGTTTTTTTAAGATCAGAAAAATATTGCAGTTTCCTTTTTTAAATACAAACTCTGTGAGTATTTATCTTCTTCTCTTCTCCTTCACACCGTATCAAAATCCACCTCTCTCTATTCTTCTCCCAAACCCTAATGAGCACTAGAAGAGCCTCAGACATAATCAAGATGGCCGGAGGATCAAAACCTAGATCTGAGAAGAAGAGAAAGATAACTGAAGAAAGGGTTCTAACTATCAGTGAAGACTCAGAGTCAAAGAGCCTTACTGATGAAGAACATGAGTCTTCACCACCCAAGAAGATGGTGAAAAGGACCAGATTCCAGCAACTGGCAAGAAGAAACAGACTGCAATATCTTTTCAAGAGAAGCATAAGGGAATCCGTATTGGAAGACCTAGGAGAGATAAGAAAAAGATAGACACAGGGGTTAACGGAAAAGGCAAAGAAATTCTCATTACAGAATCAGACTCAGACACTACTTCAGGATCCTATGGAGTGTACTCTGTGTCCAACAAGGGAAAACATGAGAAGGATTCGTTCAAGTGTGTAGCTGCATTGAGAACAGGAAAGAAGGAACACAAAACACCCTCTGCACAACAGAGAAGGATGGCTGTAAAGAAGAAGATAAAGCATGGAAGAAAAGTTTTGGAAGGACTCACCTTCTTGTTCAACAGTGTTATAGAGAAGATCAGTTATTTCATTGAGGAACTATATGTGGTTTCACAAGAAGTCCAAGCCAGTGATGAAGATAGTGAGGAATAAGAGGGAGATCAGGATGGAGATGAAGACCCAGCCCCTTAATCCTGCATACTCTTTCTTTCCCATTCATTTTTTGGACTTTTATTTTCAAAATTTTCCAGACACTGATCCAACATATTCTCATTATTTTTGATGAAAGTCAAAAAGGGGGAGAACAATTTTAGGTTGTTTTGATTTTATTTCTGTTTAAATGACCTATCTTTTGGTCAGTAGGATTTTCTGCAACTTACTTGCAGTTGTTTCTTTTTTCATTAATAAGTTGGATCTTTTGGAATTACTGTGTTATTATTATTTGTGTGAATTGTGTTCATTAATCGATATTTTTTGCAGAAAGTAAGAATCAAACAGTTGAGGTTTTGTCTTTCATCAAGGGGGAGATTGTAAAGTCACAGATTTCATGGACTTGAAATACTTAGGTATTTCAAGGCCTTGAACCAGCTTTCAAATCCTTGAATCAGGTTTCACAGGCTTGAAATAGCAAGACCTTGAACCAGAATTCAAAGCCTTGAAATTGTCTGACTTGAATTCATGTTATAAGGGGAGTTACTCTAAACTATTTTGACTCAATTCTATTCCTCTCACCCCTGTACTTGATGTGTTATTATTTGATGATGAAAGACAAACTGGTTTGATATATCTAACATCTTTTAATCTATTATTTTGACTCAGTTTTGCAGGGAAATTTATATCCTACATATGTAGGATTTGTTTCCTTATCTGGATTTTGCAGGAATAAAATCACTTAGTGAAGATTATTCTGTGATAATCAGAGACTCATGACAGCTTCTCAGAATGTTTAAAGACAAGATCACAAGAATATCTCTGAAGATTGTGATCAACTATCCGTTGGAGAGTGCTGTTAAGAGAGTCAAAGTTTGTTGCCTACAAAATAGGAAGTTGTTGCTGAATATATGGGAAGACTTGCAGAGCTTAAAAAAATATAAATGGAGCTTCTTTTGAAGCAACAAGATACAACACTCAACGGGCAAAAAGAGAGACACATTTATATATTGACAAGCATCAAATAAGTTCCATCACTCTCACAATCCAACTCACAGAAGTTCACTGCATTATTTACTGCAGTTCAACACTCTAGTTTTCTTATTTATTGTGCTTTACTGGTAGATCATTTCTGTGATACTTCTATACTTCATTCTCAAGGATTGTTCAAAGTGAACAATAGAGAATTCTTAGTTAATCAGTTATCTAGAGAAGGTACTAGATAGGTTAGGGAGAACCACAAGCTGTAACAGAGTAAGGCAATTCTTTGTGCTTGAGATCTAGAGCTTAGCTTTTGATTAATAAGAATTGAGTGGAAAATCCTGCAGGGAGAAGATCCCTAAGGTAGAGACGTAGGTCCAAGTGGACTGAACTCTATAAATCCTTTATCTCTTGCATTTACAGTTCTTTCACATTCATAGTTTTTACAGCACTCAAACTTGTCTGTTTTTCAAGGGTTTGAAACTCTTTTCATGGCCTTGAAAAAGACTTGCCTGTTTCATTACAAACTTTATTTCACTCCAAAGGCTTGAATTTGTTTTCAAGGCCTTGAACTCCTTTGTACTTGAACTCAAACTCTTTTCCTCCACAAGTTTTGAAAAAAGTTGGTGTGTACGAGAGAATCCTGCAGGGAGAATTCAATATACACCAAGAGTAGGGGATAGAAAGAACACAGGACGAGTAAGGTTGTGTGTAGGGAGAGAGTAAGACAATAGCACTGTATGAGAGAGAGACATGATTTTTGGCAGAGCTTCCGCGTGCCTTAGGTGATTCGCCCTTGTATGGAAGGGTTAACGATCCTATATATAACGGAGAATATGACCGTGGTAGTGGGTTAATGCGCCCATTAATGGCGGCTTAATTAGCTTAATCACAACGGCACGTTCGTCCGCGTATATAGGGACCGTTACGACACGTTCGTCCGCGTATACCGGAACCGTTACGAGGTTGACCGGGCTTATGGAGCTTGTGCCATAAATCTCTCAAAGCAGTTACTAGGGGTCGCCCGCGGGCTTGGTTGTCGCTCGCGCGCGACAGGACTTACTCTAGCCTCCAAACCACTAAGTCCCTACTTGTCCCGTGTGGTGGTATGCGAGGGCCCTGTCTCGCAGCCCCCACGTGGATCAGCACGGGTGGTGATCCAGTGTGTGTGGAGCACAGCTAGGTGTGCTGGATGATCGCCACGTGGATAAGATCTGCATGTCTAGAAAGCACTATCTACATTAGCCCCTTTCTGCGCGTGAAGACGCATAGCCGGATAGGCTTCAATGCGCAGGAACAAATGTACGCGTCGTCGCCACGCACCAATTCAAATACACGAAAAATCAGCCCCCGTGCGTGCCATTATGACCTAAAATCCCTAGAGTCGTGCCGTCTGGTCTTTTAGGGTTTTAGGCATGACATCAGCTTGTCCTGTGATTGCGTGATTCGACGGTGACGGTTGCAATTCGACTACTAAAAAGACGCGACTCCTCATTGTTTTGGATAAATACTTTGTTCTCTCGATTGTTGCAAAGCATCACTTCTCTCTCTAAATTGAATGATACCCGGAAGCCTTCAAGAGCAGATTCAAGTGATTAATCATCAGTTCTTCCTTGTCAATCGTCTCCTTCAATTTGCTTAATCAAAAAAAGCTTTACCAAAACAAGGTTGGCTTTGCTCAATTCCATTTAATGTACTTGAATACTCTTTGAACTGTCTTGGATCTGTAAACCCATGGCTATTTGAAACATGTCCTTCGTTGAGAACTGCAAAAGAGACCTTGTTCTTAAACCCAGTACTGATCTAATCACTAGATTGTGACGAATTTGAATGTGGGACTTCTGAAATTCCAAGCAATATAAACGAATTCTGAACTTCCAAACCCATAATTGACCCTGGACTGTTCATCCTCTTTTGACAAAACATAGTTGCTTCAAACTGAAATTCGAACTGATTCTTGAAAATCAAACTGAAAGTGTGTATATTTCTCCCCCCTTTTTTCTTGCTCTTCCGCAGGAATGGCAAAGACAAAAGGAACCAAACCCATTAAAGAGGCCGAAGAAATACGTGATCTTCCCCGAACCTTATGGCGGAAAGCCCCCTATTTGGGCGGAAAAGATTTTTATCATGCTAGGGTTAAGGTGAAGAACCTGCCGACTCCTCTTTCCTCTGAAGAGTTGCAGACATTGACCCCTCCTGTTAACGCACCCATGCTAGAATTGATCGATTCCAAGTATGTGGTTCGATAAGGGGTTGAAAATGGGTTTTTCCCCCATACTGCAATTTCTACCCAGGCGTTTGTCCTGAAATTGGACTTCATGGATGAGTGGATCGACCACGTATTGACCCACCATGCCATCGCATTGAACAATGCTGGCGTCTATTTCGCACTCCGTGCTATGAAGGGTGCTGCCGTGAAGTTGGATCAGTCCATGCTTCTAAACCTTCTCTCCCGCTATTCGCTTGCGACTCATACCTTCCATTTTGCCGAGTTCGAGGCTGCTCCCACTCTGGAGGATGTGCACATGTGGTATGATCTTTCTCCCGTTGGTGAGGTGGATCCTCTGAGTCCTTTGAGGACTGATCCGGAACTTGCTCTATACAAGCAGATGGAGGAATGCTTGTCCGAGGTAAAGAAGATTTCCACGCGGTGGACATCTGCGAAAGTTCTTCCTGACTGGCAGCTTTTTGATACATCTGCGAAGAATACCTGGGGAAAATGGGTGCAGTACTTCTTTCGCGACTATGCGAGTAGCAGTATCACCAAGAAACTCCTGGCCCAGAACCCAAAGGCGAAGAATTATGTGAATGGGAAAGGGTACCATCTCACCTTGTGTGGCTTTCTCTGTGCCTGGTTAGCAAGGTACCTGATTGATGGTCACCCTCATGATGGGGTTTTCTACCATGTCCTCCCTCTTGCTGTGAGACTGACCCTTGGTCAGAGAGTCGCACTTGGGCCGCTAGTCTTGGGTACCTTGTATCACAGATTGGACCAATTGGTAGTGTCAACCAAGGACTCTCGCGGTCGCCTTGATGTGCTGACTTATGTTAACATCGCATTCCTGACCATGTGGGTTTTTGAGGGATGGCCCTCCTATGCTCCTGTTCCTTCTAAACCTAGCAAATGCTGTGTCCCAGGTGCGGAGGATGAACTTTCCAGTGGAAGAGCTGCTCGATGTTTTAGAACCAATCTTCCCAAGTGTACCTGGAGCCTGATTTGCGATGACCGTAGCAAGTTTACGACTAGGCCTTATGCCACACGCATTGAAAATTTGCGATGGTTACCAAAGTTGTATCCTGCCAAACCTCTTGCTTTCTCAGAAGAGCTTCTTTTCGAGGGTCATGAGCGCTTCCATGAGCGCTATCGCGAATTCTTCTGCTGGTGTCTAAGGGGTTCCCTCCCTGCTCTTGCGGAGTACGTTCCTGAGCTTACTCCCAGGTATGAGAGGATCACAGTGGATGTCGATCCAACTCGCGTTTCTCCCCAGTTTGGCTTTGATGCGGTGGCACCATCAGTTAGGCCTAGATCCATTGTAAGGGGCTGCTACAAGCGGCTGTTTTCTGGCGAGTGCCAAACGATCCTAGGAAGCAACTTGCCCTTTGATTAACATTCAGGTGGTCGTTCAGGTCGCTTTTCCAAGAATTGGGTTGCTTACTGGACTACTCAGCAGTCCAGATTCGAGACACAGTCGACCCCTCAACCTAGTAGAGCTCCTGTAATAAAGAGAAATTCCTTCCCATTCCGTCCTAACTGCAGTTTGGATGACTCCCAGTATGGCTGCTACTCATTGCTGGACCATGAGAACCACTTGTGCCCATCCACCATCCTTGAGGAGAAGATGGCCGCAGTTAGCGGTGGTGCTTCGCATGTTATCAAGTACAGCGAGGATTTTTCCAAGGTAAACAATTTCCTTTGCGCGTGCTAAGCTTATTTCTTTTGATGCGTCGAAACTTACGCTCCCTTTTCTGTTTTAGTGCTATCTGAGGAGCTTCGCATCTGGTGAGCGCCCCAAGTCGCTGATCAATACCATTGTTGCTGCGAGAAGGCAGGGTGAGCATATTTCGCTAACAATGGGATGGCTCCCGCAGTCGAGGCTCGGACGCGAGGTAATGGACGCATTTGCTGACTCGCTGATAGACAACACCCCAGTTTTGTCTCCTCCTAGGAACGTTCCGTCTCCCCCTGCAGACGTTGTCCCAAGGGCGAAGAGACAAAGACAGAAGGGAATCACAATCTCTTCCCCTAGGAGTGCTCCATCCTCTCCTGCGAAGTCCCTTACCTCTAAGGACAAGGGAAAAGTTCGCATGCCAAGCAAGGTGCGGAAAGAGCTCGCAGTCGAGACTTTTGTTCCGTTTGGTCAGGAGGAAGAGGAGGATGAGAGGAGAGAGGTGAGAGAAAGATATGATGAAGAAGAAGAAGAGAGAGTCGAAAGTTAAAGAGAAGAAGAAAGAGGTGAGATACAAGAGGAAGATTCGGAAGGTATCTCGAACGAACTTATCTTCTCAGTACTTTAGCTCTCGCAATATTTATTGAACAGTTTGTTCTTTCGCAGATGATTATGCAGAAACCATCAGCGGTCTTCTGGCTAAGAAGCAGAAGAAGAATTCTCACTCTGGTGTTTCCAGCGAAGCCATAGACAAGGACATCCTTGCTGAGTCTAGAAGAACAGCTGCGGAGGCTGCGGAAAGAAGAAGGAAGCGAGAGGAAGATGAGATCGAACTCATAAAGAAGAGGAGTTTGGAAGAGCAACATGTTGACGACTTGGTGCAGCAAGCCGATGAGGAGGATGCGGCTGCTCTGGAGCAGGCTCAAGCGGACTTTGAGGAAATCGCTGGTGGCAATCAAGGTGAGATCTTTAATCTTGCTGTAACTTACCAAGAAGTGATTATCGGTGCATTAAAGCATGGCTTATCGAAATTCGATATTCGCCGATGGCTAGTAAGCAAGTGTGGTGAACCCTCAGGTAATCATTCAAGAAATGTGTGTAAGCTAGGATTAGCAACCCAATTATCATCATAACAAGTTTCTTCGCGCCCCAGGTCACGCCCACCTTAAGGATATTCTTAATGAAGATACCCTAGTAGGATACGGTGTCGAGTCTTTAGCGTATGATGAAGATGCCGCAATCCCACCTACGTGTGGAGGTGCTTGCTCTTGATCAATCAAAATAACAGAACATTGTATGATACAAATTACCTCACATTTTCCTGTCTTGTATCGTAGACAATGCTGATAAGGCCATGCCGGGACAGAGAAGTCAGCCCCCTGCATCTTATGCTCCAGAGCGAAGCTCTCATGTCGAGAAGCCTGTCGCAGCTGCCGAGTATGCAGGAGAGCCCTTGGAGGATGTCATCGAAGATTCTGATGATATCGAAGTTGACACTGTGCTGATGGAGGAAGATGCTGACGCTGCAGCTGAGGAAATGGAGGCAGATGCTGCTGGGGCTGAGGTTCATGAAAATGAGCAGGTCGTGGAAGACATAACATCACATGCAAATGTGAATTTTCAAATGAATTCTCCCGCGCCGCAAGAGGTTCCTGGGCGTGCGACTGCTCCTCATGCTGCCCTTCCTTCAACAGAGCTTCCCGAGGTTCCTCAAGCATGGAGTTTTTTGAGCTCGCAAGTTGGAGCTGCTGTCGCACTTGTCGCGGCCTACACTCTTCCTGCCAACTATGAGGAACTCGAGCTCGCGGCTGACAGACGAGCAATGGTGCGAGGACAGACTTCAACTTTTCCGGCGATGCACATTCCTTCTTTGCGCGAAATTATTGAAGGATTTGGTGAGTTATCTTCTTTGCATTCTACACCCTTGTTTTAAAGTTTTCATGCTCTAATATTGAACCAACTTTATCAGGATTGAAGCAAACTGATGTGGACTGGTTAGTTAAGATGCGCCTCTCATACCCCTGGTCATTCGCGAGATGTCTAGAGATAGAGCCATATGACAGGAGGCTTTTCTTGACTAAAGCCATCTGGATTTTGGAGCAGCTGTCTGTGGCTACTCCTGCGACCATTTCTCCTCATAGTGCGCAGCTGCTTTTCAGCACATGCCAAGGCCTTCAATCCAAAGTCCAAGGCAGGCTAGGCTTCGGGTATCTTCTCAACAGGGTCACCCAAATTCGCGCAGCTGTGAATTTGAAGCGCGGCTTCCATAACCTCGCAGATGAGAGAAGGAAGGTAGAGGAGCAATGACAGAAGGCTGAAGAAGCTGTCAAACTCTTTCATGACATGAATGCCAAGTACGAGAAGCTGAGGCGAGAAGTGGACCAAGTGAGAGATGCATCACTCTCATTCTCTCCAAAAGATCCTTTGGTCAAGGATTTATTTTGAGAAACAAGAAAGTATTTATTTTGAAACAAAAATATTATTGTAATGCTGCTAGGGTTTCTCCCCCTTTTTTTTATCCAAAACTTGCGTGCCCCGTTTTGCCCTTCCGGGGATTTGCTCAAATATTCTATGCGTATCAATTATGACGTCACATGGTGACACATCTGCCTTGATTTTCGCGCTAAGTACTTATTAGATAAGCAAGATTTCCTTGGGAAGCCCATCCGTATTATGACCTTCCGTCATTAATTAGGGCGCACCCCCGAATCGTCATAGCCTTTAGTAGGGTAATTGAATGTTACCTCTTTTAAGACGTAAGTAATAGATTCTTACCCCTTTTCCAAGCTTTGATGACTCAACTAGGGAACTGAAGAGTCTCCGTAGAGTCTATATAAACCCTTCCTCTTGCTGCTTGGTTTCTTCATCCCAAAATGTGGCTTGCCATGAGTCCTTACGACTGCTGGCTTCAACGCCTGTCTTTTGTTGATTCATGGCAGTTTCAAGTTGTGAAACTTGAGTTTGTGCCTTGTGCCATAGAAATAGCTTCCAAGATCTCCTTTATGAAGCTTTGATCTTCATCACCATTGTAAAGAAAATGTACATAATACCTCATGTTTATTCGAAGATTTTTCTTCCTCTATTATGTTTTCAGGTCGTATCTCCGGCTGCCTTCCGGCGAGGTGCAGTGCTGTACTAACCTTCTTACCAACTCGTAATGAACGGAGTGTTTCTCCTCTAGCTTTCCTGGAGGATAACTATTTGCCTCCACGTTCTTGAACTAGGGGTGACGAGCCATTGCGCTCGTCTCCGTGGACAAGGAGCTTCCTGCCCCAGGAGTTGTTCTCCGCTTGCTCTTCACCGCCGCATCCGCCTGAACAGGTGGTTCATCTGGTACCTCTCTTGGGCAGAAGACCAGTCAGGAGCCTTATTCAGATCTGGGATCTTGATGCTAACGTCGCATAGCTTCGTTAGCGTTCGTAGGCCGTTCTTTTTACAGAAAGGCTTGTCTTGCTATAACTTTTTGCTTGTAAGCTGCTGTGTCGCATAGCTTATGTTGGGACTAGTAGGCCGATCATTTTATAGTAATATTTTCCTTACTATTAGCTTTCGCTTGTAAGCTGCTATCTAGACAGGTAGATTGTAAGTCATTTTGACTCTTAATGAAATACACTTCGAGTATTTGGTGTTCTCGTTTGATAGAACAGATTGTAATATCGCATGCGTGTTGGCTATAAAACAAGTTATGTTTGTTTCACCTTTTGCATTTGGATATTTGCCTGCATAATTCTTCGTTTTACACAGGGTGTTGCTGCTATAGTTGGCTATGTAATAGATATGCTCGCACACCAGTTAAGGTCATACGTTATGACTGCTATCTTTCAGATCATTTAAGATCGCATTCAAACATCGCTGCTATCTCAACAGATAGGCTTCAAGATCGTTTTAGATCGCATTTGCATAGTGCTGCTATCCCAGCATATAGGCTTTAAGATCACTTAAGATCATGTTTGAATATTGCTGCTATCTCAGCAGATAGGCTTTGGATCACATGGGATCGTATTTGAATAGTGTTGCTTTCTCGGCAGATAGGCTTCGGATCACACGGGATCGTATTTGAATAGCGCTGCTATCTCAGAAGATAGACTTTTGTTGTTAACAAACAAAGAATAAAACGATGAAAGACAACCGAAGTAATAAAATTCTTCTCATTTGGGAGAATTCTTTTATTAGAAGAACCCTCATATGGGAGAGGCAAGATTACAAATCCCTCATATGGGAGGAACGACGCATGAGTTTATCACAATACTAGGCGTAAACAGACATTGTAATATGATGCATGTAAAGAGGGAAGTTAAGGATAATACTTCTTAATCTAGCGCATGTTGACTGATCTTGGGGTCATGGCCGTCCCACGTAGCCTCTGTATATTGCAGTAACCACTGTCAAAGACTTCTTTGACTTCGAATGGTCCTTCCCAATTGGCTGCAAACTTTGGATGGGCTGCTTCCCGCATACAATGATCTGAAGCGCGCAAAACCAGGTCCCCGACCGCGAAGTCTCGACGTTGGACTGTTTTGTTGTATGCGCGAGCGATCCTCTCGTTGTACCGTTTATTAGCCCTCTTGGCTTGCTCTCTCTTTTCATCCAATAAAAGCAAGTCATGATCGCGCTGATTGTCATATAATGCATGAAAGGCCAATCTCGCAGAGTTGATTTTCACCTCCGCCGGTACAACAGCTTCAGCTCCATAGCACAAGAGGAATGGGGAGACTCCTGTGGGAGTCCTCGGCGAATTTCGATATTCCCACAATGCTAAGTTCAAAGAATCGGCCCATTTCTTGTATCGTCTGCGACCATCTTGCTCAGGATTCTTAGTAGTGTCTTGTTGCTCGCTTCCGCTTGACCATTCCCTTTTGGGTAATAAGGAGTGGAACAAACCTGCCTTATGTTGTATTCTGCTAGTTTTGAGGCTACCTGGCGATTTACAAAAGGCGTGCCATTATCCGAAAGAATTGTGTTGGGAATTCCAAACCTGTATATGATATTTTCTTGGATGAAATGGACCACAGCGAGCGCATTAGCTGTCTTGAGCGGTATTGCCTCCACCCACTTAGTGAACAGCTCGGTCGCGATAAGGATAAATTGGTTCCCATGTGAGGCTGGTCGGATGGGGCCAACAAAATCTAGAGCCCAAGTGTAGAACGGCCATGGTGTCTCCAACGCATGTAGATCTACGGCAGGGGCATGTACGAGGTTGCCCTTGAATTGGCACTCCTGGCATCTTCTAACTTTAGTGCGGCGATCTGCTTCCATCGTGGGCAAGAAATAGCCAACTGTGAGGAGCTGTCTGCACAGTTTCGCACCTCCCTGATGCTCTACTTGGTGAGAGAGATCCATCACCTCTTGCGCTTCCTTGCTGTCTAAACATCGAAGTAGGTTGCCCTCGTGACCCCGTCGCCAGAGTATGTTTTCTTGTACTATGTACCGGGCCGCCTTTCTTTTCAGTTTCTCGGCCTCCTTCTTGACTCAGGCTCGATTCATTCAGTAAGAAAATCGTAGAGTGGCTTCCTCCATTCCCTGTCATCATCGACCAGGGCAACTGCTAAAGAATCCTTGATCAATGCGCAACTCTCGCAGTTTCCTTGGATTAACGCAGCAGCCGTTGACATGTATGGCCAGTGAATCCCATACCTTTGGGCTTTCCGATAGATTGACACCTCACTTTCTCCGCAAGTGTGATGGTGCATCTTTTCCAACAGTGACTGCCCCTCCTGCTGCGAGACGCATCGCATGAGTATTCCACCTGGGCCTTTTTAGTAGAGAGTGTTGTCATGTATGCAGTACCCCTTAGTGGATGCCCAATTTTCTTTGCTTGTTCCTTCGGCAATAGCGTATAATATCGGTTTCCTCCAGTCTGCATCATCCATACACTCATCTTCGCACGCGTTTTCTGTCAACGCCGATGACATTCGTACTTCAATCGAGATTCTCGCAGGGCACTTATCCGTACTAACTTTAGATCCCAGAGTGGCGAAAGCATCAGCATGCCGATTATCTGCTCTAGGTGTATGCTCGTACCAGACATCGCAGAATTGTTGCACCAGCTTCTGCACCAAAGTCCGGTAGGGCAATAGATTTACTTCTTTTAACCCGTACTCGCCTGAGGCTTGTTTGACGATTAACTTGGAGTCCCCCATAACCGTCAAATTGCTGACTTCTAGTTCCCTAGCTGCGCGGAGACCTGCGATGAGAGCCTCATACTCCGCTTCATTGTTGGTGATTGCATAGTCTAGTTTTGTGGACATTTAAATGACTTCCCCATCTGGTTTAGTCAAGACAATTCGAATGCCTCCTCCTTTCTTTGTTGACCATCCGTCAAAATGAAGCGTCCAGTAAGGTAACTCGACTGCATAGATCTCGGGTCCCTCTAGCTCCTCTTCGATCATGGTTTTGTAGCTGTTATCCGAGAATTGCTCCAACAGATCCACCACTGCCTGCGATTTGATTGCCCGCGGTCGAACGCACGTGATGTCTTATTGGGAAATGGTCATATACCATTTTGCCAACCTTCCGCTGGGAGAGGTATGAGTCAAGAGGTACCGTATTGGGTCACTCTTTGTAACAACCACCACTTTGTGCGAGGCGAAGTAGTGTTTCAACTTCTCTATCACAAAGATAGGGCGAGGCAATGACGCTCGATATCCGTGTACCTTGATTCGGCTGGTTGCACTATGCGAGAAATATAGTAAATCGGCCTTTCTTGCCCTTCATATTCCTGAGCCAAAAGCGCCCCTATGGATCTCTTTGTCGACGTCAGATACAGCAAAAGCAGCGATCCACACTGCGCTGCGATCATTACCCTTTGTGATTTCAATAAGTCCTTTAACCTTTCAAATGCAGCCTTATGTTCCGTAGTCCAATTGTACACAACATTCTTCTTGAGGAGATCGCTGAAACAGAAGGTTATTTCTACGATCGCTGGGATAAACCTTCGCAGATAAGATAACTTCCCCAAAAATGTTTTCAGAGCGCTTTGTTTTGTGGTGTCGTCATGCTAGTGATGGCTGATACCTTTGCGGGATCAGGCTCGATGCCCTGGCGATGTATCACACTTCCCAAGAACTTCCCTAAGGTCACTCCGAATGCACATTTCATGGGATTCATCTTTAGCTGGAAACTTGTGCATCTTTCGAATACCTTCCGCAGGTCCCCCAAATGGTCCGCTTCCTCTTTGGACTTAACAACCAAGTCATCAACATAAAACTCCACTTCTTTGTGCATCATGTCATGAAACAGAGCCATCATGGCTCGCAGATAAGTCGCGCCTGCGTTTTTGAGTCCAAACGGCATAACCGTGTAATTAAAGACTCCCACTGGCATGATGAACGCGGTTTTCCGTGCATCTTCAGGGTCCATCTTGATCTGGTTGTACTCACTGAAGCCATCCATGAAGCTGAACATACGATGACCCGCAGTCGAATCAATGAGCAGATCGATGTTGGGAAACAGAAAATCATCCTTAGGGAAAAAGTGATTGAGATCTCTGAAGTCTACACAAATGCTAAGCTGCCCATTCTTCTTCACCACGGGCATAATATTACCCAACCATGTGTGATGGTGATTGGGCTCGATGAACCTGGCAGTCAGTAGCTTGACAATTTCTTGCTTGATTTTGACATTTATCTCCGGCCTGAAGCTCCTTGTGCTTTGTTTCACCGGCTTAGATCCCGGGATTACATCTAACCTGTGCATGGTGATGCTCGTGTCCAGGCCGGGCATTTCATCGTATTCCCATGCAAACACATCTTTGTACTCAGTCAGGAGCTGCAGCAATCTTGCCTCTTCCTCGCTTGTGAGGTCTGCACTTAGAAAGACGGGCCTCTTTTTTTCTTCGCCTGGGCTCTGGAATACTTCTTTCAGCTCTTGTTTCTGAGGTTTTGTCTTATCCTCCATGCATTCAGGCGCTTCTTTTAGCTTATCTTCCAAAACGTCTGGTACTGGCTTGTCTACCTTCATGACACGCTCGATTTGATTGATTTGCCCAGGGATATCCCCATGCTCGCGTGGGAGTATCCCCACGCACCTTCATATGCGGTAGCATTTCTTCCCGTTAGAGTAGAAGCTTTCTATCTCTTTGCCCGCGGGATCATGTCTTGCCACTCTTTTCAGGGTGTACACATTCTTCCTTTGATAGGCGACCTGCGGTGCTTCTTCTTGCACAGACGAATTTTCCTTGGCCTCCTCCCTTGTCACCATTACTCCCGCTGGTGATTGATCCTTGATGTCCTCCTATCGAGGCAAAGGAGTGGGATTAAACAACCCTGGCGTTTGCTTGTCCGCCATTTCAGTGAACTACACTGCTTCGGTGAGGTGCGCCTCATCCAAATTGAAAGGTTTTACTCAAGCTGGTATCTCCACTATTCTGTCATTCCAGATAGCCTTCATCACCTGGTGAGCTGTCGAGGGGACTGCGTCGAAGCGATGAATCCAAGCTCTCCCTATGATAATATGATACGTAGTGTTCGCATCAATGAAGTAGAACTTGGGTTAACATTTGATTTTTCCTATCTGGACGCCCAGACGAATCCATCCTATCGTCATCCTAGAATCGCTTCCGAATCCCATCAACGGGGACGGACTTCTGACAATCTTCTGCTCCGAGATTCCTGCCAACTTTAAGGTGTTGAGCGAGACCACATTGATTGCCGCTCCTCCGTCAACAAATGCCCTTTTGAATTCGACACCATTGATGACCGACGTTACATACAAAGGCTTCTGGTGGCTCGCATCTGTCTTCTTGTCGCTTGCGGAGAAGGTCATGACTTTTTCCGTAGAGCGAGACGCCCTAAAAACTTTCCCATTGGAAACCACGATGTCTTCTTCATAATCCTCCGCTATCCTTAGAATCGCTTTCGTCATTTCCTTCCGACAGTTTTCCGAAAAGTTCATTTCATCGAAGAACTTGCTGAACTCGTACGACCCCTTCATCTGATCGGCACGTTCGTCCTCCGTGTCTACACTGTAGTCCTCATCGTTCTAGACTTCGGAAATGATGGGAAAACCGTCTTCCGCAATCTCTTCGAGGTCCATGATTGCGATCATGGCTACTTCTTTGCCTTTCGGCTCTTGCTCCGCATGGGCCGGCAGTGGGTTGCTTCGCACATCCTGCCTCTGATCGCTGACAATCTTCATCTTCCGACTTACCATGTTCCTAAGCTTCTTGTAATCAGCTGTTAGGTGCACGTGGCATTCACACCACTTCGGGTCCCTCATCATCTACTTAGAGGGTATCCTTTCGAGCGGAGGCAAGATACCATCTTTACGCCACTTCTTACACAAGTCAGTCCCTTCCTCTATCGAGCATGGTAGAGGTGGCGCGTCCAAGTTTGTAACCCTGGGCTGCTTTTGCGGCGAAACTGTATTAACCTCATCTTCACGCCCCCTCTTGTAACTGAACCAGCCAATCTTAAAAGTGGTTCCATTCGAGGGTCGTTCAGGGGCGTGCTTCTTCTTCTGCCCCTCCACTATAGGCTCTATGTTTTTCGTGCACTCCATCAATTTTGAAAAGGTAGGAGTTTGTAGGTTGATCAGCATACCTTTGTACTCATCTCGCATGCCTTGCAGACATATTTCCACGAGCCTGCCCTCAAGCACTTCATCTCTGCATTCCAAGGACTTGGCTCTGAATTTCTTGATGAATGTGACTCCATCCTCCTCACGTTTCTGGTAAATACGAGAGAGATGAATCATTGTCACCTTCACTTCCACCTGGAAGAATTTGGTATAGAACTTCTGGACCATGTCGTCCCAGGTCTTTACGGATCCGACCTCTAACGTCCTGTACAACTTATAGGCCACATTTCCAAAAGATTTCGGGAACTCGCGCATCAGCAACTTGGGATCAGCCCCATATGGTCCCATCACATCGATGAAACGCATGACGTGCTCGTGAGCATTCCCGTTAACATCTTCGAACTAGTCCCACTTAGGAGCCTTGTACCCCGCGGGGTTAAGCATGAGATAGATTTCTCATGGGATGGGCGGATCATTGTCGACCTTTGGAATAATGGTGTCCGCGAACGGTTGATTAGCCAAGAAGGTTTCTATGCGCCGCTGCAGCGACGTCATACACTCCGGTGCACTTCCCCCAGCAGCAGGAGGAAGGGTTGTAGTAGTCGGCGGTGACACATATGCCGCGGTCGGGCTAGGAGTGTACTTTGAAGTCACGTTGCCCAGCAGTGCCGGCGGAGGAGGCAAGGGGTATTGTGAAGACAGGTTGGGTGCCACAGTTGGTGGTTGAGGAATATGTGTGGTAAGAGGCAGTATTTGAGCCGTTTTCCCCTGAACTGAGGGCAACTGCACCATTGCCGGTGGGGTTTGCAGATTAGGGTTAGGTGGCGTGGGTTTCACCCCAGTCCCTTGGGTGGTGGAGGCTGCTCCTCCCTAAGAGACAGCAGTGCCCGATGTAGGATTCGGGGCAAGGGTTCCCAACATGGCCATTATCCGTTCAATCTGTGCAGATTGAGCCTTAAGGGCCTTTCCCTGATTTTGAATGGTGGCGTTTAGAGCCTCCAACATCGGAGTCTCACCGGCGTCCGTAGGAGTGTGACGGGTCTCCTCTCCCGAGGTGGTCTCCGTGGAGGGCGATCTGTTACTTACATCATCTTCATGAGACATGGTTGCTTGCAATGGTTCTATTCACGTCGGGTTCACCAAATGTGTACGAGAGAATCCTGCAGGGAGAAGTCAATATACACCAATAGTAGGGGGTAGAAAGAACACAGGACGAGTAAGGTTGTGTGTAGGGAGAGAGTAAGACAATATCACTGTATGAGAGAGAGACAGGATTTTTGGCAGAGCTTCAGCGTGCCTTAGGTGATTCGCCCTTGTATGGAAGGGTTAACGATCCTATATATAACGGAGAATATGACTGTGGTAGTGGGTTAATGCGCCCATTAATGGCGGCTTAATTAGCTTAACCAAAACGGCACGTTCGTCCGCATATATAGGGACCGTTACGGCACGTTCGTCCGCGTATACCGGAACCGTTACGAGGTTGACCGGGTTTATGGAGCTTGTGCCATAAATCTCTCAAAGAGTTACTAGGGGTCGCGCGCGGGCTTGGTTGTCGCTCGGGCGCGACAGGACTTACTCTAGTCTCCAAACTACTAAGTCCCTACAGGTCCCGTGTGGTGGTATGCGAGGGCCCTGTCTCGCAGCCCCCACGTGGATCAGCGCGGGTGGTGATCCAGTGTGTGTGGAGCACAGCTAGGTGTGCTGGATGATCGCCACGTGGCTAAGATCTACGTGTCCAGAAAGCACTATCTACAGTTGGCATACTCTATTCAACCCCCCGTTCTAGAGTATTTGTGCTGCATATCCATCTGCATACTCCCCTTTCAATAAAAAAATAGTTTTATATAAATTTATTATCAAATTTTATCTGAAGAAATTAAATATAATTCAAATAATATATATTTTATAATTACCCTACGAATACGGGTGAGTCAAGTGATATATTATAAGTGCCCCACGGGCACGGGTTATTTGCTAGTTTTACAATAGATTAGCTTGGTACAAGGAAAATAAACTTCCCAAAGAAATAACCCCCCAAGAGTTCACAAATAGCTTTCATCGCCCTTAGTTTACACTTCTATCTTTGGGTAATGATGAGTAAAAAAATTATTGCCTATTGTAGGACTCGAACCCAAGTTCAAGTCCCATACAAGCATAAACTTTGCCCACTAGGCCAACTGCATCTTTATGCCCTCCTTCTTCCCAACTATTAATATTAACTAACAGTTAATAGAGACAAAACAAACTAAAATAAAAAAAGAGAAAGAAATCAGGTTGTTTACCTGAAGAAGGAGAAGAGACGGGGATGGTGGTGGCGAGGCCGACAGTGGAGAACGGAGGGACGACAGCGTCGGGGTGGCGGAGCTGGGCTCGACTGGGCTCTGCTCGGTCGCGCTCAGTCGGTTCGGCTGGGTTTCCGGCGACCCGAACAAAAAAGTGAGAGAGAGAGAGAGAGAGAGAGCTCGAGGGTGAGGGAGATTGAGAGCTTGAGCTGGTGTGAATTCTCTCTGGTTTTGAGGGGTTTAAATTGGCGGAGAGGTGAGGATTTCGTCAACGGTAAGGAGACCCACTTTGAAAACTTCGATTTTGAATCGGGACCAAAAATTGGCGAAATTGGAATGCTTGATGCTAAATTATCGAGCTTTGACAAGTTTGCATCGGGTTTGGAGTGAATTGGGACAACAATCAGCGAATTTGGTGAGGATTGAGGCGGTGGTGGAGTGGCGGTGTTGGTGTCGGACAAGTCTCCTGTGTTGAGCAGGAGATGAGGAAGAAGATGATGATAATTTAAATTAAAATACACTTTCACACCCCTTAGTTTAGGCATAGTACAACTACCACCCCCAGGTTTAAATAAAATACATAGTATAAGTTATGAAAAAATGCATAAAACCCCCTAATGGTTACTAATAATAAAAACTAACTTTTAAATATTTAAAACTAATACCCTAATTTACACTAATGTCATATTAATACCCAATATTATTATAAAATATATGTTTCTAAATAACGGGGTATGTCATCCTTCCCCCCTTAAAAAGAGCTTCGTCCTTGAAGCTTAAACCAACTTCTAAGGTATGAGTCTCCAATCTAGGGTATAACTACTAATTGCAAACCTAATGTCACATACGATATGCATTATACTATAATGAACACTATATAATGTGCTTAAAAACCGAAGGATTACATCCTCTCCCCGTTAGAGGAGTGACGTCCTCGGAACTCAAAATACCTCGTTAAAAAGGTGAGGATACTTCTTCCACATATCATCCTCTGCTTCCCGTGTTGGTTCTTATGTGAGGTGATTTGTCCACAAGACCTTTACCAGCTTGACACTCTTGTTTCAGGTTTCCCTTGTCTTTGTGTCTAAAATCTTGACAGGATGCTCCTCATAACTCAACGAAGGATCCCATTCTATCGGTTCGGGACCTAATACTTGAGACGAGTCAGGCACGTACTTCTTCAGCTGAAATACGTGGAAAACGTTGTGAACACGACCCAAATTTGATCGTAGATCCAACCGATAAGAAACTTCTCCAATCTTCTCTTTGACTTCGTACAGTCCAATGAATTTCGGGCTCAAATTCCCTTTCTGATTGAACCTCATTACTCCTTTCGTAGGAGAAACTTTAAGGAACGCTTTTTCTCCAATTTGAAACTCCAATGGTATCTTTTTCTAATCAGCGTAGGACTTCTGCCTATCCTGAGCTGCCTTCATTCGCTGCTGCATAAGTCTCATTTGATCTGTCATCACTTCAATCAACTGTGGACCAATAAAAATTGTCTCGCGTATGTCGATCCGACATAGTGGTGTACGACACTTTCTTCCATACAACGCTTCGCGTGGTGCCATACCAATACTGGTGTGGTAACTGTTGTTGTAGGAAAACTCTATTAGAGGTAATCTGTCAACCCATGAACCTTGAAAGTCCATAACACAAGACCTTAGCATATCCACCAATTTATGAATTGTTCTCTCAGTTTGTCCATCCATAGCAAGGTGGAATGTTGTACTGAATTTCAACTGGGTTCCCAACGTCTCCTAGAGTGCTTTTTAGAAGCGAGAGAGAAAATTGGGATACCTGTCGAAAACTATAGAGCTTGGGACTCCATGGTACCTCATGATGTTCTTCATGTACGCATCAGCCCTTTGCTCCATTCCATGTATCTTTCATCGGAAGGAACCTTGCTGTCTTGGTCAATCTGTCGACTACGACCCATATTTGATTCAGTCCATTCTTTGATGTCGGTAAGGCAGCCACAAAATCGATCGAAATTGAATCCCATTTCCAAGATGGAACGTCCAATGGTTGAACTAAGCCTCCCATTCTCTTATGCTCGAACTTCAATTTATGACAAGTTAAACATCTTGACACAAACTCTGCTACTTCCTTCTTCATATTGGCAACCAAAACGTCTTCTTCATATCTTTATAGAGTTTATCACCTCATGGATGTACTGAATAGGGTGTGTTGTGCGCTTAACGCATCAATTTCACCTTGGTTTTCGCACACTTATGCGGTACACACCATCTTCCCTTGTTGCGGATACTTCCATCTGCATGGATCTTGAAATCCTTTGTTTGCCCTTCTTCAATCTTCTTCTTTCTCCTTTCCAGCTTCACATCTACGGGCTGATTACTCCTTATCTCTTCTAATACATGTGGCACAGCTGACATATTTCCGAGAATACTCTTCACTCCACCTTGTTCCACTACTTCAATTTCGAGCTTTCGAAACTCATGGGATAGCAAGTCTGGCAAAACTAGCATAGCATCTAAAGCATGGCTCGATTTTGGCTTAACGCATCAGCCACCATGTTTTCTTTTCCTTCATGATACTAGATACGCAAGTCATAATCCTTTATAATCTCTAGCCAACATCTTTGCCTGTTGTTTAGCTCTTTCTGCGTGAAGATGTATTTGAGACTACTATGGTCTGTATACAATCTACACACTGCGTAGGTGATGTCTCCATATATTTAGTGCGAATACTATTGTTGCAAGATCTAAATCATGCTAAGCATAGTTCTCTTCAGTATTTTCAGCTGTCATGAGGCATATGCAATAACTCTTCTTTCTTGCATAAGCACACATCCTAGACCCTTCTTTTATGCGTCGCTGTAAACATCAAACTCGCTAGATTCATTGGGTAAATCTAACACAGGTGCTGTGGTCAAATTTTCCTTCAATGTATGGAATGCTTCTTCATAATCTTCGCTCCACTGATACTTCACCGCCTTCTTGGTCAGCGTAGTCAGCGGTCTAGCGATCTTTGATAAATCTTTCACAAAACGCCACTAATAACCTGCCAATCCCAGAAAACTTCTTATTTCTGACACATTCTTCATAGTTGGCCAGTCTTTAACTGCTGAAATCTTTCCTGGATCTACTGATATTCCTTCCTTCAAGATTATGTGACCCAGAAGCAGAACATGATTTAGCCAGAACTCACACTTCGAGAGCTTAGCATACATTTTCTCATGTCTCAAAGTCTCCAATACTTTCCTGAGATGTTCTTGATGGTCGTCCTCGCTCTTTGAGTAAATGAGGATGTCATCAATAAATATGAATACAAACCGATCTAGAAACATCCTCATAAAACGATTCATTAGATCCATAAACACTGCATGAGCATTAGTTAAGCCAAACGGCATAACCGTAAAATCATAATGGCCATACCTTGTTCTAAAAGCTGTCTTCGGGATGTCCTTCTCGGCTACTCGAAGCTGGTGATACCCTGATCTCAAATCTATTTGTGAGAAAATACTCCCCCTTGCAACTGATCGAACAATTCGTCAATCCGGGGTAAATGGTATTTGTTCTTGATTGTCGCACTATTAAACTCTCTATAGTCAATGCACAAACTCAAACTTCCATCTTTCTTATTTAAAAATAACACTGGTGCTCCCCACGGTGACACACTTGGTCTTATGTATCCTTTCTCAAGGAGTTCTTGCAACTGGTCCTTTAGTTCCTTTAATTTTGCCGTTGCCATACGGTTCGGCGCCTTCCAAATTGGAGCTGTTCCAGGTGCTAAGTCCATTGTGAACTCAAATTCCCTCGTAGGTGGAATTCCTGGAATCTACTCCGGGAATACATCTGGGAAGTCCTTAACTATCGGTATTTCTTCTAGCACATTCTCCTTCTTACACATGTCTTGGACATAACACAAATAAGCCTTATTACCCTTCTTTACTTGGTTGACTATGGTCAAAGCTGACACTAGTCGGATGTTTGGTTTCCTCGTGATTCCACGGTAAGAAGCATTTTCTCCTTTCAGACCCTTAAATCTAATTATCTGATCGTGACAGTCTATGACTGCTCGATATTTGCTCGTCCAATCCATTCCCAAGATAATATCTATTTCCCCAAGGTTAAATTGTATCAGGTTTGCTTGCAAGGTACTAGCCAGGATCTTTACTTCTACTCCTTCGAAAATGGTGGCACACACTGTTACTTAACCGGTTGGGGTAGCTACGGGGATGGATATTCTAGACGGCTTATTGAGACTCAAATTTTCCATAAATGATGATGCAATAAAGGAATATGATGTGCCAGAATCAAATAAAGTAAATGCTGGTTGATCATGAACGAGAAATGTACCAGTGACTACTCCACTTGCTGCTTCGGCCTCAGTCATGCTCATCACAGCAATCCGCGCAACATTCCCATTTTGTGCTGTGGTTGCTGCTGTACCAGTTTCGTTGTTGTTGTTGGCATTAGCTGGAGCGTTGTTGGCATTCCTTTTCTCACCTCCATTAGTTTCTCTATTTCCTTGGTAGTTCTTCTGCTGTCCTCCATAATTGTTGCCTCCATTATACTGATTGTTGCGATTTTCCATATTTCCTGTCGTTGCCATTGAACTGTCGGTTTCCTTGATAGTTTCCTCCTCGGTTCACATGTTGGTTCCCATTTGATCGCGATCGGCACTCAAAGGCACGATGACCCTTCTTGCCGCAATTGTGGCAAATGACAAGGTTCCCTTGGCAATCGGCTCCAGGGTGGTTATGTTGAGACTTTTTGCAGATATAACGGCGAGGTGGTTCATCTCCATTGTTCTGCTTGTTTCCACAATACTGACCCTGGTTACCTCCTCCATGGTTTGGCTTGAACCTCTTGTCATGTCCACCATTATTTTTTCTTCCCTGTTTGCTACCATTGCCCCCAACATTCTCAATCTTACGCTTTCCACGATTCTCATCATGCACCTCTTGGATGCGCCAAACAGATGCGACTCTATCCTACACCTCTTGAAGAGTGCCGTATGTCCTGCACAACAAGTCTTTCTGCAAATGGATTTGCTGACCTGCCATGAACTTTCTAACCTTTAGTTTCCTCATCAGGCATGAGGTGACCTGAGAAACGGGTTAAATCCATGAACTTCCTGAAGTATTCTGTCACAAAATCACTTCCCTTCTTCAAGTTCACAAAATCTATGTACTTCTGATCCTGAATATGAGATGGATAGAAGCTGATAGATCTGAAGCTCTTTGATATTGATATATGGATGAATATGCAGAAGGAGCTTAGATTCCTTAATGATGCAAGCCAGAAACAAAGGCTGGACATATTGGAAATATTTCTAAGTGCCAAAACTTCAAAGCTTTGAGGCACTGTAGTTGTGCTTATATATATACGTGACTAACTGTTCTGTGCAGGTCTTTGTTTTTTATATGAACCGAGTTATAAAACTCTATATATAACACTATGAAGGCATTATTAATTCTTGTTTTGGATGGATTAACATTACATATGTATATATATACATGTGACTAACTCCCCTGCGCTGGTCTTTGTTTTTATATGAACTGAGTTATAAAACTCTATATATAACACTATGAAGGCATTAGTAATTCTTGTTTTGGATGGATTAACATTATATGCAGGATTAAGTTAGATTGGAAATCTCATTCTGATGAACTAGCAGACAAAGCTTCAAAGCTTTGAGATTTACTGAGTATTGTTCACTGCTAAGTTCATCTGATTAAATATGTGTATGCAGGCTATTTATTTGGGATTCATAACTTGTTATGGATCTATTATTGTCTATTAATACTTGTTACATAATGTGTTTATGATATATTCGTCAGATTGGATGTATTAGCTGAAGTTTATTTTCTGACAAAACCTAGCCCAGTTTTTCTTATGAACTGTTAGCATATTGCTAATCAGATCTTGATGCTAGTTTGTCTGCATATTGTTTGATCTTTTTTTTTTGAGTGTATGCAGGGTTGTTGGGCGTTCCAACGTCCATAAACCAATCAAATAGCTATCCAAGCATAGATTTTGAACAAGCATATCAGGGAAGATGATTTTTAGGTATTCAGTTCCTAAAATCACTCTGGTTGTTGCAGGTTGTTATTTAAAGAGATTAGTGGTTTGTATTTGAAGAGAGACATAGAGGCTGAGACTGAGACTGGTCATTGTGAGATTTGAAGAGTTCTACAAACAGGAGAGATCAGATCATTCAAATATTCAGATTCATCAGGCCATTGACACTACAGAAGCAAGATCATTCATCACAGATTGAAGAACACTTCCAAGCTTTATTGCTTATCTCTATTTTGTGTTCTTCACACTTGTATTAAACTTGTATTATCATCCTCTGTTCTTAAACCTCTCAAACTTAGAAGTTTAGTTTTTCAAGTGAACAACAAAGAGGTTCTTATTGTTTCAACAGGTTGTAGCTGGAACTAGATAGGTTAGGAGCCACAAGTTGTATAGGTGAAATGTAGCTCACTTAGGCTTGAGATCTAGGTCTAAATCTGGGTGATTAATAAGAAGTTGTGTTGGAATCCTGGAGGGATAAGATCCCTCAGGAAGAGACTAGGTCCAATTGTTACTGAACTCTGTAAAATTCTTTTGTTCTTGCTTCTTACTTCATTTATATTTTCATTACAGTCTAAAATGGAAGTTCCAAAGCTTTGGAGTTTTCCAAATCTCAAAGCTTTGAAGCATCTGTGTTCTTGCAGTTATATCTCTAGTTTCTCAAATCTTTCTCAAAGCTTTGAGATATCAACTACATACTCTACTCAAGTTTTAAAAGACTGTTTTTTAGAAAAAGTTAGCATACTCTATTCAACCCCCTTCTAGAGTATTTAGATCCTTCTATTTTACTTACCTTATAAACGTTCTGAAGCGAGTGCGAAGAGCAGTTTGCAGAGCCTCCCAATTGAAGTTGGGTTGAGCCAAGAAAGCTTGGCGTGAGTTCCTCCACCAGATGTTTGCCTCATTCTTGAGGTCGAACGCCGCGCAAACTACCTTGCGGTTGTCAGGGCACTCAACCAATTCAAGGATTTTGTCCATCTCATCGATCCAATCTTCAAGTTCCACTGGATCCTCATTGCCTGTGAAACTTCCAGGCTTCATGTCAGACACCTTCTTTTCCTAGTTGGTTGCATTATGATATTCATTGTTCGTATTCTGAGCCATCTGAGTAAATTGGACAAAGAATTGCTCTATGTTGTTGTTGTTGCTGTTGTTGTTTTGGGCTGCCATTTGTTCTTGACAGACTCTCCTAGTATATTATTGTAGTGGTCTATCAGCCATAATCCTACACTTTAACCTATTGTATTATTCATATAGTACCCTAAAGTACTTGTAAAATGAAATAAATGGCATATAATAAGCAAATAAGCAAGTAATATAACGCATCTGATCATCAAACAATCAGTTACACATGTAATTTTCACATAGGCTGAACACATCTTATTTCTCATGCATCTATGAGAATCAGAAAAGTGGTCATTCGGTAAAGTAAAAATTACTAATTTTGGTGTGGAACATAATACATGAGTCTAATATCATATTCAAGAAAAATAAACTCAAAATCAATTATAGAACTCAAGTTATGAAAAGGATAAAACAACTGCTGTAACAATCCACCAGAATAGAGACTTCAAATAAACAAGTCTTAATGAGCTAGGCTTTCACCAGTATATAGCCCTATGTGTCTACTATTCACTATAAAAATTTGAGGTTCATCCAAGATATGGAAGATAGGTAAAAATAAAAAATACCAAAGATGGTCACTATGAAATTCTGCTACTTAACAACGAATTTGGGAAATTCGTAACTAAGTCTCACGAATTCATTTAGGTCTGAAATATTCATGGAAGATACCTAAACATGTCTAATACCTCGGAAAAATTCAGGGAAAAATAATTCGAAACTTAAGCAAGTCTGCTACACCAAATAGTCACTGTTGCACAGATTCGAACATCACAATTCTCGCATTCTAACTCTATGAACTCTTTCTATGCACTAATCAACAATAATGAACACAATGCATCAACAATTTTCAAATAAAACGCAACTTTATTAAATTCCAAAATGAATTCTCAAAACATGGGTATTATCCTAGAAGCAAATTCATCCTACCAAATCAAACTAATAAAACTAACTCAAATCCTAAACGTTCGTACTCGCGATAAATAAAGGATAAGATGTCCTAATGGTTTGATGGTGTTGTGAGAGGAGTGTATTGTGGTGAGTCGGGATAGTCGGAGTTGAATAGATTCATAGTGGCTTCATCTTCTTCCTCAATCGTTCCCAATGCTTTTTTCACCTTTCTTGCAATCTCTTTCTTGTCCATCCTCTCGAGTTTCTTCAGCACGTGTCTTGCTTCGCACTTAGTATTCGCATCTATGGCTTCTATAATCTCTAGACGTCCCAAAAGAGTATGTGGGTCTACCAAGTATTCATTATGTACGTGATCCTTGTACTTTGAGATGTTAGGCACTTCCACATTCCATGCGTGGTCGAGGACTAGGTCGTCGAACTCGTCCTTCAACTCCTTCCAAGGTGATACTCTAGGCAGTCCATTGAGAATGTAGTGGAATATACTCAATGGGTGATTGTAAGGGTCAGGGCCCTTAATCTCCAACAGTTGCATAGGTTCCCGATGTAGTCACAGTACTCCTTTATGGTTTCTAGGCTAGGGTGATAAATCACACCCTGAGGAATATCGGCTCCAGTGAGAACATCAGGGGTAGGAATAGGCTGCATGAATCTTACAGGTGCAGTTGGAACGTATTTTTCTTTTTCGGGTATCATTGGGTCTTCCTCATGTTCATAATTCGGGCCTTCCTTCATCATTTGGACAAGTCCCTCGAACGTCTTGAGCTTACTACGCAGGCGTTCGACCAAATTGTTATTCTTGTTGTACTTGTCCTTGTTGGGCATCCATCGTCCTTTTTTAACGATGACCAAGTCGGCGTGGTCCTCCTTTATTTCATTCCACGGACATGTACCTGGTAGTACATCAACTATGATGTCACACATAATTATCGGGTTCCAGAAAGTTGGGACTCCATTAGCGTAGCTCCATTGATGGCATCGATCTATGACACGCGCACAGTAGCTGTCGATGCTCTCCTGACCTTCCAAGAACTTCAGGCGATATGGAGAGTCTCCAAGTCCTACATCTGATGAAACGGATTTAGATTTGGCAGCCATCTAAAAAGAACGAAAGTTAGAAAGTCTCAGCATTGTTCTATACCACACATATACTCTTATAATCTTAAAGCAGTCTTAAAATTAAGCAATAAATCATACATTGGGCTCTAAGCATATAACACAAAAACCAAGTAAACTACAAAATGCTAAACTATCCCACAACCTCGGCTTATTTAAATTTTAATTATTTTCCTATGTCCATTTCGGATTGTCGGGCTCTGATACCACCTGTAACACCCCCTAAACTGGCCTAGCCGAAAGCCCAGGGGTGTCACTTCGTACCCAAAATTAAACACGGATACAAGGAGGTTTAAAAACAGAGAATTCAAAAAAAAATCCATAAAATATTAAATTTTGTACTTCAAATTTTTCGCCACAAATATGGGCCTTATCTAGAATTCAAACTACTAGATGAAATTCTAAAGATATTAAATGTGAATATTCTAGCTATTACGACGAGTCGCGTTTCCCCTTTACTCCAAGCTTCCATCTAACCTGTGGTGCAGAAAACAAAAGAGAACTTCACAGTTCCAAAAGTTAGCGGAAATACTGAGTAAGAAACACCCAATAGTTTAACCAAAACGAAGTGGTAACAAAAGCATTGACACTCATAAGAAAACGGGGAGGATTTCAATTTCATTATTTGAATTAGGAAGTTCCAAAATCTCATACTCAATCATCCTTTCCATTAATTCCAAAACATCATTGTTAATTTGTTTTGACGGGGAAAAAGAACCAACCATCTCGCAAGCATCCAGGACCTTAAGTGTCGACACCATCTTAAGACTCTTGTGGCCAGAAGAGTGAGTACAAGGAGCCATCCGAGGCATTCCAACCGGATTAAATAAAATAAATTTGACGAGAGGCCGAAGTCAACACGCCCAATGCCAATAGTAACCAAGTAACAACCCCGAACAACTCTTCCACTTTCCGTTATCGTCGATTAATAGATTAAAGTAATAATTTCACAGAAATATCTCAACAAGTTGGAAAAAGAATTTAGGTAACACAATTTCACATAAAATCATTTTGAAAACAAATATGAAGGAAAATCATTCGACGCGAAATGAGGAAAGGGCGATAGGCCTGACATGTTTACTTACCTCAATCAAAGCGGTTACAGCAAACTAGTCATTGTACTCGACGTATCCTTCGTCGGAGAACTCGTTGCCTACAAATTTATAATTTCCTAATTAATACAATTCTAACACACAAACACAAACAAAGTCCTACTTGTACATGAAAGGAAACACCCTATTATTTCCCCAAAGCTTTTATTAATAAAATCTTGACTTATAATGTTATCTAAATTTTCACTATCATAAAACATAACAAAACTAAGATTATAAAAATTATGAGGTAGTAAAGTTTCATATTCTTAGAACAAGGAATTTAATAAACCATACCCCGTAAAAGTACTAATTTACAATAGATTAGCTTGGTGCAAGGAAAATAAACTTCCCAAAGATATAACCCCCCAAGAGTAATAGCTTTCATCTCCCAGATTTTACACTTCTATTTTTGGGTAATGATGTGTAAAAAGATTTATTGCCTATTGTAGGACTCAAACCCAAGTTCAAGTCCCATACAAGCATGAACTTTAACCACTGGGGCCAACTGCATCTTTGTGCCCTCCTTCTTCCCAACTATTAATATCAACGAACAGGCAAAATTGAAGAAAAAAATAAAATAAAAAAATAAAACGCAATCGGGTTGTTTACCGAAGAAGGAGTAGAGATGCGGATGGTGGTGGCGAGGCCGACGGTGGTCGACGGACGAACGGCGACGTCGGGGTGGCGGAGCTGGGCTCGACATGGGCTCGGCTGGGCTCTGCTCGGTCGGGCTTGGTCGGTTCGATAGGGTTTCCGACGACCCTAACGGAAAAATGACGCGTGTAAACTACGCGTTGCTGCGCAAGTGTACGGTCAAGTAATAAAGTGGAGTATTTTGGACTCCGAGTTATCGAACACAAGGGAAGGTGTCTTCTGTATATCTAGTTTATCAATTAAATTCAATTCACACAAGTAACCGGTAAAAATGTTTGTAGTTTGAAGTGTTGTCACCCTCAAACAAGTGACTAGCAATGGTAGTGAAATAACACAAATTAAATGATTTGATGTTAATCAGAAGAAAGAAAGCTAGGCAATCTATAGATTACCTAGGCTAGTTTTGACGATTCCGGATTTCATGTTCTAACACGACAATTCATAGTTAGTTAAGTTTGGTAATGTCATTGACAATTACTTATCGTTCTCATGTCGTTCTACACAACGGTAATGATTTGTCCCTCTCAGGCCAAGTATACTACCTATGTGTTCTTAGTAGGTTAACGATATTTCACGGGATAATGTCCTATCAGACCACTATTCACGAACAATTCACTATATCATACTGAATTTACCCTCATCTAGCAATTCCTGTTCAACTCACCTCTCATTCTAATTGATTACGAATGTCCTTTGTTTATTCATCCCAAATAGGGTAGAGTTGCTTTCACACACTCACTAGTTACGTAGTAATTTCGGGTCATGACTCCTACGTTACTAAGGATTAAGCACAATAAACAAGTAATTACTACTAAGAGTTATCTTTAAGCCTAGTTCATTATTACATGGAGAAATAAATACTCAACATCACACATCCTAGTTCTAGCTCGTCAATGAAATAACTCAACATGAAATAGAACATATCAATCTCCATAGAATCATAAACCCAACATGAAAGTTCATCCAAAATCCGGAAAATATCCTCAAAACATAAACCATGGGCTCTCCATAGATGCGCAAGTATGATTTTAGCTACTCATAGCAAAAGATAACATGATGTCTAAATATTTCATACAAGAAAGTAGAGAGAAAATAGATCAAACGCTAGAAATTGTGAAGATTCTTGCGATTCGGGCTCTTCCCATTGCTTGAGGTTGTTCCCAATGAAGTTTCCTTGCTCTCATCCTTGATCGTGGCACTCAATAGGCGTGAATGATGTATTTTTCGTCCCTAGGTCATCCTTCTATCATAACCCGCAGAAGTCTTCAGTAATTGCACAATAGCCCCCTGAAATATGCTCCTGATTTTGCCGGGCCATAACTTCTTGTCCGAACTCGGATTTAGCTCTGTGACCTATCGTTGGAAAAGCTCTCTGAGTTTACTTTCATTTGGAACCGTTTTCATCTCCAAATTATTTGTAGAACTCTAGCTAGGATCAAAATAGTGAAAGGTGGTCATCCAAGCTCTTCTGATTCGGCTTCTCTTTACTCCACTTGAGCTCCCGTTGTTTCCAAAGTTCGTTCCATGCCTCCTATCAACCGATTAGAATCCGTTCCTGACAAGACAACATGAAAAAACATACCAAGCGATTATAGTTGACAAATAACAACGAAATATGCACAGAAAGCGCCCGGACTAACAATAAAGCACATGGTGAGCAACAAGTGATAAAACGACCTTTATTCTCCAACATTAGGCTCAAATCACTCTCAAATACCTATTAACATGTGGTAGATTCTAAAGAATTATAGACCTTAAAAGATGCTATCAAACTCACCCACACTTACTCTCTTGCTCGTCTCGAGCAACAATGAAGCACAAAACCCCCACACTTGAGACATTGCATACATACCACAACCAAACCAATGCATACCCCACCTCTAATGCATACTTCACTTTCCGCTAGCCAAAACGACTCACGACTCAATACACAAAGACAGACTATGAAAACTACATGATATGTACAATGCAACTCAAGTATGTACAATGCAAGGAATTTAAAGAACATATTTTTTTTCTTTTTAGTTAGAGATTGGGCAATCTCAAAGAAAAAACCGGCATGTCATAAGGCTGTCACATCCCCTAGAAGATTCTATAACTTTGGTGATCGGTAGAACTTGCGGCCAGTTTCATCAAACATAACAGGCACTAACACAAGATAAGTTGCTTCCACACACTCATCAAACGTATCCCTAGCACTTACCATCCGAGCTATTTATCCATGGGTTTCAAGTATTGATGGCTTAGGGCGAGTAGAATATGATATTTAGAAGCGCAGTCCTAGACGTCATGATACATCTCACAAAAAACCATTCTCACACTCCCTCACCATCTAACCGAACTAACAAATCCGGCCCTCATTCCCTCAATCCTGGTGCAACACCATTCTCGCGGCCACAAATGTGAAGAAGTGATCAAAATTCATAGCTAATCTCCTCGGTCTTCATGAAGTTCAATTTCCAGCTCCCTATCCCATTTCACTTTCAATCTTTTTTTTTTTTAATTTAAAGTTCATTCTCATATTAATAAGCACATGGAGCCACCAATACGATAGTTATATCCAAGGAGATCAAATATCACAATAGATAATGTGGGGATGGAATGTGTCAAATCAACGATGTAATCAATATATGTCGACACCCCCACACTCGATGTAAACCATATCTTGAACCCGGTAGTCAATGTAACACGTGCTAATTCCAACCAATCATCCTCATCACCTAAGATGTAGAAAATATAAATGAAGCACACGCACGTCCTCCTATAAGATCAACCAACCCCACCCCATATCGTTCGAAAATTATGTCACGCACTACGGCACTCCACCTGTGGTCGTGGTGTATGGACACGACTCACCGCCACACCGAAGTGTGCTACCGTCTCTATCTCACACTCACATCACCTCAAAAGATAACATGTGAGAAGAATCCACGTAAGATGTATAATATCAGCTCACCCTCAAAGAACCTCCCTAACTCAACTCCCTCTATCATGACGCATAGGAAGGGACCATTCTAACTAGTTATGAAAGTCACAAGAAATGGCTACCTAGGCTAGAGGCTATGAATAAAAGGGGTAAATGGATCAAATTGGGGTAACTAGTGGACCTAGGCGATGGAGACGGGACGTGTGGTCCCCATAAAAATCACTTCCACGGCTGTTCCATTTCCACTACGAGGAGGGTTGACGACTACCTAAGTGACGGTGGTGTAGCGCTAGTAGGATAACTAGTTTGAGAGACAGCTACTCACAATTCTCGAGTGCATTGGCCCTATAGCCTTTCTACTCCAGATTTTCGCGTCTACCTTACCTAATATTTTCATGCTACCTAGGGAATACTATCATTAAGCCCTCTCCACGCTTACTCTCTTCGATTGCCCTTTCTTAAAAAAAACAATTTTTAGGATTTTTCTTGTTTTTTTATTTTTTTTTTATTTTTTTTCGACACTATATGTAACTGGCCAACTTGACTAACCAACAAAATAGGGTAGGTGGACTCAATAAATAAAGTGAAACAATATATACAGTGCATAAAATAAACGTGCACATGCAAAACTATCCGACTAACACCTACATGCAAACTCGACTAACAAGACTACATGTAACAAGCCTATGCAATGGCTAACTAGCGGATAGCTAAAAACTCACCACACTTAAGAGCTTCGTTGTCCTCAACGAAGATAGAATATAATCAAGAAGACTCGGCTGCTCAAATGCAGGGCCAGTGGGTCTAGTCAAAGCGGGCCCCCTCGTCCTCAGCGACTGGGGGGTCTGGACTCGACTCTGGGTACACATCAGACTGGTAATGGAACAATCCATCGTAGGTAGGCGAGTGCTGCAACTTGACATAGGCCGCCACAGCCAAGTCCAGAATCCATGTACCCTGCTGGGCACAGTCATAGCTAAGTGACTCCATACCGCGGCTCAGCTGGCGCTGACTACTACGGATGTGCTCAAACTGCCTACTAGACCTAGCTCTGTCAGCATCTGCTTGCAGTCTCTGCTGCTCTAGCAAGTGGGTGATATGGGTCAGCGGACTCTCAATCCTATAGCTAAAACTAGAGGTACTCGCCTGACTAGGGTGTGTGGGATCAACAGGCTCTGGGGCTCTCAGGAGGTTGGGTATCTTCTCCCACTTACGCTCTCCATTGTTCTTTTTAGATAGGTCATAAACTAGACCCTTCAAATCTGAGCTAGCAGCCTTTGCTAGCTTTAGTAGAAGGCAAGTGTGGCCGGTAGATCTACGGTTATTAAGACGGGTCTTCCCCATAATAGAGCAATAAATGAAGTACGGGATGTTAATCCTCTTCCCGGTCCACAAACAGTAGGCCATGGTGCAAAGCTGGAAGGAGTAAGTGGGTTGAGCAGTGACGCCCACAACCTAGTTCTCAAGAAGTTCGCACAACCACCTCCCATGTGGATGCACGACCCTCCTAAAAACGTTTTACTCTTGTAGGGTGGGTCTCTCACTCCATCCCGCCCCAGGCACCCCCTCAAAGAAAAAGGCGCTCACGACCTCAACAGCATAAGCTCTCCGGATGGTCTCATGGTATGCACAAGTCCCTTCTTTTACGGGCTTGAAGTTCAAGGCAGCCGCTATAGTCTCGGGCGTGAGAACTATATAAGCACGTCGGCAAAATAAGTGCCTCCTATCCTCACCCTCTCCCTTGCTATATTAACGCGCATTCACTAAAAACTCCCTTGCAAGATCAGAGCTAGACTTCTGACAGATTTTAAACCATTTGTCTAACTTCTCATTCTTAAAGAGGTCCTTAAGATGTTGGGGCATCTTAGGGTGTAGCAGGAAGGGATTTTCAAAAGTCCCTTCCCTTTTCAGAAACTTTTCGGTGCAATACTCCTTGTGGGCGTTTGCACTAACAAACCTGAAGCTGCAGAATTTGGTACTGCAGATATCCTTAAGGTCTACATCCTTAGGTGCTGCGCCTCTAGTTCCTATCGTAGGGAGTGGTGGCATAACCTGATTCAACTCATAACGAATTGGAGACGGCGGAACCTGAAGGTGGTTTCCCGACCCGTCTCCCTCGTTCACTTCTTCCTCTTCTTCACTCATAACTACATCTTCCTCAGGGTTGAAGATTGTTTGGTCATCAAGAACAAGTTCCCGTCTCCTCTTATTAACATTCCTAGATGTAGACATAGTGATATGAAAAAGAAAAACGAGTTCTGGAGAGTTTTATCCATGAACTACACCAAGTAACCAAGGGTACAAGCAATGAACACGTATAAATTGCGAGAAAATTAAGCCTTAGGAGTGCCTAAGCAACAATTAAAGCCGAGAGAGAGAAAATTGTACCAAATTTTTCAGAAACGCGAGCAAGTGAAGGCAAGAGTACCTTTTAAAGCTCCTTGGTGTCCCCGTCACAAGTATCTTCTTGAGCTAAGGCCAAATCCTACTCCAAGTATGCGAATCGTAATTTTTTTTTCTTGGAGCTCTTCCTCTTTGTTTCCCCCACACTCAAACTGTGCACTATCTCTCAAAACTCCAAGACTTAATGTTGATGACGAGCTTGCAAGGAGCAAAACCCATCAAAAAGTTTTGAATTTGAAGATGTTTTTGATTTTGTGTGTGTGAGTGTTCTTGAGAGTTTGAGAGGAAGAAGATGAAGGAGGGTGTATTTGATTCGAAGTTGGAGTGTTGGAGGGTTAAAACCCGGTTTTTGCATTAAAGAATAGCCCCAAAATACCAAAATACCCTAAATAAGTGAGGCTGTCAGAGCATTTCGGCCCGAAATTTTTTTAAAATGTCAAAACTGTGGCCTCTTTTTATTTCGAACCGAAATCAAGGGGCATTTCGGCCCGAAATGAATTGATTTCGGCCCGAAATACCCTGGGACTCACCGGATTTTGTTTTTGCTCTAGTTTCTTCGTCCGATGTTCGATTCCTTCGATTCTCGCGCTCACGAACTCGTCATTGAATGTAGAAACCAATGCTGACTGGAAAATTCCCAAATTCCGGGGAATTTTTCATCTCATCTCCAAAATTGCTCTCTAGCACGAGAATCAAGTCCCTTTAAGCTTGTGATTTCTTTCATTCCTCTTCGGATTCCGATGCGTGCAAATCCGGGCCACAACGAGCTGAAAATATAATAAATTAATAAATAGCTACTCCTCGACCTCGAGTAGCCTCTCTTTCAAGTCCAATCATAAAATTGATCGTTGTGCCTCGTTTTGCGTGCAAAGTCATGCACATGCATCAAGAAGGTGAATCTGATTCGGTACCTGTTTCCTGCACACTCATGGAAAATATTAAACCGCCATCTCTCACATCTCTCAATCAAGTACGAACATCAAAAACATAATACAAAAAACAAATATGACTACCTAAATTGGGTTGACTCCTGAAACGATTCCACAGCAAGTGTACGGTTGTCGCGTGTAGTAATAATTCGGAAATCCGGGTTGTCGAACCCAAGGGAGTTTGTTAAATAAGTTAATATCTCAAACTTTGTGTGGGCAAGTCGCAAGGTTGTTTGTTGTTCTGATTCTACTAAAGTAAAAGTAACGAGCTTCTCAATTAATCAAGTGGAATGGTTCACGATTAACAAAGATTGATTTATGACTTTACTAATACGAGGACAATGTACCGGAAATTCTCTAGGTTCACTAGGGATGATATAAACTTATGCTTTGATTTATGAAACAACAACGTGTCTTTTACTATTAATCGAGCAATGTAAAATTTACTGAGTTACCAAGCAAATTATCTATGCATAAAACCAAAATACACCAAGTTACCAAGTCTATTTCACTTTTAAGCATGCATTAGAATTCACAATTCTACTCCAACGATCCTAGTTAACAATACCGAGTTACCAAATACTGATTCAACTAGGTGGATTATTCACTTTACTGACTAACTTTCACGGAGTTGCCATGTGAATGTCAATTATGATTACTCATACGTTAGCTATGCGCAAGAATAATAGAATCAAACTCATAAACAACCCATAATAGTAAAAGACACGATAGATTAAGTTGGAAACTTGAATCACAATCTCAAAACGTCAAGTTTATAGCAAACCCTAGCTACACAAAATGAGAACTCCCAGCAATAAAGTGTTTAGCTACGACAATACATGATCAAAATACAACGTTTCTTGATCATAAACCAAAGACTAGAGATGAGGAAGAGTTTAGAAATCAAACGGAGGATCCAATCACTCCAAAGCTTCAACAATGGCTTCTCTAGCTCTCAAAACACGTCTAAAACGTCTCCAACTACTAATAATCACGACCTAGGTAGCTTCAATAGGTTTCCATAATGTTATAACAAAGTTTGGAGAAATTGCTGAAAAACCCCGGCAAAATCCGTCCATCCAGCATTCTCTTCGTACTAAGACATTTTCTTTCTTCGTACTAAGGTCTTCTCAGTTTGGGGCAGTTCCTCATTCTGGGAAGACTTTGGCAGCAAATTTTTTTTTTCTAAGTCTTTTTTCTCTTCGCACGAAGAGACCTTCAATCCACCTTCTTTTGTCTCTTCTTTGAGTTCCTTGGATTCTTCTTTGAGTTCCTACTTTCCGAAGCTCGTTTCCATTCCCCGCATAATCATCCAAGCCCTATTTTCCTGCGAATCACAACAAGAAAACACAACCCACGATCATATCATAATGAAAGCTCGAATTACACTAGAAACGCCCGGATTTAACAATAATAGCTCAAGAACTCATATTCTCAGATTTTAGCATCATTCACTCAAAATACGACAAATTCTCCAAGTTGAGAACGCAAAAAGTAGACAAATAAGGAATAAAATAACTCCAAAAACGGAGTTATCAACTACCCCCACACTACCTTTTGCTTGTCCCGAGCAAATTCCCAAGCCATATCAAACTCTTGCATCATCAAAACCCAACGGATCAATCCATGCTTGGCATCCTTCTTGGTAGAAGGTACTTGAGGGCTGCATGGTCTGTGAAAACCGTCACCTAAGAACCCACAAGGTATGGACGAAACTTGTCCAACGCAAATATGATAGCCAACATCTCTTTCTCTGTGGTAGCATAGTTAACCTGTGCATTATTAAGAGTTCGACTGACATAGTAAATGACATGAGCTACCTTTTCTTTCCGCTGTCCAAGAACTGCTCCCACCGCATAATCACTAGCATCACACATGAGCTCAAACGGCAAGGTCCAGTCTGGTGTGGCTATGATAGGTGCGCTAATCAACTTTTCCTTGAGCACATCAAAAGCTGACTTGCACTTCTCATCGAAATCAAAGACTGCATCTTTCTCAAGCAAACCAGATAGAGGCTTTGAGATCTTCGAGAAATCCTTGATGAATCGCCGGTAAAATCCTGCATGCCCCAAGAAACACCTTACTCCCTTGACATTAGAAGGGTACGGAAGCTTCTCAATAACCTCAAGTTTTGCCCGGTCCACCTCTAAACCTTTGCTTGAAATCTTGTGCCCCAACACTATCCCTTCGATCACCATGAAATGACACTTCTCCGAATTGAGCACGAGATTGGTGTCAATACATCTGTCAAGAACCCGTGCTAGCTGCTGTAGACAATCTTCGAACCCATCACCGTAAAGCGAAAAATCATCCATGAAGACTTCAAAATTTTGCTCCATCATATTTGAGAAGATCGACATCATACATCTCTGAAACGTAGCGGGTGCGTTGCATAACCCAAAAGGCATGCGTCTAAAAGCAAAAGTCCCATAGGGACAAGTGAATGTCGTCTTCTCCTGGTCTGCTGGCTCAATCGCTATCTGGTTGTACCCGGAGTACCCATCCAGAAAACAGTAGTGAGAATGTCGTGCCAGCCTATCAAGCATCTGAATGGTAGGGGAAAATTCTCCCTGTGACCGTACGAGTAGCAATCTGATCACCTTTTTCCCCTTCCACCACAGTAATACCTCCCTTCTTAGGGACACACTGTACCGGACTAGTCCATGCGCTGTCGGAAATCGGGTAAATGATGCCCTCCACCAACCATTTAAGCACCTCCTTCTTCACTACCTCCTACATATGAGGTTTGAGGCGACGTTGAAACTGAACTACCGGCTTCTTTTCTTCCATGAGCTTGATCTTGTGCTGGCAAAATGTGGGGCTGATCCCCTTTATGTCCGCTATGTTCCATCCCATAGCTTCTTTCCTTTCCTGCAACACCTTGAGAAGCTGCTCCTCATGTTCCCTGTCCAAACATGCAGACAAAATCACAGGTAAAGTCTCATTAGATCCCAGGTATAATATTTCAAATGAACAGGAAAAGGTTTTAATTCTAAAACAGGAGCAGTAATAAGAGAAGGAGTATGAATCTTCCTGCTTCCCTCATCAAAAAGGGGTAGGGGCTTTCGCCAGTGTGCTTCCATGGCTTGTTACTTCTCGCTTGAGTCAAGTAGAGATAGCTCCTCATATAGCCGTTCAAATAAGATGTCTTGCTCTTCATCCGGCGTGTATGCCTCCACACCAAAACACTGCTCACTCACCGCATATGCAGGGAACTTCACAGCTTCAAAAACTTTGAAGGCCACCTTCTCATGATTGATCCTCATCGTTAGTTCTCCGTTGTCTACATCAATGATTGTACTTCCCGTGGCCAAGAATGGACGGCCTAGAATAAGGGGAACATCATCATCATCCTCCATGTCTATGATCACAAAATTAGCTGGGAAGATGAGTCCTTCAACTCTCACTAGTACATCCTCCAGAACGCCCCTTGGGCGTTTTATGGTGCGGTCTGCCATCTGCAAGCACATCCTAGTCGGTTTTGGTTCTCCCACACCCAGCTGCTCAAACACTGATGTGGGCATCAAATTGATACTTGCGCCAAGGTCACACAATGCCCTAACATGAAACACATCTCCCAGTTTCAGAGGAATTATGAAACCACCCGGATCCTTCATCTTCTTTGGCAGCGCCTTTTGCACCACGGCGCTACACTCTTCATTCAGGGTTACAGTTTCAAAGTCATCCATGCGCCTCCTATTGGAAAGGAGGTCCTTGAGAAACTTAGCATACTAGGGCATTTGTGAAATGGCCTCTGCAAAGGGAATGTTGATATGCAGCTTCTTGAAGATATCCACGAACTTCATGAAGTTCTTTGCATCCTCTTGACTCTTCAACCTCTGCGGGTATGGCAATCGCACGCTGTACTCTTCCTGAGGCTTTTTCTTCTCCTCCGACTTCCTCACCGTGTCCTTTGATTGGGGACTCACAGTTGGAACGGGAATCACTTCTAAGGTTCTCTCAGTAGCCTTGGTTGCTTCAGCTCGCGCGTGGGTAGGATATGGAGGATCCTGAGTGGTGGTCCCACTGCGAGTAGTAATTACCTTTAGCTGCTCAGGTGGAGTGGCAATGTTAGATGGGAGCATGCCAGGTGGAAGTCTGTTATTCTGATTAGCTATATGCCCAATCTGTGTCTCATGGCTTTTGATAGACGCCTCCATACAAACCAGCTTCTCATTCATCTTTTATAGAAGGCTATATATATCTGGCTTTGGTTGTTGTTGTTGTTGCATCGGTTTCTCTGGGAATTGTCTTTGAGCTTGGTACTAAGCATTGGGCTGCTGACCTGGTGCATATAGTCCGCTGTTCGGGTTGGCATAGCTGAAATTAGGATGATTGTGGTTGTTCGGATGATACGTGTTAGGCCACTGCTGCTGCCTCATAAAATTCACATCCTCAATACTGCCATCATATCCCCGACTCTGCTATTAACTCGCCCATGGGTTTTACCTGAGATGAAGGTTGTAGGCCGTTGAATGCTGATGTCATGGACTCAAGCTTCTGCTCCATAGACTCGATCTTGTTAACCAACGCTGCATCCCCACGTCTTGAATACCTTCGCGTCTCGGATCTCATCGTCTCTCTCTTGGACATGCTGTTAAGCAAATCCTGAGCTCGCTGAGCTCCAAGTCCCATAAAATTGCACCCATCTAGCATATCCAATTGGTCAGCTGTCTCCTTATCCAATGCATTGCAGAAGTAATGGAAGAGTTTGTGCCATGGCTCCCCATGATTTGGGCATCTACGAAGAATTTGGCCAAACTTTCTCCATTTGTCTCTCAATGAGCTATCCTCGTCCTGAGAAAACTTTGTAATCTTAGCCATATGTTGAGCAAACTTGGACGGTGGCAGATATATTCTCAGGAACTCATGGCAACAATCCGCCCATGTCACAATACACCCAGCCGGCAATCCATAATCCATTTCTTAGCTTTTCTAGATAGATAAAACGCGAACAGTAATAGCTTGATTCTTTCATCTGGAACCCTCTGATCATGCAAAGTAGAAGTAATCTGCTCAAAAATAAGAAGATGGTGGTTGGGATCATCTCCTGGAGCTCCAGTGAATGCGCACTCATCCCGAACCATGTTAATCATGAGCTGGCACAGCTCAAAATATTGGGCATTGATGTGTGCCCTAAAAATTTTGGGTTGATAGCAGGATGGAGTGGTTCGGAAAAAATCTACCATAGGAGGATCTGCATTCTCAACGTTCTCTACTCGGACTGCTCGGTTCTGGCCATTGTTTCTATTACCCCCATTGTTGCCACCATTCGCTCCTCCGTTGTTGCCCTTGCTATCCCCACACCAGGTGGTGGTGGATTTTAAGGATTGTGGCATGCAAGAGCTTCTTGTACCTCAACCATCTGAGCTCTCAAATCCTTAGTTTCACGTGCCATGTTGGCCACAGTATTCTCTGCAGCGAGTCTGGCAGCTTGAGCATCTTGTGCCTCCTTGCGAAGTATCTCCAACTCAGCTCTATCTTGATCGTCCATGAGAACTGAGTTTGTTTTCCTCAAGTCTCTACGTCCTGTGCGCAATAAAGATTCCGGGTCTTCAAGTACCAGGTACAAATTTCCTTCACGAGAACGGGTCATGCACCGTAATAATTAACCTGAAATCAAAGATAGCACAAAGAAAGTAGGTGAGCGATGAATATTAACAGAAAAGTAAAATCCCTAAGGCTAGGAATTATAACTAATTTTGTCGATGTCCCGGCAACGGCGCCAAAAACTTGACACGATTCTATCGCAAGTGTATGGTTGTTGCGTGTAGTAATAATCCGGGTTTTCGAACCCAAGGGACTTTGTTAAATCAGTTATTATCTCAAATCTTATGTGGGCAAGTCGCAAGGTTGTTTGTTGTTTTAATTCTACTAAAAGTAAAAGTAACGAGATTCTCAATTAATCGAGTGGAATGGTTCAAGATTAACAAAGATTGATTTATGACTTTACTAATACGAGGACAAAGTACCGGGAATTCTATAGGTTCACTAGGGATGATATAAACTTATGCTTAAATTTTTGAAACAACAACGTGACTTTTACTATTAATCGAGCAATGTAAAATTTACCGAGTTACCACGCAAATTATCTATGCATAAAACCAAAATACACCGAGTTACCAAGTCTATTTCACTTTTAAGAATGCATTAGAATTCACAATTCTACTCCAACGATCCTAGTTAACAATACCGAGTGACCAAATATTGATTCAACTAGGTGGATTATTCACTTTACCGACTAACTTTCACGGAGTTACCACGTGAATGTCAATTAAGATTACTCCTACTTTAGCTACGCGCAGGAATAATAGAATCAAACTCATAAACAACCCATAATAGTAAAAGAGACGATAGATTAAGTTGGAAACTTGAATCACAATCTCAAAACGTCAAGTTTATAGCCAACCCTAGCTACACCAAACGAGAACTCCCAGCAATAAAGTGTTTAGGTACGACAATACATGATCAAAATACAACGTTTCTTGATCATAAACCAAAGAATAGAGAGGAGGAAGAGTTTAGAAAACAAACGGATGATTCAATCGCTCCAAAGCTTCAACAATTGCTTCTCTAGCTCTCAAAAACCGTCAAAAACGTCTCCAACTACTGATAATCACGACCTAATTAGCTTAAATAGGTTTCCATAATATTATAACAAAGTTTGGAGAAATTGCATAAAAACCCCGACAAAATCTGTCCATTCCAGCATTCTCTTCGTACTAAGACATTTTCTTTCTTCGTATTTGAGGCAGTTCCTCATTCTGAGAGGACTTTGGCAGCAAAAAAATTCTAAGTCTTTTTGCTCTTCGCACGAAGAGATATCTCTTCACACGAAGTGTTGTCACCCTCAAACAAGTGACTAGCAATTGTAGTGAAATAACAAAAATTAAATGATTTGATGTAAATCAGAAGAGAGAAAGCTAGGCAATCTATAGATCACCTAGGGTAGTTTTGACGATTTCGGATTTCACGTTCTAACACGACAATTCATAGTTAGTTAAGCTGGGTAATGGCATTGACAATTCCAATCGGTCTCATGTCGTTCTACACAACGGTAATGACTTTTCCCTCTCAGTCCAAGTATACTACCTATGTGTTCTAGTAGGTTCACGATATTGCACGGGATAATGTTCTATCAGACCACTATTCACGAACAATTCACTATATCCTACTGTATTTACCCTCATCTAGCCATTCCTATTCAACTCACCTCTTAGTCTAATTGATTACGAATGTCCTTTTTTATTCATCCCAACTAGCGTAGAGTTATTTTCACACACTCACTAGTTACATAGTAATTTCGGGTCATGACTCCTACTTTACTAAGGATTAAGCACTATAAACAAGTAATTAACTACTACAAATTATTTTTAAGCCTAGTTCATGATTACATGGAGAAATAAATACTCAACATCACACATCCTAGTTCTAGCTCGTCAATGAAAGAACTCAACATGAAATAGATTATATCAATCTCCATAGAATCATAAACCCAACGTGAAAGTTCATCAAAAATCCGGAAAAAATCCTCAAAACATAAACCCTATGCTCTCCATAGATGCCTAGGTATGAATTTAGCTACTCATAGCAAAAGATAACATGATGTCTAAATATTTCATACAAGAAAGTAGAGTGAAAATAGATCAAACGCTAGAAATCGTGAAGATTCTTGCGATCCGGGCTCTTCTCCTTGCTTGAGGTTGTTCCCAATGAAGTCTCCTTGCTCTCCTACTTGATTGTGGCTCTCAATAGGCATGAGTGATGTATTTTTTCGTCCCTAGGTCGTCCTTCTATCATAACCCGCAGAAGTCTTCAGTAATTGCACAATAGCCCCTGAAATCTGCTCCTGACTTCGCTGGGCCATAAATTCTTCGTCCGAACTCGGATTTAGCTCCGTGACCTATCGTTGGAAACCTCTGAGTGTAATTTCATTTGGCCTTGGTCTCACCTCCAATTTATTTGTTTAATTCTAGCTAGGATCAAAATAGTGCAAGCTGGTCATCCAAGCTCCTCCAATTCGGCTTCTCTTTACTCCACTTGAGCTCCCGTTGTTTCCGAAGTTCTTTCCATACCTCCTTTCAACCGATTAGAATCCGTTCCTGCCAAGAAAACATGAAAAAACATACCAGGCGACTATATTTGACAAATAACAACGAAATATGCATAGAAAACGCCAGAACTAACAATATAGCACACATGGTGAGCAACAAGTGATAAAACGACCTTTATTCTCCAACATTAGGCTCAAATAACTCTCAAATGCCTATTAACATGTGGTAAATGTTAAATAATTATAGCCCCTAAAAGGTGCTATCAAAAAACGAGAGAGAGAGAGAGAGAGAGAGAGAGAGAGAGAGGGTGATGGAGATTGAGAGCTTGAGTTGGTGTGAGAGGTGAGGATTCCGGTGACGGTAAGGAGACCCACTTCGAAAACTTCGATTTCACGGGACCTAAGATTGGCGAAGTTGGATTTCTTGATGCTAAATTATCGAGCTTTGACAAGTTTGCATCGGGTTGGGAGTGAACTGGTGCAACAATCAGCGAGTTTGGTGAGGATTTGAGGCGGTGGTGGAGTGGCGGTGTTGGTGTCAGACAAGTATCCTGCGTTGAGCAGGAGATGAGGAAGAAGATGATGATAATTTAAAGTAAAAAACACTTTCACCCCCCCCCCCCCTTAGTTTATGCATAGTACAACTACCACCCCCCAGGTTTAAATAAAAGACATAGTATAAGTAATGAAAAAATGCATAAAACCCCCTAATGGTTACTAATAATAAAAACTAACTTTTAAATAATTAAAAATAGTATACTAATTTACGCTATTGTCATATTAATACCCAATATTATTACAAATACCCGTTTTTAAATAACGTGGTATTCCAGAAGGAGCTGCTGGCCGTAATTTGTGCTCTTGATAAATTTTTTACCTATCTTGTTGGATCAAAGGTTATAATCTTTACAGATCACTCGGTGCTGAAATATTTGCAGGATAAAAAGGATGCCAATCCGAGATTGTTGCAGTGGGTCCTTTTGATGCAAGAATTTTATGTAGTGATCCGCAACAAGAAGGGTGTTGAGAATGTGGTAGCGGGCCACCTCTCAAGACTTGAGACTGGTGTGGAAGAGAAAGTGCCTATTCAAGAGAACTTTCCTGATGAGAGTTTCATGATTCTGGGAGATATTGAACCATGGTATTGGGCTATTGCCAACTATTTGACCAATGGGGAGATCCCTAAGAAGTGGACAGTGCAGCAGAGGAAGCGGTTCTTATATGAGGTGAGACATTACTTCTGGGAGGATCCGTATCTATTCAAGATGGGGGCTGATAATATCATCAGAAAATGTGTGCCCACACATGAGATTTATGATGTGATCAAGCACTGTCACGCTGCGCCTAGTGGAGGTCATTTCAGCGGTCCGTAGCGCCATGAAGGTATTACAATATGGTTTTTTTCTGACCAACTATTTTTAAAGATTGTCATGACCGGGGTTGCAGGGTTTGATAGTTTCCAGAGAACAGGTAAAATCTCCAAGCGAGATGAGATGCCCATATCTGAATGGCTTGAGGCAGAGCCGTTTGATGTATGGGGCATAGACTTCATGGGACCGTTTCCATCTTCGTTTGGTAATCTCTACATTCTACTAGCTGTTGATTATGTGAAAAAGTGGGTATAAGCAATTGGTTATCCCAAGAATGATGCGGCTACCGTAGATAAATTCTTGAAAAAGCACATATTCACTCGGTTTGGCACACCAAGGGAAATGGTGAGCAAGAAAGGGTCACACTTCATAAATCGAGTATTTTCAAAATTTTTAAAGTCATATGGGGTTTCTATCCATAAGGTTTCCCTACCTGATAACCCCCAAACGAATGGGAAAGCAGAGGTGTCCAACAGCGAGATCAAAAGAATTTTATAAAAAACTGTCAATGTCGGGCGCAAGTATTGGTCCTTGAAACTTGATGATGCATTGTGGGCATACCGTACCGCATGGAAGACGCTGTTCAATATTTCACCATTTCATCTAGTCTTTGGTAAGTCGTGCCACCTCCCTGTTGAGTTAGAGCACAAGGTGTATTGGGCGATCAAGCGGTTGAACATGGACCCTGAGTTGGCAGGGCAAGCACAAAAATTGAAACTCCTTGAGCTTGAGGAATGGAGACTGCATGCATATGATAGCTCCGATATTTACAAGGAGAATACCATGAGATGGCATGATAGCCGTCTCAAGCCTAAAGAACTTCGTGTGGGACAACTAGTCTTGCTGTTCAATTCCCGCATGAAGCTCTTTCTGGGAAAACTTCATTCTAGATGGTCTGGGCCGTTCCGAATCCACCGGGTCTATCTTTGGGGTGCGGATGAGCTATAGGATCTTCACATGAAAGAGTTCTTTCGATTCAATGGGAGCAGAGTTAAACCTTACCTGGAATCTGCACCGAAACCGGCCAAAGTAGATGCTATCTACTTTGGTTGGGCGAGTCATCGACCTTAAATTACAAACGCTGCTTGGGAGTCAACCCAATGTAGAGTAGGATGCTTTTTATATTTTTTTTGTTTTGATTTTATACATCTTATTGTGATGGGTGAGAGATAATGGACTAATTTTTTCAATCAGTGTGCTGGGACACATGTATAGAAGGAGCGCTTGATTCCCCTTCTTGATGTGCGTGTTAGAGAGTGCACGAACAAGTGATGGAAAAGCCCCACATAATCTATGGAACACATGCCAAGGATTACTCGAGGTCTACTTCCATCATCATTTGAGTGCAACCCGTGGAGTGGGCTGCAATTCACCGCGGACCCTTCTTGTTGCAATTTCACGGCGGCGGTGCCCATGTAAGTCTGGCCACCCAAGTTACCTATAACACTCTCTATTTTCTACTTTTGAGCGTTAATTGTAAAGATCCACTCCCTACACAATTAAGAGAGGATACCACTCACTTTATCTCAAAATTCGTTGAGGACAACGAAACGCTCAAGTGTGGGGGGGTTTTGTGTATAGCTTTGACTAGCCAGTCTACGTCTGCATTAACTTGTCACATATAGATTGTTGGGTCGTAATGTGCTGTCTTCGTGGTCTGTGTCGTGTTCAGTTTTATTTTCGTACTGTGTATTGATGGTGTATATATGTGTTAGTTGTTTGATTTTTGCACGTTTACTTAATTGAGTCCACCTACCCAAAATGAGTTAGTTTTGAGTCTTCTTTCGAGTTAGTCCTGCATATAGAGTTACGAGTTTATGGAAAATACATAAAAATTGAAAAATTGAAATTTCAAAAAATGAAGAAATTGAAAATTTTGAGAAAGGGCAATCAAAATGATTTGAACGTGGTGAGGGCTTAGTGATAGAATTCCCTATGATTATGAAGATCCGAAGTGAGGCAGACGCATGAATCTGGAGTAGGAGGACTTATAGAGCTAATTGGTGGAAATATGCCCTAGAGGCAATATATTTCTTGTGACATGTGTGGATTTACTATTCATTATGTTATCGATATTGAGATATGTAAAAATGAATGAAGTCCTTAGAATATAAACATCATATTCTTAAATACTATAGGCTAGTATGGGGTTGGATTGATATGGAGATATCATATCCAACACATGGGTATGCATTGGGGGTAATGTCATACTGGATCGACCCACAACGAGAAGGCTACATACAAGTTATGTAAAGTCACAAGTGCTTCTCGTAGTGAAAACGGTATTGTCATCCTTGGACTTGAATTCACTAGATCCTCTAGTTGTGGAATATTGTGTTTTGATAGCGTCAAAACGCTACACCATAACTGGGTAGCAATGAAGGCATCTATTGGATACAATAGGAGGCAAGCTTAGAGATCGTAGTGATGTAGATAGAATTTTTCCCTCCCACATAAACGGGAGCAAATATCCATGGCCACTCGAGGGATGGTGCTTATAGAATGTCTGGTCAGACTCGGATAAATCAATATATGATATTGTTGTTATCTGCATGGATAGGACTATTCCTAGGATTGAGACACTATGGATTAGATATACGAGTGTGACTTGTATGTCTCATGTCCAATCCGGATATAGATACAAAGGGATGAGACAATACTTGCACAAGGTTTGTCGGATGACTATTTCTGTTAGTTGGGTAGCGTGGATGTCTTGCTAGAGGGCGCTCCATGTTTGTAAATTGTTACTACCAACTAAGCAGAAACCTATGGGGTCACACTCCCTATGGTTTAGACCGGACTTGGGAAGTAGTTAATATGATTAATTAATTAGAAGGATATATACTCAACTACTTGCAAACTTAGTAGGACTTAGTAGGACTAATTTGCAAGTTGGACTAATCCTTGTATGGACAGGATTAGGATAGGGGCTTTTATGCAGTCAACAAGGAGTTGTCGGACTATTCAAAAGACATCCTAGCTTCCTTCCCACACTAATTCTCATAACACATTGAGTGAGAGAGAAAAGTAAGGAGAGAGAGAAAATCCCAAAGGAAGCCGAACCCCTTCGGGACCGCCCCTGCCCGTCGACCATAAGGAGGTTCGCCCACCTCCTTGCTCCGTGTTTGCGTGATCTTCTTCATCTTCCACCTTCAATCCTAGCTAGCAAAAAGGCTTGAAGGATCCGGTTTCAATCCTAGGAGTGGACTAGCCTTAGAGACGTGAATACTATTTCACGTGTGAAGTCATCACAGGAGAACCCCAAAGGTATGTAGATACTAGAATCATTTATTTTCGTTAAGTAGTCTCTTGCTGTGATCTTTGGAGGATCTTGAGCAGGATTAACTTTTGTTATTGCGCTGTGTAACCTGCATTAAAACCCTACAGTGGTATCAGAGCCACATGTCGTAGAGTATAACGTAGTTTATGTGTTACGATTTTTGTTATTTTACACTTTAATTATTGTTTATCGCGTAAAACGGACAAATCAAGCATATTGATGCAATTTATGAATATGAGTCAAGCCAAATAAGATCCAATATTACATGGGACGTGAGGATTGGTGAATTTGGATCACATAGGATGTGGAAATTTTGGATCTAGAAAACTAGGGTTTGGGCACAAGTTGGAAAATGTGTTTTACAAACTTGGAAATAACTAAACTTGGGAAACAAGGAGAAAGTTTTTTTGGAAACAACTAAACTTGGGCAACAAGGAGGAAGTTGTTTTTGGAAACAACTCCCATAAGAGGTTCGTTCCCCTAGGGGACCGCCCCTCTCCTCCTTGCCGCCCAAGAAAGCCACGGCCAAGGGGTCAGGCCTCCCTAGCACACGTCCTAGCCGTGAGGGATAAGGGGCAGACCGGCCCCCAGACCTTGTGGCAGTCCTTTAGGGTTTTGGCCACGGTAATGGTGGGCCCTCTTGGACCGTTTTGACCCTAGTTCATCCAAAATCAACTAAAATTGACCAAGCGCGTTAAAATTAAATTTTAACTGTTTATGTATTTTTTGCATGGTGATTGGATATGGCCTTAGGTTGTGTTTGTTGTGGATGTTTATTTCTTGGTTTGTTTTACGGCCTGCGAGCTGATAAAATTAATGTAATAGTTAATTAGGTTTTACGGCCTGCTAGCCGATCTTCTTCTCAACTCATGAGATCTTTTTATTTGGTATAAATGCTAGCTAGTATTAGATAAAATATATGATAGTAAAAATGGAGAAGAAGAAGCCTAAAGAATTAAAGAAACCACAAGATGGAGCATTCCACAAGGCTAAGGAGCATGGAGCATTCCACAACCTATGGAGCATGGACCAAAAGAAAGAGCACATGGAGATGAGCTTGCTATTTTAGGGTTCATATATATTCTCATTGGCTTGAGAATATCTTAGTTCAGAGGCCTTATCCATACCACGTTTAATTATGTTTGTGGTTGTTTATTTATTGTCTTATTATTTTATTGTTGGTGTATGGATGATGCATGCAAAATTGATAATAAGATAATTAACAACCCGGATCTTTTATTTGTGAGTTTGCCAAACTCAAAATAAGTTGATCAGTTGATATGGATCAACAAAACAATTAAAACTTGAAAAGCAAAATCCCTCAATTTAAATTGCGTTTTGCCTTCTCCTTACTTAAACACTCATCATTGTCATGATTACCAAGCTCGTGCGTGCCAAAAGCAGGGTGACTTTGTTTTTCATGGTGTGATGCGATGGCACAAGCAAGTAATGTGCAATTTTTTAGGTAAGAGGTTGGACGCAACTAGGTGATTTTAATGGGATTAAAACCTAGATGCAACCAGTTGGTGTTATCTATGGGGCAGATGAATAAGGAGTTATTTTCCCAATTGAACCCTGACTTGCATGTGATGCAATTGGAATTGTTCCTACCTAAATAACTAATTTCTGGTGACTTGCCAAAGCAAGCTTAAAAGAAGTGATATATGGATATTGGCCCACTAGAAAATATAATGATGTTTTCCGCATTAATATGAAAGGTTATTAATCCAAGAAAAATAGTGGGAGCTATGTTTAACAATTTAACTCCTTGTTAAACATAGTCATACGTCACATTACTTTGCATAATTCATTTTTGTTGAAAAATGCATGGCATTAAACAAACAAAGCGTGACTTTATGTCCTTAGGAAGGACAAGCTGTCTGGAATATATTTTCTAGACTGGTATAAAATTGAGAATTATTCTCAAATAAAAGGAAAAATGTTGTACATCGTAGAACATAAATTTATCTTCCCAACAACTACCAAGACACACTAAAAGCCTAATGGAAGGAACATCAAAGAATGATTCTTTGGATATAACCTACCTCATGTCAGCTGCCATGAACTCTGAGATGTGGAAGCAAGATGAGAAAATTGGAGGCGCATGATATGATCATACATTAAAAGAAGCTCTTTCAAAGAGTGAGCTTGACATGAAAGGCTTGCAGTGTTGCTCCACTTTTCACTCTCTTACTTAGCACTCGTCATGATCAAGATGGAATGAGTCCGGGCTTGCCAAAGCAAGGCGACTTGATTCATTGAGATATGACGCGACGACACAAGCTAGTAATGTGTGACTGCTGAAGCAAGAGTTGAATCGCAACTAAGCTACTTCAATAAGATTGAAAGCTTAGAGACTGGGAGATATCTATGAGATAGATAAAGAGTAAATAGTTATTCTTCCAAATGGACTGAGAATTGCATTAAATGCAATTATAGTTTTGTTCAAAGAAGATTTACTCAATATGATTGAGAATCGCTATACAAAGCACTCATAAAGGGCTAAAGGCAAAACATGTTAATGGTTAACAGCATGGGTAAAGGCAAAAGGTTTTCTCCAACCATATGGGTATAAATCAAGTTTGTTGCTAAAGTCAAGTTGCCTTAAAGGACCCATAGGTGGTGTGGAGGAAGAGAGACTGCCCAAAGTACCTGGAAGGAAATAATAAAAGGAATTATGAATTCCACCTTAGGTAATTTTGTTATAGAAGTCAATGTGTCTATCTCATCATTATAAGTATATGATACTAGATGAGGATCTCACGTTTATAGAAATGTGGAGGATCTCAAGAGATGTAGACAATTGAATAAGGAAGAAATAAACCTACATGGGGGCGTTGAAGCAAAGGGTTGCTAAATTATTCGTAGGGAATCATTTATACCTTTTTGGAATTATCCATAAATTAGACAAATACGATTGTGTCACTGCTTTGAGTAGTGACATTATCACAGTTTCTTGTTTTGACAAGAAAAATCTTTTATTAAAATAATGGACAAATTTTGTTCCATTTATTTTAATAAAATGCATTATTGTAATGCACTTTTGTCTAAAAGTATTGTACATCATTGATCATGATAATTTCATCTATAACATTAAAACCAAGAGGTTTGCATAGAATGGTATGAACCTAACTTATCTTTGGAATTGTTGTTTAGGCAACATAAATAAGAAATACATATCTAGACTCCATGAGGATGGATTTCTGGACTCATCTTGATTATTGGATCATATGAGACATGTAAAACTTATTTCTTAGGCAAAGATATGATCTTTTTGAAATCATACATAATGATGTATTTAGGAAGCTAAGCACAAATGCTAAAGATGGTTTTCAGTACTTCATCATATTTACTGATGGCATCAGTGAAATGTGGATTTGTGTATCTTATGAAGAAACAAATAAAATTCTTTGATGTGTTCAAGGAATTCAAGAATGAAGTAGAGAACTATTTTGGAAAAAGTATCAAAGCTCTACGATATGATCGTAGAGGCATGAGTACTTAAGCCAATAGTTTGAGCATCTAAGGGAGTAAGGGATGTGATCCCAACCCACTCTACCTCGGACACCATTATGGAATGGCATGTCTAAGAAGATAGATTGTACCTTGTTGGACACGGACCGATCCATGATGTGTCAAATAGAGCTTCCAGTTGAGTTTTAGGGGCCCTGCTCTAATTACATCAAATTTCGCCCTTAACCTTGTTCCATCCAAATCAATTATGAAAACACTATATGAAATATGGACTAGGAAGTGTCCTAGTATGTCATTCATAAAGAATTTGGCTTATGAAGTTTATGTAAATAGTTTACAGATAAACTTGAACCCAAGTCGGATAAATGTACTTTGTGGAATATCCTAAGGAAACAGAGGATATTATCTCGACACTCCAATAGAGAATAAGTTGTTTGTTGCTTGAATCGATGTGCTTCTAGGTATAAATTGTCTCTAAGAAAATAGTGGGAGGACAGTATAACTTGAAGGAGTTCAAGAACCACAAAAGAACATTGATCCTTTAGATGGAACATGATCGGGATCACAAGATGTTGTGGAGGAACCTACTCAGGTAACACTAGGACCTCGTAGGATATGTAGGATATGTCAAAGGCTAGAGAAATATGGATTTCTCATAGCCTAGTAATGTATTGCTCAAGGAGATGAGTCTACAACCTATGAGGAGGACACAAGTGGGCAAGACTCTCAGAAAAGGTTTGGAGCCATGAGATACGAAATGGAATCCATGTATAACAACAAAGTATGGATTTTGGTGGAACCACCTGAAAGGGTAAGACCCGTAGGGTGCATGTAAGTTATGAGGAAACCAACATGGATGGTAATATGATTATTTTTAAGGGACGATTGGTGGCTAAAGGTTTCCTGGGAGTTCTTGGTATGGACTATGACGAAACCTTTTCCTCAGTTGCGATGCTTAAATCCATTCGCATCTTGCTTGCAGCAATCTGTCTACAGATTGAGTCAAGCATCTTGGATTTAGAATCTTCGAATTAATGATGCAATCAAATTTGGTTCCATCAAAATTGAAGATGAAGCTTATGTTTACAAGAAGGTTAGTGGGAGTACAATGATATTTCTGGTTTTGTATGTAGAGACATATTAATCATTGGAAATAATTACCCTAATTGGCAATCTTATGTAGATTAACTAGGGAATTAATTTTCGATGATAGACTGAGGCGAAGAAACCTATGGAGATCTATGGAGATAGATCAAGATGTTTGTGCGGCTTAGGTCATAGTGCATATATTGACAAGGGTGTTGAAATGGTTCAACATGTATAGAATATGGATTCTATCAATTTCACATGGAATTAGTCTTTGGAAGACTAATTGTATTTCCAATTAGATTAGGAAAGGGACCGTATGAATGAGATTCACGAGATGCGCCATGTTATGTACTAGGCCAGTTGTCATATGGTATGACACAAAGATACTAGTCAAATCCTGGTGAGCGTCACTGGATAATTGTCAAGATCATCCTTAAGTACTTGAGAAGAACTAAAGGATGAATTCTTGGTATATGAAGGATATGAAGAGTTTACTATAAGGGGTTACAGTGATGAGATCTTCTAAACTAACAAAGAAGTTTTCAGATTATAGTAAAGTTTCATGTTTTGCACTAGCGGGAGGGACTGTGAGCTGTAAGGGGTTACAGTTTTAGGTTTTGCACTATCACAGAGGACTGAGTATATTAATGCATAAGATGAACTTATTCAGAATATTCAATCTCAATCAAATTTTGATAGGGGAGATGTGAATATTTGCAAGGTACCAGAAAATGTCTCTCTTTCCTTGCGTAGCAATGTGAGAGCCACGCTAGATCAATAAGCATATGATGCTGGATATTGACTCTAGTGCAAGTGGGAGACTTTAGGAAATATGCCCTAGAGGCTTTCTATTTCTTGTGACATGTGTGGACTTACTATTCATTATGTTATCGATATGGAGATATGTTAACATGAATGAAGTCCTTAGAATATAAATGTTATATTCTTAAATATCCCTCCATTATATTGATTAACAGGACAATCAACTATATACTAGTATGGGCTTCGATTGATATGGAGATATCACGATCCAGCACATGGGTATGCATTAGAGGTTGTAAGATCAGGTTGTCCAAGGCTTGAAATAGCTTAACTATTTCAAGGCCTTGAATCAGTTATCAGAGGCTTGAAAATAGTATAGCTATTTTCAAGGCTTTGAAACTGGCTTCAAAGCCTCGAAACTGTTTAACCTACTGAACATTCTCAAGGGGAGTTTTCTGTAAACTCTTCTACGTTGATTTCATATCCCTCGTTCATATGATTGATTTAATTTTGTTTGATGATGAAAGACAAATTATTCTAACATGTTTAAACATAAAATATCATATGTTTGACTATGATTTTGTAGGGAATTTTATTTCCTAGTTTGCAGGGATTATTTCCTAATCTGACATATGCAGGGAATGAAGTAATTGAGAAGATGATTCTGTGTTTAATCAGACTGGTATGACAGCTTCTCAATCTATTCAAATACAAGATCACGACATTATCTCTGGAGATTGTGATCACTTAACCGTTGGAGAAGATTGTCAAAGAGTCAAAGTTTGTTGCCTACAAAATAGGAGATTTGTTGATGAAAATCTGGGAAGATTTGCAGAGCTGTTTGAAGTTTAAATAGATCTCATTTATAAATCAACATACACAAGACTCAATGGAAAAAAAATATAGAGAGAAGTCTGGATTGACAAGCATCAAAGAAGATCATCAATCTCACAATCCATTTTCACAGAAGTTCACTGCATACTTCACTGCAGTTTCCACACTCTAGTGTTCTTCTGTATTGTGCTTCATTGGTAGATTATTTCTGTATTATTTCTATCTTTATTCTTGAGTATCGTTCAAAGTGAACAATAGAGAATTCTTAGTTAAAAAGTTAGCTAAAGAAGGTACTAGATAGGTTAGGGAGAACCACAAGTTGTAACAGAGTAAGGCATCTCTCTGTGCTGGAGATCTAGGGCTTAGCTTTTTATTGATAAGAATTGTGTTGAAAATCCTGCAGGGATCAGATCCCTAAGGTAGATATTAGGTTCATGTTGAGTGAACTTTATAAATCACTTGTCTCTTGCATTTACAGTTTCTTTACTTACTCAGTTTCTACAGCATTCAAACTTGTCTATTTTTCAAGGGTTTTAAACTCTTTTCAAGGCCTTGAAAAAGACTTGACTGATCTATTCTAAACTGTATTTCATTCCAAAGGCTTGAACTTGTTTTCAAGGCCTTGAACATCACTAGATTTCACAAGATCTTAGTATCTTAGCAAGTTTTGCAAAAAGTTAGCATACCACCTGCACACTCACACTTTCAATAGGTATCAGTGCTTGTATCACTGTATAGATTTAACCATCTGGTGATCATGAGAACTGCAGATGATGGTGGTTTCTCACAGGGAAGAGCTGCTAACATACCTCCTTTATTTTGTGGAGAAAATTTTTCTCACTGGAAAGCTTTGATGAAAATGTTCATCATTGATCATGACATGGGACCTTCACACTTTCTACACAGAGAAAGATGGGATTAGAACTCCCAAATATGAAGACTCACTCTCCTCTTCTGAATTAGAGCAATTCTCTAAGAATTACAAAGCTATTAACATTTTATATTGTGCTTTGAGTATAGATGAATTCAACAGGATCTGAGGATGCACAACTGCCAAAGAAATCAGGGATAAGCTTGTTGTAACTTTTGAAAGGAACCAGTCAAGTCAAGCAAACCAAGATCAATCTATCTCAGGCAATATGAGCAGTTTAAGATGAATGCAGATGAATCTATCAGAGACATGTTCAAGAGGTTCACAGACATTGTCAACAACCTTGATTCACTGGGAAAACATTTTTCCAATGAAGAAAAGGTGAGGAAGATTCTAAGAAGTCTTCCAAAGGAAAATTGGGAACCAAAGACCACAGCTATTGAAGAAGCTCGGAGTCTCTCAACTCTACAAATTGATGACCTACAAGGGAAGCTTATGACACATGAAATATCTATGAATGAATCTGATGGAGAACTCCCATAAAGTGTCAAGAACTTAGCTCTCAAAGCCAAAGAGAATGAGAGAACTCAAAGCCTTGAAACTGAGGACGATGATGATGAAGATCCAATTGCTTTAATTTGCAAAGCCTTGACAAGAATTCTCAAAATGAAAAAGAACTTTGGAAACAAAGACTTCAACAGAGAAAGACATAGATCAACCAGTAGCAAGGATTACCAAGGTAAGTCTTCTTCACATAATAAATCAAAGGTCATGAACTGCTTTGAAAGTGCTGATGCAGGACATTTGATAAGAGATTGTCCACACAAGAAAAGCAAGAGCTTTCAAAAGAAAGACCATGATAGAATAAAGAAAGCTATGATAGCTTCATGGATTGATTCATATAGCTCAAGTGAATCAGAATCTGAAGAAGAACATGCCAACATATGCTTTATGTCCAAGCATGATGGAAGCTCTGAAAAGAACATTGAGGTAATGGTAAATTGTCTGATTTCAAAACCAAAAGATGCTCTTTCAGATTATCTCAGAACAATGCTTTTAAATGAAGAATATTATCTGAAAGAGATCAGACTCTTGAAATAAAAAGTTCATGAGCAAGAAAAAGAGAACTTACAACTTGTTTGTCTAAATTAGAATCTTGAAATCTCTCAGAAGAAAACTGACAGTGATTTCAAGGCCTTGAAGACCAGTTTCAAAGCCTTGAAAACACAAGTCAAGGAAGTAGTCACTGAGAACTCTTTGATGAGTAACAGCCTTTTTAATCTAAAACATCAAGTTGATGAATTAGATAAACAAAAGACTACTCTTACTAAGAAACTTCAAGAATCTGAATTGGTCAAAGTTAAGCTTGCTGGATCAGAACACAAGTTGAACTTGATTCTTGGAGGAAGCTCACAGTCTTTTCACAAAGCTGGTATTGGATTTAATCCAAATTTTCCAAGAAAGAACAATATCAGATTTGTGAAAGCTGGAAACAAGACTTCTCCTAAATGTCATTACTGCTGCAAAACTGATCATGTTAAAATGACTTGTCCTTTCAGAAGAAGAGACCCTCACATAATGAGGAACACTTTTCCATTTCAACTCAAAGGACAAGTTAAACAGATTTGGGTTCCTAAAGGGGTTAGACCACCTAACATGGTTGATCATGAGTATGAATCCAAATTCTACACTTGGTCTAACAGCTGGGTAAGGCAATGATTGGTGTTTGCAGGTTGTCGCCTACATCAAAACATAAATGGTTTATGAACAATGGTTGCTCAAGACACATGAGTGGAAAGAGATCTCTATTCTCAGAACTGAAAGAGCAATCAGAAGGCTCAATTACTCTTGGTGACAAAAGCAAATGCAATATTCTTGGTATTGGAAAAGTTGGTACAAATTCTGAAAACTCTATTTCTAATGTGTATCTAGTTGATGGTTTGAAATTTAACCTGCTTAGTGTTTCTCAGCTTTGTGATAATGGTAATAAGGTTATCTTTGATAAAGAGAAGTGTGTGGTGCAAAGTGAGAAATCAGGAAATTGCATTCTCACAGCCTCTAGATCAAACAATGTTTACACTTTTCAGACTAACCAAGTTTGTAAGTACAACTAGACCCATTCATATGGATCTCTGTGGTCCTATGAGAACTCCTACTCCAAAATTTCAAAGATATATGCTAGTTGTTGTAGATGATTTTTCTAGATTTACTTGGGTTATGTTTCTCAAAGAAAAATCTGAAGCCCTCTCTGAATTTTCAAAGCTTTGCATATAACTTCAAACTATGAAAAACCTACCTATAGCTTCAATTAGAAGTGATCATGGTAGAGAATTTGATCAATTAAAATTTGATTTGTTCTGTGATAAGCATGTTATTAATCACAACTTCTCTGCTCCAAGAACTCCTCAACAGAATGGTGTTGTTGAAAGAAAGAACGGAACTCTTAAAGATATGTCAAGGACAATGCTTCTTGAAAACAAGTTGTCAAAACATTATTGGGAAGAAGCTGTGAATATAGCAAACTACATACTGAACAGGTGCTTGATCAGACCTATCCTGAAGAAGACCCCCTAAGAACTATTCAAAGAAAGGAAGCCAAACATTTCATACTTCAAGCCCTTTGGATGCACGTGTTTTATCCATAACAATGGAAAATACAATCTTGGTTAGTTTGATGCAAGAAGTGATGAAGGTATTTTTCTTGGTTACTCTCTGAATAGCATAGCTTATAGAGTTTACAATAAAAGAACCAAACTGGTTGAAGAGAGCATTCATGTTATTTTTGATGAAAGCTATGATGCTTCTTTGAGTGAAAGTTTGCAGACTTGAATTTGAACAAGCATGAATCAGAGGAAGAGACTGAGAATCCACTGGGATTCAAGAAAGGCTCAGAAGAAAACATAAAACATTTTGAAGACCTTGAAAATGATACTCAAGGCCTTGAAAATAATCCTCAAAGCCTTGAAAAAGATGATCAGAAGGTTACAAGTGACAAAGCCACTACTTCAAGACCAGAGAAGATCTATGGAGAACCTCAACCCTGGTCTCCAAGAAAGAGATTCAAATATCTCTCATCTCATCCAGTTTATAATATCATTTCATATCCAACCACTGGTACACAAACTAGATCACAGTTGCAGAACTTATGTGCTTTTAATGCTTTTATCTCTCTTGTAGAACCTAAATCTGTGAAGGAAGCATTACTAGAAGTAGACTGGATCATTTCTATGCAAAATGAACTCAATGTGTTTGAAATGAATAAGGTTTGGAACCTGGTTCCTCCACCTACAAACCAGTCTGTCATTGGTACCAGATGTGTGTTCAAAAATAAGTTAGATGAAAGTGGCAAAGTGATCAGAAACAAAGCAAGTTTAGTTGCTCAAGGTTACAACCAAGAAGAAGTTATTGATTATGAGGAAACTTTTGCCCCAATTCCCAGGTTAGAAGCAATTAGAATTTTGCTTGCTTTTGCATCTCACAAGAACCTGAAATTATTTTAAATGGATGTGAAGTGTTCTTTCTTCAATGGCTACTTACGAGAAGAAGTTTATGTAGCACAACGTCCTGGTTTTGAAAATGACAAGTTTCCAGATCATGTTTACAAACTTGACAAAGCTCTTTATTGTTTGAAACAAGCTCCAAGAGCTAGATATGAAAGATTGTCAAAGTTTTTGCTTGAAAATGATTTCAAAAGAGGACTAGTAGACAAGACCCTTTTCATATAGACTCATGAGAAAGACTTGCTTGTAGTTCAGATCTATGTTGATGATATCTTTTTTGGAGCTACGAATGATCAATTGTGCAGAGAATTCTCAAGTCTTATGAGCGGGGAATTTAAAATGAGCATGATGGGAGAGCTGAACTTCTTCCTAGGACTTCAAATACATCAAATGTAGAAGGGCATCTTTCGGCATCAAAGAAAATACACAAGAGACTTGTTAAGCAAAAATAGCATGGCTCAATGTAAGGAAGCCAAGACCCCTATGAGTTCTACACTCTCCTTAGACAAGGATGAATCTGGCAAGAGTGTCAATGTGAAAGAGTATAGAGGTATGATTGGATCATTACTCTATCTCCCAGCAAGCAGACCAAATATCTTGTTTAGTGTATGCATGTGTGCTAGATTTCAAGCTGATCCAAAGGAATCAAACTTAAGTGCTGTGAAAAGAATCTTCAGATATCTTAATGGAACCAAAGACTTAGGGCTTTGGTATCCAAGACATTCTAATTTTTCTTTGTGTGGTTTTTCATATGCTGACTTTCCAGGTCACGAAGTTGATAGGAAAAGCACTTCAGGAACTTTCCAATTTATTGGATCATCCTTCATCAGTTGGCATTCCAAGAAACAAAATTCAGTTGCTTTATCAACAGCTGAAGCTGAATATATAGCTACAAGAGCATGTTGTTCACAAGTACTATGGATTGCTCAACATCTAAGAGACCTTGGATTTGATTTCAGAAGCATACCTATCAAATGTGATAACACCAGTGCAATTTCAATTACAAAGAATTCAGTTCAACATTCAAGAACCAAGCACATTGATGTCAGACACCATTTCATCAGAGATCATGCCGAGAAAGGTGATATTGTTCTTGAATTTGTTGCTACTAACATGCAAATTGTAGATATCTTCACTAAACCACTAGCAGATGAGAGATTCTCAGCTCTAAGATTGGAATTGAGAATGTTAAATAAAGATGCATTGGTTTAGGGGGAGCATCAGGTAACAAAGGTAAGTTGTATGTGCTTTCAAAGGTTTGAACTGATTTTCAAAGCCTTGAAAATCATTTCAAAGCTTTGACTTTTATCCGTCGCAGTGTTACAGCATTTCAAGACCTTGAAAACATTTTCAAAGTCTTGAAAATATGTCTGCTATACTAGTAGTCAATAAACTTGGATCATTAAGTATTGGGTGATATCTCTGTAGATATTTTCTCAATATAGACCCTACCTTTTTCAAAAACTCGTTTTTAGCCAAATATAGTATTAAATTATTTCTTTCCAACGGCCTAAAAGATTTGAATCCTTTGTGATTATTTTAGATATTTTCAAATCAGAGAGATATTCTAGTTTCCTTTTGAAACTCAAACACTTTTAGTATTTATCTTCTTATCTTCTCTTCTCTCCTTATCATTCCTACATCTCTCTATTCTTCTCCCAAATCCTAATTAGCATAACGAGAGCCTCAGACAGAATCAAGATGGCGGGAGGATCAAAACCTAGTTCGGAGAAGAAAAGAAAGGAAGCAGTGGATGAAGTTCAAGAAATTAGTGGAGATTCTAGCTCTAGACCTCCTAGTGCAGAGGCCGTTGCAGATCTTCCTCCACCCAAAAAGAAATTCAAGAAGGTTGCAACTCCCTCCTCAGAAAAGAAGAAGAAAGAGAAAGCTACTGAAAAGAAGAAGAAAGAGAATGCTGCTAAAGGTTGCAACTAGCCCCAAGAAGTTGAAGAAAAAGAAGAAGGCAACTCAAGATGAAAAAGGGAAAGGGAAGGTAAAAGAAGAACAGTCAGAAGATCATATGGAGAAGGCCCTGCAAATCTACACAAACACCTGAACCCCTGATGAAACTTGGTTTGTCTCAAACACCTCCAAAGGTAAGTGGTTAGATGGTTTTGCTTCCAGATCTATTGCTTTCTGTAGTATGATCAACATGCATATGGTGGAACACATGAATCTTACGTGCATCTCTATGTTAAAGAAGAGTTCTCTGTGGTTTATGCTGAACCCTAAAGAGTTAGCCTACCCAAGACTCACCAGACTCTTCTATCAGAACCTGAAACAAGTTAAGAGATCAGCACACTTGGTAATTCAATCTAGAGTTGCTAGAATAGAGATTGAATTGGACCCCTCTGAGTTTTCCAATGTGCTAGGCAGTCCCAAGAGGTATGACACAAACAATCATCCACCAAAGACAGAAATACTGAAACTAGCCAGAGAAGAGTTCTACCTACCAAACACTCCCACCTCAACCAATCAATTAACACACTCTGTGTTAAATGTTGAAGCCAAAGTCCTTCACACTATTTTGGCAAGGTGTATCTTTCCCAGAGAGCACGCTAGAGAGTTGGTGACTGAAAGAATGTTCCACATCATGTATCTGATCCTGCATGGCTATGAGTTTGATCTTCCAAAGTTAGTGATTGAACATATGCTCTTTAGCCTTAAAAATCAAAGGAAACATCCTCTGTCCAATGCAAATCTGCTCACATTGTTCTTTGAACACTTTGAGATTCCAACTGGTCAAGAGGATTTAGTCACTTCTGGCATTGGAATGCTTAATGAGAAAGCCTTTGAGAACATTGGAGTGGTAATGACTAAAGAAAAGATTTGGAAGTTGTACTCAGATTTGACTTAAGAAGAACTGGGTGCAAAGAAGCTTCTTAAGCCCTAGACCTTGACTCCCACTTCAAGTCAGAATTCTTAGCCTACAGAAAATAAGAGACTTGATGGTTTGGAGTTGGATTTAGAAGAGATCAAAGAAACTGTTTATGGACTTGAAGCTGATATGGGGCAAGTGAAGTATATGGTGGAAAGCATCTTCAGGAGCATGACTTTGCTTGATGTTCCTGAGGATGAAGAAGGATCAAAGAAAGGTAACTCTGACAAGAATCTTCCTAGTGAACATTCCAACCAGGAAGAGGCTGCTCCAATCAAAGATAAGGGAAAGCAAGTGGTAGAACAAGCTACTCAGAAAGGAGATGAAGTCAACAGTCCTGACTCAGATGATTTGCTGATTACTTTGAAGAAAAAGAATAAATCTCCAAAGGCTACTAAAAAGGACAAGACTGAATAAGTGACTGTTGCTGGTGAGAATAAAGAGGAACAGGAAGAACAGGATAAGACTAATGTTGAAGACAATGAGGAAGAAGAAGGAGATCAAGACCAGAACCCATAATATTGCCTACTCTATCTTCCCCATTCTCTCTTTTTCTTTAAGTTTTTAAATTTTCTTTTCAAAAATTTCCAGACACTTGATCCAACATCCTCTTTATCTTTTTGATGAAATTCAAAAAGGGGGAGAAATTCTAGCGTTTTTAGGTTTTAGGTTTTTATTCTTAGGAATTATTTGCTGAACCTTTTATTTTCTGTTGCTGAATTGAATAAGTTGGTTCTTTTTTGAATTACTATGTTATTATGAATTGTCAACTAATCAGTATTCTTTGCAGAGACTAAGGATCAAACAGAATTTGGTTTTGTCTTTCATCAAGGGGGAGATTGTAAGATCAGGTTGTGCAAGGCTTGAAATAGCTTAACTATTTCAAGGCCTTGAATCAGCTTTCAAAGCCGTGAATCAGTTATGTAGGCTTGAAAATAGCTATCCCTAGGAGACTCAAGCACACAAAGTACTTGGGAGATGGAAGAGAACATCATTCGGTAGAACGACCAAACACATGGAGCTAAGACAAAACCTACAAGTCCCGTTCCGAACGGTCGTCGAGGTCGTGATGAACAAGGGGAATTTGTCACGGGTCGAGCGTTTTGGCACACCCGCAGAAAATTTTTTGGCGCTCAACCTGTGACCATGGTCCAATCCGTAGCATGCTTTGTTGCTATTTTCGAGGCCTTGAAACTGGATTCAAAGCCTTGAAACTGTTTAACCTACTTAACATTCTCAAGCGGAGATTTCTGTAAACTCTTCTAAGTTGATTTCATATACCTCATTCATATGATTGATTAATATTTGTTTGATGATGAAAGACAAGTTATTCTAACATGTTTGAACATAAAATATCACCTGTTTGACTATGATTTTGCAGGGAATTTTATTTCCTAGTTTGCAGGGATTATTTCCTAATCTGACTTGTGCAGGGAAGGAAATAATTAAGAAGATGATTCTGTGTTTAATCTTACTGGTATGACAGCTTCTCAATCTATTAAAATACAAGATCATGACATTATCTCTGGATATTGTGATCACTTAACAGTTGGAGAAGATTTTCAAAGAGTCAAAGTCTGTTGCCTACAAAATAGGAGATTTATTGCTGAAAATCTGGGAAGATTTGCAGAGCTGTTTGAAGTTTTAATTAGAGCTCATTTCTGAAGCAACATACACAACACTCAACGTAAAAAAAGAGAGAGACAAGTTTAATTGACAAGAATCAAAGAAGATCATCAATCTCACAATCCATTTTCACAAAAGTTCACTGCATACTTCACTGCAGTTTCCACACTCTAGTGTTCTTCTGTATTGTGCTTCATTGGTAGATCATTTCTGTATTATTTCTATCTTTAATCTCGAGGATTGTTCAAAGTGAACAATAGAGAATTCTTAGTTAATCAGTTAGCTAGAGAAGGTACTAGATAGGTTAGGGAGAACCAGAAGCTGTAACAGAGTAAGGCATCTCTCTGTGCTTGAGATCTAGGGCTTAGCTTTAGACTAATAATAATTGTGTTGAAAATCCTGCAGGGATCGAATCCCTGAGGTAGAGATTAGGTCCAAGTGGACTGAACTCTTTGTCTCTTGCATTTACAGTTTCTTTACTTACTCAGTTTCTACAGCATTCGAACTTGTCTGCTTTTGAAGGAGTTGAAACTCTTTTCAAGTCCTTGAACTTCACTAGCTTTCACAAGATCTTAGTATCTTAGCAAGTTTTGCAAAAAATTGGCATACTCTATTCAGCCCCCCCCCCCCCACCTTCTAGAGTATCTTAGCAAAATTACCACATTCACACTCACACTTTCAGAGGTAATGTCACGCTGGATCGACCCACAACGAGAAGGCTACATACAAGTTATGTAAAGTCACAAGTGCTTCTCGTAGTGACAACGGTATTGTCATCCTTAGACTTGAAGTCACTAGATCCTCTAATTGTGCAATATTGTGTTTTCATATTGTCAAATCATTACACCGTAACTGGGTAGCAATAAAGGCGCCTATCGGATACAATAGGAGGCAAGCTTAGATATGGTAGTTATGTAAATATAATTTGTTCCTCCCACATAAACGGGAGAAAATATCCACGACCACTCGAGGGATGGTGCTTATAGAATGTCTGGTCAGACTCAGATAAATCAATATATGATATTGATGTTATCTGGATGGATAAGACTATTCTCAGGATCGAGAAACTGTGGATTGGATATACGAGTGTGACTTGTATGTCTCGTGTCCAATCTGGATATAGAGACAAAGGGATGAGACAATACTTGCACAAGGTTTGTCCGATGACTATTTCTATTAGTTGGGCCGTGGATGTCTTGCTAGAGGCCGCTCCATGTTTGTAAATTGTTACTACCAACTAATTAGAAACCTATGGGGTCACACTCCCTATGGTTTATACCGGACTTGGGAAGTAATTAATATGGTTAATTAATTAGAAGGATCTATACGCAACTACTTGCAAACTTAGTAGGACTAATTTGCAAGTTGGACTAATCCGTGTATGGACAGGATTAGGTAGGGGCTTTTATGCAGTCAACTCGGAATTGTCGGACTATATAAAGGACCTAGCTTCCTTTCTACACTAATGCTCATAACACATTGTGTGGGAGAGAAAAGCAAGGAGAGAGAGCAAATCCCAAAGGAGGCTGAACCCCTTTGGCACCGCCCCTACCCGTCGGCCATAAGGAGGTTCGCCCACCTCCTTGCTCCGTGTTTGCGTGATCTTCTTCATCTTCCTCCTTCAATCCTAGCTAGCACAAAGGCTTGAAGGATCCGGTTTCAATCCTAGGAGTAGACTAGCCATAGAGACATGAATACTATTTCACGTGTGAAGTCATCACAGGAGAACCCAAAGGTATGTAGATACTAGAATCCTTGACTATCGTTATGTAGTCTATTCCTGTGATCCATGGAGGGTCTTGAGCAGGATTAAATTTTTTTATTCTGCTGCGTAACTTGCATCAAAACACTACACTAATGCACTCTATAAATGCAATTAACTGTATCTCAGGCTTAGAAATCTGACTAGTGCTAAACTGCCATCACTTAGGTAGTCGACAACCCCTCCTCATAGTGGCAACAGACAGTCGTGCTCATGAGTTTTGGGGGCCTCACGTCCTATCTCACAGCCTAGGCCCACTTAGTTTACCCCATTGATCCGTTTACCCATTTATTCATCGCCTCTTTGCCTAGGAGCCATTCATTGTGACTTCCATCACTTGATTAGTTTGGCCTTTTCCTATGAGTCGTGACAGAGGGAGTGAGTGAGGGAGGTTCGATGAGGGAGTGTACTTCATACATATCTTGTGGATTTCGTATTACGAGGAAGTGTGAGGGTGAGTGTGAGATGGTTAGCGCATTTCGGTATGGCGGTGAGTCGTGTCCATACATCACGATCACAAGGAGACGAAGCCATGTGCGTGACATTCTTTCTGCCCTATAGGGGTGGGTTGATTGATTTGCATTGGAGGGCGTGCCACGAATGTACTTTCATCTTTCAGTGTTGCGGAGGATAGGATGGGTAGTGGCACACATTCACATTACATATTCGGCTACTTTGAGAGATACTAGTTTTCACTGAGTGTGGGGGTGATGGTTCTTCACAGAGTTCATTATCTATATCAGATGCCATCCCCACCAGACTACTCAGATTTTTGTATTTAGTGATATTTTGTGTTTTATGGTATTGTGGTTGTATTTAAATGTAAAAAGAGAGAGAGAGAGAGAGAGAGAGAGAAAGGAAAAAAAATGTGCTTGTTATGTTTTAGTTTGATTCGGTTGATGTTGTAAATTTGTTCAATAAAAATCTAAGTAGTAGGTTTGATCGCTTATGCTTCCTTATGATTGTGGCTGCGAGAACGGCGTTAGACCGGTTGCGAGGGAATCGAGGGCTAGAGTTGTGAGCTTTGGGTTTGGATTCATGCATTATGGTGGGAGTGTGAGATTGGGGTTATGTGTAAGGTTTGTCACGAAAATTAGGACCGCACTTCTAAAACGCCTATCCTACCGTCCCTAAGCCTTCAACCGAATAAACTCGTTGAGATAAATGGCTCGGATGGTAGGTACTAGGGATATGCCTGATGAGTGTGTGAGTGCACAGTATTGAGTGTTCGTGCTTGTTTAGTCTAATGAAACTGGCTGCAAGCTCTGCCGATCATGGAGGTTGTAGAATGTCAAAAGGGGATGTGAGAGCCTGATGACTTACCGGTTTGCTTATCGAGATTACCCGATCTCGGCAAAAAAATACTTTTTCTGTGCGTGTGTAAATATATGTTGTGTAGGATTGAGTCTTAGCTTGAATTTGCATCATCTCGTTGCATTGTTGAGTCATATTTTGTCGTTTGTGTCCCATGGCTAGTAAAAAGGTGTGTACGAGAGAATCCTACAGAGAGAATTCCATATACACCAAGAGTAGGGGATAGAAAGAACACAGGAAGAGTAAGGTTGTGTGTAGGGAGAGAGTAAGACAGTAGCACTGTATGAGAGAGACAGGATTTTGGCAGAGCTTCCGCGTATCTCAGGTGATTCTCCCCTGTATGGAAGGGTTAACGATCCTATATATAACGGAGAATGTGACCGTTGTAGTGTGGTTAATGCGCCCATTAATGGAGGCTTAATTATCTTAACCACAACGGCACGTTCGTCCGCGTATATAGGGACCGTTACAGCACGTTATCCGCGTATACCGGAACCGTTATGAGGTTGACCGGGTTTATGGAGCTCGTGCCATAAATCTCTCAAAGTAGTTACTAAGGTCGCGCGCGGGCTTGGTTGTAGCTCGCTCGCGACAGGACTTACTCTAGCCTCCAAACCACTAAGTCCCTACATGTCCCGTGTGGTGGTATGCGAGGGCCCTGTCTCGCAGCCCCCACATGGATCAGCGCGGCTGGTGATCAAGTGTGTGTGGAGCACAGCTAGGTGTGCTGGATGGTCGCCACGTGGCTAAGATCTGCCTGTCTAGAAAGCACTATCTACATTAGCCCCCTTTCTGCCCGTGAAGACGCATAGCCGGATAGGCTTCAATGCGCAGGAACCAATGTACGCGTCGCCACCACGCACCAATTCAAATACACGCAAATTCAGCCCCCGTGAGTGTCATTATGACCTAAAATCCCTAGAGTCGTGCCGTCTGGTCTTTTAGGGTTTTAGGCATGACGTCAGCTTGTCCTATGATTACGCGATTCGACGGTGACGGTTGCGATTCGACTACTGAAAGGACGCAACCCTTCATTGTTTTTGGATAAATACTTTGTGCTCTCCATTGTTGCAAAGCATCACTTGTTTATCTTAAAGTGAATGATACCCGGAAGCCTTCAAGAGCAGATTCAAATAATCAATCATCAATTCTTTCTTGTCAATCGTCTCCTTCAACTGGCTTCATCCAAGCAAGATTTACCAAAAAAAGGTTGGCTTTGCACAATCCCTATTTAATGTACTGATATATGCTTTGAACTGTATTGGATCTGCAAACCCGTGACTATCTAAAACATGTCATTCGTTGAAAACTGCAAAAGAGACCTTGTTCTTTAAACCCAGAACTGCAAAAGAGACCTTATTCTTTAAACCCAGAACAGCTCTAATCGCCAAATTTCAACTATTTTGAATGTGGGACTTCTGAAATACCAAACAATATACACGATTCCAATCTTTTGAGCCCAGATTTGATACTGAACTGTTCATCTTCTTTTGACAAAACATAGCTGTTGCAAACTGAAATTCGAACTGATTCTTGAAATTCGAACTGAAAGTGTGTATATTTCTCCCCCCTTTTTTCTTGCTCTTCCGCAGGAATGGCCAAGACAAAAGGAACCAAACCTGTTAAAGAGGTCGAAGAAATACCTGATCTCCCCCAAACCTTATGGCGGAAAGCCCCCTATTTGGGCGGAAAAGACTTTTATCATGCTAGGGTTAAGGTGAAGAACCTGCCGACTCCTGTTCCCTCTGAAGAGTTGCAAACATTGACCCCACCTGTTAACGCAGCCATGCTGGAATTGATCGATTCCAAGGATGTGGTTCGATTAGGGGTTGAAAATGGGTTTTTCCCCCATACTGCAATTTGTACCCAGGCATTTGTCCAGAAATTGGACTTCATGGATGAGTGGATCGACCATGTATTGACCAACCATGCCATCGCATTGAACAATGCTGGCGTCTATTTCGCAGTTCATGCTATGAAGGGTGCTGCCGTGAAGTTGGGCCAGTCCATGCTTCTAAACCTTCTTTCCCGCTATTCGCCTGCGACTCACACCTTCCGCTTTGCTGAGTTCGAGGCTGCTCCCACTCTGGAGGATGTGCATATGTTGTATGATCTTTCTCCTATTGGTGAGATGGATCCTCTAAGCCCTTTGAGGACCGATCCGGAACTTGCTCTATACAAGCAGATGGAGGAATGCTTGAGGTAAAGAAAATTTCCACCAGGTGGACACCTGCGAAACTTCTTCCCGACTGGCAGCTGGTTGATACATCTGCGAAGAACACTTGGGGCAAGTGGGTGCAGTACTTCTTTCGCGACTATGCGAGTAGTAGTATAACCAAGAAACTCCTGAGCCAGAACCCGAAGGCGAAGAATTATGTGAACGGGAAAGGTTATCACCTGGCCCTGTGTGCTTTTCTCTGCGCCTGGTTATCGAGGTACCTAATCGATGGCCACCCTCATGATGGGGTTTTCTACCATGTCCTCCCTCTTGCTGTGAAACTGACCCTTGGTCAAAGATTCGCACTTGGTCCACTAGCCTTGGGCACCATGTACCATAGATTGGACCAATTGGTTGTGGCGACCAAGGACTCTCGCGGTCTCCTTGATGTGTTGACCTATGTTAACATCGCATTCCTGACTATGTGGGTTTTTGAGCGTCGGCCTTCCTATGCTCCTGTTCCTTCTAAGCCCAGCAAATGGTGTGTCCCAGGTGCGGAGGAAGAACTTTCCAGTGGAAGGGCTGCTAGATGGTTTGGAACTCATTTTCCTAAGTGTACCTGGAGCCTGATATGCGATGATCGCAGCAAGTTTACGGCTAGGCCTTATGCCATGCGCATTGAAAATGTGTGATGGTTCCCAAAGTTGTATCTTGCCGGACCTGTTGCTTTCTCGGAAGAACTTCTTTTCGAGGGTCACAAGCGTTTCCATGAGCGCTATCGCGAATTATTCTGCTGGTGTCTAAGGGGTTATCTTCCTGCTCTTACTGAGTATGTTCGCGAGCTTACTCCCAGATATGAGAGGATCACAGTCGATGTCGATCCCACTCGCGTTTATCTCAGTTTGGCTTTGATGCGGTGGCGCCATCAGTCTGGCCCTGATCCATTGTAAGAGGTTGCTACAAGCGGCTGCTGTCTGGCGAGTGCCAAACGATTCTGAGGAGCAACCTTCCCTTTGATCAACCTTCAGGTAGCCGCGCAGGTGGCTACTCCAAGAATTGGGTTGCTTACTGGACTACCCAGCAGGCCAGATTTGAGACACAGTCGACCCCTCAACCCAGCAGAGCTCCTGCGATCAAGAGAAATTATTTCCCCTTCCGTCCTAACTGCAGTTTGGATGACTCCCAGTATGGCTGCTACTTATTGTTGGACCATGAGAATCACTTGTGCCCCTCCACCATCCTTGAAGAGAATATGGCAGCAGTTAGGGAAGGAGCTTCGCATGTCATCAAGTACAGCGAAGATTTTGCCAAGGTAAACAATTTCCTCTGCGCGCGTTAAGTTTCTCTCTTTTGACATGTCGAAACTTATGCTCCATTTTCTGTTTTAGTGCTCTCTGAGGAGGTTTGCTTCTGGCGAGCGCTCCAAGTCGCTGATCAACACCATTTTCGCTGCGAGGAGGCAGGGTGAGCCAATTCGGCTAGCAATGGGAATGGCTCCCGCAATTGAGGCCCGAATCCGCGAGGTGATGGACGCATTTGCTGACTCGCTGATAGACAACACTCCAGCTTTGTCTCCTCCCAGGGACGCTCCGTCTCCTCCAACAGTTTCCGTTTCAAGGGCAAAGAGACCAAGGCAGAAGGGAATAACAATCGCTTCCCCTAGGAGTGCTCCAGCTTCCTCCCCGGCGAAGTCCCTTACTTCCAAGGACAAAGGCAAAGGTCGCATGCCAAGCAAGGCGCGGAAAGAGATCACAGTCGATACTTTTGTTCCGTTTGGTCAGGAGGAAGAGGGGGATGAGAGAAGGGAGGTGAGAGAAGGAGATAATGATGAAGAAGAAGAGAGAGTCGAAGATGAAAGAGAAGAAGAAAGAGGTGAGATACAAGAGGAAGATTCGGAAGGTATCTCGAACGATCTTATCTTCTCATTACTTAGACTCTTGCACTATTTACTGAACAGTTTGTTCTTTCGCATATGATGATGCAGAAACCATCAGCGGCCTTCTGGCCAAGAGGCAGAAGAGAGGTTCTCACTCTGGTGTTTCCAGCGAAACCATAGACGAGGACATCCTTGCTGAGTCCAGGAGAACAGCTGCGGAGGCTGCGGAAAGAAGAAGGAAGCGAGAAGAAGATGAAATCGAGCTCATAAAGCAGAGAAGTTTGGAAGAGCAACATGTTGACGACTTGGTACAAAAAGCCGATGAGGAAGATGCAGCCCAAGTCGATGAGGAGGATGCGGCTGCTTTGGAGCAAGCTCAGGCGGATTTTGAGGAAATCGCAGGTGGCAATCAAGGTAAGATCTTTAATCTTGCAGTAACTTACCAAGAAGTGATTGTCGGTGCATTAAAGCATGGCTTATCGAAAGCCGATTTTCACCGATGGCTAGTAAGCAAGTGTGGTGAACCCTTAGGTAATCATCCAAGCGATGTCTGTAAACTAGGCTTAGCAACCTAATTACCATCATAACAAGTTTCTTCGCACCCCAGGTCACGCTCACCTTAAGGATGTGCTTAACGAAGATACGTTAATAGGATATGGTGTCGCGTCTTTAGCATATGATGAAGATGCTACAATCCCACCTACACGTGGAGGTGCTCGCTCTTGGTTTATCAAAATAGCAAAACATTGTATGATACAAGTTACCTCACATTTTCCTGTCTTGTATCGCAGGCGATGCTGATGAGGCCGTGCCGGAACAAAGAAGTCAACCCTCTGCATCCTATGTCCCAGAGCGAAGCTCTCACGTCGAGAAGCCTGTCGCGGCTGCTAAGTATGCAGGAGAGCCCTTGGAGGATGTCATAGAAGTTTCTGATGACATCGAAGCTGACACCGTGCTGATGGAGGAAGATACAAATGCTGCAGCTGAGGAAATGGAGACAGATGCTGTTAAGGCTGAGGTTCATGAGCAGGTCGTGGATGATGTAGCATCACATACGAATGTGAATGTCCCAATGAATGCTCCCGAGTCTTACGAGCCCCTCGCACCCGAAGGAGTTCCTGATCGAGCAGCAGCTTCTATTGTTGCCATTCCTCCAACAGGGATTGAGCCTCCGGAGGTTCCTCAAGCGTGGAGCTTTTGGAGTTCGCAAGTGGAAGCTGAAATCGCACCTGGTGCGGCCTATACCCTTCCTGCCAACTATGAGGAACTAGAGCTTGCAGCTGATAGAAGAGCAATGGAACGAGGACAGACTTCAGCTGTTCCAGCAATGCGCATCCCTTCTTTGCGCGAGATCCTTGAAGGAACTGGTATGTTACCGTTTTTTCTTGTTCTCATCTTGCACTTTTCATTTACAAGTTTCATGTTCTAAACTTGAATCAACATTGCTAGGTTTGAAGCAAGCTGATGTGGACTGGCTGGTTCGGATGCGTCTCTCCTATCCTCGGTCATTTGCGAGGTCTCTAGAGATAGAACCTTTCAACAGAAGACTGTTCTTGACCGAGGCCATCTGGATTTTGGAGCAGCTGTCTGCGGCCACCCCTGCGACCATTTCTCCTCAGAGTGCGCAGCTGCTTTTCAGCATGTGCCAAGGCCTTCAAGCCAAGGTTCAAGGCAAGCTGGGCTTCGGGTATCTTGTCAACAGAGTCACCCAGATTCGCGCAGCTGTGAATTTGAAGCGCGGCTTCCATAATCTCGCAGCTGAGGGGCTAAAGGTAGAGGAGCAAAGGCAGAAGGCTGAAGAGGCTGTCAAGCTCTTCCATGAGATGAGCGCCAAGTACGAGCAGCTGAAGCGAGAAGTGGACCAAGTGACGAATACATCACTCTTGTTTTCTCCTGATGACCCCCTGATCAAAGAATTATTTTGAAAAAAAAGCAAGTATTTGTTTTGAAACAAAACATTATTGTAATGTTGCTAGGGTTTCTCCCCCTTTTTTTTATTCAAGGCTTGAATGCCCGTTTTGCCCTTCCCGGAATTTGCTCGAATTTTTCTATGCGTATCAATTATGACGTCACCTGGTGACATATCCGCCTTGATTTTCGCGTTAACTGCTTATCAGATAAGCACGCTTTCCTTGGGAAGTCCATCCGTATTATGACCTTCGTCATTAATTAGGGCACGCCACCGAATCGCCGTAGCCTCTAGTAGGGTAATTGAATGTTACCTCTTTAAACGTAAGTGATTGATTCTTACCCCTTTTCCAGGCTTTGATGACTCAGCTAGGGAACTTAAGGGTCTCTGTAGGGTCTATATAAACCCTGCCTCTTGCTGCTTGGGCTCTTCATCCCAAAATGTGGTTTGCCATGAGTCCTTACGACTGCAGGATTCAACGCTTGTATTTTGTTGATTCATGGCAATTTCAAGTTGTGAAACCTGAGTTTGTGCTTTGTGCCATAGAAATAGCTTCCAAGATCTTCTTTACGAAGCTTATTGATCTTCATAACCATCGTAAAGAAGATGCACATAATACCTCATGCTTGCTCGAAGAATTTTCTTCGTCTATTATGTTTGCAGGTCGTATTTCTGGCTGCGTTCCGGCGAAGTGCAGTGCTGTACTGACCTTCTTACCAACTCGTAATGAACGGGGGGTTTCTCCTCTAGCTTTCCCGGAGGAGAACTATTTTCCTCCATGTTCTTGAACTCGGGGCGGCGAGCCATTTGGCTCGTCTCCGTGGACAAGGAGCCTCCTGCCCCAGGAGTTGCTGCCTGCCTGTTCTTCACCACCGCATACGCCTGAACAGGTGGTTCATCTGGCATATCTCTTGGGCAGAAGACCAGACAGAGGCCTTGTCAGATCCTGGGATCTTGAAGATGGCATCGCATAGCTTTTGTAGCGTTTTGTAGGCTGTTCATTTTATAGTAAGATTTACCTTACCATTAGCTTTCACTTGTAAGCTGCTATCTAGACAGATAGATTGTAAGTCATTTGACTCTTAATGAAATATAGTTTGAGTATTTGTTGTTCTTCGTATGTCAGAACATTTTGTAATATCGCATGTGAGTTGGCAATAAAACGAATTATGTTTCTTTCGCCTTTTGCATTTGGATATTTGTGTGCACAATTCTGCGTTTTACACAGGGTGTTGCTGCTTTGGCTAGCTATCGAATAAATAGGTTCGCAGACCAATTAAGATCGTACATTAGAGCCGCAATCTTAGTCAGATGAGCCTTTCAATCATTTAAGATCGCATTCGAATGCTATTGCTAATTCAGCAAACAGGCTTTAAGATCAATTCGGATCGCGCTTGCATAGTGCTGCTATCTCAGCAGATAGGCTTTAAGATCAATTTAGATCACATTTGCATAGTGCTGCTATCTCAGCAGATAGGCTTTAAGATCCACTTAGATCGCATTGGCATAGTGCTGCTATCTCGGCAGATAGGCTTTAAGATCAATTTAGATCGCATTGGCATAGTGCTGCTATCTCGGCAGATAGGCTTTAAGATCAATTTAGATCGCATTGGCATGGTGCTGCTATCTCGGCAGATAGGCTTTTAAATCAATTTAGATCATACTTGATTGGTGCCGCTATCTCAGCAGATAGGCTTTTCGTTGTCAAGAAACAGAGAAGTAAATGAAGCGATAAAAGACAGCCAAAGTCAAAAAATTCTTCCCATTTGGGAGAAGTCTTTTATTATAAACACCTTCATATGGGAGAGGCGAAATTACAAGTCCCTCATATGGGAGGAACGATGCATGAGTCTATCATAATACTAGACATAAATAGGCATTGTAATCTGATGCATGTAAGGAGAGAAGTTAGGGATAACACTTCTTAATCCAGTGCATGTTGACTGAGCTTGGAGTTGTGGCCGTCCCATGTAGCCGTTGTATATTGCAGTAGCCACTGTCAAAGACTTCTTTGACTTCGAAAGGTCCTTCCCATTTGGCTGCGAATTTCGGGTGAGCAGCCTCCCGCATGCAGTGATCCGATGCGCGCAAGACCAGGTCCCCAACTGCGAAATCTCGACGTTGGACCGTCTTGTTGTAGGCACGAGCGATCCTCTCTTTGTACCTTTTATTAGTCTATATGGCTTGCTCTCGCTTTTCTTCCAATAAAATCAGGTCATGGTCACGCTGATTGTCGTATAGCGCATGAAAGGCCAACCTTGCAGAGTTGATTTTCACCTCCGCCGGTACAACAGCTTCAGCTCCATAGCACAATAGAAATGGGGAGACTCCCGTGGGAGTCCTCGGAGAAGTTCGGTACGCCCACAAGGCTATGTTCATAGAATCCGCCCATTTCTTATGGTCGTCCGCAACCATCTTGCTCAGGATTCTTAGCAGCGTCTTGTTGGTCGCTTCTGCTTGACCATTCCCTTTTGGATAAAAAGGAGTAGAACATATTTGCCTTATGTTGTACTCCGCTAGCTTTGAAGCTACTTGGCGATTGACGAAGGGGGTACCGTTATTCGAGAGAATTGTGTTAGGAATCCCGAACCTGTATATGATGTTCTCTTGGATGAAATGGACTACAGCGAGCGCATTTGATGTCTTCAACGGTATTGCCTCTACCCACTTGGTGAATAACTCAGTCGCGGTGAGAATAAACTTATTCCCATGCGAGGCTGGTCGAATAGGGCCGACAAAATCTAGAGCCCAAGTGTGGAACGGCCACGGTGTTCCCAGTGCATGTAGGTCTACAGCAGGGGCATGCACGAGGTTGCCTTTGAATTGAAACTCCTGGCATCTCCTTACTTTAGCGCGGCAATCGGCCTCCATGGTGGGCCACAAGTAACCAACTGTGAGAAGTTGTCTGCATAGTTTCGCACCTCCCTGATGTTCCACTTGGTGAGAGAGATCCATCACCTCTTGCGCTTCCTTACTGTCTAAGCATCGAAGCAGATTACCCTCGTGACCCCTTCGCCAGAGTATGTTTTCTTGCACCACGTACCGGGCTGCTTTCCTTTTCAGTTTCTCGACTTCTTTTCTCGATTCAGGCTCGATTCCCTGTGTGAGAAAATCGAAGAGTGGCTTTCTCCAATCCATATCGTCATCGACGAGAGCAATTGTTAAAAAGTCCTTGATCAATGCGCAACTCTCGCAATTTCCTTGAATTAACGCCGCTGCCGTTGACATGTCCGGCCAGTGAATCCCATGCCTTTGGGCTTTTCGATAGATCGATACTTCACTTTCCCCGCAAGTATGTTGGTGAATCTTTTCTAACAGCGCTTGTCCCTCCTGTTGCGAGACGCATCGCATGAGTATCCCACCTGGGCCTTTGTAGTAGAGAGTGTTGTCGTGTATGCAGTACCCCTTACTGGATGCCCAGTTTTCTTTACTCGTTCCCTCTGCGATGGCGCGCAATATTGGCTTCCTCCAGTCTGCATCGTCCATGCATTCATCCTCGCATGCGTCCTCCATCAATGCCGACGACATGCACACTTCAATTGAGATTTTTGCGGGGCACTTATCCGCACTAACCTTGGATCCCAGAGTGGCTAAAGCATCAGCATGTCGATTATCTGCTCTAGGCTTATCCTCATACCTGACATCGCAGAATTGTTGCACGAGTTTCTGTACCAAAGTCCGGTAGGGCAATAGATTTATTTCCTTTAATCCATACTCGCCTGAAGCTTGTTTGACGATTAGCTTGGAATCCCCCATAACCGTCAAATTTATTAATTCTAGTGCCCTGGATGCACGGAGACCTACAATGAGAGCTTCATACTCTGCTTTGTTGTTGGTGACTGAGAAGTCGAGTTTTGTGGACATTTGTATGACCTCTCCATCAGGTTTGGTCAGGACTATTCCAATTCCTCCACCCTTCCTTGTTGACGACCCATCGAAGTGAAGCGTCCAGTAAGGCAACTCAACTGCATAGATCTCGGGTCCCTCTAGTTCTTCCTCGATCATGGGCTCGTGGCTGTTATTAGGGAACTGTGCTAGTAGATCCGCCACCGCTTGCGATTTGATTGCCCGCGTTCGAACGCACGTGATGTCGTATTGAGAGACGGTCACATACCATTTTGCCAATCTTCCACCAGGAGAAGTGTGAGCCAAGAGGTACCGTATGGGGTCGCTCTTTGCAACCACTACCACTTTGTGCGAAGCGAAATAGTGCTTCAACTTTTCTATTACAAAGAGCAGAGGAAGGCAATGACGCTCGATATCCGTGTACCTTGATTCTGCTGGTTGCACTATGCGAGAAATATAGTAAATCGGCCTTTCTTGCCCTTCATATTCCTGAGCCAAAAGTGCCCCTATAGACTTCTTTGTTGATGTTAGGTATAGAAGAAGCGGCGATCCGAGCTGTGGTGCGATCATTGCCCTTGGTGATGTCAGCAAGTCCTTTAGCCTTCTGAACGCGGCCTCATGCTCTGCGGTCCAATTGTACACAGCGTTCTTCTTGAGGAGATCGCTGAAACAGAAGGTAATTTCTGCGATCGCAGGGATGAACCTTCGCAGGTAAGATAACTTCCCCAAGAATATCTTCAAACCGCTTTGTTTATGCGGCGCCGTCATGCTGGTGGTGGCTGATACTTTTGCGGGATTAGGCTTGATGCCCTGGCGATGTATTACACATCCCAAGAACTTCCCCGTGGTCACTCCGAATGCGCACTTCATGGGGTTCATCTTTAGCTGGAACCTTCTGCATCTTTCGAATACTTTCCGCGGGTCCCCCAAGTGGTCCGCTTCTTCCTTGGACTTGACAACCAAGTCATCGACATAAAACTCCACTTCTTTGTGCATCATGTCATGAAACAGAGCCATCATGGCTCGCTGATAAGTCGCTCCTGCGTTCTTGAGTCCGAACTGCATAACCGTGTAATTGAAGACTCCCAATGGCGTGATGAATGTGGTTTTCCGTGCGTCTTCAGGGTCTATTTTTATCTGGTTGTACCCACTGAAGCCATCCATAAATCTGAACATGCGATGACCCGCAGTCGAATCGATGAGCAGGTCGATATTGGGCAGCGGAAAATCATCCTTAGGGCAGAAGCGGTTAAGATCTCTGAAGTCTACACAAATGCGAAGCTGTCCATTCTTCTTCACCACGGGCACAATATTAGCCAACCATGTGGGATGGTGATTGGGCTCGATGAACCTGGTAGTCAGCAGCTTGACAATTTCTTGCTTGATTTTCACGTTTATCTCCGGCCTGAAGCTCCTTGTGCTCTGCTTTACCGGCTTAGATCCTGGGATCACATCTAACCTATGCATGGTAATGCTCGTGTCCAGACCGGGCATCTCGTCGTATTCCCATGCGAACACGTCTTTGTACTCACTCAGTAGCTGCAGCAGTCCTTCTTCCTCCTCGCTTGTGAGGTCTGCACTCAGAAAGACGGGCCTTTTCTTTTCTTCGCTTGGGCTTAGGAATACCTCCTTCTACTCCTTCTTCTGCGGCTTGGGCTTATCCTCCATGCATTCAGGCGCCTCTTTTAGCTTATCATGCGAAACGTCTGGTGCTGGCTTGCCTAATTCCATGACATGCTCGATTTGGTTGATTTGCTCAGGGATATCCCCATGCTCGCGCAGGGGTATCCCCGCGCACCTTCATATGCGGTAGCACTTCTTCCCGTTTGCGTAGAAGCTTTCTATCTCTTTGCCCGCGGGATCCTGTTTTACTATCCTTTTCAGGGTGTACACATTCTTTCTTTGATAAGCAATCTGCGGTGCCTCTTCTCACGTGGACGGCTTTTCCTTGGCCTCCTCCCTTGTCACCATCACTCCTTCTGGTGATTGATCCTTGATGTCCTCCCATCGAGGCAAAGGAGTCGGATTAAACGGCCCTGGCATTTGCTCGTCTGCCATTTCAGTGAACCACACTTCTTCGGTGAGGTGCGCCTCATCCAAATTGAAGGGGTTTACCAAAGCTGGTATCTCCACTACTCTGTCGTTCCAGATAGCCTTCATCACCTGGTGAGCTGTCGAGGGGACTGCATCAAAGCGATGAATCCAAGCTCGCCCTATGATCATTTGATAGGTAGTGTTGGCATCGATGACATAGAATTTGGCTGAGCATTTGATTTTGCCTATCTGAACGCCCAGACGGATCCATCCTATCGTTATCCTAGAATCGCTTCCAAATCCCATCAGCGCGGATGGTCTTCTGACGATCTTCAGTTCAGGGATCCCCGCTAACTTCAGAGTGTTGAGCAAGACGACGTTGACTGCCGCTCCTCTGTCGACAAAAGCCCTTTTGAACTCGACACCATTGATTACTGTCGTCAAGTACAAGGGCTTCTGGTGGCTCGCATCTGTCTTCTTGTCGCTTGCAGAGAAGGTCATGAACTTTTCTGTGTAACGAGATGCTCTGAAAACTTTCCCATTGGAAACCACAATGTCTTCTTCGTAATCCTCGGCTATCCTTAGGATTTCTTTTGTCATTCCTTTCCGGCATTTCTCCGAAAAGTTCATTTCATCGAAGAACCTGCTGAACCCGTGCGATCCTTTCATCCGATCAGCACGTTCGTCCTCCGTGTCTATACTGTAATCCCCATCGTTGTAAACTTCGGCAATGATGGGTAGACCGTCTTCCGCAATATCTTCAAGATCCATAATCGCTATCATGGCTACCTCTTTGCCTTTCGGCTCTTGCTCCGCATGGGCGGGCAGTGGATTGCTTCGCACATCCTGCCTCTGGTCGCTGACAATCAACTCACCGTCCTTCATCTTTCGGCTCACCATATTCCTGAGCTTCTTGCAGTCAGCCGTGGGGTGCGTGATCTTTCCGTGGAATTCGCACCACTTTGGGTCCCTCATCATCTCCTTGAAGGGTATCCTTTCGAGCGGCAGTAAGATACCGTCCTTACGCCACTGCTTGCACAAGTCAGTCGCCTCCTCCACCGAACATGGTAGGGGTGGCGCATCCAAGTTTGTAACCCTGGGCTTATTTTGCGGCGAAACTGTATTCACCTCAGCCTCACGCCCCCTCTTGTAGCTAAACCTTCCAATTTTAAAAGTAGCTCCGCTCGGGGATTGTTCGGGGGCGTGTTTCTTTTCGGCTTCTCCACTATAGGCTCTATGTTTTTCGTGCACTCCATCAATTTTGAAAAGGTAGGATTATGTAGGTTGATGAGCATACCTTTGTACTCGTCTCGCATACCTTGCAGACATATTTCCACGAGCCTGCCCTCAAGCACTTCGTCTCTGCATTCCAAGGACTTGGCCCTGAATTTCTTGATGAACGTTACTCCGTCCTCCTCGCGTTTCTGGTACATGCGAGAGAGATGGATCATTTTCATCTTTTCCTCCACCTGGAAGAATTTGGTAAAACTTCTGAACCATGTCATCTCAGGTCTTCAAGGATCCGGCCTCTAACGTCCTGTACCACTTGTAGGGGACATTTCCCTAAGATTTGTGGAACTCACGCATTAGTAGCTTAGGATCGGCTCCATATGGTCCCATCACATCGATGAAACGCATGACGTGCTCGTGAGCATTCCCGTTGACATCTTCGAACTTGTCCCACTTAGGAGCCTTATACCCTGCGAGGTTAGGCATGAGATAAATTTCTCGTGGGATAGGCGGATCATTGTCCACCTTTGGAATGATGGTATCTGCGAACGGTTGATCAGCCAAGATGGTTTCTATGCGCCGATGCAGCGACGTCATGCACTCCGGTGCACTTCCCCCAGCAGCAGGAGGAAGAGTTGTTGCAGTTGGAGGCGACACATATGTCGCGGTCGGGCTAGGAACATATTGTGAATTCACGTTGCCCCACGTTGCCGGCGGAGGAGGCAAGGGGTATTGTGAAGACGGATTGGGTGTCAGAATTGGCGGTTGAGGAATATGAGTTGTAGGAGGCAATATTTGAGTTGTTTGCCCCTGAACTGAGGGCAACTGCGCCATCGCCGGTGGGGTTTGCAGATAGGGTTAGGTGGCGTGCGTAATACCCCCATCCCTTGAGTGGTGGCAGCTCCTCCTCCCTGAGAGGCGGCAGTGGCCGATGTGGGATTCGGGGCAAGGGTCCCTAGGATGGCCATTATCCGTTCCATTTGTGCGTATTGAGCCTTAAGAGCCTTTGCCTGATTCTGGATGGTGGCGTTCAAGGCCTCTAGCGTTGGAGCCTCACCGGCGGTCGTAGGAGTGTGACGGGTCTCCTCTCCCGAGGTGGTCTCCGTGGAGGGCGATTTGTTACTGACATCATCTTCATGAGACATGGTTGGTTGCAGTGATAAGTTTCACGTCGGGTTCACCAAATGTGTACGAGAGAATCCTGCAGAGAGAATTCAATATACACCAAGAGTAGGGGATAGAAAGAACACAGGAAGAGTAAGGTTGTGTGTAGGGAGAGAGTAAGACAATAGCACTGTATGAGAGAGAGACATGATTTTGGCAGAGCTTCCGCGTATCTCAGGTGATTCTCCCCTGTATGGAAGGGTTAACGATCCTATATATAACGGAGAATGTGACCGTTGTAGTGTGGTTAATGCGCCCATTAATGGTGGCTTAATTAGCTTAACCACAACGGCACGTTCGTCCGCGTATATAGGGACTGTTACAGCACGTTATCCGCGTATACCGGAACCGTTATGAGGTTGACCGGGTTTATGGAGCTCGTGCCATAAATCTCTCAAAGCAGTTACCAAGGTCGCGCGCGGGCTTGGTTGTCGCTCGCGCGCGACAGGACTTACTCTAGCCTCCAAACCACTAAGTCCCTACAGGTCTCGTGTGGTGGTATGCGAGGGCCCTGTCTCGCAGCCCCCACATGGATCAGCGCGGCTGGTGATCCAGTGTGTGTGGAGCACAGCTAGGTGTGCTGGATGGTCGCCACGTGGCTAAGATCTGCATGTCTAGAAAGCACTATCTACAAAAGGTAGTGTGGGGGATTTGATAACTCTGAATAAGAGTTATATTCTCACATGATTTGATATCGTTTTGCGTGTACTTCCGGACAATTCACATGAGAAACCTGCTATGATTGTCACAAATTTGTGTAGAATGAGCTTTAAGCGCTTTATTGTTACTCGGGGTGTTTTGATGCATTTTTTGATGTTATTTGTCAAATATAATCGCTTGGTATGGTTTTTCATGTCGTCTTGATAGGGCCGGATGCTAAACGATGGCTAGGAGGCATGAAACGAACTTCGGAAACAAAGCAAGCTCAAGAAGAAGCAAGAGAAGCAAAGTTGGAAGAGCAAAAGTGACAAACCTTCACTATTTCGGGAGTATCTTAAGTTCTATAATGAATTTTGGAGTAAGACCAGTGGCAAATAAGAGTAGACTCTAAAAGCTTTCCTACTATAGGTCACGGAGCTAAAACGAAGATCGGACGAGAAAGTTACGGTCCGTCGAAGAGGCAGAAAATCTGAGCTAATCTCCATGGTTGTTCCTGGGAACACTTATTGTGTTCGTGCGAACATAATGCCTTATAAAAATTTTGAGACGTCCAAGAAGAGGAAAAAACCAACTTCAAATTTCTAGTGTTCGTGCGAACACCCGTGTGTTCGTGCGAACAGAAGGGGAAAACGTGATTTTTCGGGCTGATTTGTAAGTTTTTGAAAGTTTGGAGCTTTGAGGACTTCTTCTAACCTAAGATTCCGTTCCTTGGTGATTATTGACGCCACTTTGAAGGCAAGAGAGATGGAGACGGAGAAGAAGGCGAAGAGCACCACATCATTGGAGATTATTCATTTGATTTCTCTTCTTTCCCCCTTATGGATTGATTATGGATATTTATGTATTGCTAAACAGTTCTATGCCTAGCTAAACACTCTAAGCTAGTTAATTGATTAAGAACTAGGGTTTGATTAGATTTTCCCGGATTGATGACTTGATTCATTTTTTGTGCTTAATTCTAGTTGATGTTCTTGTTAGCTTTCTTGTTCTTGTGCTTTAATCTTTAGTATGCTTGGCTAGATATCCCGTAGTATACTAGTTGTCGGAATTGTTGCACAATAGTGAATTATTCTAGACGTGTTGAAGAACATAGGAGGTATTCTTGTAGTTCTCTGAGACCGAGAGGAGAAGAGAGCTTGAAAATAAACGTGTGTGGGTTGTTTCGGTTGATATCGATAGGACTTAGTGAAAACAGTGGAACGATAGGACCCGGTGAGCGAGCCAAACGAAACTACTAGAACGTAACGGTAGGCGGAGGTGGACCAAAAGGACCTGAAGTTAACCAATTACACAAATTCATGTGAGATCGATATAAGAACATGATGAGTGTAACCCGATATAACTAAATATCACTAGAGTGTTTCAAGAGTAATCCGGAAGTTACTAAGTACCCTACGGATCATCAGTTGCCTAGTTCTCTCCTTAATCGTATCAATCACAAATATTTTCTTTTAAACTGAAAATCATAAAAAGATAGTTAACTTAGTTGTTAGTTAGTTTAAGTCACTTGTTTGTGGGTGACGAACCTTCAAATCAAACACTTTTTACCGGTTACTTAGGTATCATATTAGCAATTATCAGTTTACTATTAATCGTCTAATTCCCTTGGGTTCGATAATTCGGAGCCTAAAATACTCCACTTACTACTTTACCGTATACTTGCGTTTAAGCGCGTTAAGAATTCGCGTCAAATTGCTACTCACCACTCAATCAAACTATCAGTCTTCAATAATAAACTCAATCGAAATACTAATTAATCGAATCGGACTACCAATTGTGACTAACCACTCGATCGGACTATTGGTCTTTACCAATAAACTCAATCAAACTACTAATCGATCAAATCGACTATCAATTGTGACTAATCACTCAATTAGACTATCGGTCTTCAATAATAAACTCCATTGAACTACTAATGGATCGGTCAAGTTGGACGACCAATTGCGATTCGCCACTCAGCCGGGCCATCGATCTTCACCAATGAACTTAATCGGACTACTAATTGATCAAAGCAAACTATGAGTTTATAGAGTTCATTAAATTAGAACATCAATAACATCACATATGCACAAACGTGTAATCAATATAAATCTCTAGTATATACAAGAATTCTTTTGGCACATATCATCAATTCCTAAAACATAGATACAATTTTCTATTGAAGAAGAAAATGGTGAAGATCAGTCGCTCAAAAACTATTAAGTTCAAAGAACCAAATAATCTAATATATATATATATATAAAATATGCACTACCATATACAAATAACAACATGCTCTAGCGGTTAAGAAGCAATCCTTTGAGCCCTAGAACTAGGGTTTGAAACTCCTCTATAGCATCTTTTTTTAACATTTTGACAGGATAAAAAAAATTGAACAATAGGTGGCTCGAACACTAAACCTCCTTGGAATAGGGGCATGTGTTTCCACTACGCCATTTGTTAATTTTAACTTTTCAAGGGCTGGTATTTCTTTATATTAAGACGAGTAAGTTTTGCAAATAATTTGCTCGTCTCGGACGAGAAAATCACTACAAAACTTCCCCATCTCATTAAAATACCTAAACTTGCTCTTGCCCGTCTCAATTTTTATTCTGGTGAGTCTAACACGAGTACATTCTCGTCTCGGTCTTCTCTCATATACTTTTCCTAGTCCAGTACGACTTAGGATGTCGACGATTCGGAAAAAGTGACCATGGTAGCGACGGAATTGGGATGAGTACGATTGTAGCGGCCATGGAAGCAGATGAAGCTGTCGGAGCATTTGCAGAGGAGGAGAAAGCCACGGAAAACAAATAAGGAATTGTAGAGAGAGTGTTTTTTTTTTCAACAGAACCTTTAGAAATTTCATTGATTAAACCAGAAAAATACAATCTGAAAGTGTGAGTGTGCAGATGGAAATGCAGCTAAGATACTCTAGAAGGCGGGGTTGAATAGAGTATGCAAACTTTTTGCAAAACTTGTTGAGATAAAAAGATCTTGTGAAAACTAGTGAAGTTCAAGGCCTTGAAATAAATTTCAATCATTTGAAAGAGATGCAGTTTGAAAATAAACAGACAAGCCTTTTTCAAGGCCTTGAAAAGAGTTTCAAACCCTTGAAAAACAGAAAGTTTCAAATGCTGCAAAGACTATGAAAATGAATGAACTGTAAATGAAAGAGACAGATGATTTACAGAGTTCAGTCCACTTGGACCTACGTCTCTACCTCAGGGATTAGATCCCTGCAGAATTTTAACTCAATTCTTATTAATCAAAAGCTAAGCCCTAGATCTCAAGCACATAGAATTCCCTTACTCTGTTACAGCTTGTGGTTCTTCTAACCCTATCTAGTACCTGCTCCAGCAAACAGATTAACTAAGAATTCTCTCTTGTTCACCTTGAACAATCCTTGAGAATAAAGATAGATCTATTACAGAAATGATCTACCAATAAAGCACAATACAGAAGTACACTTAGAATAGAAAACTGTAGTGAAGTATGCAGTGAACTTCTGTGAAATGGATTGTGAGATTGATGATCTTCTTTGATTATTTGTCAATCCAGAATTGTCTCTCACTTTTTCCCGTTGAGTGTTGTGTCTTGTTACTTCAAAAATATCTCCTTTTATACTTCAAAAAGCTCTACAAATCTTCCCAGATTTTCAGCAACAAGATTTCCTATTTTGTAGGCAACAGACTATGACTCTTTGACAATCTTCTCCAACGGTTAGGAGATCACAATATCCAAAAATAATGTTGTGATCTTGTATTTGAATATCTTGGGAAGCTTTCATAATGGTCAGATCAAACATAGAATCATCTTCTGAGTTATCTCCTTTCTCTTCTCAAAAACAGTTTAAGAAATAATCCCTGCAAATTAGGAAACAAATTCCTTGCAAAATCAAAGTCAGACAGATGATATTCTATGTTCAAACATGTCAGACTAGTTTGTCTTTCATCACCAGATAATAGTAAATCAATCATATGAAGGATAGGTAAGAAATAAACTTAGAAGAGTTTACAGAAAAACTCCCGCTGAGAATGTTCATATAGTTTAAGCAGTTTCAAGGCCCTGTGACAACTGATTCAAGGCCTTGAAATAGTTGAACTTTTTCAAGCCTTGCTCAACCTGATCTTACAATCTCCCCCTTGATGAAATACAAAACCAAATTATGTTTGATCCTTAGTCTCTGCAAAAAAATACTTATTAGTTCACAATTCATAATAACACATTAAGTCCAAAAAGATCCAACTTATTATGCAAATAGATAAGTTCAGCAGATAATTCCTAAAAAACTAAAAACCTAGAATTTTCTCCCCCTTTTTGACTTTCATCAAAAAGATAGAGAAGATGTTGGATCAAGTGTCTGGACAATTTTGAAAATTTAAAGAACAGAGAATGTGGAAGAAAGAGTAGGCAAGATTAAGGATTTGGGTCCTGATCTCCATCTTGATCTCCTTCTTCTTCATTACTGTCTTCAGCATCAGTCTTATCCTGTACTTTCTGTTCCTCTTCATTCTCACCAGCAACAGTCACTTGTTCAGACTTGTCCTTTGTAACAGCCTTTGGAGATTTCTTCATTTTCTTCAAAGTAATCAGCAAATCATCTGATTCAGGACTATTGACTTCATCTCCTTCCTGTGAAGCTTGTTCTGCCACCTACTTTCCCTTTTCTGAGACTGGAGCAACCTCTTCCTGGTTTGAATGTTCACTAGGCAGATCCTTGTCAGAGTCTCCTTTCTTTGTACCTTCATCATCCTCAGGAACATCAAGCAAAGGCATGCGTTTGAAGATGCTTTCCACCATGTACTTGACTTGCCCCATGTCAGTTTCAAGTCCATAAAAAGTTACTTTGATGTCCTCTAAATCCAACTCCAAACCATCAAGTCTCTGATTTTCTGTAGGCTGAGTGGTCTGACTTGAAGTGGGAGTCAAGGTCTTGGGCTTGAGAAACTTCTTTGCACCCAGTTCTTCTTTAGTCAAATCTGAGTATAACTTCCAAGTTTTTTCCTTAGTCTTTACCACTCTAATTTTCTCAAAAGCTTTCTCATTAAGCATTCCAAAACCATAAGTAACTGATTCCTCTCCACCAGTTAGAATCTCAAAGTGTTCAAAGAACAGAGTGAGCAGATTTGCATAGGGTAGAGGGTGTTTCCTTTGACTGGTAAGGCTAAAGAGCATATGTTCAATCACTAGTTTCGGAAGATCGATCTCATAGCCATGCATAACCAGATACATGATGTGCAGCATCCTCTCAGTCATCAATTCTCTATAGTGCTCTCTGGGAAAAATAAACCTAACCAAAATGGTGTGAAGGACCTTGGCGTCAACATTTAACACAGAATGTGATAACTATTTGGCTGAAGTGGAAATGTTTGGAAGAAAGAACTCATCTTTGGCTAGCTTTAGGGTTTCTGTCTTAGGAGGATGATTATTTGTATCATAACTCTTGGGGCAGTGTAGCACATTGGCAAATTCAGAGTGGTCCAATTCAATCTCTATTCCAGCAACTCTAGATTGAATTACCAAGTGTGATGATCTCTTAACTTGCTTCAAGTTCAGGTAGAAGATTCTGGTGAGTCTAGGGTAGGCTAATAATTCTTTAGGATTCAACATAGACCACAGAGAGCTCTTCTTTAACATAGGGATGCACTTAAGTTTCATGTGTTCCACCATATTCATATTGATCATACTACAAAAACCAATAGATCTAGAAGCAAAACCATCTAACCACTGACCTTTGGAGATGTTTGAGACAAACCGAGTCTCATCAGGGGTTGAGTTCTTTGTTGAGGTATTTGAATAGATCTGCAAGGTCTTCTCCAAGTGATCTTCTGGCTATTCTTCTGTCACCTTTCCTTTCCCTTTTTCTGCTTGAGTTTCCTTCTTCTTCTTCAGCTTCTTGGAACTAGTGATCTCTGTTTCAGGTTGCTTCTCTATAACATCCTTCTCTTTCCACATATTCTTCATTTATGAGGAGGAAGTTGTAACCTTCTGGAACTGCCTCTGCACTAGGAGTTCTAGAGCTAGAGTTTCCACTGACTTCTTGAACTTCATCCACTGCTTCCTTTCTTTTCTTCTCTGAACCAGATTTTGATCCTCCAGCCATGTTGATTCTGTCTGAGGCTCTACTTGTGCTCATTAGGGTTTGAGAGAAGAATAGAGAGAGGTAGGAATGATACGGAGTGAAGGAGAAGAGAAGAAGATAAATACTAAAAGTGTTTAAGTTTCAAAAGGAAACTAGAATATCTATATGATCTGAAAAGATTTGAAATAATCAGAGAGGATTAAAATCTTTTAGTCAGTTGGAAAACAAATATTAAACTACTATATTTGGCTAAAAAGAATTTTTGAAAAGGTTAGGGGCTATATTGAGTAAATATCTACAGAGATATCACCCAACACAGAATGATCCAAGATTATTGACTATTAATGCAGCATACTTATTTTCAAGGCTTTGACAAAGTTTTCAAGGTCTTGAAAAGCTGTAACCTACAACGTATAAAAATCAAGGCTTTGAAATGATTTTCAAGACTTTGAAAATCAGTTCAAACATTTGAAAACACATACAACTTACCTTGCTTACCTGGTGTTCCCCCTAAACCAATGCATCTTTATTTAGCATTCCCAATTCCAATCTTAGAGCTGAGAATCTCTCATCTGCTAATGGTTTAGTGAAGATATATGCAATTTTCATGTTAGTAGCAACAAATTCAAGAACAATATCACCTTTCTCAGCTTGATCTCTAATGAAATGGTGTCTGACATCAATGTGCTTGGTTCTTGAATGTTGAACTGGATTCTTTGTAATTGAAATTGCACTGCTGTTATCACATTTGATAGGTATGCTTCTGAAATCAAATCCAAGGTCTCTTAGCTGTTGAGCAATCCATAGTACTTGTGAACAACATGCTCCTGCAGCTATATATTCAGCTTCAGCTGTTGATAGAGCAACTAATTTTTGTTTCTTGGAATGCCAACTGATCAAGGATGATCCAATATATTGGCAAGTTCCTGAAGTTCTCTTCCTATAAACTTTGTAACCTGCAAAGTCAGCATCTGAAAAACTATACAAAGAGAAATTAGAATGTTTTGGATACCAAATCCCTAAGTCTTTGGTTCCATTGAGATATCTGAATATTCTCTTCACAGCACTTAAGTGTGATGCTTTTGGATCAGCTTGAAATCTAGCACACATGCATACACTAAACATGATATATGGTCTGCTTGCTGTGAGATAGAGTAATGATCCAATCATACCTCTATACTCTTTCACATTGACACTCTTACCAGATTCATCCTTGTCTAAGGATAATGTAGAACTCATAGGAGTCTTGGCTTCCTTACATTGAGACATGCTATATTTGCTTAACAAGTCTCTTGTGTATTTGCTTTGATGTAGAAACATTCCCTTCTTCATTTGATGTATTTGAAGTCCTAGGAAGAAGTTAAATTCTCCCATCATGCTCATTTCAAATTCCCTTCTCATAAGACTTGAGAATTCTCTGCATAATTTATCATTAGTAGCTCCAAACAAGTTATCATCAACATAGATCTGAACTACAAGCAAGTCATTCTCATTAGTCTTTATGAAAAGAGTCGTGTCTACTAATCCTCTTTTGAAATCATTTTCAAGTAAAAACTTTGACAGTCTTTCATACCAAGCTCTTGGAGCTTGTTTCAAACCATAACGAGCTTTGTCATTTTTGTAAACACGATCTCGAAACTTGTCATTTTCAAAACCAGGAGGTTGTGCTACATAAACTTCTTCTTGTAAATAGACATTCAAGAAAGCACACTTCACATCCATTTGAAATAATTTCATAATCTTGTGAGATGCAAAAGCAAGTAAAATTATAATTGCTTCTAACCTGGAAGCTGGAGCAAAAGTTTCCTCATAATAAATACCTTCTTCTTGGTTGTAACCTTGAGCAACTAACCTTGCTTTTTTTGTGATCACTTTGCCAATTTCATCCAACTTATTTCTGAACACCCATCTGGTACCAATGACAGACTGGTTTGTAGGTGGAGGAACCGGGTTCCAAACCTTATTCCTTTCAAACTCATTGAGTTCACTTTGCATAGCAATGATCCAGTCTACTTCTTGTAATGCTTCCTTCAAAGTTTTAGGTTCTACAAGAGAGATAAAAGCATTAAAAGCACATAAGTTCTTCAGCTGTGTTTTAGTTTGTGTACCAGTGGTTGGATCTGAAATGATATTATCAACTGGATGAGATGACAGATATTTGAATCTCTTTCTTGGAGACCATGGTTCAGGCTCTCCATAGATCTTCTCTGGGCTTGAAGTAGTGGCTTTGTCACTTGTATCATTCTGATCATCTTTTTCAAGGCTTTGAGGCTTATTTTCAAGGTCTTGAACACAATTTTCAAGGTTGAAAATGTCTTCTGTTTTCTTCAGAGCCTTTCTTGAATCCCAGTGGATTCTCAGTCTCTTCCTCTGATTCATGCTTGTTCAAATTAAAGTCTGCAAAACTTTCACTCAAAGAACCATCATAGCTTTCATCAAAAATAACATGAATGCTCTCTTCAACTAGTTTGGTTATTTTATTGTAAACTCTATAAGCTTTGCTATTCGGAGAGTAACGAAGAAATATACCTTCATCACTTCTTGCATCAAACTTACCAAGATTGTCTTTTCCATTGTTATGGATAAATCATGTGCATCCAAAGGGCTTGAAGTAAGAAATATTTGGCTTTCTCCCTTTGAATAGTTCATAGGGAGTCTTCTTCAAAATAGGTCTGATCAAGCACTTGTTCAATATATAGTTTGTTGTGTTCACAGCTTCTGCCCAATAATGCTTTGGTAGCTTGTTTTCAAGAAGCATTGTCCTTGACATATCTTCAAGGGTCCTGTTCTTTCTTTCAACAACACCATTCTGTTGAGGAGTTCTTGGAGCAGAAAAATTAAGAGTAATACCATGTTTATCACAGAATTGATCAAATTCTAATTGATCAAATTCTCTACCATGATCGCTTCTAATTGAAGCTACAAGTAGGTTTTTCATAGTTTGAAGTTCTCTGCAAAGCTTTGAAAATTCAGAGAGGGCTTCAGATTTTTCTTTAAGAAACATAACCCAAGTAAATCTAGAAAAATCATCTACAAAAACTCTCATATACCTTTTACCTTTTGGAGTAGGAGTTCTCATAGGACCACAGAGCTTCTTTGGCTTGAAGGAACTTCTGGTCTGCTTACCTTGAGCACAAGCTTTGCACATTTCATCTTCTTTGAACTTGATGGATGGAAGTCCTCTTACCAAGTCTTTGGAAAATCAATGTATGCAAACTAATATGACCAATCTTCCTGTGCCAAATCTTTGAATCCTCTTTCAAGGCCTTGAGGCACTTCAAACTTTCACCTGCAAATTTGTTAGTCTGAAAAGTATAAACATTGTTTGATCTAGAGGTTGTGAGAATGCAAACTCCTGATTTCTCATTTTGCACCACACATTTCTCTTTATCAAATATAACTTTTTTGCCATTGTCACAAAGTTGAGATACACTAAGCAAGTTAAATTTCAAACAATCAACTAGATATACATCAAGAATAGAATTTTCAGAATTTTTACCAACTTTACCAATACCAAGAATGTTGCATTTGCCTTTGTCACCAAGAGTAATTGAACCTTCAGATTGCTCTTTTAATTCTGAGAATAGAGATCTCTTTCCACTCATGTGTCTTGAGCAACCATTGTCCATAAACCACTTCTGTTCTTTAATGTTGGTGACAACATGCAAACACCAATCACTTCCTTACCCAGATGTTAGACCAAGTGTGTAATTTGGATTCATATTCGATCAACCATGTTAGGTGTTCTAACCCCTTTAGGAACCCAAATCTGTTTAACTTGTCCTTTGAGTTGAAATGGAAAAATGTTTCCTCATTATGTGAAGGTCTCTTCTTCTAAAACGACAAGTCATCTTAACATGACCAGTTCTGCAACAGTAATGACATTTAGGAGAAGTTTTTTTTCCAGCTTTCACAAATCTGGTATTATTCTTTCTTGGAAATTTTGGATTAAATCCAATACCAGCTTTGTGAACAGACTGTGAACTTCCTCCAAGAATCAAGTTTAACTTGTGTTCTGATCCAGCAAGCTTTACTTTGACCAATTCAGGTTCTTGAATCTCAGTAAGAATAGTATTTTGTTCATCTAATTCATCAACTTGATGTTTTAGATTAACAAGGCTGTTACTCATCAGAGAGTTCTCAGTGACTACTTCCTTGACTTGTGTTTTCGACGCTTTGAAACTGATTTTCAAGGCCTTGAAATCATTGTCAGTTTTCTTCTGAGAGATTTCAAGATTCTGATTTAGACAAACAAGTTGTAAGTTCTCTTTTGCTTTCTCATGAACTTTTTCTTTCAAAGTCTGATCTCTTTCAGATAATCTTTTTCATTTAAAAGCATTTTTCTGAGATAATATGAAAGAGCATATTTTGGTTTTGAGATCAGACAGTTTACCATTACTTTAATGTTATTCTCAGAACTTTCATCATGCTTGGCCATGAAGCATAGGTTGGCATGTTCTTCTTCAGATTCTGATTCCCTTGAGCTATCTGAATCACTCCATGAAGCTACCATAGCTTTCTTTCTTCTGTCATGGTCTTTATTTTGAAAGCTCTTGCTTTTCTTGTGTGGACAATCTCTTATCAAATGTCCTGCATCACCACATTCAAAGCAGTTCATGACCTTTGATTTATTCTGTGAAGAAGACTTACCTTGGTAATCCTTGCTACTGGATGATCTGTCTTTCTCTGTTGAAGTCTTTGTTTCCAAAGTTCTTCTTCATTTTGAGAATTCTTGTCAAGGCTTTGGAAATTAAAGCAATTGGATCTTCATCATCATCGTCCTCAGTTTCAAGGCTTTGAGTTCTCTCATTCTATTTGGCTTTGAGAGCTAAGTTCTTTACATCTTCTGGAGCTATCCATCAGCTTCATTCATAGATATTTCATGTGTCAGAATCTTCCCTTGTATATCATCAAGTTGTAGAGTTGAGAGATTCTAAGCTTCTTCAATAGATGTGGTATTTGGTTCCCACTTTGCCTTTGGAAGACTTCTTAAGATCTTCCTCACATTTTATTCATTGGAAAAATGTTTTCCCAGTGAATCAAGGTTGTTAACAATGTTTGTGAACCTCTTGAGCATGTCTCTGATAGATTTATTTGCATTCATCTTAAACAGCTCATATTGCCTGAGATAGATGTTGATCTTGGTTTGCTTGACTTGAATGGTTCCGTAAAAAGTAACCACAAGCTTATCCCAGATTTCTTTGGAAGTTGTGCATCCATAGATCCTGTTGAATTCATCTGTACCCAAAGCACAATATAAGATGTTGATACCTTTGTAGTTCTTAGAGAATTGCTCTAATTCAGAAGAGGAGAGTGAGTCTTCAGATTTGGGAGTTCTAATCCCATCTTTCTCTGTGTAGAAAATGTGAGATCCATTTTGGATAATGTTCCAAAGCTCTGGATCTTGATCAGTGATGAACATTTTCATCAAGGCTTTCCAGTGAGCAAAGTTTTTTCCACAAAATAGAGGAGGTCTGTTAGCAGCTCTTCCCTGTGAGAAACCACCATCACCTGCAGTACTCATGATCACCATATGGTTAAATCTATACAGTGATACAAGCTATGATACCAATTGAAAGTGTGAGTGTGCAGATGAAAATGCAGCTAAGATACTCTAGAGGGGGGGGGGGGGTTGAATAGAGTATGCCAACTTTTTGCAAAACTTATTGAGATAAAAATATCTTGTGAAAACTAGTGAAGTACAAGGCCTTGAAATCAAGTTCAAGCCTTCGAAAGAGATGCAGTTTGAAAATAAACAAACAAGCCTTTTTCAAGGCCTTGTAAAGAGTTCCAAACCCTTGAAAAACATACAGTTTCAAATGCTGCAAAGACAATGAAAATGAATGAACTGTAAATGAAATAGACAGATGATTTACAGAGTTCAGTCCACTTGGACCTACGTATCTACCTCAGGGATTAGATCCCTGCAGGATTTTCAACTCAATTCTTATTAATCAAAAGCTAAGACCTAGATCTCAAGCACAGAGAATTCTCTTACTCTGTTACAACTTGTGGTTATTCTAACCCTATCTAGTACCTGCTCTAGCTAACTGATTAACTAAGAATTCTCTCTTGTTCACCTTGAACAATCCTTGAGAATAAAGATAGAGCTATTACAGAAATGATCTACCAATAAAGCACAATACAGAAGTACACTTGGCACGCTCCAACTGCAAGTGCACAGTTGTCGGTGTAGTGATAATATTCCGGAAATCCGGGTTGTCGAACCCAAGAGACTTCGTGTAAATTAACTACTAAATTTGTTCTTCGTGTGGGCAAAGCGCGTTGAGTTGTGTGTTCTAATTCTCATAATAATTAAAATAACGAGTATCTCAAATAATTCGATGAATTATTTCAAGATTAATAAGCACGAGTTGATTTGGTTGTTTCTCAAAGTTGGTCAAAATCAGGATATCTCTACGGATCACTAGGTATTTCACACTACGTTGGACTTATGTTCTACTAACACGATGAGTTTTTGTTCTAGTTAAACGAGCAATTTTATATTGAAGATGTCTCAACCAATAACTATGCTTAAACTCTCATAACTGATTCCTCTAGCCTACTCAAGTTCAAGCACGCATTACGATATTGATTCTACTCTTTGTTCTTAGCTAACTAGCAAGATTCCTCAACCCTAGATACGGCTAGTGTGTATTTCAATTTTCCGGGCAACAAACGTAGATTCCTCTATCATTCACAACCTAAAACAATCCTATTAATACGTATACAAATAGAAAAGATAGATGAAAAGCGTAAAATACACATAACTAGACAAAACTTCATCAATTAAGCATGAATGCATGAAAGAAGATCCATAAATCACAATACGTAGTGATCAAACCCTAGTTTCCTACGAGATATCCCGATAAAAGGGTTTAGCTACTCCAAAACATGATCACAATACAAAGTTTCATGATCAAAATAGCAAAACTAGAGAAGAAATAGAGTTTGAGAAGCCAAACAAATGATCCAAAAGCTCCAAGCAAGCTCTCCTTTTTTTTCGTTTCTTCTTTTTTTTGTTTTCTTTTTTTTTTCTTTCTTTCAATAAAACATCAATACAATCAAATAAGTATAAGTGGTCCTCCTTCAAGAATCAAGCAGTATAATAATTTCAGGGAAATGAAATAAACAAATCCATGAATGTATATCACAATAATAATACATCTCCCCCTAACTCCATGAAGCACGATGCCACAAACCGTCAAAGTCAAAGTGTGTATGGGGGTGGAGTCGTCAATGCACAATCTCTATGTCCGTATTCAAATTTCGACACTCCCACACTAGATTGCAGCCATATCCCTCTCTCAAGTAGTCAAATAAGATATATGTCACGTGCCTAATCCAACCGAACCTCCTACACCAAGATGATAGGAATCCAGTACCTAGCACGTTCCACCAATCAAGAACAACCAACCCCATTTTTGTGCGGATTAGACGTCACACACTTAGGCTCTCCACTACTGTGTCCACGATGTAATGACATGGAACACCGCCACACCTTAGTGTGCAAGCCAACTCACTCACCCTCACATCCCCTCGTAGATATCCAATGAAGCATATGCGATCTGCAGAACTCACAAAAATATATAACAAAACACTCCCTCAACTAACCCCCTCAACTACTGCTCCCTCGTGACGCTCTAGAAAGGTAATTCTAACAATATATGATGAAGGCCAAGAATCGTCTTCCTAGGTCAAAGAGGCTAACAATGAATCCAAGGATCAATTAGGGTTATCTAGTGGTCCTACAAGGTAAGATCTAAAAGCAGTGAGTGCTCTAATACACATCCTCGCACAGCTGTTCTGTGTGCCACTACGAGGCGGGCTGGCGACTACCTAAGACGGACAACATGAACGTTCGGCTTGTTTAGCAGACACCAAGCTCAACTCTTTTAAGAGAAAGACAGCACACACTTTAGCTTTTAAAATTTAATTTTAGTTTAAAAATAGGTAGGCATTCCCGTAATGAGATTCTCTCTATACTTACTAGGGGGAACTAAAAATGTCACTCTCGGTCAAAATTCACACCCTATGCCTAAATGTTTCACATCTCACTAAATCAACCAAGTCTAAGCTTCTCTCAATTTCCTTTTCTCAAATTTTTCATTTTTTTAGTATTTTTCTTTTATAGATTTTCATAATATCCCTACTCTATATGCAAGGCTTTGACACGGAAAAAAAAATTGACACAACACAATTTAAAATTTTGGTGGGTATACTCAATTATTGAAAAGTGCAAACAATATGTAAACTACACTACACGATACGACAATATAAGTAAAAACATAACATAAACCACAACACTAACTCACAATACAGTCTAACACCCTACATGTAACTGGCTATGCAAGACACAATTGGCTAGTAGACAGCTAAACCACCCCCACACTGAATGCTTCGTTGTCCTCAACGAATTTAGAGATTATGCAAGAGAACTCACCAATCAATGTGTAGGCCAGTAGATGAGATGGAGCATGACATACAACAAATATACACAAATTCAGCCAGAGGGAAGAAATACTCACAACCACCTCAAGGGTGGGGAAGAAATCGTGTACAGCAGTCCCCAAGCACAGTGTGGCACCACTTGTGCTCCCATTAGGTCAGTGTGTACTCGCACAACGGGGTCGACAGCTCTCCTCTTCATGAATCTGCGCATTGAGAATCCCCAACTCGTATGCACGAGTCCCTCTAAAGGTCATATGTGCCATGGCACATCGGGGTCGACTCTCCCATATCCTTCTCCAATATGTCACTTGGAAACAAATGTTAGTCCCTCTCTCATCTCTCCAAAATAAATAAACAAAAAACACACAACTTTATTAAAAACTAACTCCCTAAATTAACGCAATAAATAGGGTGGGTTGCCTCCCAACAAGCGCCGTGTAATTTAAGGTCGACGACCCGACCCAGTTACCTCAAAAGATGTTTAAGGAGGTCTAGCACGACGTGCCTCCTCCTTCAATTTCTTACTCTTAATCTTCTGCACCACATCATGTGCACTCACCACATTTGGCTTCTTCTCTGGTTCGGGTAGATTGGGATGCAAAACTGTAGGCAAACCAAGAGAAGGATCCACACGATCTTCTCTAAACTTTATCATGGCCAATTTGTTCTTCCCCTTGCTCGGAAAAAATGCCTTGAACACGAGTGATGAGTCTAGAGCCTTGATAGTCAACTCCTCAGTCTCTAGATCCACATTTGCGCGCATTGTCTTCAACAACGGTCTTCCAAATATGAGTGGGACATCGCGATCCTCCTTGATATCCACTATCACAAAGTCAGCTAGAAATACAAATGCACCCTCTTTGACGAGCAAGTTCTCAATCACCCCATTTGTCGTAACTATAGAATTGTCTGCCAATTGCAGACCCATCTTCACAGGGGTCGGCGCACCAATGCCCAATCTCTGAAATAGAGACAATGACATTAGATTAATACTCGCGCCCAAATCACAGAGACCATGTGTATGATATCCACCTCCAAGAGTGCAGCCTAAGATGACACTGCCTGGATCTCTCATCTTGGGAATGTCTCTTTGTATGACAGTGCTACACGTCTCTGTTAGCTTTACCGTTGCATAGGGTTCTATGCTCTTCTTCCCCCATAGGATTTCCTTCAAGAATTTCTTATACCTGGGCATCTGAGCAAGTGCTTCTACAAGAGGAATGTTGATATGCAATTGTTTAAATATATCCATAAATCTCCGAAAGTGTTCCTCATCATTCCTCCTTGTTGTCGCCGGATATGGAATTCGTGACTCATAAGTAGCCGGATCCGGAGTGCTCTTGGACTCTTCTTTCTCAACCGTGTCCTTTGATTGGGGACTCACGGCCTTGGGAAACTCTTCACCCAATTCCTTCTCTCTAGCTTTTGTAGCTTGAGCTCTCGCATGGCTAGGATATGGAGGATCCTGAGTAGTCACACCACTGCGAGTAGTAATAGCTTTGAGCTGCTCAGTAGGAAGAATGGTATTGGAAGGAAGCATACCTGGCGGAAATTTAGCATTCTGATTGGCAATCTGCCCAATCTGAGTCTCGTGGCTCTTTATTGTTGCTTGTATTGAGACAATCGTGCTCTCCATCCTATCTTGATTAGATAGTAACTTTCTCAATAAGGCATTTTTCTCTTGCTCTTCTGGTTGCTGAGCCTGTTGCTGTTGAAATTTCCCTTGAGCTTGATACTGAGAATTCGGCTGCTGTCCAGGCGCATATAACCCATTGTTAGGGTTGGCATAGCTAAAGTTGGGGTGATTGCGGTTGTTGGGATGATAAGTGTTAGTCCACTGCTGCTGTCGTGGTGGACCCATGTAATTCACATCTTCAATGGAGCCATATCCCTGATTCTCATCCGCGAGTAACTCACCCATGGGCTTCACTTGTGATGGAGGTTGCATGTTGTGAAATGCTGAGGTCATGGATTCCAGCTTTTGCTCCATAGACTCAATCTTGTTGACAAAGGATGCATCCCCCGGTTTGGAGTACCTACGAGTTTCAGCTCGTGTAGTCTCCCTCTTCGACACGTTATTCAGCAGATCTTGAGCTCGTTGTGCCCCAAGCCCCATAAAATTTCCTCCAGCTAGCATATCCAACTAATCAGCTGTCTCCTTGTCCAGTGCAGTGTAGAAATAATGGAAGCGCTTGTGCCATGGCTCCCCATGATTCGGACATCTACGGAGAATTTGGCTGAACTTCCTCCAAGCATCTCCCAATGAGCTGTTTTCTTCCTGAGCAAAATTTGCAATTTCTGCCATCTGCTGAGCAACTCTGGATGGTGGAAAATACTTCCTCAGAAACTCATGGCAACAATCAGCCCATGTCACTATGCTCCCAGCCGGTAGTTCCATCATCCACTTCTTGGCTTTTCCAGATAAAGAGAAGGGAAATAACAAGAGCTTAACCGTTTCGCCTGGCACTCGTTGGTCGTGAAAGGTTGATGTAATCTGATCAAATACCAGTAGATTGTGGTTGGGATCATCTCCTGGAGCTCCGTTGAATGCACACTCATCACGAACCATATTGATCATATGTTGGCGCAGCTCGAAGTGTTGGGCATTGATCTGTGGCCTGACAATAGTTGGTTGGTAACAAGCTGGAGTAGTCCTGAAATAATCCACCATAGGACGTTCTTCAACCTCAGCGTTTTCAACCTGTGATGCCACCTCCTGTGCATTATTTCCCCCATTATTATTGTTACCTCCATTGTTGTTATTGCCCCCATCGTTCCTATTGCCACCTTTGTTTCTACCATTAACTCCTCCATTGTTTCTATCAACTATCTCCGCACCATGGAGTTGTTGTGGATTTGGAGGGTTCATGCGATCAATCATCGCCTGCATCTCAGCCATTTGAGCCCTAAGTTGCTCAGTTTCCCTTGCTCGATTTGCTGCATCTTCCACAGCTGCAGCTCTAGCTGCTTCTGCATCTTCGAGGCCTTTTCAGAACCTCTCAAACTCAGCTCTAGTTTGCTCGTCCATCTGAACTGAATTTGCTTTCCTCTTGTCTCTACTCTGTGCTCGCAATAAGGATTCCGGGTCTTCAAGTGTTGGATGCAAAGGCTCGTTTCTAGAACGTGACATGCACCAAGTGAATCAGACCTAAAAACACGAACCACACACACAAAACAGGTGAGTAACAGATATAAACTGAAATAGTAAATCCCTAAAGAGAAAAATAATAGCTAATTTATTTGAAGTCCCCGGCAACAGCGCCAAAAACTAGACACGCTCCAACTGCAAGTGCACAGTTGTCGGTGTAGTGATAATATTCAGGAAATCCGGGTTGTCAAACCCAAGAGACTTCGTGTAAATTAACTACTAAATTTGTTCTTCGTGTGGGCAAAGCGCGTTGAGTTGTGTGTTCTAATTCTACTAATAATTAAAATAACGAGTATCTCAAATAATTCGATGAATTATTTCAAGATTAATAAGCACGAGTTGATTTGGTTGTTTCTCAAAGTTGGTCAAAATCAGGATATCTCTACGGATCACTAGGTATTTCACACTACGTTGGACTTATGTTCTACTAACACGATGAGTTTTTGTTCTAGTTAAACGAGCAATTTTATATTGAAGATGTCTCAACCAATAACTATGCTTAAACTCTCATAACTGATTCCTCTAGCCTACTCAAGTTCAAGCACGCATTACGATATTGATTCTACTCTTTGTTCTTAGCTAACTAGCAAGATTCCTCAACCCTAGATACGGCTAGTGTGTATTTCAATTTTCCGGGAAACAAACGTAGATTCCTCTATCACTCACAACCTAAAACAATCCTATTAATACGTCTACTAATAGAAAAGATAGATGAAAAGCGTAAAATACACATAACTAGACAAAACTTCATCAATTAAGCATGAATGCATGAAAGAAGATCCATAAATCACAATACGTAGTGATCAAACCCTAGTTTCCTACGAGATATCCCGATAAAAGTGTTTAGCTACTCCAAAACATGATCACAATACAAAGTTTCATGATCAAAATAGCAAAACTAGAGAAGAAATAGAGTTTGAGAAGCCAAACGAATGATCCAAAAGCTCCAAGCAAGCTCTCCTAGCTCCAAGCACGTTCCCCAACCTTAGAATACCGATAAAACCAGCCCTAACTCTCTCTAATACGTTCCCAAAGAGTTTAGAACAAGTTACAGGTAATTACAAAATAACCCAAATTGTTTCCAAAAATCTGCTGCCTACGAACATGTCCTGTGACTTGTTTCAACAAGTCCTGTGACTTGTTCCCAACACTTAGAAAATTATGCTGCATCTAACAAGTCATGTGACTTACTGTCAACAAGTCGTGTGACTTGTTGTGAGAACTTCAGCAATCTGCCCGACCTCCAACAAGTCCTGCGACCTCTGCCGACAAGTCCTGCGACTTGTTGGCAGACTTCCAGCAATCTGCTTTTGTCCAACAGGTCCTGTGGCTTGTTTCAACAAGTCGTGTGACTTGTTTCCTTAGCCAAAATCTTCAGCTTTTCTTCTCCAACTTTCTCCGTGCCATAACTTTCTCGTCCGACTTCCGTTTTAGCTCCGTGACCCGCCGTTAGAAAGCTCTTCGAGTCTACTTTCAATTGCCACCGGTCTCACATCCATCTTCATTGTAGAATGCAAAAGATCCTCAAAACATCCTTAATTTTCTCTAAAACATCCTGGAAAGGCAACTAAGCTTTTTGAAAAGCAAATAAGAACTCGTATTTTGATCCCCAACTCCGATGAATGAGATTTTTGCACCTTTGGATTCCTTTTGCGACGTAGAATTCGCCCATGTAGAGAAATCTCCGTTTCGGGACCATTTTCTCGTTTTTCTCAATTATTGCCCAAATTTGGCGAAAGCATCCAAAATGCGCCAAATTCGCCTTTTTCTTCTATTCCGAAGCTCGTTTCTTCTCTCCACTTGATTCCCGCATGCGTAATTCCTGTCAAACAACAACACGAACACTACCGCGAAGATCAAATGTGATGAATTATCAAAATCATACTCAAAACCATTAAGAAACGCCCAGATTGTACTTTAAAGCTCAAAAACATCCAAATGTGCATTTTCTTCTTATTTTGGCTCAAATCTCGGCACTTCGCACCGAAACGCACACAAACATTATAAAGTGTATATAAGATAACTCTTATTAAGGAGTTATCAACACTTAGAATGGAAAACTGTAGTGAAGTATGCAGTGAACTTCTGTGAAATGGATTGTGAGATTGATGATCTTCTTTGATGCTTTGTCAATCCAGAATTGTCTCTCACTTTTTCCTGTTTAAGTGTTGTATCTTGTTACTTCAAAAGGAGTTCCTTTTATACTTCAAAAAACTCTGCAAATCTTCACAGATTTTCAGCAACAAGATTTCCTATTTTTTAGGCAACAGACTTTGACAATCTTCTCCAACGGTTAGGAGATCACAATCTCCAGAGATAATGTTGTGATATTGTATTTGAATATCTTGGGAATCTGTCATAATGGTGAGATTTAACACAGAATCATCTTCTCAGTTATTTCCTTTCTCTGCTCAAAAACAGTTTAGGAAATAATCCCTGCAAATTAGGAAATAAAATTCCCTGCAAAATCCAAGTCAGGCAGATGATATTCTATGTTCAAACTGTTGGAATTGTGCCCTAGAGGCAATCAATTAATTGTGACATTTATGGATTTACGATTCATTATGTTATCGATATAGATATATGTTAACATGAATGAAGTCCTTAGAATATAAGTGTTATATTCTTAAATATCCCTAGTCGATTATAATGATTAATAGGACAATCATCTATAGACTAGTATGGGGTTGGATTGATATGGAGATATCATGATCCAACACATGGGTGTGCATTAAGGGTAATGGCGCACCGGATTGACCCATCTCCGAGAAGGCTACATACATAATATGTTAAGTCACAAGCGCTTCTCGCGGTGCAATGGTATTGTCATCCTTAGACTTGACGTCACTAGATTGTCTAGTTGTGGATTATTGTGATCTTGGTAGCGTCAAACGCTACACCGTAACTGGGTAGTTATAGACGCGTGTACTGGATACAATAAGAAGCAAGCTTAGAGATCGTATTGGACGTAGATAGAATTTGTCCCTCCCACATAACGGGAGCAAATATCCTAGGCCACTCGAGGGATAGTGCTTATAAAATGTCTGGCCAGACTCAAATAAATCAATATAGGATATTGATGTTATTTGCACGAATAAGGCTATTCCCAGGATCGAGAAACTATGGATTGGATATACGAGTGTGACTTGTATGTCTCGTGTCCAATCCGGATATTGGGACAAAGGGATGAGACAATTACTTGCACAAGGTTTGTCATGATGACTATTTTATTTGTTGGCTAGAATGGATGTCTTGCTAGAGGCCGCTCCATATTAGTAGATAGTTACTACCAACTAAATAGAGCCTATGGGGTCACACGCCATATAGGGGTGAACTAGACATGGGAAATAATTTATTAATATGATTAATTAATTAGAAGGATCAAATCGCAACAACTTGCGAACTTAGTAGGACTAATATGCAAGTTGGACTAATCCATGTATAGACATGATTAGGATTTGCCAAGGTAGCCTAATTCATGTAGAGACATGATTAGGATTAATTTGCAAATAGAACTAATCCATGTATTGACATGATAAGGACTATTTTGCAAAAGGGACTAATCCGAACTTGAGTAGGATTAGGAGAGGGGTTCTTTATGTAGAGGAAAAGGAGTTGTTGGACTATATAAAGAACACTCCTAGCTTATTTTTCTCTACACACATCTATATGATAGAGTAGGAGAGACTAAATCAAGGAGAGAGAGCAAGTCCCAAGCAAGGGCCGAACCCCCCCTTGGGACCGCCGCCCCTACCTGTCGGCCAAAAGGGAGCCGCCCCACCTTTGGCACTCCATTGTTGGCGATTTCTTCTTCCTCCTCCATTCTTCCTAGCTAGCACAAGGATTTGGAGGATCTAGATCTCACCTCTAGGTGTGGATCAACCGTAGAGACGTGACACTATTCGCGTTTGAAGTCATCAAAGGAGAACCCTAAGGTGTGTTATTGATTTCTTCCCTTACCATCGTTATGTCTCTTGACTTGTGATCCTTGGAGGGTTTTGCATGGTTAATTATTGTTTCCGTTGCGCATCCATGAATCAAAACCCTACACAAACATGTTAGAATAGTTTGTCTTTCATCATCAGATATCAGTAAATGAATCATATGAAGGATAGTTAAGAAATCAACTTAGAAGAGTTTACAGAAAAAATCCCCCCTGAGAATGTTCATATAGGTTAAGCAGTTTCAAGGCTTTGAATCCAGTTTCAAGGCCTTGATATGCTATTTTCAAGCCTGTGACAACTGATTCAAGGCTTTGAAAGCTGATTCAAGGCCTTTTGCACAACCTAATCTTACACAATCAAACCTCTGAAGAATCAGAGTGAATAAGAGCCTTTTTGCACTACAATGAGCCACTGAGTTCAACTCTCTGGCAATAAAAGAACAAGCACACAAAGAAAAGGACTAAGTAAGAAATAAACAATCCTCAACAATGGCTGCAATAGAAATGGAAGGGATAAGCATTTTCTGAGAGACCTGCTGCACCACTATTTTGCAATCAGAGAAAACACAAATTCTGGAAAGTTTTTGGATTTGGTAACGAGAAGTGCTTCTCTGACTGCTTCTGCTTCAAGAATTAATGGATTAATCTTCCCTTTTAATGTCTTGGAGTGCAGATCCAGTATATTATCATTACCATCTTTGATTACAACAGTTATGCTTTCAACATTCCTCTTCTGGTCTATTGCAGCATCAGTGAATAGATTTGCGCCATCACAAAGCTTTATCTGAGAAGAGGTAGGTGAAGGGAAAGAGGAAGCAAAAAAACATTGCGATCAGCATATTCATAGAACTTTGATAGTGCTCTAGATATCACATGACTTGCATTCCACCTAATGTTGTTGAACAAGCAATCATTTCTTTCCAACCATATTTCCCAAAAAACAGAAGTGAAGATACCCTGAATAAACATTTTGTCAGAACTATTCTATGCTTCCTTATAAACCAGATCCCACCGGTCCAGAATTGAAGTGCAGTGAGACATGCTGGAAACAAATCTTAAAGGAGACAGTTTCCAAACATAAACTGCCAAAATGCATATTTTCAATAAATGCACATCAGTCTCAACATCTTCACCACAAATTGCACATATAGGATCAAAGTTACAACCTTTGAGACCTAGAGCTGCATCACAAGGGAGGCATGATTGCAACACTCTCCACCAGAAAATTCTCACTTTAGGATGGATATTAAGACACCATATTGTGTCCCACTGATGTTTACTATTAGAACAAGAAGCTAAATCCACACCTTGGGAAAATTTCATTTGATTCCCTACAAACTTAGAACATGACCTTGTAGTGAATGCACCACTAGCAGAAAAAGGCCAAACTCTATTGTCTGAACACTGTAATGAGCCCACAGGCAAAGAGAGAATAAAAGCAGATTCCTCATCATTAAATAAACCCCTGATCAGATCATCATTCCTGCACCTGTTATAAAAATCAATAAGCTCTGATTAAAATTTAATAGAGCATTGAGGAACTTTCTTTGACTCAACAAAAAAGTTGCTAGATCTAGGCAACCATGGATCCTCCCAATTCTTTATTTCGGAACCATTACCCAGATTCCATATCCATCCTTTTTTAATAACTTTCCTCCCCTCAATAATACCTCACCAAGTCCAAGAACAAACATTGGGAATAATGGCATTCCAAAAATCACTGTGCGGGAAGAACTTTTCTTTGAATACTTTAGCAAAAAGAGACGAGCAATCATCGACAAGCCTCCAAGCTTGCCTAGTAAGAAGGGAAAGATTAAAACAATGAATGTCCTTGAAGCATAAACCACCTTCAGCTTTATCATCGCATAAATTACTCCAACTACTCCAATGAATTTTAGAACCATTATGATCTTTGCTTCCCTACCAGAAATTATCCATAAGAGAGTTAATTTCATTGCATAAACCTTTAGGAAGGAGAAACACAGTCATAGCATAAGTAGGCTGAGATAAGAGGTCAGATTTAAGGAGTACCTCTCTACCACCAGAGCTAAGAAAGGACTCTTTCCACCCCTTCAATCTATTTTCAATTTTTTCTTTCAAAAACTTCAAAGTTCGACATTTTGACTTTCCCAGGAACGATGGTAAACCCATGTAGGAGCTGTCCTTGAAGTCTTTAGTAATATTCAAAAGATATTGAATGAATCCTTTCAGAAGAGTGCTAGTATTTGGGCAGAAGAAACACTGAGATTTTTCTCTGTTGACTACTTGACCAGAAGCAACCTCATAAATTTAAGAACCACATTAATGCCACTACAATCAGCTAGAGTGGATCTGCAAAAAAGAATGGAATCATCTGCAAAAAGCAGATGACTAACAAAAGGTGAACTTCTAGCAATTTTTATCCCAGAAAACCACTTTTTATCTTCAAAATGCCTCAGAGTAGCTGACAGACCTTCAGCACACAAAACAAAGAGGAAAGGAAACAGGGGATTGCCTTGTTGAATACCTCTAGTAGGAATGATCAAGTCACTAAAATTTCCATTCACCATGATTTTGAAGCTCACTGATTTGACACATTCCATAATCCACTTCACCCATCTGCTATGAAATCCCATTTTTTTCTAGAACCTCTTCTAGATAATTCCATCTGAATTTGTCAAAGGCTTTAAGCATGTCTAAATTGATAGCCATCCAACCAACCCCACCCTTCTTTTAATTTTTGAGCCAGTGGATGATTTCTTGTGCAATCAGAATATTGTCACTTATCAGCCTGTTTTGCACAAAGCCACTCTGGTTTTCAGAGACAAGCTTATCCATCAAAGGAGCTAATATGTTAGCCAATGTTTTGGAGAGGATTATATATAATATGGAGCATAGACTAATTGGTTTATAGTCTTTAACAATTGTAGGATTGCTTACTTTGGTAAGGAGAGCAATGTGGGTGATGTTGACACATTTGAGAAGCTTTCCATTTTTGTGGAAGTCATGAATAGCCTCAAAAATATATTTCCCAACGATGTCCCAATGGGCCTGAAAGAACCTTGATGTAAATCCATCGAAGCCATGGCTTTAACAGGAGCCAAATCAAAACAGGCTTCCTTGGTTTCCTCATTAGTGGAGGGAGCAATTAGAGACTGATTCATCTCATGAGTGACTCTCCTTTTAATGTTTCTCGTAATTGGCTTGGTATCACCAAAAGAATTATCAGAAAAAAGATCAGAATAGAAATGATGAAACTCCCTGGAGATATACTCCTCTTTCTCTACCCATTTTCCACTATGAGAGAAGACTTCAGAAATTGCATTCCTCTTTTTTCTATTATTAACTATTTCATGGAAGTAAGAGGTGTTCTTATCTCCAACAGCTAGCCAGCTTTTCCTTGAATTTTCTCTCCAAAGTTTCTCTTCTTCATCCCACAATACATTGAGTTGAGATTCTGTCACATGGAGCTCATCAACATCAGCTTCAAGACCCATGTTTCTTAACGCAACAACCTTATGTCCAAGCTCTTTGACACTAGAAAGAAGCCCCCTATCAATTATTTTACTCCAATTTCTAATGTTCTGCCTACATTTCTTCAACTTGGACTTAACTTTGAACATAGGAGTGCCACTAATATTGGAATCCCAACAACATGCAACCACCTCCTTCAAAACTTCACATTTAATACATCTTGAGTCAAAACAGAACGGCCTGTTCTTGAAGGGGAGAGGATGAGGATGAGTCTCAAGAAGAAGTGCTCTGTGATCAGATCCAGAAAAAGCAACATGGTTAATTTTAGCTTTAGGGAAGGTGTTGGACCAAGATATAGAAGCCAAGGCTCCGCTGATTCTTTCTTCTATTCCATGACTCCCTCCTCTTTTGTTCCACCACGTAAATGGGTAGCCTTCAAAGACCAAATCAACCAAATCATTCTTCTCGATGAACTCACGAAGCAATCTACAAGATTGAACAGTTCTGGAACTTCCTCCTCTCTTCTCACGGGGATCCAATAAGTCATTGAAGTCTCCCCAAATAAGGATATTAGAGTTAAAACTAGTGATGTAAGAGGATATTAAACACAACTGCTTCTCTCTGACATGATCATCAGTACTTAAATAGATAAAAATAACTTGAAAAACAAAGCCATTGCAATTTAGTTCAATGTGAATAAAAAGGGAAGAGTATTTGAGTATTCTTACTCCAATATACCTGGACCAAAGAACACCCAAACCTCCTGAAAATACAATTTCATCAACCCAGAAACTGCAACTTGGATTTCTTCTGTAGTACTAATTAGCCATGAAAGAACTGTTATGCTTGGTCTCACTGAGGAAACACACTTCAGGAGAAAGAAGACGTGTCATCTTCTTGAATTGTTGAATTGTCAACAATTCCAAGCATTGAGTTTCATGGCTGATGGTGGGACAGTTAGGGCTTGTCACCTCCACCCGTTCATCGTTTACAAAGAAATCATTGCACCTCTTCTTTTCACCATCAATTAATCCACATACATCATGTTCGATCTCCATATCTATAGCTTCATCCTTCCTTTTCTGCCCTTTCCGCTTGTCCTTCACATTTTCAGTGGATTTATTAAACATACCTTTCTGTCTTGCTAATCTCTTTCACTTCGTTCTTTTTCTCCCCTTGCGCTTCGATAGATGGTTTCTTGATCTCTCCATTCGTTCGAGAACCGACTGATGATGATTCTGAAGAGCTTCCATCTTTAGATTGGGAATTAGGATTAGTTGCCATTGAAGGAGTAGTGCAGCGATTCAGGGTTTCAGAATCTGAGTCCTTAATAAAACCATCACCAATGAAGGCTCCAGGTTGGACTTTGGGCTCCAAATTGACATTGGACTTGGATCATGGACAGAACCCGTATACAAAAGAGCATGGGCTAGAATTTCTTCAGAGACTAAGCCCAAAGCATCGACTGGCCTAATATCAGTTTGATTAGTGAAAAGGCCCAAGGTGAATTCCTAAAGTTTAAGTCTTCCTGCCTCCAGCTCCTTGTCCACTGCATTGGGAAGGAAAGCTTCATTAATTTCTTCTTGCACAACAACTTGAATGCCAGCCACCTCGGCATATTCTTTTTGTCTTTTACCATCCCCATGGAACAATAAGTACAAAGTTGAATGTTTCTCGCTCGATTCGTGAAGGTCAATCGACGCCGGAGCATCAGAATTCACCGTCGCCGGAACACCGGAAACTTGAGTATTGTCGCCGGCCAAAATTTTATTTGCAGAAGCAGAGCCTGAAAACCAGAGAATTGCTGGCAGCGAAGCCTTGACATCTTTCCCAAAACTAGTGCTTCGATGCACTCCCGCTGAAACTTCTTGCTTTTTCTTATCACAGTGGAACTCATCATGTTCCAAACGTCCACAATATTCACAGCGCAGGGGAAGCCTTTCACACTTGAATTTAACGACAAAGCTTTCCTTAGCTGAGACCTTAACCTTTGAACTCTTCTTCAGCGAATTTTTTATATCTATGACAACTTTTATTCTAGCAAATCTCCCCTCCGGCGAGGCTCTCCTTGGAATCTTGACTTCTAACAACTCGCCAAGCTGCCCTTCGATGTCCCTGATTACATTTTCCAAGAAATATAGAGGGGGTGTCTCCCACAATTGAATCCACAAAGGATATGAAGAAAATGCAACTTCATCAATGTACTTTTTTGGATTCTATTTGGAAAGGAGAAGTAGCTGATTGTTAAAACTCCAGGGGAGCCATTCTGGGCTCGATCCAGAATTTCGCCATTTCTGAAATAGAATCTAAACAGCCCCTTTTTAATTTCTACGACTGAATAACCCTCCAGCCGCCCCAAACGGTGGCTAGAGTGTTATGAAGTTCGGTAAGATGGACTGTTTTGTGAGTCAGAATCTTTCCGATGAGACTGTTTTCATATTACGAAATTCTTTCCGAGATGATACCTCCATCAGCACTAAGTTGAGCTCCTCCTCTTCTTCATCAGAAAGATCACCCGGTTAGCTAACTCTAGCTCCCCGCCATTATGCGTTTCACCTTCTTTATTTGGTGCATCAATGGTTGACATGATTGAGAATCAAGAAGAAAAAAAAAGGAAGTCTGACCGTAGAAGCAGTGAAACGAAAGAGAACTCTTGCAAACAAGAGACCAACGCATGCTTGGTGCATGAAACTTTCTCTCTCTAAGGGGAGAGACTCATTCACAGAGAGAGTTAACTTGTTTGAAAAAGTAACCTAAAATATTTGAATTTTTTATTTTTGATAAAAACTTGTTTAACCATTCAATTTGTGATTATGTTTAAATTAATTACACTTCTTAACCTTAACTGGGGTCAACAAGTTCCATAAATGAATAAGAGAGTGCTCCGGCGAAAGTTAATCGGTCCTGTATTCCTTTAGAAACAACAAATACTCCAGATTCATTGATGGATGTTGAAGAGCCACCAAAGGCGATGGTGGAACTTGAGCTTGAAGATGATGGCAAGGTGGATCTAGATCTACCTAACAAATATTTTTTTGGAAAGATTATTGCAAGGAGGGAGGTGAGAATCCAATCGGTCGTCTCTGTTTTCAGTAGAATCTGGAAACTGGAAGAAAGCTTCACCGTAGCAGCGAGAGGAGATAACGTGTTCTCTTTCCTCTTTGACGATGAGGAGGATTGTAGAAGGGTCAGAGAAGGTGCGCCATGGTTCCTCCTCAATAGCCTGATGGTACTGAAGGATTTTGTCCCAGAAACAGACCCAAGAACCCTGAGTTACACGTAAAAACCCCATTATGGGTTCAAATCCAGGGACTTCCAATGGAAAAAATGACGGATATAAATGGTACTAAAATTGGGGACGTCATAGGTAGCTTCCTGGAGATGGATCTTGGAGTGGAATCGGAGAGGCTCAATGCTCCTCTGATGCGTATTAGAGTGGAGATAGATATTGATGAGCCTCTGAATCAGGGATTTGCCATGAAATTCAAAGGAGGGGCGGCTTGTGGATTCCATTTCGATATGAGAAGCTGGGGGATTTATGTTACCGGTGTGGTAGGTTTGGCCATGAGAAGGTGGAATGCAGGTTTGTCTCCCAGAAACGAAGCCTGGACTCCGGCTATGGAGGCCATATGAAAGCGCCGGAGTTGAAGAATAGGCCTCCAAAGCGATCGAATAAAAAGTGGGTGGTGGAAGAGAAGAGAAGTAAAAGACTTGAGCAGATCCAGCTCAGAAGGGATTCGACTATCGGAAATTCCATAGACTCCGGTGAAGGGAAAAGGGCTACAGAGAAGGAGGCGGCGCGTGGTCCCACGCAGAAGGAGTGCGATGACGTGGAGGAAATCTCGGAGAAGGACAGCTGGAAAGATTGTACAAAGATTTGAAGGAAGGCAAGCCAATGGAAATTGCAGAACCTGGACAGCTGTTCTATCTACAACTGTAACCGCAAAAACGAAGGAGCTAGGAAGGTAATCTCCATCGACGAAATCGATTTAGCGGGAAGAGTAGAGGAAGGACAAGGTGAGCCCGTGATTGTTGAGCAGCCGCCTGACCTAAATACTAATGGTAGTGGGCCTGGTGCAGAAGCCCAAGCCAATAGCCTTTTAACAACCAATGGGCCTGCAGAAGTAGCCCAACTCGCTAAAAGGCCCACTCTCTCAGATGGCATTGATCCCTCTACTGCAACAAGGCATGTTGGTGGAATAAGGCTGAGGGAGACCCAAGGCTTAGATGCGTCAAAACAGGTAGCAAGAGAGGGCTCCTCTGGTTCTACTGTAGACTCTCTAGACATGGATGAATTCAAGAAAGAGACGAGAAGGATGGTTATCAACCAACTCCCAGCAGAAGATCTCAGGGTGAAGATGCAGCTGAAACGAGAATTCCAGAAAGTAATGCTGCCGGAATTACCTAGAAAAAAAGGCAGATTTTTGGAGATGGACCGGTGAAGATGGTTCAGGAAAGGCTCTTAGAGGTCATTGAGGAAGAAAATTTTGATTCAGAGTCTAATGAAATCATGGTTACACAGAGATTGGTAGAAGCAAGGAAGTTCTTTATTCGAGGAGAGGATGGCAGATTCAGACGTGCTAAGCCAAGACAGGAAGACTTCATTGTAAGAGAGGAGGTTTCAGGGGGCATTTGTTCCTATTCTACAGCTGAGGAGGCGGGCCTTATCACGCCCCCAAAGTGGCCATGGGAGGCCTCGTTTGGAATTGCCGGGGGTTGGGACATACCTCAGCAATTCGACAAGTCAAGTCTCTAATAAGGCAGGAAGACTATGACTGGGTATTCCTATTAGAAACTAAGGTACAGTCATCGAAAATTCTCCTTTACTTCAAAAAATAGGATTTTATTATGTGCATTGTGTGCAAGCTGTGGGTAAAAGTGGTGGTCTTATATTTGCTAGTAGAAGTAAAGACGTGACTGAAGTGGTTTTCTCGGATAATAGACTGATTTGTGTTTTAGTTTCGGATGTTGTGACTGGTAACTCCTTGCTCCTTCAGTGCATTTATGCTCCCTGTCATAAATGAAGGAGACACAACCTATGTAAGGATCTTCAGCAGATCAATGATTGGTTTCAACTTCCTTTCATTGTTATAGGAGACATGAATGAGGTCATTAACCAGAAAGATAAAGCAGGAGGTAGGCATGTGTCTAGCTCTAAACTCTCGGGATTGGCAAATTTTTTCTTTGAGGAGGGACTTATTTATGTTGGTTTCATTGGTCCTCAATACACATGGAGTAATGGATGGCAAGAAGGACGGATCATTAAACAATGGCTTGATAGAGGCTTTGCTACATCTGAATGGCTTCAGCTTTTCCCAAAGGCAAAGATTCTCCACAAAGGGGTAGGTACCTCTGATCATCTGGCTTTGTCTCTTAATTTGAACTTTGATAAGAACACCCCTAAGAGGCCATTCAGATTTATCGATGCCTGGGTAAGAGATGATTCTAGTAGAGATGTGGTTATAGTTCTTGGAATTAAATGCCCTTTCCCCCTCTTAGTAACTAGAACAAAAAGTTGAGAAGGACAAAGGAAGCCTTAAAGAAATGGAATGGGAACACTTTCGGCCACATTGATACCTCTATCAGAGAGGTGTAGAAACAACTGGAAGGGATCTACAATAGTGATAAGGGGGACCTAAGTGGTAAGGAAAGGATTCTCAAGTTGCAACTCTGGGAACTGTTAAGCAGACAAGAAATTATTTGGAGGCAGAAATCAAGAGTTATATGGCTTAAAGATGGCGATTCATTTCATATTTCTTCTTCTACTAGAGGAAGAAGGAACTGTATTGACTCTCTGAAACTAGATGATAACTCATGGACAACAATAAAGGAAGTTATTCCTGATCAGTTCTGCTCTTTCTACAAAAAGCTCTTTACAAGCAACAGTGAAACTATTGATGAATGGGGTAAGGAGCTGTTTCCAGAAGCGTTGTGTGACAGTGACCATCTCCAGCTGTGTGAGATTCCTTCTTGTGATGAGATAAGGGATACGTTGTTCATGATGGGAAACACTAAGGCTCATGGCCCTGATGGCCTTCCTGTGCTATTCAACAAGCATTACTGGAGTACCGTGGGTTCTGCTCTAGTCCAAAGTTTCTTTATCTCCAGTACTATGCCCCCTAATCTGAATTCCACCTTCCTAGCCCTTATCCCAAAGGTTAACAGTGCTGCAAAGGTCCACCAGTTTAAACCTGTAGGGCTTTGCAATGTGCCTTACAAAGTGATTGCTAAAATTTTGTCCAACAGAATTAAGCCCCTTCTCAATAAACCTATAGCCCCAAATCAAGCTGCCTTTGTTCCTGGGAGAGTTATCCATGACAACACTATTATCATCGATGAAGTACTACACACCATGGGGAAGAAGAGAGGTAAAGGGGGTCTTATGGCCATAAAACTTTATATGGAGAAGGCCTATGATAGACTTGAGTGGTCTTTTGTGATAAAGGTCCTTCAATGGTGTAATTTCACTCCTATCTTTGTCAAGTGGATTCAAGAATGTATCTCTATAGTCAAGATGTCCGTTCTTGTCGATGGCTGTCCTAAGGATTTCGTCCAACCTCAGAGAGGTATCAGACAAGGTGATCCCTTATCTCCCTCCTTGTTTGTGCTATGCAATGAAGTATTGTCCAGAATTATTAGTTTCATCACAAGTCAAGGGTGGTCCAAAGTGTAGGGTTTTGATTCATGGATCGCGCAAACGGAAGCATAATCAAACAAATAACCATGCAAAACCCTCCAAGGATCACAAGTCTAGATGCATAACGATAGTGAAGGTAAGAAATCATAAACACACCTTTGGGTTCTCCTTGATGAATTCAAACGCGAATAGTGTCACGTTCTCTATAGTTGATCCACGCCTAGAGTTGCTCCTAGAACTCCCAAACTCCTTGGTTCTAGCCCGGAATAAGAGGAGGGTGAAGGAATCACGCAAAACGAGACAAAAAGAGGGGCTCGGCCCTCTTTTGGCCGACGGGGTGAGGGGGCGGCGGCAAGGGTCGGGTTCGGCCCTTGTTGCTTGCTCTCTCTCTCCTTTGTTCTCTCCCACTCTTGTTATGATCACTAATGAGCATAAGTTATGAGGAAGGAAGGAAGGAAGGAGGGTCCTTTATATAGTCCAACAACTCCTTGTTAACTACCTAAAGGACTTATTCTAGTCCTACTAGAATTCAATTTAGTCCCTTCCTTGCAAATTAGTCCCTACTAAGTTTGCAAGGGTTTGCAAAGTGATCCTTATAATTAATTAATCCAATTAATTAATTCCCAAATCTAGTACAACTCTATATAGCGTGTGACCCCATAGGTTCTATCTAGTTGGTAGCAACTATTTGCTAATATGGAGTGGTTTCTAGCAAAACATCCATTCTAACCAACTAATAGAATAGTCATCTAGACAACCTTGTACAAGTAATTGTCTCATCCCTTTGCCTCCATATCCGGATTGGACACGAGACATACAAGTCACACTCGTATATCCAATCCATAGTTTCTCGATCTATGGGATAGCCTTATTCGTGCAAATAACATCAATATCCCATATTGATTTATTTGAGTCTGGCCAGACATTCTATAAGCACTATCCTTCGAGTGGCCTAGGATATCTACTCCCGTTATGTGGGAGGGGCAAATCCTCTCTACGTCCACTACGATCTCTAAGCTTGCTTCTCATTGTATCCAGTACACGCATTTATAACTACCCAGTTACGGTGTAGCGTTTAACGCTACCAAGATCACAATGATCCACAACTAGAATATCTAGTGACTTCAAGTCTTAGGATGACAATACCATTGCACCCGAGAAGCACTTGTGACTCAACATAACATGTATGTAGCCTTCTCGGTGATGGGTCAATCCAGTGCAACATTCCGTACTGCACACCTATGTGTTGGATCGTGATATCTCCATATCAATCCAACCCCATACTAGTCTATAGATGATTGTCCCATTAATCATTATACTTGACTAGGGATATTTAAGATAAACAACACGATTGTAAATCTAAGGACTTCATTATATTAAATATCCAATAAATAATAAATGAATTTTCTAGCCATATACAAATTCATACTAAACTAGATTGCCTCTAGGGCATCTATTCCAACAGTCTCCCACTTGCACTAGAGCCAATCTGGCGCATCTCGTATGCCCATACTCCTAGTGTGCCCTTCATGCTTCCACTGCGTGGGAGGCTTTGTAAGCGGGTCTGACAGATTATCATCTGTAGGAATCTTGCATATCCGAACGTCTCCTCTATCGATAATATCTCGAATCAGATGAAACTTCCTGAGCACGTGCTTGGACTTCTGGTGCGATCTGGGTTCCTTTGATTGCGATCGCCCCAGTGTTGTCACAGAACAACTCCACTGGATCCGCAATGCTAGGGACCACACCAAGTTCAGAAACAAACTTTCTGATCCAAACAGCCTCCTTTGCTGCGCCATTTGCAGCAATGTACTCAGCCTCTGTTGTAGAATCAGCTACCGTCTCTTGCTTGGAACTCTTCCAGCTCACCGCTGCTCCATTCAGGCAAAACACATATCCCGACTGTGACCTAAAGTCATCTCTGTCAGTTTGGAAGCTTGCATCAGTGTAACCCCTTACACGCAACTCTTCCTCACCGCCAAACATCAAGAAAGCATCCTTAGTTCTTCTCAAGTACTTTAGGATGTTCTTGACAGCAATCCAGTGACTCTCACCCGGATTGGATTGGTATCTGCTTGTCATACTCAAGGCATATGACACATCTGGTCTAGTACATAACATGGCGTACATGATAGATCCTATGGCCGAGGCATAGGGAATCCTACTCATGCGTTCCTTCTCAATCTCATTGGAAGGACAACCACTCTTCGAAAGAGTGATTCCATGTGACATGGGCAAGAATCCCTTCTTGGAATCTTGCATGTAGAACCGCTTCAACACCTTGTCAATATATGTACTTTGACTTAGGCCTAGCAACCTTCTAGATCTATCTCTATAGATCTTTATACCGAGTATATAGGCTGCTTCCCCTAAGTCCTTCATTGAGAAACACTTTCCTAGCCAATCTTTCACAGATTGCAGCATGGGAATGTCGTTTCCAATGAGTAGTATGTCATCTACATACAAGACCAGAAAAGCTACAGAGCTCCCACTAACTTTCTTGTAGACACAAGACTCATCTTCGTTTCTGATGAAGCCAAACTCTTTGACCACTTCATCAAAACGTCGATTCCAACTCCTAGAAGCTTGCTTCAATCCATAAATGGATCGTTGCAGCTTACAGACTTTGTTGGCTTGCTTTGGATCCTCAAAACCCTCCGGCTGTATCATATACACGTCCTCGAGGAGATTCCCATAAAGGAATGCTGTTTTGACATCCATCTGCCAAATCTCATAGTCGTAGTATGCTGCAATTGCAAGTAGGATTCGGATGGATTTGGTCATAGCGACTGGTGAAAAGGTTTCATCATAGTCAATACCATGAATCTGTCTGAATCCTTTAGCCACCAATCGGCCCTTATAGGTAATCACATTACCATCCATGTCGATCTTCTTCTTGAAGACCCACTTGCACCCTATGGGCCGTGCCCCATCGGGTGGTTCCACCAAAGTCCATACTTTGTTGGTATACATGGATTCCATCTCGGATCTCATGGCTTCAAGCCACTTCTGCGAGTCTGGGCCACTCATGGCCTCCTCATAGGTAGTAGGCTCATCATCTATGAGCATCGTGTCACCGGAATCAGTTACGAGAAGTCCGTACCTCTCGGGTTCCTGGCGCACTCTACTAGATCTACGAAGCTCTTGTGTTACCTGAACAGGTGGCTCCACAACTGCTTGTGATTCCTGTTCATGTTCCATAATCGGTTCAGTGATTTGTGGTTCTTGAATTTCTTCAAGTTCTACATTCCTCCCACTTGCTTCTTTAGAGACAAACTCTCTTTCTAGAAACACGCCGGTCCGAGCAACAAACACTTTGTTCTCGGTTGGATTGTAGAAGTAGTATCCCTTAGTTTCCTTAGGGTACCCCACAAATTTACACTTATCCGATTTAGGCCCTAGCTTGTCTGATTGTAAACGTTTTACATAGACATCGCAGCCCCAAATCCTCATGAACGATAGTGTGGGACGCCTCCCACTCCACATCTCATATGGTGTCTTCATGACTGATTTAGATGGAACACGGTTAATGGTGAAAGCTGCACTTAATAGAGCGTAGCCCCAAAATGATAATGGAAGATCGGTTTGACACATCATAGACCGAACCATATCCAATAGGGTTCGATTCCTCCTCTCGGACACGCCATTCCATTGTGGCGTTCCGGGTGGGGTGAGTTGGGACACGATCCCACACTCTCTAAGATAGTCGTCAAACTCTTGGCTCAAGTATTCTCCTCCACGATCCGATCGTAGAGCCTTGATACTTTTGCCAAGTTGCTTCTCCACTTCATTCTTGAATTCTTTGAACACTTCAAAGGATTCGGATTTTGCCCTCATAAGGTACACAAATCCATATCTACTGTAATCATCAGTAAATGTAATGAAGTAGACATAACCACCCCTGGCAGGCGTGGCAAATGGCCCACACACATCGGTATGTATGAGCGCCAATTGCTCACTAGTCCTCTCACCTTTCTTATTGAAAGGGGACTTTGTCATTTTTCCCAATAAACAAGCCTCACATGTCTCGTATGATTCAAAATCAAATGAGTCTAGTAATCCATCCTTATGGAGTCTAGATACACGTTTCTCATTTATGTGGCCTAAACGACAATGCCATAAATAAGCAGGATTTAAATCATTTATTTTAATCCGCTTGGTATTAATGTTGTAGACAGGATTGCTTAGATCAAGGACATAAAGTCCATTAAATAATTGCGCACTAAAATAGTGAATACTATTCAAATAAAAGGAACAACAATTGTTCTTTATTGAAATAATAAAACCTTCCTTGTCCAAACAAGAAATAGAAATAATGTTTCTGCTCATTGCAGGCACAAAATAGCAATTATTTAATTCTAAAACTAATCCTGAAGGCAGAGATAGCTCGCACACGCCTATGGCCAACGCAGCAACCTTTGCTCCATTCCCAACGCGCAGATCTACCTCCCCTTTAGCCAATCTTTTACTTCTCTTTAGATCCTGCATATTTCGACAAATATGAGATCCACATCCAGTATCTAATACCCATGATGTAGAGACAGTTAAATTGACATCTACAACAAAAATACCTAGTGGTGGTGGAATCACTATTCCAAGCCTCTTGTCCTCCAGATATTTTGGGCAGTTCCTCCTCCAGTGTCCAGGTTGACTGCAGTAGTGACACTCACCCTTAGTCACGACCTTGGCAATGCTACCAACAGGCTTAAGGGCTTGTTCCTTGGTCTTGGCAATGACTTGCCTTTGCCCTTGGAGGAAGAGGCAAACTTTTTGCCCTTTCCTTTATGCACCATCATAATGGCCTTGCCCTTACCCTTGTTGATGCTCTGTTCAGCCGTCCTCATTATGTTGAGTAAATCTGGCAGTGGTTTAACGATCTCGTTCATGTTATAGTTCATAATGAACTGTCCATAACTCTCGGGGAAACGATTGCAACACGAGATCGGTTGCCAACTCTTGGCCGACCGGGAACCCTAGCCGGGCGAGATTCTCCAAGTACCCGATCATTCGGAGTACATGGGGTCCCACCGGGTTCCCTTCTGCCAGATGACATTTGAACAGTGCCTTTGAGACCTCATACCTCTCTACCCTCGCCTGCTCTTGGAAGAGCTGCTTTAGATGTTCGATCATATCGACAGCATTCATGTTCTCATGTTGCTTCTGAAGCTCAGAGGTCATGGTGCAAAGCATTAGGCAGGCCGCATCATTAGCGTCATCAACACGCTTTTGATACGCCTTTAAGGCAACAGGTATCTGGTTCTCTGGACCTTCTGGAACATGCTCCTCTATTGCGTACAGTTTCTTCTCTTGCTTGAGAACAATTCTCAAGTTTCTGTACCAATCAAGAAAGTTGGTTCCAGAGAGCTTGTCCTTCTCAAGGACAGATCGTAGGGAATGTTGTGAACTCGATGAGTTGTTTGCCATTTGGAATTCTACAAAAGGAAAATACGCAAGTTTTAGTATTTGTGAATTTTTGACTATATTTAATAATGGCTAGTTTATTAAATATAGCTCCCACTATTTTTCTACGGATTAATAGCCCTCAAGATATTAATGCGGAAAATATCATTATATTTTCTAGTGGGCCAAGATCCATCTTTTCATCTCCTTATGAGCTTGCTTTGGCAAGTCACCCATAATTTGACTACTTCTAGGTAGGAACAATTTCCAATTGCATCCCATAAGCAACTCTTGGTTCAATCGGGCAAATAACTCCTTATTTATCCATCCTTATGGATAATCCCAATTGATTGCCTCTAGGTTTCTTAATCAAATTAATAGCCTAGTTGTGTTCAACCTCTTATCTAAACAATTTCACATTGTTACGTGCCATCGCATTCCATCATTATGAACCAAGTCGCCATGCTTTGGCACGCACGAACTTGATAAATAATGATGATAATGAGTGTTTAAATAACGAGAAGGCAAGAACACAATATTTGAATTTTTAGGGATTTTCAAATTCAATTATTTAATTGTTTTGTTGATCAATATCAACTAATCTATCTATTTGAGTTTGGGCACAACTCCAAATAATAGATCCGGGTTGTCTAATTATCTTATTATCCTAATTGCATGCATCATCCATACACCAACCACACAAATAATAAGACAATAAATAAACAACCACAAAACAGAAATTAAACATGACGTGGATATGGCCTTTTCTAGACTAAGATAATTCCAAGCCAATGGAATTATCTATGAACCCTAAGCAAACACATCTCCATGCGTCTTGATCCTTTTGGTCCATCCTTCATAGTCATGTGGTATGCTCCATGCTCCATGCTCCATCTTTTGTGGCTCCTTTGGCTTTGGGCTTCTTTTTCTCCAATCTTGGCTAACAATCTACTTTATCTAGCACTAACTAATATCTATACTAAATAAAATAAATCTCACAAGTTGAGAAAAAAATTGGCACGCAGGCCATAAAACCCTAATTAATTATTACAATTAATTGATCAGCTCGCAGGCCGTAAAACCAAACCACAAAATTAAACATCCACATCAAACCACATCCTAAGGCCATATCCAATCACCATGCGATTTGCACATAAACAGTTAAAATCCAATTTTAACGCGCTTGGTCAATTTTAATTGATTTTAGGATTTCTAGGGTTAAAACGGTCCATGGGCCCAACAATCCAATTGCCCGGGCCCAATAAAGTGAACCACAAGGCCCTAGGGCCGGCCCGGCCCAAAACCCGCAAGCTAGGCCCGCGGGTTAGGGCCGCCCGGCCCCTTAGGGCGGCCAATCTTGGGCGGCAAGCAAGGGGGCGGTCCCCTAGGGGGGCGAACCTCCTCTTGGGAGTTGTTTCCAAAACAACTCCCTTGCTTGGAGCCCAAGTTTGGTTGTTTCCTTGTTTTGGGAGAACTCCTTCTTCCCCAAGGATGCCCAAACCCTAGATCTAAGATCCTAAAATTTCTCAAACTCACCAATTCATGCATCCAATGCAAAATTGGGTCTTGTTATGATCTAATTATTGACAAATTGCATCCCATGCTTGATTTGTCTTGTTTTACGCGATAAACAACAAGAATGTAACACATAAACTACGTTTATGCTCTATGACCTGTGGCTCTGATACCACTGTAGGGTTTTGATTCATGGATCGCGCAAACGGAAGCATAATCAAACAAATAACCATGCAAAACCCTCCAAGGATCACAAGTCTAGATGCATAACGATAGTGAAGGTAAGAAATCATAAACACACCTTTGGGTTCTCCTTGATGACTTCAAACGCGAATAGTGTCACGTTCTCTATAGTTGATCCACGCCTAGAGTTGCTCCTAGAACTCCCAAACTCCTTGGTGCTAGCCCGGAATAAGAGGAGGGTGAAGGAATCACGCAAAACGAGACAAAAAGAGGGGCTCGGCCCTCTTTTGGCCGACGGGGTGAGGGGGCGGCGGCAAGGGTCGGGTTCGGCCCTTGTTGCTTGCTCTATCTCTCCTTTTTTCTCTCCCACTCTTGTTATGATCACTAATGAGCATAAGTTATGAGGAAGGAAGGAAGAAAGGAGGGTCCTTTATATAGTCCAACAACTCCTTGTTAACTACCTAAAGGACTTATTCTAGTCCTACTAGAATTCAATTTAGTCCCTTCCTTGCAAATTAGTCCCTACTAAGTTTGCAAGGGTTTGCAAAGTGATCCTTCTAATTAATTAATCCAATTAATTAATTCCCAAATCTAGTACAACTCTATATAGCGTGTGACCCCATAGGTTCTATCTAGTTGGTAGCAACTATTTGCTAATATGGAGTGGTTTCTAGCAAAACATCCATTCTAGCCAACTAATAGAATAGTCATCTAGACAACCTTGTACAAGTAATTGTCTCATCCCTTTGCCTCCATATCCGGATTGGACACGAGACATACAAGTCACACTCGTATATCCAATCCATAGTTTCTCAATCTATGGGATAGCCTTGTTCGTGCAAATAACATCAATATCCCATATTGATTTATTTGAGTCTGGCCAGACATTCTATAAGCACTATCCTTCGAGTGGCCTAGGATATCTACTCCCGTTATGTGGGAGGGGCAAATCCTCTCTACGTCCACTACGATCTCTAAGCTTGCTTCTCATTGTATCCAGTACACGCCTTTATAACTACCCAGTTACGGTGTAGCGTTTAACGCTACCAAGATCACAATGATCCACAACTAGAATATCTAGTGACTTCAAGTCTAAGGATGACAATACCATTGCACCCGAGAAGCACTTGTGACTCAACATAACATGTATGTAGCCTTCTCGGTGATGGGTCAATCCAGTGCAACATTCCGTAATGCACACCTATGTGTTGGATCGTGATATCTCCATATCAATTCAACCCCATACTAGTCTATAGATGATTGTCCCATTAATCATTATACTTGACTAGGGATATTTAAGATAAACAACACGATTGTAAATCTAAGGACTTCATTATATTAAATATCCAATAAATAATAAATGAATTTTCTAGCCATATACAAATTCATACTAAACTAGATTGCCTCTAGGGCATCTATTCCAACACAAAGGTATTAAGCTGGGAAGAAATTGTGAAGCTATAGATCATCTTATGTTTGCAGATGATGTGGTGTTACTAGCTAGAGCCAATGTTAAAGATGCCCAGTTCCTTAATTGGGGATTGGAGCTGTTCTGCAAGTGGTCAGGGCAGAAAGTGAGTAGTGACAAATCCTCTGTGTTCTTCCGTTCAAATACCCCCAAAGAGATCAAAATACATATTAGATCCCTAATGAAGTTGAAGAAAGGCTCTAAATCTGCTATCTATCTGGGACTACCCATTTACCTTAATCGATCAAAAACTAAAGCTTTCTCAAACTTTATAGAGAAGATTAAGGGGAAAGCTGCTGGCTAGAAGTATAAGCTCTTATCTTGGACTGGAAGGATTACTCTTGTGAAGACTGTGGCTAATGCCATTCCCTCTTATGCTATGGCTGTTTTCAAGTTTCCCTGTTCCTTATCTGACAAGCTGGATGCTGTTAGTGCCAAGTTATGGTGGGGTGAGGAGAAGTCCAAGAGAAAGGTTCATTGGGAGAAGTGGAGCTCTCTTTGCAGAAGTAAAAGTGTAGGTGGGCTTGGTTTCAGAAAAATGGAGCTTCACAACAATGCCTTGATTACCAAGCTGGCCTGGAACCTCAGGTCTGGTAAGGAAGTCTTGTGGATTAGATTGCTCCTCCAAAAATATTGCCATCTCATTCCCTTTCATCTTCTGGATCCCCACCCCTCTCAGTCTTACTTCTGGAAAGGTATTTTGAATGTTAGAGAAACCATAACTCCTCATGCTCTAAAGGTGGTTGGACATGGAGACTCTATTGATATTTGGTAGGATTTGTGGATTCCTAACCTAGAGAACTTCAAACCTAAGCCCCCGGATGATTTGCATATTGCTCCTAAAAGGGTGTGTGAGTTGATCACAGAAGATAGGAAATGGAACATTGAGCTTATGCATAAATGGTTTGATGAGGAGGAAAGAAAAGCTATTTTGAAGGTTGATATCCCTAGTAGTGGGAAATCTGACAAATGGGTCTGGACTATGGAGAGGAAAGGGGAAGTCACCACTAAAGCTGTGTACAAGGCTCAATGCAACACTGCTTTGGCCCAAATTCCAGGTACGTGGAAGCAAATTTGGAAACTTCCTATTCACATTACACATAGGATGTTTCTGTGGAGGATTATTGCAGGTGTTATTCCTTGTAATCTCTGAATTCACTCCAGATTTCACTATGTCATCCCTATGTGTAGCCAATGTGGGGTTCATGTGGAGTCCCTATCCCATATCTTCTTCTATTGCAACTTGGCCAGAAGTATCTGGTTTGGTATTTGTGGGCAGAGAACTGATCTGATGGAAGGGCTAGAGATTCATCAATGGCTGAATTTGCTGGTATGGGATGAGCATTTTCAACACTTATGTCCTCCTCATCTGGGTTGTTTTGCTCTATGTGCTGCTATTATTTTGGAAAAGCTCTGGAGGTGCAGGAACAAGCTGATCTTCAAAGGCACTAACACCCAGTTACAACTTCTTATGAATGAAATTATATTTCTTATTGAGGAACATTCTAGAGTTGATTTCCATAGAGACAAAGGGTGCGATTCCCTAGTGGCAAGGTGGAAACCACCTCCTGTGGATGTTTTGAAGATTAACTGTGTTGGGAGTGTGAAACTTAGTGATTCTAGTGCTGCCTGGGTAGCTAGGAACTCTGAGGGTATTCTTATGGCTAGTGAACTCTTCTATTGTGCTGACATGTCTATTGAAGAGGCTGATTTCAAGGCCCTGGAACTTTCTATGCACTGGTGCTCCCACAATGGCTACTCTGGGGTGCTGCTTGAAGCTGATGCGATGAGTGTGATCAATGGGATTAAGGACTGCAGCTCAGCGCTGTGGAAATTCCAAATCAGATCCCAGATCATTGCTGATTGGCTTGTGTCCTCTAATAGCCCACTGCAATTCTGTAGAAGAACTGGTAACTCTGTAGCTCACTTCATGGCTAGAGCTAATTTAGATAGGAGAGCTTGTAGGAGGTTAAATTTTGATGAGTTTGATTCTGATATAATCTCTCTGGCTCAGAAAGATTTTGAAACTTTTGTAGGTCCTGCTTCTTTGGTTTCATAATTTAATAGAATTGAGTTTAACAAAAAAAAGAATAAGAGAGTACCAGTCCGTCCCAGCTCTTGCTTCCCATGGCGGCTGGGCTCTAGGATTAAGAGCTGGGACGAAATGACCAAAATGTCCCTGCTCCACTTAAAAAAACACAAATGTACCCATCAGTCAAATCAACCTTTTTAGAAAAGGGCTGATTTGACTAAAACCAAAACTGGAGGTAAATTGTCCCTCCAAAACACTAAACCAAAACCAAAATTTACACAATTTGAATTTGTGGAGCCAAAAACTGGCACTTCTCCACAAATTCTATAAATACCAACACAATCTCACATTCTACTTCTATTGCAGTCCAGTTCTTACAACAACAAATACAGAAGTAGAAGAAAAAGATGCAGAAGAACAAGTTGAAGCAGAAGAAGAAAGAAGATGATGAAGAAGAAGTAGAATCACAAGCTGTTTAGTCACCATCATCCTCTCCAGTTTCACCATCACCTACAGGTTTCACCAAACTCATCCACACCTCTCGTAAGCTTCTTCTCCAGCCTTGAATTACTTAGCATATCCATCTCCATCCTTATCCCTGCAAAAAACACTACCCAGACTGTGTCATCAATGACTTTGCCAAACATAAAGCTAACATTTCGACAAAGGTGTGACATCAAAGACTATCTGCTACATGGATGTACACATATGAAGCCACGTATTGGATTCATCAACAATGCAGCAGACAAGTTTGGTGTTAGTCGTAGAACAGTTGGGACAATCTGGAAAATAATCCAGCAATGTCACAAGGATGGAGTCCACATTGATGTTAAATCAAATCAACGAGGAAACAAGGTGCCAAAGAAGCAGCATGACAAGGAGAGAATGATGAAACTCCCCAAATCAGATAGACACACCATCAGACAACTAGCAGGTGAATTTATTGTTTTTTACGCCAATTCTCATATTATATTTTCATCACAGAATTGGGTGTGATTGGGTTTAGGCCACACGTCTTAAAACCTAAACAAGGTGATGGGGAGCTACAAAACCAATTGTCATACTCTAAAACCCACTCACCTTGATAGGCAAGGCACAACTCTAAACCCTCTCACTATTATATCAAATGTAGCACCCATCTATCTTATTTTTATGTGTATGTGTTCTCAGATTGTTTAGTGCACAATCATCATCGACAAGAAGCTGAATTCAACAAATAAACATCATGTAATCAAGTTATTTCAACTTATTTAATGAAATCAGAAGCTGAATTTTGAATTTTAGGATGATCACATAGTGAATTTAACAAATAAACATAGTTAATCAATGAGATCTGAAGCTGATTTTGACAAGAACATATTAACACATAGTGAATTTAACAAATAAACATCATGTACTAAAGTTAATCAATGAGATCTGAAGCTGATTTTGACAATAACATATTAACACATAGTAAATTTAGCAAATAATCATCATGTACTCAAGTTAATCAATGAGATCAGAAGCTGATTTTGACAAGAACAGATTAACACATAGTGAATTTAACAAATAAACATAGTTAATCAATGAGATCTGAAGCTGATTTTGACAAGAACATATTATCACATAGTAAATTTAGCAAATAATCATCATGTAATCACGTTAATCAATGAGATCAGAAGCTGATTTTGACAAGAACATATTAACACATAGTGAATTCAACAAATAAACATCATGTAATTAAGTTATTTCAACTTATTTAATGAAATCAGAAGCTGAATTTGGAATTTAGGATGATCACATAGTGAATTTAACGAATAAACATCATGTACTCAACTTTATCAATGACACCAGAAGCTGATTTCAACAAGAACAGATTAGCACATAGTAAATTTAACAAATAAACATCATGTACTCAACTTTATCAATAAACATCATGTACTTATGCAGGTAATATGGATTCTAGCAAATCAGGAATTGGTAGACTTCTAAAAGATGGGACCTTAAAAGGAAGGAAAACACATCTAAGACCAGAACTGAAGGAAGCACAGAAGATTGCAAGGCTCAAATGGAGTGTTGAAAATTTAGAGCTGAAGGAGAATGGTGACATCAATTACAAGACTCAGCAATACACAATATCAATTGATGAGAAGTGGTACCACCTTAACTTATCAAATAAATATATTTTGCTACCAGAGGAGGAAGTTCCACATCGTACCACAATCCAAGTAACATATTCCAAAACTAATGTTTATGTGTGCTGTTGGGAGGCCACTATATGACACAGAAGGGGAGTTGCTTTGGGATGGCAAAGTGGGGTTATGGCCATTTACAGAGGAAATAGCATCAAGAAGAAGTTCAGCTAACAGGCCAAGGGGTACAACTGAAGTCAAGCCAGTTCCATTAGTTAATGCAGAAGTAATGAAGGACATGATCATTAGCAATGTTATTCCAGCTATAAAGGCACAGTGGCCACCAAGTTTGGCAAAAAACATATTCATTCAGCAGGATAATGCTACCCCACATGTGCACAATGATGATCCAGATTTCAGGGCAGTTGCAGATAGTGATGGTTTTAATATTAACCTAGTTCATCAACCCCCTAAGTCCCCAGATTGCAATGTAAATGACTTGGGATTCTTCAACTCCATACAGAGTTTGCACAACAAAATGCAGACAGAGAAGTTTGAAGAACTAATACAGGCAGTTGAAATGGCATATCAAGGATTTGAACATCAAACATTAGATGACATCTTCATCACAAGTCAAATGTACATGACAGAGATCATGAAATGCAAGGGAGGTAACAATTTCAGACAGCCACATATGGGGAAGGAGAGACTGAGGAGACTGGGGCTTCTGCCAAGGTATTTAACTGTTGATCAAATGCTAGTATTAGATAGCATTGACTACTTGAGAGAGCTACAAGTAGACATTGCTAATCCAGCCCTATTGGAGGGTCTAGGATATGAGGGAATGTAAATTAACCCTCTTTTGGTATATTTTGTGGGTGGTAGAAGTTCATAGACTTAGAATGTAATTCTAGCATTGGACACCCCTCTTTTGTAAAAGTGTGTAATTCTCAATCACCAAGAAACTGTAATGGTGAAGGGGAGTGCCACATTGCTTACTAATGCAATGTCTTTTGGTTGTGTAACAATCTCAGATCTATATATACAATGCAGTGGATTGCTTCAAGTTAAGTTGGATAAAGGCAATCAACTACTGTCACAACTAACTTACAAGCTTTGCACTCCATTGCTACAACTCACACAATGCTGGGAGTTGCAATTAAGAAAGATCATCATAGACTACATCTCAGATCTGTATATACAATGCAGTGGATTGCTTCAAGTTAATGTGGAAGTAGGCAACCAACTATTGTCACAACTAACATACAAGCTTTGCATTGCATTGCTACAACTCTCACCATGCTTGGAGTTGCAAATAAGAAAGATCATCATAGATCACATCTCAGATCTGTATATACAATGCATTTGAATTGCATTGCTGCAACTCTCACAAGTCATTGAGTTGCAAATAAGACAGATCATCATAGATGAACCCCCCCCCCCAAACCCAAACAATCTCAGATAGCATTGTCAAATGCTTCATCATAGATTGCTTGGTGCTTGTGTGCAAATAGGAACCACCACATATAATGTGTCAATTACAAACAACACACAAGCATAAGCATTTGTAACTCTAACTGAATCTGTGAAATCAACTACTCTCAGTTTGCACATCATTGAGTAGTGGACAGAGAGATAAACAGATCACAGATCACATATGACATAACCCGGATCAACAAGATCACACCAGAATCACATAGATCACATATACCAGTAATTGCATAACCAGAATCACATAGATCACAGATAATTAAATTGCATAACCAGTATCACCAAAATCACATATACAGTATCACATATATCACATGTACCAGTATCACATATCACAAATTGCATAACCAGTATCACCAGAGATCACATATCCCAGTATCAAATAGATCACATATATAACATGAACATAAAGAGAGAGATAGAGATAACTGACAGTTGATACACAGAAATAGATCCACATGCTTCAGTTTCTGGATGCAAAGGAGGAGGGGGAGGGTCATCGTCAGGGGGTTGAGACTCACCGACCTTCTTAAAATTAATCATCGGAATCATCTTCGGAATCACAGACCTTCTTCGCCGTCGTCATCTTCGGAATCACACACCTTCTTCACCGGTGGAATCAGACTCATCCATGTCTAGGGTTTTGGTTGATTTGAGGGGAAATCAACCAATAACCAACAAAAACCACCAGAGCTGTCGATTAGACACGCAGAAACAACCACCGAAGATGAAGACATCGCCGGAATCGAAACCCTAACCACCGAGGGTCTAGGCCATCGGTTGATTTGAGCGAAAATCAACCAAGGACCAACCGGAGATGAAGACAACGGCGCCGATCACCAGATCAAATCAACAGATCTATCGATTAGACACACAGAAACCACCGGAGATGAAGACAACGGCGCCGATCACTGGTTTGGGGAAGAACAGACGAGAGAGTGAGAGAGAGAGTCAGAGAGAACTAGAGAGGTGAGATGTGTTCCGTCAGTTGGGTAGTGAGGGAAGGGTTAGGTTAGATTTAGGGTTAGTTTAGATTAATGGATAGGTTAGGTTAAGGGCTGATTTGGGTTAGTAAAGCCTAATTGGGCTGATTGGTCTAATTAGCCCAGTAACAAAAGCCCAATATTTTATTCAACAATAATAAAACAATAATTGGCCCAGCTGGTCAGAAGGGTAAAATTGTCTTTTGCCTTGTCTAAGGTTTCCCAATTTGGCAATGGGAAGGAAGAGTTGGGACGTATCAAAATGGAAATTGGGAAGAAAGAGATGGGACAGAGTGGTACCATTTTTTCAAAGACTAATTAGCCAGACGATTAGTGGACCAATTTTCTGCATCCAACCCGACCCAGAGATACCCTATCACGTCGGTCCTCCGTGACCCATCCAATCAATTCGGTTGCAGGTTCGATTCTTCAGTTCTTCATCTAGTCTCGTCCGACTCTCTTGAGGCTCTGACCCTCCCACACAAAAGCCTCAAAAACAGAACGCATTGAAGCAGAGCTTGCATTGGTTTAAGCTATGGTGGGTGGTTGCAGGAAGAGGTTCCAAAAAACCAGGAGCAGAAAACCCCATAAATCTCCCGGTCGATCTCTCTTCGTTCGGGGCGGTGCCTTGGCTGATTGGAATCCCACCACTCCGGCTCCAAAGGGTCTCATGGAAATAGACTTCGATGCAGCTGATGGTTCTCTGTTTCCGTTTTCTCAATTCGCAGAGAGGGTTTCGAGCGGTGGAGCTGGCAGTTCCAAGTCTGTCCCCAAATCTGGGAATTCCCATCGGAAGAGGAAAGTGTCTTCTGGGTCCAGAAGCGATCGCCGGAAAATTGGGGGAAATGGGTTCGCTTATGTCTACCCCCGACCCAATCCTCAGGTATTGCAATTAGTGAAATTTTGTATATTTTCATATGGGTTATTGAAATATTACTTCATTTTGGTTTTGGTTCTTGTCTTCAATTAACAAAACTTCTCCTTTCATTGTAGAGTAAGGTTAAGAATACGTTTGTTAAGAAATGACATTGATGATTACCATCTTGAATTCCTCCAAACAGAACTGTAGTCATCAGAGATGATGATGTTTGGCTGTGATGTTGTGCCCATAACAAAATAATTGTACTAAAACCTCCCCACAAATGCCTCTTTGTTTTCTAAACCTTGCCCCAATTCAGAATTGGACATCTACCCTCCATTTGTGAGAGGGTAAAATTGTTTGTCTTTTTCCTAGAAGGTTAGGAGTCCAATAAATACGAGGAGGATCCCGGTTTACTAATGCCAATAAATGTTCCAACTACCCTACCTGACGGATGAAAGGCCCTTCCACTGGTTGGCTAATTAGGCTCTCTCTTTCTGGTATCTCTATTTTTTCGAATTTGGGCGAGGTTAGATGACCAATTATCCCCATATAAGCTACTGAACTAGTTAGATTGATGTGAGTCACCTAAATTAGATAATTTTTGAAGAATCGTGCTGATCTGATTGAATGCTGCATGGTTTTCCTTTTTCTGTGGAGAGCCAGGGGTGAGGCTGGCTGATAATGGCACCGTTTCTTCTAAAGTTTTGTATATCTTGTGGGAGAGGTTTTATATTTTGATCTTCCTACATGTTAAATGAATACTTGATCATAATTGTGGATACTTAATTGGTATCAGAGGTTGTAGTGCCAAATTTACAATTTTCTTTGACGTATATTGTCAACTATCCTTTCCTTTAGGAGTATGATTTAGTGTAATCTAATCTGTTTTCAGGAATGCTCTACACCAGTTGGGTTTAACAACATAGCAAATAGAAATTTTGATGAATCAAACCCTGTTCTTCTGGTTAACTCTAAGGATAACCAAATTTTCGCTTATGTTGATCAAACAACAGTTACTCAACCAAGTTCTGAGTTTCTTTACGACTATGGTGCGGATTTTGGATTGGACGATAATTCTCACAGAGGATTGGGGTTCGATACCGAGTTAGAAACAACACCAGCTGGCATCAATCAGTCATTGGGAGAGGAAGGTCAAGAGGAAGAGGAAGAAATAACTCCATGCATGAAGCGGAAGGAAGAGAAAAAACCTCAGTGTCTGGATTCAGATTCTGACGAAGAAAAGGTTGTTGATGGTAGTTATGCATACCATCAACAAACTTCATATGCGGAGAAAAATTCAGGGTTTTTAAATATAGGAGGCATGAAATTGTATACTCAAGATATCTCAGATGGAGAAGATGACGAGGATGAAGGATTAGAGTCGGATGATGACGAAAGCATGGGAACTTCTAGGTCAAGGGGTTCTGTCGGTTCCTCCGATAGTGCTTGTTCTGACGAGACTTCCTATAGTGGTTCAGATATTGATGAAGGTATCGCTGAAGACTATTTTGAAGGAATTGGTGGAAGTGAGCACTTTATCAGGCATGCTCTCAATACTCATGGTGATGATGGGGATGCTTCTGCTGGAAGCTTTTATGAGGCCATGGAGAAATTAAGTGGAATTGCTCTTCAGGATGCATCAAGAGAATATGGCGTGAAGAAACCACGGCGTGGAAGGAAGAACCATGCAGATTCAAGAGCTAGAAATCCTGCATATTCACTTGGTACAGAGGACTTCATGCTTTTAAACGATCGGGGAAAACTTTCTGGGAGGAAGAAACATGTTTCTCAGTTACCTCAGTCATGGCCTTCTGGTGCTCAAATAGGCAAAAATTTCAGAAAACATGCAGGTTTGCGTTTGTATTTATTTATTCTCTTTTTGTCACCACATGCAGCATATTCTCATGTTAGTATCCGATTCTGTTAGAATGGGCGAGACCAATGTAAATGTCTGTAATATGATTATTAATGGTATTTTTTCTGAAAGCTAAAACGTCCAAAAGTTTGATACCTCAACTGGGAAGAATCGTGTTCCTTGTCCGAGGAAATCTTTTTCTTCTGTACGTAAGGTGATCCCACTGAAGTGATTAAGGTCAGGGAGTGTTTATATGAATATTTGTATGCACGTATACCATTCATTCTGGTTTCATAACCATTTTTGGAAGATACGACCGCTGAATTGTATTCTGATGTAGCAGTACTACTACAAAAGCTCATACGATTGCATGAGTGACAGATTGACGGTGGTTCAAAGTATAGTGATGTAGCTCGTACAATTGCATGTGCCTATGAAGCACCGGAACGTCAAATAGGCTGTCGTCCCCGTTTCGTACCCGTCCGGAACGCCGGAGCGGCGCCGGAACGCCCCGAAACGTTCCCGGAGCGACAGATGGCGTCCCCGGAAAAACTGAAGTTCGGAACTTAATGGGAACGGCGCCGAGACGCGTTCCGGCTTTCCGGAGCTCCTGGGGAACGTCCGTAGCCGACTCTCAAGAGTTCGACGGACCTCTCGGCGGCGTTCCCGACATCAGGCGACTTCGACCTCCACGAGATCGACCGCGTCAGGCGACCATCTCCAGCAGATCCTCGGAAAGGACGGCGGACGCGACTGTTCATTCACCGGCGACGGGGATGATGAGTTTTGCGGCCATTGCTCACGCTGGAACATCAGCGTTGTTGGAGAAGAAAACCTACTTTTTTTCTTGCTTGTTTTTACTGTATTACCCATGCTTCTTCTCAATTTTACAAAAATACCATTCCTCATAAAAGCTTTAATTGACTTCTGTGGTCTTGTTTAATTGGGCTTCTCTATAAATAAGTAACAGCCCAATGAGTTGGGCTTTCAAAATATAACTTTTGTGTCATATATATTATTAAAAATGTCAATATATAAGAAATTTATGTTATATTTATAATATAAAACATATATATATATATATATATATATAAATTGCCGTTCCCCCGGCGTTTCGTCTCCTAAATTTTTGAAAATTGCCGTTCCGGCGTTCCCGTCCCCGTTTCGTCTCGTCCCCGTCCCCGTTTCGGTGCTACATAGCTTGTCCGAGGAAATCTTTTTCTTCTGTACGTAAGGTGATCCCACTGAAGTGATTAAGGTCAGGGAGTGTTTATATGAATATTTGTATGCACGTATACCATTCATTCTGGTTTCATAACCATTTTTGGAAGATACGACCGCTGAATTGTATTCTGATGTAGCAGTACTACTACAAAAGCTCATACGATTGCATGAGTGACAGATTGACGGTGGTTCAAAGTATAGTTGATGTAGCTCGTACAATTGCATGTGCCGCATTTGGATTTTACACATTGAACCTCTATTTTCTCTTCAATCAGTAACTGGAAAAGCAACAGAAGTTGAAACTAAAATTTGCATTCTGTACTATGCTCCAAGCCGAGAATATCCATTTTGGTGTCCGAGAAATGTTCATTTATTGAGGTCTTATCTTTTATGCACCCACCTTCTTTACTAAACTTTAATTTTGAACGTTCTCAGGGGGAAATAAGAAATATCGCAAGGAAAGGACTCCGATGAAGCGACGAGAAAGAATATTTCATCATGGCATTGATCTCAACCAAATTAACTCTGTAAGATATCAACTTCAGAATTTGTGGATGCATGTAGATTATTGATTTTTTATAATATTTCCGAAAATTTATGTCATGATAACCACATTGAGCTGCAGCTTGGTATCACTTAACATGGTTGTGAGCAAGATAAGATTCCCGTGCAATTGGTGCTGGAAAAATTGATTTTTTTAAAATAAACTGTCTTGGCTATTACATAATATATTTGGAAGGTTATTTTCCTGGAATCCGGCATAGGTCGTAACTTGTATCTCAATAAAAAAATATCTTAGGACATTGGAGATGCGACAAATCCTGCGTGTACTTTAGGGAAAAATGGGACTTATCATCGATATTATGAGCCACGGTACTTGGTTAATTTATGTTTGACTTAACTGCTGATTTTAATGAAAAACATTGCGCTGCGTTTGTAAATATGATTCAAATATATCAATGTGCTGTTGGCTTTTCATCTATGCATATCTTAACTCTCTTCCTGCATTAGCATTTTTCTTTTTGAGTGTCCAGCTTTTTCAGTTATTTCTTTTATCAGTACGGTTATCACTTACCAGGGTCCACTTCTTGGTTCTCTCAAGCGTGTTCTCCCCAAAACAAAGTTAAAATAGAGAGGAACATACTGATGCCAATTTATTGTTGTTCTTTATAGAAATTACAGAAGATGGTTTTAGATGGAGTGGACATGTGGCAGTCTCCTGCTATGCATTCCCAGGATTGCTCCCAGGTACATATGTTAAAGTTCACATTTTTCCTCTGCCACAGTTGCTTGCTGCATTGCTTGATGCTTCTGCTTATCATAAATGTGTTTATCTGCTTATAGTCAACTCAATTATCCCTATCACACCAGACAGTACATATTACATAAAAATAAAAGGAGAAAACACACTCCACTTATAGCTTAAAGTACTAGATAGTTACTTGAGTTTAAGGTATTGCTAAGGAAATGGATGGACCAAATACACTCACATGATATGTAATATGTATCAGTTTCGACGGTGCTTCTAACTTAACCTTTGTTTAATTTAGAGAACTGGCAGCTTATGCAACATATCTTAGGCTCCGTTTGATTGGCAGTAAAACGTTTTCCTAAATTGCGGTGTTTGGTTCACTATTTGTTTCGTAAATTAATTTACCAAGTAAAATAGTTTCGCTTTAACGATGTGAAATGATTTACAAGTTTCAAATCCGCAAGTCATTATCGAAGTTGTGTAGACCAACTCTCCCACCATCACCACCACCACCTCCTCCACCGATGTTGCCCCCACCACCACCGCTGCCCCCACCATCACCTGCACCACCACCACTGCTCTTGCCGCCACCACCCACTGACCCACTACACTACCGCCACAACCACCTGCTGCTGCCACAACCGCCGACACCTGCCCCTGCCACCACCGACACCATCAACTGCTCCTGCAGCAACCACCACCTGCAACTCCACCACCATGTAGACACTGGATATTAATAAAAATATGTTTTGTGAAGCTTGACCGTGATTGAGCCAACAAATCACTTGCGAAAGATTGTACAATTGTTATATTTAATTATTTATCACAAAGACAAGTAAAATAATTTTCAAGTGTTAACCAAACACATGAAAATAATTTTCAAAGTGTACAACAAATATTTTACATGTAGAATATTTTACGCTTGTAAAACATTTTATTGCCAAACAAACGGAGCCTTAATGTTAATATTTCATCACATAAGCGGTCCCCTCATCTGGCGATTAAATTTTGAAATCGGTCTAATTGGCTCCTTGATGTATTATTCATAACATTAGTCACGTCACTTCTCATTCAGGCTTCTAATTTGCTACGGAAAAGCATTTTAGAGGCTGTTCATCGTGTATCTATTTTTGCTAGTTTTACTCTGTAGTCTGTACTTTCTTCTATGACCATCTTTGTTACTGGCTGTTTGGTTTTGTGGTAGTGTTTCAGAGATCTCGCTCTTTTATTTTCTATTACTGTTGCTCTGAGCCGTAGATGTACTGCTGCTGGTAGAGGTATCTCTATTATGTAATTTCTTTTGAGATGGAAAATCTAGAGTTCTAAAAGTGAATCGAGGCCTTTTATATATGTTTTCAATGTCAAGCTTCTAAAAGAGGAAATCCCTCTCATGTGGAAATCAATCCTATGTGTAGGCCATTGGTAACCAGGGCTTACCCTGTAAACGATGTACTTGTCCTCAAGTGAAGTGGATATCGGAGATGGGAACCTTGGTTCTAGTACATGAGTGAGTTTCCACACGTGGCTGACCCTAGAAATTTGGGAGCCAAAAGCGAGTTTCCGAGTTCTATAACTTTCGGTCCCTGAACTAAATTAAACTCTGTACAATAAAAGTATTCTGAAGATTGTAATTTTTCATATTTCGTTGATTTAATTGTATGTATAATCTCTGAACAAAAGAAGTTAGTCTTTTAATGGAGAGAATGAGAGAGATACCAGTATACTTTTGATCAAGTAAAAAAAAAAAATTAAATCCACATGCGGCTTAACTTAGACTTGAACCTCGAAAGAGTTAGTAGTATTGTTTGTGATTACCGTCAAACTAATGTTAATTATGTGTTACCACCAAACTTTGTTGCCATAGTATATGGTGGTCCTTCCGGCGTGGGTGTCTAAAGCTGTTGCTTCGCTTGCCTTCCCCTTGGGGTGGCCCTATTTCCTCAGTATATAAAGGGTTTCCCTTCTGCTGTAGAAGTTCCACTTGCCTCCTCTCCGATGAGGGGAAAGCTCTTGTACATGTCTTAAAATCACACAGAAACACCTGCTTTCTTGGCATCCTACCGAAGTCTGGAAAGTGAAAATTGTATGACTTGTGCATTATTTGAACCTTCCCTTCATTTTTTTTCCCAGTTGACTTTTGTTCCTGTACCTCGAACAACTGCATCTTGAAACCATCATGTCTACCCCTCTACCTAATAATGTATGCTAATATGTGCTTGTGTCAAGTTATGTGCCGCCTCTTAGAGTGGCCTATGTGGCTGCGACTTTATAGCAAATGTTTTCTGCTGGTTTTGGTTCTCTGGAATCCTTGAGTTTTCTTCTTTCATTTGAACTTGCAGAAGGCATTTGATAGCAGTTGCTATCAATGTTGTAGCAGTTCGAGAAGCTACGATCTCCGGTACAGCAATTCGAGAAGCTGTGGTTCTCCAAAATCTAGGGTTTCTACTCAATAAACTAAATTCATATTCATTCAATCGGTAAAACAATACTGGAACGAAGCAACCTATAAATACTAATCGAACTATAGCTAATTGCCCCAAATCCCCCCCCCCCCCTAACAAATAACTAATATAAATAAAACCCCCAAACAATGAACACGCACTCCCTGAACTCTTAATAGCGTAAATTAAAACCCCAGAACTTATTAACTAATTAAATAATGACTACTCCAACGCCGCACGGCGTGTCCTGATACTGATTCGAATCCGTATCAGCATTGTTGACTGGAACTTGACTTGGCTTCATTAGTATGCATATTTTATTTTGTACTTTGGGAGCTTTTAACTGAGATGAGTAGCTTCTCAGCTCTCTCTGCCTATGAAATTGTTGTGTTATTAGCTTGCATAACCTGTTTGTCCAAGAAGACACTAAATTTCGATCAATATGGATGGAAAGGCAGATGCTTTGATTGTGCTTCTGGGTTCTCTAAATCTAGTTGAAGTTTAAATTTCAAAGTTCCGCCAAATGTACATTTAGTCTGATAATATTTTTCTTGTTTGACATGTAGGTGCGGAGATTGGCAGCAATCTATCGTTTACGAAGTGAGTCTATAGGTTCTGGTAAAAAGAGGTAATTTGACGACTTATATGCTAGTCCACAAGTGTTGTAACTCAAGTTAGTCACCGGACCTGCAAACTTCCTCCCTGGTTGTCGTACCAGAACTTTTATTTATGCAATCGGAATATTTGTATTCCTTCTCTTAGAACCAAATGATTGTTTAAAGCTATCTGCTTCTGCCATTTCAGATCTGTAACGGTAACACGAACTGAACACACCTGCACCCCATCTCCCATCGACCAGGCACGCCTAGCTGAGGTAACCACATGAATTCAAAAAACAAAATTTTGTTGTATGTCTATTCTATTTTCCCCCATTACTTACTGTAAGTCTCAAAGTTAAGTTTCTATCATGTCATTCACTCTGTACTATTCGAATCCTCAGTTGATACGATCAGACGACGATGCTTATTTGAAGTCGAGCAAAGGATATGGAAGCAGTGGTAAGAAATCTGTTAAGGGAAGTGATGGGAATTCGAGTAAGTCACTCAAGAAATCTCAAGGAAGTCGTGAAGCAAGCAGGAAGAGAAGGAATGAGAAAACAGGATCCGATACTGCAAAACCAGTTTCTTTTGTCTCTAGAGGCGTGATGCAATCAGATACAATAGAGATGGAGGCTAGTGATTCAAAGGACATAAGCCAAGAAAATAAAGCCACAGGCGCGTCAACCAGCTATGGTGCCTTTGAATTGCATACTACTGGTTTTGGTTCGAAGATGATGGCTAAGATGGGCTTTGTTGAAGGCGGCGGGCTGGGAAGGGAAGGTCAGGGTATATCAGAGCCAGTGGAGGCAGTCCAACGGCCCAAGTCGCTTGGATTGGGTGCAAAGGCAACAGAAACAAGTAGTATCAAGGTTTCGAAGGCAGAATCAAAAAATTCAGGCAAGAGTAAAACTCAAAATGAAACGTTTGCCTCTTTTGAGATGCATACGACTGGATTTGGATCCAAAATGATGGCTAAGATGGGCTTTGTGGAAGGTGGTGGGCTTGGAAGGGACGGTCAAGGTATTGCAGAGCCCATTGAGGCAATTCAACGGCCTAAAACACTTGGATTGGGTGCAAAGGCATGTGAAACAAGTATCAAACTGTCAAATTCAAGACGAAAAAGTTCAGGCAAGAGTAAGAGTAAAACTGAAACATTTGCTTCTTTTGAGAAGCATACGACTGGATTTGGATCGAAAATGATGGCGAAGATGGGTTTTGTGGAAGGCGACGGTTTGGGGAGAAATTCACAAGGTATTGTTAATCCTTTAGTTGCTGTCAAGCATCCCAAGTCACAAGGGCTTGGTATGAGAAGGTAGAGATGCATAGTAGTATTGTTACTGCTTGCTGAGGAGAAAGATTAACCTCGGTTTAATGTTATTTTCAACCCAACTTGCTAGAGATAGCTCTAGCTGAGTTTATCTCAATTATAGTTTAGTTTTTTTTACCCTAGCTTAGTTGTAGCAAAAAGCATTTCCCTTGTTCTTCTGCTCTTGTACTTTTTTGACCTTGTTAACTGTGTAGGAATATGGATCGAAACACTCCGTTGGCATAGGACTATGATGGTTGTCACGTCTTATGATTCAATTAATGACCAATCTTCGCTTTTATGCGACGGAGTTGTTCTTGTGAACATTGTGATTTCTTTTCTGTTGTGGTGTCTGTCTTGGTAATACCTTGTGAAGTTTCTCTTCTTCTGTATTAGTAATAGAAAAAAACAACCTGGCAGTTCTTTTCTGATAGAAAACCCAATGCATATGGGGTTCGGAGGTACCAAAAAAATAACGCATTTGAGAAATAAGTTCTGATTCATGAGTGCAGAGGCAAAGTAGGTAAACCTAGCCAACTATTCCTAAGTTCTGATTCATGAGTTCAGAGGCAAAGTAGGTAAACCTAGCCAACTGGAATAGGGGTCAAAATGCTGCGTTTGCGACTTTGCGTGCTCAGGCAAACCTTTTATAGGTAATCCTAATGGGTTTTAAATGAGGGCTTTTGATTATAGGAAAATCACACAAGCAGAGATCATTCTGTTGTTCAGATAATTTATGCTGTTTGCAAAGGTTGAAATGGTCCTAATATCTGTCAGGGACAACCTTGTTTTTCGACTCTTTTGTACCAAATCACGATCTGTCGATTTTAGACTGTTTCTATTTCTTGTTTGGTGCAAGAATTTGACAACATCTAAAAACATAAAATGTCTATTTTCTATAACTATTCATTATATATAAGTGATCTTACTGAGTCTTTATTACTGAGAATTGGGGGGAGCATTCTTCTCCATCACCCTCTGTCTCCCTGAGCATTCGCATATCTCAATCATCGCGTAACTCTTATCTTTCTTTCTTGGAACAAGTATTTCTCTCTCGATTCCTATGATCTTGTTTTCTACTGATCAAACTCATGCCTGAAATGATTGTGCATTTCATGTTCTGCACCAGTAAATCTTATTGCAAGTTTTCTGGTTCCTGATATTTCAGCCATCCAGATCCATTTCTGAGATTGTCTGTAAACCTCACCACAATGGACTTATTCGATAATTTCATTATCTGGGTATTCTACATTTTCTTGGGATCTCAATTGGGTAATGGATTTTACCTTCCCGGGAGTTACCCTCACAAATACGACGTCGGCGACGCCTTATCCGTCAAAGTAAATTCACTCACTTCAATCGACACAGAAATACCCTACAGCTATTATAGCCTCCCCTTCTGCAAGCCTCAGGAAGGCGTGAAAGACAGTGCCGAAAACCTCGGAGAGTTCCTCATGGGTGATCGGATCGAAACATCGCCTTACAGATTCAAGATGTACACGAACCAGACCGACATCTTTCTCTGCAAAACCAATCCTTTGTCGGCTGGCGCATTCAAGATCCTCAAGAAGAGAATCGACCGCGCTTATCAGGTGAATTTGATTCTCGACAATTTGCCCGCCATCCGGTACACGCAAAACGAGGCCCGTCCGATGCGGTGGACCGGGTACCCGGTCGGCGTCAAGATTCAAGACACGTATTACTTGTTCAATCATTTGAAGTTCACGGTTCTTGTCCACAAGTACGAGGAGAGGAACGTGGCCCAAGTTATGGGAACGGGTGACGGCACCGAGGTGATCCCGTTGGCGAATAATGTGACGGAGGTACCCGGGTACATGGTTGTTGGGTTTGAGGTGACCCCTTGCAGTGTCTTCCACAACGCCGAATCTTACAAGTACTTGAAGATGTACGAGAAATACCGGTCCGCGATCCAGTGCGAGACGAGCGCGGTGGCTATGCCCGTTAAAGCAGGCGAGCAAGTAGCGTTCACCTATGAAGTCAAATTCGTCGAGAGCGACATCAAATGGCCGTCGAGATGGGACGCGTATTTGAAGATGGACGGGTCGAGAGTCCATTGGTTCTCGATCCTCAACTCATTAATGGTGATCGCTTTCTTGGCCGGGATCGTCCTTGTGATCCTTTTGCGAACCGTGAGGCGCGACTTGACCCGTTACGAGGAGCTCGATAAGGAAACCCAAGCTCAGATGAACGAGGAGTTATCGGGTTGGAAACTCGTCGTCGGAGACGTGTTCCGCGCTCCGGTGAACTCGTCGCTTCTATGCGTCATGGTGGGCGATGGAGTTCAGATCCTCGGGATGGCAGTCGTGACTATAATGTTTGCGGCGCTTGGTTTCATGTCGCCGGCGTCTCGCGGAGCTCTCCTTACCGGGATGTTGTTCTTTTTCATGATTCTCGGGCTTGCGGCGGGCTACGTTGCGGCCCGTCTCTGGAAGACTGTTTGTTGCGGCGATAACACGGGTTGGGTATCGCTGTGTTGGACGACCGCTTGTTTTTTTCCGGGTATTGGATTCGTTATCCTAACGATTTTGAACTTCTTGTTGTGGAGTAATCACAGTACGGGCGCCATTCCGTTTTCTATATTCCTCGTTCTGATTTTTCTTTGGTTTTGCGTTTCCGTCCCACTTACCTTAATTGGTGGGTATTACGGGACAAAAGCCCCACATTTGGAGTATCCCGTGAGGACGAATCAGATCCCGAAGGAGATCCCGGCCCAAAAATATCCGTCTTGGGTTTTGGTTACCGGGGCGGGTACTCTCCCATTTGGGACATTATTCATTGAGCTCTTCTTCATCATGTCGAGTATATGGATGGGGCGGGTTTACTATGTATTCGGGTTTCTCTTCATTGTTTTGGTCCTGGTTGTGGTTGTTTGCGCAGAGGTTTCGCTTGTTGTCACGTATATGCATCTTTGTGTGGAGGATTGGAGGTGGTGGTGGAAGTCGTTTTTCGCTTCTGGTTCTGTCGCGGTCTACATTTTCATTTATTCGGTGAATTATCTTGTTTTCGAGCTTAAGAGCTTGAGCGGACCGGTTTCAGCTACTCTTTACTTGGGATACTCGCTTTTGATGGTTTTGGCGATTATGCTCGCGACAGGGACCGTTGGCTTCCTCTCCTCGTTCTGGTTTGTGCATTACTTGTTCTCGTCGGTGAAGCTGGATTAGAGGCACAAAAATTGATAAACTTAAAAGTTATGTAGTTCCATTCTACTTATCTTTCTTATATGAATAAACTCGACTATGTTTTGATTCATTTATTCCGTGGACGGCTGTCCTTCAATACGAAAATGTATTAGCATTTTAGCGTAGTGTAATGGAGTAATGTTCAAGTGATAGAGCGTTCGAAGCTCTTACATAAGATCCCAGGTTCAAACTAGTTGATGACGAAAAACAATTTCTCAAAAAAAAAAAAAAAACAAAATCAATAAAATGTACCATCTTCATCTTCATCTTCAACTTGTATTACGACGATTCGACAGTGCACCAAAGTTGCTCCCACTAGTTAAGGATTTTGTTGACAAGAAACAGAAACTGTTGGACTGATATGTATCCGTTTATAAACTTCGGGGAGTAAAAGTGAAATTTACGTAATCGTGAATCGAGCGTGACCACTGAAATTCCTTTTGTATCCGTTAATTCTTTTTCTGCTCTTTCACTCATCTGATCTCTCTCGCTGTAGAGCTCTAGTGATTCTGCCATGTTTCAGAGCTCGGCTTCTGCAATTGTGGGCAACAATGTCACTCCCATCCCACCACTCTCAAGAGTTACTCTCTCTTCCTCATGTTCTCTCTCATCATCATCGTCGGCAGCCTCTTCCCTCACCGTTTTCTCCTCTCGTTCTACCCCACATCAACGGAATCTCTCGTCATTTCGCATATCCAAGCAAGTTTCTCCCTACAAAAGATTAAAACACAAGGTCCGTTTTGCGTTTCAGACTCCCACCGATTTTATTTTGACAATTTTGTGAATTCACGTATGAATTGCGATGATTAGAGAATTCTGTGGACTGTGAATTTTGTTAATGGTGTACCCATTTGATTCGATTCTCTTGATACACTGCTTAGCAGGAAATGAAGGCCATGTGTTCGACGAAAGAGCCGTTGAAGGTGATGATATCGGGGGCTCCAGCATCAGGGAAAGGGACTCAGTGTGAAATGATCGTTAAGAAGGTATAATGTCAGTCTTTTCTTTGTTACTATTTCTTTAGGAACAACCTACTTAGCCTTTTGTCACTAATCACTTGATCACTTTAACTAGGTTATTTAATTAGTAAAACGATATACAAATTTGGTAATCTTTGCATGGTCGTGTAGATTAAACTTTACTCTACAACACTGTGGAAAAAATTTCAAAAAATTATGTTGTCTTGCTATCTAAACCACCGAGTCAAAGTGACCCAGTTACGGGTTGAAAAGTCAAACCAGGACAGAGGAAGTACTTATTAGTATAAATGGGTCCAAGACGAGAAAATATTCATTACCACGGGGTACAAGTGACGTGGTACAAAGTATGGGTAATTTTTCTTACGCACCTGGGATTCCTCCCATACATTGATAAGACTACTATGGTATGTGTTATGTCACTCACGCCTCACGAACAATGAAAAGAAACGATGAAACACACAAATTTACGTCGTTTGCTATCACAAATTGTGCTAACTACGTCCACGGGCAAGAAGATATTTTATTCAACTAAAGAGAACGATTTACAGTGATTGCATATGAATATAGGATCCCAAAGGATCCTTTTATACCCCCCCCCCCCACACACACACACACCCCCAAACCGCCTCTAAGCTCTAAGGCAATCCTTAGTTGCCGCCTCCAGGATTTGTTCGTACGAACAGAACGTATCTTTGTTCAAAGACTGTTCGTGCGAAGACTTTCCCTCTTCGCGCGAAGACTTGTGTTTGTATACTGAGAGCTATTCCATGGAGACTGTAAAAGCTCTTCTTACTCATTGTCTCCGGGCGAACACTGTTCGTGCAAGCAACTTCCTCTTCGTGCGAACAAGTTCTGGGTGTTGGCTCCTTCGTTGCTCCGTTGAGTGTCTTCAATCTTCAAGGCATATTCCAACAAATCTCCACCTTGACTTGAAGTCTCTCGTCTGCAAGACCTTCCTCTTTCTTGCGAACGAAGCTCGTCTTCTTGCCTCCCAATGTATCCTGTCACGGAGAGTCATTAAACCCCCACCGTGTCCGACATGCCCCGAAGGGCTCACCGACATGCTGGAACTTGCTCTTTTGAACCGGCTTCGTGAACATATCCGCAGGGTTATCAGCTGTCCCCACCTTTATTACTTTGATCCTGTCTCACTTCTCTAAAAACTGATACCTGACATCGATATGCTTGGTCCTTTCCTGATGAACCCGGTCCTTAGTCAAGCAAATCGCACTCAAGCTATTACAGTAGGCTATCGCTTGATCTTGAAGTAGGCCTAGATCATTGACCATTCCCTTAAGCCAAATTGCCTCCTTTGTTGCTTCCGTTAGAGCCATATACTTCGCCTCCGTGGTGGACAAAGTCACCGTCGGCTGTAGCGTAGCCTTCCAACTCACAACAGATGCCCCAGAGCAAATACATAGCCGGTCATTGATCTTCTGCTATCATTATCACCTGCATAATCCGAATCCGAGAACCCAGCTATCAAGATGTTTTCATTAGCCCTATAGCATAGGCCAACATACCCTTAAGGTACCTGAATATGCGCTTCAGCACCTGCCAGTGATCCGTACTCGGTTGAGCCATAAAATGACTTACCACACTATCAGTGAATGCTATGTCCGGTCGAGTACAGACCATAGCATACATGAGGCTTCCAACTGCGCTAGCATATGGAACCTTGAATATGTACTCCTTCTCCTCCGCGGTCTGAAACGGTGTACATTCCTAGCTTGCTGTTAGTTGCCATAGGAGTATCTCTATAGCTTTAGCTGATAACATCCCGAATCTCCCCAAGACCTTCTTGATGTATCCCTGCTGTGATAGGAAAAGCTTCTTCTGCTTCCTATCTCTATATGGGTGGGTTTGGTATAAACTTTTTGGATTTTAAGTTGTCTGAAAAGATGGTGTGAAAAAAGTCAGTGAAAAAAAAGTTAAAGACAAAAGATGTATGGGTTTGGTAAAAAAAGTTGATGTTGTAAAAAAGTCAGTGATGTGACAATTTTGTTGTTTAGTGAAAGTTACTAACATGCCATTTTTATCTATTTATTGACTTTCAAAAAGGTGTAATAACAATTGATTGATGAGGACATTATTGTCATTTGTGTTGTTTGAGGAAAAAAAGACACAAAAAAGCTACCCAAACCCATCTTTTTTCTTCTCCTCATTTCACACTAGAAGCCAAAAGCCAAAAGCGAAAAAGATCCGAAAAAAGTTGATACCAAACCTTCGGTGTAAGTCCAAAAGGCAAAAAAGATGATTTTGGCTTAACAGACAAAAAAAAAAAGATGGTACACCACCCTATAGCTCAACTCTTAGAATCTTCCGAGCAGCCCCTAGATCTTTCATCTCTAATTCCGCGCTAAGAGACCTCTTCGATTCTCGTTTTCCTCAATATCCTGAGTTGCAATCAAGATATCAACTACATACAAAACTAGGTAGATACGTGTCTCACCTCGCAAGAGCTTGTGATACACGCAGCAATCATACTCGCACTTCTTGTAACAAATCTTCAACATGAAGTTGTCAAACCTCTTGTACCATTGCCTCGGTGACTGCTTAAGTCCATAGAGAGATCTTTTTAGCTTGCACACATGGTCCTCTCTTCGAGGAACTTGGAATTTCTCCGTTTAGCTCATTTATATCTCCTCCTCAAACTCTCTAAGTAAAGCTGTTTTCACGTCTAGTTGCTCAAGCTCTAAGTCGTGGTGTGCCACCAGCGCTAGTAGCACCCTGATCGAAGAATGTCTGACCAGCGGTGAGAAGATCCTGTTGTAGTCAACCCCTTTTTTCTGAATGAACCCTCTTGCAACTAACCTTCCTTTATACTTGACGCCTTCTCCAGATGTAGTTCCTTCCTTTCTTCTGAATACCCAAGTGACTATCTTCCTCCCCGTTGACAATTTAACAAGCTCTCAAGTCGAGTTCTTGCTAAGAGACTCCATCTCTTCTCCCATCGCGGCAACTCATTGTGCTGACTTGGAACTAGAACTTGCAGCCTTGTAGGTTGACGACTCATCCTCCACCTCCTCGGCTACCTGTAATGCATATCCTACCATACCATCATCTTTGTATCTCGCCGAGGCTTTATGACTCTCCTCGGTCTTCCTTCCTTCAGCAATACTCTGATTAACCGGCACCTCTGGTAGCGAAGCATCTCCATCGGACTCTTCTGCTTCTTCCTCTTCGGTTTCCGGCGGCGGTGTACGAATTTTGGACTCCTTAGGATCAGCAGGATCCGGATTTTCCACTACCTTCTTCTCTGCATCTCCAACCTCTATCTCCATGGGTTTCTTCAGCATTGAAATCTCATAAAAAACTACACTCATATGGAGTATAATTTTATTGTCTGTCCAAATCTTGTACCCCTTCACACCCGTCCCATAGCCCATGAATACCCCCTTCTATGAACCTGTCGATCTTCAACATCGATCCGGATATTGTTCTGGGTGGAGTGGCCACGACCTATGCTCTCATACCAGCTTGTTATGTCACTCACGTCTCACGAACAATGAAAAGAAACGATGAAACACACAAGCTTACGTGTTTCGCTAGCACAAATTGTAATTACTATGTCCACGGGCAAGACAATCCTTTATTTAACTCAAGAGAACGATTTACAATGATTGCATATGAATATAGGACCCCAAAGGATCATTTTATAACCCCCCCCCCCAAAAAAAAAACACAATAAAAAAAAAAAATAAAAGAAAAAAGAAAAAAAAAAAAAAAACGCCCTAAGCTCTAAGGCAATGTTTCCATCCTTAGTTGCCGCCTTCAGGATCTGTTCGTACGAATAGAACGTGTCTTCGTACTAAGACTGTTTGTGCGAAGACTCCACATGTTTGTGTACGGAGATCTATTCCACGAAGACTCTAAAAGCTCTTCTTACTCATCGTCTTCGTGCAAACACTGTTCGTGCAAGCAGCTTCCTCTGCGTGCGAACATGTTCTGGGCTTTGGCTCATTTGTTGCTCCTTTGAGTGTCTTCAATCTTCAAGGTATATTCCAGCATTATGATTAATAATAATCAACATGGCTAGATAAGCTCAACCAATCACAGTGTTTCGTTGTACCACGTCACTCTATCCCCATGCTAATGAATATTTTCTCCTCCAAGACCTGAACATTGGAGTATAAGTGTTATTTTCTCATCTATGGAAGGAGATGACAGTTCAGTTCAAGCATGTTGATTTAAGAGGACAAGGAAAGAAAACGCAAAGAAGCACCTTGGCTCCCTTGCATATGACATGAGCTCTACATCCGTTTTTCATGTTATTAGTCTTTTACAAGTATCTGTCGATTGCTATCCATTTAAGGAGATAAGAGTTCGCTTCGAGCATGTTATCAGAGGACTAGCACAAAGGAAACCACCAACCACAAGTCCCTTCAATAATTCTTCATTTAAAGAGATGAGAGTTAACTTCGACATGTTATCAGAGGACTAGCTCATGGAAACCACCAACCACGAGTCCTTTCAATAATTCCTCTCATAGAACCATGGATTCAAGTCATGTGTTCTATTGGATTAATTGATAAAATGGCTGAATTATTCATTTCATAAATCTGACAGACCATTTATACAAGGTTTTCAGAATCTATTCTAGGAAAGTTGACTAGGCAATCAATCTACAGTTAATCTACAAATCAATCACCATGATTCTAAGGAATCAAATCCTATCTAAATAAGGAGATATAATAAAACAGCATATTACATATATACAAGTCAACTCTCCCCCTCAAGTTGGTGCGTAGATATCACACATGCCCAACTTGGACAGTGTTGTATGGAATGGACCACTATGAACAGCATGAGTCATCATATCAGCTAACTGATCGCCACTCTTAATGTACGGGATCTTTATCCTCCCAGAATTCAAGTTGTCTTTGATATAGTTCCTGTCCACCTCAACATGTTTAGTCCGGTCATGTTGTACTGGATTATTTGCAATGTCAATAGCTGCTGTGTTATCACAGAAAAGCGTCATGGGCTTTTCAGAATAGAGACCAAGTTCACTTAAGAGGATCCTTAACCAAGTAAGCTCCGTTGTCGCATGATGAAGAGCACGGTATTCCGCTTCAGCACTGGACAATGAGACGACATTTTGTTTCTTGCTTCTCCAAGTTACTAGATTACCTCCGACAAATGATACATATCCTGAAGTAGATTTTCTGTCAAGTTTGGATCCGGCAAAGTCTGAATCTGTGTATCCAACTATGTCAAGATGTCCATGTTTAGAGAACATTATACCTTTGCCCGGAGATGACTTAAGGTATGCCAAAATCCGATTAACTGCAGCCATGTGTCGGTCACTCGGATTGTGCATAAACTGACTCACAACACTGACAGCGTATGATAAGTCAGGTCTAGTGTGAGTTAAGTAGATTAATTTTCCTACTAATCTCTGATATCTCCCTTTATTCGTCGGAATCTGATCAGGGTAAATGGTTAGACCATGATTCATCTCAATAGGAGTGTCCACTGGTTCACAAGCTGAGTTTCCGGTCTCAGCTAACAAATCCAATATGTACTTACGTTGGGAGAGGAAGAGACCATGCTTGGATCGAGAAACTTCAATCCCCAGGAAATATTTTAAAGCTCCCAAGTCCTTCATTTCAAATTCCTTAGAAAGGTAGCTTCGGAGGTGTTCTATCTGTCTGGGATTACTACCTGTAACAATCATGTCATCAACATAAACAATAAGCAAAGTAATATCATCACCATCTCTTTTATAAAATAGAGTGTGATCTGCCAAAGCTTGCTTGAAACCGTACTCCTTCATTGATTCGCTAAATCTGCCAAACCATGCTCGTGGAGACTGTTTCAGTCCATATAACGATTTTTTTAGCAAGCACACTTTGCCTCCTTTTGGTATAAATCCGGGAGGAGGATCCATGTATATTTCTTCCGAAAGATCACCATGTAGAAAGGCGTTTTTCACATCAAACTGCCTTAATGGCCAATCCAAATTAACGGCAAAAGATAATATGACTCTCACAGTATTTAATTTGGCCACAGGAGCAAAAGTTTCCCGGTAGTCAATTCCATAGGTTTGGGTATATCCCTTCGCGACCAACCTAGCCTTATATCTGTCAATACTTCCGTCCGACTTATATTTCACGGAGAACACCCACTTACATCCAACTGTTTTCTTTCCTCGAGGTAAGTCAACCATCTCCCAAGTGGAGTTTTTTTGAAGGGCTTTCATCTCATCTTCCATAGCAGATTTCCATTTTGGATCATTAAGGGCATCCTGAACATGACTAGGAATTGACATAGATGACAATTGTAGGGCAAATGCAAGGTGAGTTTTAGACAAACGATGATAGGAGACAAAGTTAGAGATGGGGTAAACAATATTCGAAGACGATTTTGAGAAACCTAACCTCTCAGGTTGTTTACGATCTCGAAAAGGATATCTCCTACCTTCTTGTGGACTCGCGGGACTAATTTCAGGACGAGTTTCAGAATTTGACATTTCAGGAGAAGAGACAAGTACCTCAGAATTAGTCTCAGAAGACTCCGATGGCATGGTAATTTTCTCCGGAAGAGTATGAGCATCCTTAACCCTCTTTGCATACTTCTTTTCAAACAAGTGAGCTGGCCTTTCACGACTCTCAATTTGAGACTGTTCACTTTCAAATTCGACAGCAGTCTCACTTTCTCTACCTTCTTCCACATCCTCCCCCTTACTCGATATCCAATATTTTTTCTCGTCTAACCATAATCGTTCTTCTTGCTTACTGTTTATCTCCCCTGGCAGAGGAACCAAAGAGACAACATCTGAGAAATAAGACTCTTGTTCACAAAATTGAACATCCATGGAAACATAGTATTTTCCTGTAGGAGGATGGAAGCATTTATACCCTTTTTGTGAACTAGAATAACCGAGAAATACACATTTAAGGGCTCGATGGTCAAACTTATCTCTATTATGATTATGCACATGAACATAACACACACAACCAAATACCTTGGGACTCAAATTTAAGGCAGAAGGAATAGTGTGAAAGTTTGACAACATTCTAAGAGGAGTTTGATAATCAATGATTCGGGCAGGCATCCGATTGATAAGAAAAACGGCAGTCGTGACGGCTTCAGCCCAAAAACGCTTAGGAACATGCATTGAAAAACACAAAGCCCGGGCTACTTCAAGAATGTGCCGGTTTTTGCGCTCGGCTACGCCATTTTGTTGAGGCGTGTAAGTGCATGTTGTTTGATGAAGAATGCCATGCGCTTTGAACAAATCACTAAGAGATCGATTCACAAATTCACGACCATTATCAGAATGAAAAACTTGGACTGGGGTATGAAACTGAGTGTTAATCATTTTAGAAAACTGAGGTATAACTTGAGTGACATCACTCTTAGATCTCAACAAATACACCCAGCTTACACGAGTGCAATCATCAATGAAAGACACAAAATATTTATGTCCTGAGGCTGACGGAGTGGAGAAGGGACCCCAAACATCCGTATAAACACATGTGAAAGGGGTTGGGCTTTTATTGAAGCTTATTTTGAAAGGCACACGATGATTCTTTGCATAAATACACTGTTCGCACCTTAAACTAGAATGAGAAACATTACGAAATAGGTGAGGGAATAGACGCTCTAAGTAAGAAAAGGATGGGTGGCCCAACCGACAGTGCCATAAAAGTATCTTCTCCCTATCAAATGCCCCTCTTGCTACCTTTAAACCATGTCCATGCTCATATATCAAATCCCCTGTCCCCTCCAAGTAGTAGAGACCTCCTCTTTCTTTACCAATGCCAATCGTCGTCTTCGTGAGATTGTCCTGAAACACACAATGATCTGAATAAAAAGTTACAGAACAATTAAGTTGTTTCGTGATTTGGCTGATAGAAAGAAGATTGTTGGAGAGATTAGGTGCAAGTAAAACAGAAGAAATGGAGAATGATGGAGATATGGAAACATTCCCTGCCCCCAAAAATTGGCATAGGAGTCCCATTAGCAACCTCGACAGTCTTTACATGCGAAGGTGTTTGAGTAGTAAGCAAAGAGGAGTCACTAGTCATATGGTCAGTAGCCCCAGAATCAATGATCCAAGCATTTTTCGCAACTGAAATAAAAGCCGATTTAGGGTTACCTTCCTCTCAAGTCACTCGAGTTACATGAGAAGCAGAAGATTGAGAGGTATCCCGCATAGGAATCTGAGAAAATTTCTTGTTCTTCTTCTCGGCTTGCTTAAGCTTGTACCACTCTGGATATCCATGCTTTTTCCAGCAAACATCCTCCGTATGCCTTGTCCCATTACAGTGAGTACAGAAACGCAATGAGGAATTAGATGAAGAAGTAGGAGGTAAAGAGCCATAGTCCCTCTTTTGGACAACTAGCGCAGAAGCCTCCGAGCGATCTTCCATTCCCATGGTGAGTTTCCTTTGCTCCTCACGCCGGACCATTGAATAAGCTTCCTCCAGGCTTGGTAATGGAGATGAAGCCAAAACCCGACTACTAACTTGATCCAAATTGTGATCAAGTCCTGCAAGGAATATGTAAACCCGATCCTCAGCATTACGTTTCCTTTGTTTCTCAATATCTACTGAACATGTCATCTCGTTAGGCCTTCGATAATCTAGTTCCATAAATATTGAGTTTAACTCATTGTAGTATTCTGCAACAAGACGACCATCTTGATGCAATTGAAAAGACTTCTTCATCAGTTCATAGACTTGAGAAGAGTCAGACACGTCAAGATAGCTCCTCCGAACAGCGTCCCAAACATCCTTCGCTGTTCCACACTGCACAAAATGGGACAGCAACTTGTCAGTCATGGAATTAATTAACCAAGACTTTACAAGAGCATCCTCTGCCTCCCATTCATCGTACTTTGGATCAGTCTCCTTAGGTGCAGAAATTCTTCCCGTAATATAACCCTTCTTCTTCCTCCCAGCAATGTACATCTCCAAAACTTGAGACCAAACACGATAATTAGAACCATCCAGTTTGATATGGATTGGAGCGGTAGTTTCATGAACAGTCACATTGGAGATCTGCTGGTTTGTGGAGGTTTCAGACATGGTGTTTGAGAGGTTAGAGGTAGGAAGGAATCAGAATTAGAAGAGATCGCAGCGGATTTTCTTCTTCCAGCTCTGATACCAAATTGATAAAATGGCTGAATTATTCATTTCATAAATCTGACAGACCATTTATACAAGGTTTTCAGAATCTATTCTAGGAAAGTTGACTAGGCAATCAATCTACAGTTAATCTACAAATCAATCACCATGATTCTAAGGAATCAAATCCTATCTAAATAAGGAGATATAATAAAACAGCATATTACATATATACAAGTCAACTGGATTATGTCCTGTGTTTATACTGTCAATTTATCGGATTATTGTTTGTTCTTGACCTAGAACCACGGTGTTTGCGATAGCAGTTACTATCAATCTCACTCAAATTCTTATTTTGTCAAGACTACACTTTCATCAAAATTTAATGGCCCTGAGAAGTCAGTGAAGTAGAATATGTGTCTCCTTTCATTATTTGTCCGATGTGATTAACTTTTTTTTATTATGATTGTTTCCTCTTGTTCTGTAGTTTGGGTTAGTGCATATATCAACGGGTGATCTTCTTCGTTCTGAAGTGTCAGCTTCTTCAGAAATCGGAAACAAAGCAAAAGAGTATATGAACAGTGGTCGCTTGGTTCCTGATGAGATTGTGACTGCTGTAATACCCTTCACCTGGTTTTTTCTGTGTTGATATTCTTTTCTAGTTTCATATATGTCTCTCTTTACTCCTTACATATTTATTTATTTGTGTTGTAGATGGTGATAAAAAGATTGTCCCAAGAAGATGCAAAAGAGAAAGGGTGGCTTCTCGATGGGTACCCAAGGAGCTTTTCTCAAGCACAGAGTCTTGAAAAACTGAATATCAGACCAGATATTTATATTGCTTTAGAGGTATGTCACTCAGTGATTTCCTGAGTTCTAGTTGGTATTGACCCAAACCTAATATAGAAATGCTAAAGGGTATATGATTAAGTTATTTCCCAAACGACTAAAACTCCTCATGAGCTATGAGTCCTACTAATCTTACATGTCTGCTTTAAACCTAATATAACATTATTCCAGAAACTTATGTTGGTATGTTATCTTTGTCCTCTTTCATATTGGTCAAAAAACCAGTATAGATACTGCCATATTGGGGAGGGTGATCTAACAAAAAACTGATCCGCCCTGTGTGTCGGTTAGAGCTGTCCTTGTCACCCAGGAGAGTATGGGGAAAACGTGCAGGAGGATCTAGCCCTTAAACACACATCTAGTTCGTTGTTCAAACAATTATCCTTCCGGAAATGAACTTTGAACTTTTTTGTCTAAGAAACGTGTTTGGGGGATTCCAATTAAGGAAAGAAGACGCATAAATTTGGATGGGGGAGTATACTCAATATTTCGAAGCAATAATATATAGGAACACAAACACGGAGCTTGGTGAGTTGTGTATAGTAAGTATGATAATCTACTATCGACTCTTACATAGCTCAATATGTACTTAAAGTGGAACTATTGGCTTGCCCAATTTTTGTACAACATCTGCCTCAACTCATGGTGTGGGACCAAGTTTCTAATGGTGTATGGTTGACTTTTCTTGAGGCACTGCCTCGTTACTGTCCTTTATGAATGGTATTACAGGCACATAAGTGGTCATTATCTTCTCCCTCATACTAGTAACTATAATACCCTGGTCCTTAAGATCAAGATTATAGACCGCACCAACTCTGGTGACCCTCTTACTCCATTCTCCAATCTAGAAGCGACAATATCTATTGAACATCTTGGATTCTTCCACAATCGACGTGTTTGGCCTAGAACCTTGGTTTAGGCTTGAGCTTGACTGAGAGGAATGCTCATCTGGGTTGAGGTTGGCATGTGGCAAAAGGGTAAATCTACACATCATCTAGTAGTTGCTCTCCTAGTCAAGATCGATCTTTATATCTACTACCTCTTTCTTTGGTTGTGGATCTAGGGGCAGAACCAAAATGCCCAATACTCAGATTTTACCATTGGTTGGAGGTGCAGACTAAGTCAGAAACTTGATAAGGTGAAGTGGCAGAATTTGGTTTCTGACAGCTAAGGAGCTGCTCTCCTTCATGCGCTACATGAGCTGAATCTACCACCATAATAATATTGCAATGGGAATGATGTCATACTGAGGAGACGCCTTGCAAATGGAGGCTTTCACGTATATCTGTGGAGGCTGAAAATATCCTTGCCTTATTTCTTAACTTCCTAGTCATGCTAAAAGCACATCTTCTTGTTCAAGACTTTAGTAACTTTTAACAATCTACCTCTTACAATTCCATCAACTCCAAAAGTGATGTCTGATAAGAGCACTCACTAACAGACCAGGTGAGAACAACAGAAAATACTAAAAGGGAATTTGTTATTGTTCTTCACTTGGAGGGTCAATTTTGAAATATTAGGTATGGGAGGTTCAGATTTGTTTGTGCATTTCTATATATTTTTTATATTGGGAATTTGATTTCTTTTCACTTGCCTTTATATACAGGCTACTATATACATGTACTTTCTAACATAGACGCGGTCCATGTATTTGTTTAAATTATAATGCAGGCGCGGTCTATATGTTCTTACTTACGTTTATGTGGATCACCAATAACGTAGCTATACTGTTACATTTGAGTTCAGCTTATACAAAGATGTTGATGTTTTCTTATTTCCAGGTTCCTGATGACATACTAATTGACAGATGTGTTGGTCGAAGGCTGGACCCTGTAACAGGGAAGATTTATCATATAAAGTTCTTCCCTCCCGAGACTGATGAGATTAAAGCAAGAGTTATAATTCGTCCAGATGACACAGAGGAAAAGGTACATGATATGAAAATATATTTCCCTATCTCTAATATTCACCGGTAGCTTCTTTAATCACATATATGCGGGCTACAGACTCTGCACTCATCTTAAATGTTTTTGAATGTCATTGCTTTCTAGTGTAGCCTGCGTTATCATGAGTGGCTTCGTTCTGTCTGTTAGCTTTTACTTTAGCTTGATTTATTCTAGCTCCTCGTCTGATTTTTATATTTGGATAATGGAATTTGAAACTATGTTGGGAATATTCTAACTAGAAGTTATAGGAAACGAAGGCATCCTTGAAATGAAGGCCAGAACGAAGACACAATACGACCTGTCAAACAAGTACTAGAAGTTTGGTTTCTAACATTAAAAATGAAAGCCACAATTTAGACGTGGAAAAATCAATGGTGGAAGTTGAAACAGGAAAGTCCTGGTACCTGTATGCTTGATGGCATTGGTCTTCCTATCCAACTACTTATATTCTTCTCTTTAACCTGTTGCCATACAATTGACTTGTGTAAAAGAAACTGAAAGTGTGACACACTCTGGTTCAACAGTGAAATCTGTTCTGCATTATATAACATATAAGATGAGATATGATAAGCTACTAAATTGACGTTTAGTTGATATGTGTGTCCTATGTATCAGGGGTGTGTGTGTGGAGCGGGTGCGGGTGCGGCAAATCCCCAAAAATCAAGGGTGCCCGTGCGCCGGTGCGGCGACTTAATTTATATTTATATTTATATTATATATATATATATGTTTTTTTTATACCATTATACTAATATACAAACACCAATAATAGTAATCCAAATTATAACCAAATCGAAATTCATTCACAGTTTCAAAGATACAGAGTTACTATATCAACAATATAATCTCTCCCTGTCATTATTCGTAGCTGTGGAGAGACGAGTAATCTAAGGGTTAGAAATGTTCACATAGATGCACGTTTTTTTGGTTAAATTGTAGTTATATTTTAGAAGACCTCTCAACTAAAACTTTCAAAATGACCCTGCCTTATCCACAAATAGAGCTGGAACTTCGGTTAACCGGAACCGAAACGGAAAAAACTAAACTGATCGGTTTCGGTTGGGTTAACCGGGTTGTTCAAAAAATCAGTTCCGGTTAACCGAAAACGGGTAATTGGCATTATCTATAACCGGACCGAACCGTAGAACCGTAACCGCTAGTTCGGTTATTTCAGTGTTTAACCGGTTTTTATAGGCTTTCTTTTTATCTTTTTTTGAACCGGTTAGGTCCATTACCATTCGAATTTTTTGGTTAAACCAACCGGTTCCGGTTCCTTGCGAACTCGGTTCGGTTCCGGGTGCGGTTACCGTAACACATGACCGAACCGGGACCGTTAATATATGGTTCGGTGGTCGGTTTCGGTTCACTCTATTTGGTTCCCCTTAATCGATTTATTCGGGTCGGTTTTAACCGGAACCGGCCAGTTAACCAACCCGAAGTGCAGCTCTATCCACAAAGCATCCGCAAAGCACTCATGCACCTAGTGTGGGTCTGCGACCTCCCAGAAGCACCCGTGCTACATAGGGTGTGTCAGAACGTGCAAATATGTATACACACACACACACTGACACACACATATACATACATGTATACATATGCATTTACAAAAACATTATTTTGTTACTTACCAGAGAAGATTATAGACCACTCTACAAAATTCAGTGATATTGTTGAAGTAGTTCGTCTGAGTTTATCTACCAAAATAAAATATGTACTTTAGTGCTTACAGTCAACAAAGTTCACTTTTGCAAGCTTAATTGTTTGATCATTCCAAGAGAACATTTAGATAACCTGAATAATCTATATGTATCTTCAGTTAAAGTTCAATTGTTCCAACTACACCTTGGATACCAATTAGGAAAAGTGGTATATTCAAAATTTATGGTGGTAGACAAGAGAGAGGGATGCCAAGACGAATCTGGGTGGAGACATTAAGACAAGATGTATAATATTAAACCGAAGTGACTGAATGGCTTTGGACAGGCAAAACTAGACGAGTTTGATTGATTTGGTCAACACCTGTCAGATTGGTAAAAGGCTTGTTGAGTTGACTTCATGCAGATTCAACATAGCTCTGAAAGTGCAATAAGGAAAAATAATAGATGGGAAATGAAATCAGAAGAAGAAAAAGTAAAATATTAATGCTGCACACATTTAGCTGAAGGAGAGCTTAAAGCTTCTTTTAGTTTGATAGTTGGTACATATTAAGATTTGTTATTCGTCCCACATCGGGATTCCAGGTTTCTTAATATGATACTGGATCCATTTTTTGTAATCTGTTGGTTTGTCTGAATATGCTGCTGTCTATTTCTGTTTGACATGTTGCGCATGAAGGGGTGCTTTGAGAATTGTTCTTCGTCCTACATAGGGATCTGTGAGTTCTATATGTGCCTCATAAGATCCTGGGCTACTCCCGTCATTCCCAATTGGTTTTGAGGTGGGGATTTCTTAATATCATGGTTGTGATGGGGAACATAGTTTCTTGAAACGGAAGTTACATTACAACTTAGCGAACAATCATCGGTTCTTTGAACACCTAGGTTCATATGTGTTTTAGAAAAGCTCACGTCTCTTTAAATGTATAATACATCTTGTTAATTGTTTACAGGTGAAGTCACGTCTGCAAATTTATAAACAAAATGCTGAAGCCGTTTTATCAAGCTATTTGGAGATATTGAATAAGGTACATGTTTCTGGCCTCTTGTGTAACAAACTTTGCTGTGATCTTAATTGTTTGATATCCTGATCCTCAGATTGATGGAAATCGTCAAAAAGAAGAAGTATTTCGAGATATAGAATCTCTATTATCTCAAGTCCAAAAAGAGAAAGTGAAAGCAACAAAATCAGGCAAGTGGTTTGATAAAGTGTAACCTACAAGTGAATATTCCAATGCCTGGATGTTGTGCAAGGTATCATTGAGAACAACTTATTCCACTAGGTAAATATATGGAAGATTAATTCACGCAAATAAGTCTCTTGATGAACTTTTCATGTTTCATTCACATGCTGTAGCACTTAATCTGATTTGTCTTTTAAATGTACTAAGTAAAAATGTACATACGATGGCTGCTTATTTTTTTTATCGAATATGAACTGAAGCTTCCATGACTACTAAATCTTTTTGATCTGCCTTTGTTATAGGAAATTTGGTAGTTCAAAATAAGAGCAGCGAGTCACTAGGAAATCGGGTAAATACTGCTATCTTTAGGTTTTCCCAGTTTTCTAAGTTTTGTTGTTACTGGATGGGCCAATAACCATTAATTATTCACAGGTTTGGAAAAACTTCTTACCTAGCTTTATACTTCTGCAGGACACTTGGAGAGGAATCCCTACTAGATTGAATAATATTCCTCACTCCAGAGAGATCAGAGAATATTTCTATAATGATGTGCTTCAATCTACCCTAAGAGCTGTAAATGAAGGGAAATCTCGACTGAAGGTCAGGTATTTGTCAAACATCCTACTAAGACTCAGTAACTCAGCAAGTTAACTAACTTATCCTCTGATGTGTTTTCTGGTAACAAGTACATAGTTTATAATATATTTGAAAACCTTCTAGGCAGCGTGATCTCGCATATTTGGACTCATTTTCTTCTTTTCCAGAGCTACACATGAAAATTTAGATTGATTTTTCTTCATAGGTTAAACATCAACTGGGGGTACCATAGCCAGCTTCAATCCGTTGAACTTCACTGCTATTATGTAATCACTTCACTAGTCACAACAAGCAACCGTGAATGGTTCATTCAGTTCCACTAATCATATTCCAATGTGAGGACTTTCTTGTTGCAGCAAGAACTCGTGCTTGTGCAGTCATCTGATTCTGACCATCATCAAATGTGGTTTTTGCTTCCTCATTGGTAGCAATCTTTCTATCTTTACAACAGATAGCATTTTTACTGCCAAATCCACTCCATAGTCACTTTCACTACCTTGTTGGATAAGATTTTCTGGACAATCTTACGATCTCAATTTGATTTCATTTATGAACCCTAACCTTACATATTTCACTAGTAAGAAAGCTCACTAGTGATTAAAGCTGCATATCTATTAAACATAATGTGGGTCAACCCACCCTCAAACCGAGAACTGGACTACAAATTATATATCTGTGTAGTACTCGATTTGGTCGAGTCCACAAACAGCCCTTGGTTGTTTTATATGAGGGACCAACTGATAACCCTTCATCATCCAACCCATTAGTCAACATCATTTGGTTAGATCTTAATTCATGTTCTCTTTTTTGTTTAAAAACAGTCACCTATCTGAGAAAACCAGCTGCATGCCCTCAGAAGGACATGTCAAATGCTAACTTGTTCATTCTGTGGAGAAATCTCCTTTTCACCTGACTCTCTTAGTTATAACATCTGCTCTCCAATAGTAATTAGCTCTTTCTACATTAAAATGCCATTTCTCTGCTCAGAATTGTCACACGAATCTCATGTCGAACACATATACGGAGTAAGTTAATTGGCTTACGATCTTTAAACAACAAAACCTTCCTCTGTACCAATTACAGTATCTTCCAGTTCACACTTCGTATTAATCACAGCATCACACTGGAGACTGCTAATCCTTCTTATAGGATACCATTGGTTGCAAATAGCTTTCATACTGTCTTCAGTTGGATCCAACCACAACAGGAGATCTTAACATCCTCCTTGGGATCCGTTCAGTCATGTGGGGATCAGTTGGGTTACCAGAAGCACTGGCGAGCCCATGAGGGTTTAGTGGCCATTAGGCTATATAAGAAAAGAAAGAAAAAAAAAAATCCTTACAAACAGGTTCTAACTGTGAGCCGCTTAATTGAAGCGTGAAGATGAATAACTTTTGTTTGAAAACTTAACAATAATTATTGTGGTAGGGCATGGTAGAAAATGAACTAGGTATTGATTACAGCAAAAATGGTGCTCCCTTACATTTTTGCAGCATAATGTGGGTTTTGACGCTTTCAAGGTGTATAACTTCAGGAAAAAAATCTTTGAACTACTTCTGGAAACAGCATCATTACACCTATTATCCTGCATTCGTAACCCTTACATCATTTGAGTAACATGTCTTAGATTTCTTTGGACATATCTTCCATATAATATTTTTCCTTATTCATGTAGTATTTGATTCTAGAACAGAGCAGCGAATCCACATGCAACGTTCACATATGCTGTTTTCTAACACAGCTATTTGTTTTGGTGCTAAAATCAGATTGGTCTAGACTATTAATTGGATTAAAACATAGTTCGTTGTGTGCATATTTTCGCCCCATGTATTAATATTCGAAGCAAAGTCTTCCATTCTGTCCCTCCCCTTCTTCTTTCTTCTCTAGACAGGTTATACATGGCTCATACTTGATCTGAATGATTGCTTTTTTGTTCGAACTTCACAGGTGGAGATTAATATCCCAGAGCTGAATCCAGAAATGGTGAGGGATTTTTTTCCGTGATTGACTTGTAACTTGTGCAATGTTGACCTTATCTTATGAACCACAGGATGTTTATCGAATAGGTACTTTGATGGAACTGGTTCGGGTTCTAGCTTTGTCGTTTGCTGACGACGGAAAGCGAGTGAAGGTCAAATCTTTCTAGGTTTTCTGCACTTCTCATTTTGAATGATGAAGCAGTTCTGACATGTTGAAGTTTTCCATTTTTCTTTCAACAGGTTTGTGTTCAAGGGTCTATGGGAGAAGGAGCTCTAGCAGGGATGCCATTGCAGCTTGCTGGAACCCGGAAAATATTGGAGTTCATGGATTGGGGTGAATATGGGGCTAAGGGAACTTTTGTGAACATAGGATCAATAGGTACTGGATTCTCTACATCACAATGCAAAGTTGTATGACTTTTGAGTAACAGATTTCGTCTTAGTCTAGCTAAATAATAGCGCACTTAAGTTATGAAATACTTATTATACATGAAATGACAATTGTGCGTGAATTCATGAGTAAGGCGATGAATTATGATACCTTAAAAAGTCCATTTGCTTTTTTTACTTTTGCCTCTCTGACAAACGCCATTTTGGGACCCTTATTGTGACTGGGCTGTATGTTGATTCTGGATGTGTGTTTGACATGATAATATATAATAGCTTGGAGGCAACATATCCAAAACTATAAACCAGATATCTGGCTATATGCCAATGTTAGACCAGGAGAAAACGGCTGAAAATCTGACTAATGTACCAATAAATTTATACATAGGATATGTGATTGAGATGAAGATTATCCTAGATGATTCTTCGTTTTGTTAAAGGAATAAAATTTTGTAGGGAGGGCGTGATTTATTTTAATGTTTACCCCTTAATTCAGTTATCCCGTAGCTCTTCTAGTATTGGGTTTCTCCTCTCTTCCCTTATGAATTGTTAAATATCTGTCGACAGTGTTTCCAACTTGATGAGTTTGTATCTTTGAGATGATGTAGAAAATTTTGAGTGGTTAAGAATTGAATTATCTTTCTATTTTTTGATGTGTTCATCACTATGCACCTACATGTGTTAGACTTGCTTAAATCCAATAAAAGGACAATTGATCTTATACCTGAACTTAGAAAGAATAACCATTTCTGGTGTCCGACATTCTGAAATTAGTGTATTTTACGCATCACTTGATACGGTTCTCTTTGACTGTCTATATCTGAGCTATCTCCTCATTTTTATCCGCAGGTGGTAAAGAAGTTAGTGATGAAGATGATATGTTTATCTTAGTGGCTCCCCAGAATGCCGTGGGTAATTGCATTATTGATGTAAGTGGTGTAAGAATAATTACTTTCTGAAACATGTGAAATCTCCATTGTGAGGCTTGAAACTGTCCACATGCTGTATTGTTGTTTACTGAAAATTGTAGGATCTCAAAGCTATGACTGATGCCGCTGGAAACCGTCCCGTCATTCTTATCAATCCTAAACTCAAGGTTTGTTCCTTGGTAATCTTAAGCTGAAATCATTTCATAAGTTGCACATTCCAAACAATTTTTTATTAGATCCATACGTCTAGACTACAGTCTTATAAAAAAAGCTTAGCAAGAAATCATGTTACGTACGTGAGTGACTATAAGCACAGATGACTTTTTTTTTTTTTGTAACATAGATTCTTACGATATCTACATTGGATAGATCTGACGAAATTCTGGTGTAGCTTGATCGAACGACTTAATCAAACATTAATTTTGAAAGAGACGGAAAGAGTAGAAAGCTTCTCCAATTTGTTTTGGTAGACGGATTTTGTATTAGCAATGAACTTAGGATAAAGTTTCATTCTCTTTCATTTGAGATTGTTGATACTGACGAGGCATGGATGTTTGACCTGGCACAATTTGTTTCACAGCGCTAAATTGTTATTACTACAATGCAACTTAAGTAAAATGTGAGAGTACCTTCAAATTACACTTTAAGGGAACATGGAAGCGGAGATGAGGAAATCTAAACCCATAACCTTGTAAGTCACTCCCATGCTGCTAGGCTAAGAGGACATTGGCAGCTCTACTTCTTTTAGTTTCGTCTTGTGCAACATGTTAGTATTCTATGGTTCTAGATTTTGAACCTTATTTCTGCTCCTTTAGTTCTCCCACTGCACAATGTTACTTATTTGATGCCAAGTAACTAGGGGCTATGCTGCGTCAGTTTAACATGCTGCTAGAAATACCAATGTAAATAACATGGAAGTAACTTACAACTTTTAATAGTAAGAAGTAACAACTTCAAATTTTCTTATTTTACAGGATTTACCGGCTTCCAGTGGAATCATGCAAGTACGTATAAAGCAATCACTCTTTGTGGGAAGTGGAAACTCTTTATTTAACTGTCTGGTTCTAACAATGGAATTTTCCTTCCAGACAATGGGTCGGGACAAAAGATTGGAATACGCTGCATCATTTGAAAGTTGTTATTCATTCAGGCTTCTGTATTATTCTGGAACTCAATATCCAATCATGGGCGCTCTTAGGTGAGTTGTCTTTTATCTGTTTATTTATGCTATCTTTTCATGCAACGGTACACTACATGTGAGTTCATCTCTGCATCTCCTTGGCAGGTATATTGAGATGCATTTGTGCCAAATTGATGAACTGTCTAAAGTCAAATAAATTATGAAGACATTAAAGAGATGAGGGTTGATGTGATCTCACTGAAACATGGACTAGGAATAAAGAAACAGAGTAAACAAAACGATGCTAGAAAAATGTCTAAGAGTGAGAGAACCTAAACTGTTGTATTGGTTTGAAGTGATTAAGTGCATGCTTGCAGGAAGAACAGATCTATATTATACGTTACCTATTTGCTGATAGTATGAGAAAAGGTAACAATATGGATTTATTGGGGAGTGACATACGAAAGGACACGTAGACTAGTTGGCAATTTTCGAGGCTTCACACTTAAGAAAATAGAGTCCTGCAATCCGATTGAGCTAAAAACTCGTAATCTTGTTCCGAACTGAATTCTTTGAGTTGTTATGGATGCAGTCACATTGCTGACTCGTAGAACCAAATAACAGATGATAAAATGTAGCCAACAAACAGAACTCATCAAGGATATTATTGAAACTCCCCTAGATATCTCAAAACTCGATATAACATTATGTGCATCTACATAATAATTTATTTAAACTTGACTGGGCTCTGTTTCCAGAATTTCTCAATATCCAAGACTTTTGATTCGACTTTTCCCTCTCTCCTCAGCTGCATCATATAACATACTCCCTCCGTTTCACTAGATACTTCAAAAACTTTTTCGGCACGGAAATTAAGAAACGCACTCAAATGACTATTTTACCCCTGTTTTTTTTATTAATTCCACTCTCTCTTTCACACTAATTTTAGCAACAACATAACAATATCATCAACAACAACATTATCAGTAACAGCAAGAACATCATCAACAACAACATTATCAGTAACAGCAAGAACATCATCAACAACAACATTATCAACAAGAACAGATGAACAAACATGTCGATTTCCACCCTTCTCTGTATCAAACATCAAACCAAGCCATAAAGAAGAAGAAGAAGAAGAAGAGAACAAAATAAATATCGCCGCCTCGCCACAACCGCCGTCCCTGAAGATGAACGCCGGAGCCTCACCGCTGCCACCATCGGATCTGGGTCGATTTCCACCCTTCTCTGCAACAAACATCAAACCAAGCCCGATTTTCGGTCAGATCTGAGGTAGGGAAAGGATAGGAGAGAGTGAAGAGAATGTTACCCGGTGGTGGCGAGGACAGAGAAGCCTGTAGGTGGATGGATCTACTTCCTCCCGATCTACTTCTGTCCATCCACCACAAAGCTGCAGATCGGTGGATGGGGAGGTCGGTGGTGGTGGAGATGCAGGTGGCGATGGGGAAGCCGGTGTAGGGGACGCCGCAGAGGTCGTAGGAGGCGGATTGAGGGACGGCGGAGATGAGTGTGTGGGAGATTTGACGGAGGAGATTGGGGTAGGAGACGATGAGCCGGAGGTCGAGGTATATTGAGGGACGGCGGAGATGAGGTATACCGATTTGCTCTCTGCTCTCCCTCCCTCTCTCGATCTGCTCTCCCTCTCGCCTCCCTTTCGCGATCTGCAATCCCTCCCTTCTCTCTCTCTCTCTCTCTCTCTCTCTCTCTCTCTCTCTCTGTGTGTGTTGTGTGCGGCGGAGTGAAGAACAGGGAGAAGAAAAGAAGAAGAAGAGGTAGGTTATGTTTGGGGTGGGTAGGATTTGGGTTTGGGCTGGGTAGGATTTGGGTTAGGTAGGTATTGGGCTTAATTAATCTGATTAGTTTACTAGTTGTGATTAATTAAGCCCAATTAAAGTGTGGGTTTGGATTTTTTTGAAAGGGTATAGTTGTATTTTGCCAATATCAAAGTTTCCATATTTGGAAATTTTGAAGAATCTGGCGAAACACCCAAAATGGCAATTTTGAAGAATCTGGCGAAACGGAGGGAGTACATCACAGTGGTTACTGCAGGAGGGTAGATGTACTCAGCCTTCCATGTATGAAACCATTTTAAATTTTTTACTACTCTCAAACAGCAATAGTATTAACAAACAATATCCATTTATTCACCACATCCATTTTTATGTGTCTTATTGGACAGTCCAAAAATCTTAACTAACAAAATTTTGACTAAGAAAATGGCAACTCTGGCTTTGCGTGTTATGATGTTCTCGGAAAATAAAATATTTGATTATTTGAGTTTTAAGGTGGACCATGTTACGACATCTACAATAGGACTTTTAGAAAGGGAAGGTTCATTTATTAATTGAGGACAAGTATGCCTTATCTATCAATCCAGCTCAAGAAAGCCACAGACGTCTTGTGTAATGCGTACATGAACTTCCTTCTTTTGTTTTGAACACAAGTCTTCAGCTATCAAACTGTTAAAAAAAACTCTTTGTTTGCGGAGGTACTTCTAATATATGGTTTCACTATGGGTGATCAGGTTGGTAATGAGTGTACCATAATTCAACCTGCTAGATTTCTTCACTAGTAATCCAAATCCTCACTTAATTAGCTATGTTTCCTATAAAGTATGGACCTTGCCTCAGTGCACCCTATTCTTTGCTAAACTAGCCAACAGGGCCAACAACCAGCTCAAAGTGCAGGGTTTCTGTACAATGTTATATTACTTTTTGATCTATAAGAGCTTGTACTGCCATCCTGCTGATATTATATGGTACATCAGTATAATATTTATTTCGGTTGCATATACTGTATTAAAGGAGGGGAAAAGAGAGAAACACAGGCAGGTTTTGGGAGGTGTGTCTCGATATGCAATAGTTAGGGTTTACGTCTCTTTCATGTTACTTCTTCTACTTCTACGCATTCTTCTTCTAATCTATGTAATTTGGGTGTGATTAGTTATTGAATAGAGTTTCAATTGTTTGAGTCTTCCTCAAAATCACTATATGGAAAGTTGAAAATTATATAAATGTCCTTTTTTGAGGAATAAGATACAGGTGTCACTTTCAGCAGCATATAGATGAGGAGACTTATTGTTGCTGATATGGAAAATTTGAATAATGTAAAGGTATTGACGATTATAATAGGAAAAGGGTGGATAAGATTAGAGGGACAGTTAGGTCAGTGGTCAGGTACGTCATAGACCTCTATTACTCAGTATGGAAAGTGGACAGTTAGGTCAGTGGTCAGGTAGGTCATACATCTCTATTACTCAGTATGAAAAATGGTAACGAAGAGGATCAATTTATTATCTGTGCTGCTTTTTAATAATTTAGCTATTAGAACATTTTATCATCAATCAATTATTCATTTCAACTTGTAGTACGCCCGGTCATATTTAATGGTTTGGAAGCTATGCTCCTCATTTGTTCTGACACGGTCTAGGGAGTTCGCCGTTTGTTTGAAACTATGTATAGGAGTAGTTTCCTGCACCAGATGTGTCCAAATAACCAATACAGATAGGACCTGAACTCTCGTAGGAGTAGTTATATTTATGTTATATATAGACATTTCATGAACTAAATGAACCACATCAAAGCTTACTATTAGAACCTTGTAATTTCAGGTATTCCTATGCGTACAAGTATGAACTATACAAGAGGGTAGATGAACTGCCCGGAAAGGAGAAATACATTTTCTTGGCAAAATTCGACGAAAAACCCAATGGCGATGAAATCAATAATGCATTTGATGGAAAGCCAAGGTAATTTACAGGAATGTTATGTAATGCTATCATATTTGCCACCACAAGGTCAACTATTTTACTAAATAGACCATTGCTTTCTCTCAATTCTTGCAGAGATCAACTTAAGAAGCCTGCGGGATTTTGGTTAGAAATTTCGGCAGTCTTATTCTTGCAAATAGTTTCTGTCTCTTTGTTTTGACTAAATTTCTTGATTCCTTGCAGGGGCTTCTTAAGTGGTGTATGACATTGGACAGGAACAGCAATGGCGTGATATCAAACAGTGAATACATGTATAGTGTAACTAAATGAAAAATATTGTATAATCAAATCTTATTGAACATTAAACCTGGTCTTCTTCGATTGTAATTTTTTACTGTACTGTGCATAGGTAGGAGACCAAAATATCGTGTAATACCTTTCACAACTTAGGAAGACGTTTGTGTTGTGTGGCAATTTCATGTGCTTCTTTTCAAATGCATTGCTGCAACTGAGTGGGTTATAATTCAAATGTCTGGCTTGATTTACTGTAGTGTTTCTCAATTTGTTGGCAACTGTGAGCTACTAGAAAACTAGGCTTTAGTTTGCCACTCTACGTTTCACAGGTAGTATGGAATACGGATGGAATACGGAGACGTCATTTACTACGGAAGAATTACTCATGTTTGATGCAACATATAGCTCCTTTGACATAAATAGTTAAATTTGTATTTATCTATAATCATAACACCTGGGATAGCAATTCAAATCAGACTTGGGTTTGATTACAGTTAACAGAGAGTGGAGATTTTATCAAATTCAATTCACTGGTTTTGATTAGGGTTACCGAACGAACTTAGTAAAACTTAAATTATGCAAATCCCTGACCATGCTTTCTTGCCTAGTGCCTTCCCGGCAGAGAAGATTAAACCCTTATTTGTGTGAAGTCACAAATATCTACAGGGTTGGTGGATCTAAGCTTGAATTGCATTTATGGGTTGATGGCTGTTACATGTTTCCATAGGTGAAATTTTGTATGTTTCATTATACACTCCTTCGAAGAGGCCTAAAGTCAAATATGCTTATAATTAAACTATCAGGAACAATCACATCTCACATTCTCGTTCAATAGTGTGACATTTAAATTCTTTCTATCCAAGTATTTGGTATATTTCTTTTTAGTTTGACATTTTTATCCGTAGCCATGTCACTTTGACCTGGTGATTTGGATAACAAAATAATATAATATTAAGATAATTTTTTATGGTGTTGTAGAGTAAAGTTTACTCTACAATACCTTGAAAATATTACCAAATTTTTGCATCGTATTTGTTCACACAAATTTGTTGTTCAAGAAAATAAACAAGTTAAATCTGCGACAAATTCAATGCATGTGAGTAAAATGTCAAACTAAGAAGAAACATACCAAATACTTGGATAGAAAGAATTTAAATAAGAAAAACAATATCATTTGATTCTTCTCTCCTTCTTTGATCGAGGAGATCGATCTTCTCCGATTTAGGAGGATCTGATGTTCTCTGATTTTAGCGGAGATTGGATTTCCGATGTAGGCGGATGCGATTTCTCTGGTTTAGGCGAGTTGGGATCTCCGATGTAGGCGGAGGCGGCGATTCTCAGCAGCGATGAGGGTCTTCGGGCCTTGAATGGCTTGTTCGTCAGAGCTCTGCTATTCCTGAATCTCCAAGTGTGTTTTTTCTCCTTGGGATGACCCACTATTTATAGAGAAAAATGAGGGATGATGTGGACTTTCCAATATTTATCGCTTAATTTATTTATTTTGAAGAGATAATATTTAATAACATAAATAATTACTAACTCTCAATAGTTAATAAAAGAGCTAGCAACTTTCAGTTATTTACACAAAAACCACCATTTTTCATAAGGTGCTTTGTGTCAATTTTCATTTGTAACGTACCGCTCGACGTACCATAATTTAACACGTCGAAATTACGACGTACCATAATTTAACACGTCGAAATTAAATTTGTTAAAATTTTCATGTCTACAAATGCCCCCTTCGAGACTGATTCGCCTTGTTTGTAATAGCTTATGCAGGCGGATTTGTCTCGAATTCTTGAGATAACTTTTACGACATGTTATGACCGATTTCAGGCTCTTGCGGTTGTGGGTCCGTCTATGTCGAATTTATTTGGGCTAACTAATTTAGTTTACACCTTTTGGATTTAATTCCGTAAAGTGTACTTAGACTTGGACCTTCAAGTTGTAATATAATGTGAGCTGACTCGTCATGATCTGTTGCTTTTTCAAATGGGCCTTAAATGCTAATTTCTCACAGTTCCCTACATTGTTTGGGTTGTTGTTGTAATTCACTCGTCCATCATCATGTAGGCTAAGAAGACGACTCAATTCATTTCTCAACTTCAATTGTGGCAGTACTTCACGTACTCGCCCAAAAAACTTGCCCATTTACGGAGTTGCAGAAGAAAGAAACTCTCAAGTTTCTTCTGCTAAGCAGCTAGGTGAAGAGTTAAGGCAGCATACTCCATGAAGAAGATAGGCATCAGTTCAGCTTCGGCTTAATCTCGAATACTAGTTGTTGTCTATATAAAGAATTCCTTGGTCTATTCCAGTGTATCTCAAAGCAACACAGAGTAAAGGCATAACAGAGTTGGCACTCGACGAAGCTGATACCGGCGAAGAAGACGAGGAGCGAAAGTCGCAGACCTACTGGCATGCTATCACACCTTGTATCAAATCCATTTAATCATTTTTTTTTGCCGACATGAATATGTCAGAAAAATGCTTTTATGCTTTGTTTGACACTCTGTTTTACCAAAAACAGAGTATATTGATAGAAACCCTAATTAGGGTGAAGGGATAACGATAAGACTGATGAAATAAGAGGACTATTCTCTGTATATTCAATAAGAAAAGACACAGCCGCAGTGGCTTAAATACAGAGGCAATCCAACACATCTAATCATGACCGTTGGTTTATCAAGAATCATTTATCAAGAATCATAAATTACATAATAACCACAGCTATAGTAACCCTATAGATTGGTATTATAGTTGGAACAACCCGGATCCTACGGTTCCTGCTAGTTCGACTTAACGATAATCCAAATAATACTTTATTGAAATAAAAGGAGGAAACCTCCAACATTTCTGTACAGGAATAATAAAAGATTGTTTGAATCTAAAGGAAACATTTACTAAAATATGTGTTCTAGTCAATCCTACTCTTTGACTTGTGCGCGCGTTCCATCCCAGCTAGCTTAGTCAAACCTGCGGTTTTAAAATAGCAAAAGCCGACGCAGCGAAACATTTTATCAGTAAAAACTGAGTAAGATTATACCACAACACGTAAAGACAGAGTTTTTGGCTAACACGAGAATATACACAGTAAAAATAAACAGTAACCACATTTTTTATTCTTTTGTTTGGTTGAGGCATAACACGAGCCCCAACAGGTACGATGTGGACAGAGAGGTCACGATGAAATAATAATAAAGTAGGGTACTTCTACGGGATATCACAGTCCATCCCGATTCTCCCTAAAAGAACTAGTGAGACCTTAAGTGTCGACACCCCTATACAGTCGTGACCTAAACATGTATAGGTAGTACTCCTAGTTTTCACATCAAATAAGAGGGTACAATGCCCTAGGGAAATCACACAATGGTGTTCCCGGCCTTAGCCTTCACGCGCATCCTCTGTACACCGTTCCCAATTCTATTATCGTACATTTATTGTTCAAGATTCCACGGGAGTAATAAATCACAATTTGAAATAGTGACCACATGCTTCTCAAATCGTTCAAAAATAAAGCGCTGGAAGAATTCAAGGTATTGTAAAGCGGAAATTGAATTTACAGTTTGAGATAACGCACACGAAACAACACATTTTGATATTTAAAGATGTTGTGCATATAACTTACCTGATAATGGGGAGAGATTCACACACAAGAAAGCACGCAACTAGCAGTAGGGGTCCTCTACGAATTCGTCTCCTACGAATTCTGAATCTACAATAACCAAACAGTCCTACATTAACACGAATCCGCCACCCGACAATTTACAATTAAAGATCCTATATGAATGCAAGTGCAACCCCCAAATATTCCCCCAAACAAATTATATTTTACGAGCTATGAGCCTCACGTTTATAATATACATTCAATAAGACACTAGTTGTGTATAACTATAAGAGAGTTGAAATAAAGAAAGCTTTATTTAATAAAAATGGGTAGTTATTATTTAACAAATAGATTATTTGAGGCACATTTTTATTAAAATGAAAAGCTCGACTATTTTTATAATTAAAGCTATATAAACGAAGGACATTGGGCTTAATAAAAAGACCTCGTTTCCAATATACACAAGACGAGGCTATTTAGTTGACAAGGAAACATAGTAAAATTATTATACTTAGTTATATTAATAAAATACTATTTTAATTTAATTAAAAAGTCGCATATATACGTTTTTAGAAAAAAAATTGTTAAGAAACTTTATTAATATAAGAAATACTAGTTTTCATAAAACGCTACAACTTATTATATCTAAAACATTAGTTTCAGAAAATTGGTTATGAGTTTTATTTGAAATAATGTTCATGACAATTTATAACAAAGTGGAATAAAACCACAAACTACACCTAAGTATACTAGTCACAACAAAACAGATTTTAAGAGGCGAAAACTCCCCCTTTAGATTCAGCATATACAAACACCTCCCCACAAGTTTGTGAAATGACACTTTAACCACTCCCCCCTTTTCATTCATACACGCACAACATAAACAGACTCCATTTCTTTTCCAACTCACAATTCACACTCTCTCCTACAGTAACAAGTTACAACCACCAACACACCTAACACAATGTTTGCTATTGTACCAGGTTCAATTTAGAGACATAACAACAAGAAAAAGGAACTAATTTTGATTTCAAAACAGGGGGTTTAGTGCTTACCGAAGGAAGAACAAAGAGGGGCACGGTGGCGGTGATGGAGAACGGGCAGAGGGTCGGCGTCGCTGGCGGCGACGGCGCTGGGTCGACGCAGAGAGGGGGACGGCGTCGGGCGGCGGTGAGGAGGACGGCGGCGTCGTGCGCCGCTGGGTTGTCTTCGCCGGACCTGGGTTCGGCTTTGCCGGGCTCGGGTTCGGCCGACTTCTCTTTCGGCACACACACACAACGCAGAGAGAGGGAGAGAATCAGAGGGAGAGAGCGAGAGAGACAGAGTGAAACGAGAGAGAGAGAGAGAAAGGAAGAGCTGGGTTTGAAAACCCAGTTGCAATTTGGGTTTGATTTGGAAATGGGGAAATCATAAAATTGATTTTGGGTGTGAAAGGGGTCTGATTTTGTGGCGCGATTGGGGGAATCCGGATGAAAAATGGCGAAAGGGAGGTCAAGGTTTCAATTTCCGTGGGGGAGGTCTTGCCGGAAAATTAGCAGAGAAATTCTCTGCTCAAAATTGCAACATTTGGGGAAGATGAAGGTGGGTTATTATGGTGTGGCGGGCACACTAATCATCGCGGTGGTTCGCTACGCAATAACTAATTAAAAACACGTTTTGGCCACGTTAAAAACTTTACACGACCCGCTACACTTCACCAACTATTAGACATACTACTAACTAAAAAAAAAATGTTACGTTTAAGAATATACTTTTTGATAAAAATAAAAATAATAAGAAAAAAAATAACAATAATACTAATAATTATAATGATAATGATAATGTAATTGAAAGAAAGACAATAAAGAAACATATTTTTTTATAAACCAATAATAATAATAATAATAATAATAATAATAATAATAATAATAATAATGCTAATAATATAAATGAAAGAAAAACCATTTAGTAAGAGGGAAACACTTTTATAATATCAAATAGTGGCCCAGAATATACGTTAAACTCCAAAAAAATACCCCCCAAAATACCGGGGTATTACATCACATCTCCCTTAAAACAAAGCTTCGTCCCCGAAGCTTAAAGTAAAACGAATTTTCCCATGCAAGTATAAATCAAATCGCCCAAGCATAAATCAAATCACCCAATGCAATTATGCAGTTCTAACAATAATACTAATAATTATAATGATAATGATAATGTAATTGAAAGAAAGACAATAAAGAAACGTATTTTTTTATAAACCAATAATAATAATAATAATAATAATAATAATAATAATAATACTAATAATAATAATAATAATGCTAATAATATAAATGAAAGAAAAACCATTTAGTAAGAGGGAAACACTTTTATAATATCAAATAGTGGCCCAGAATATACGTTAAACTCCAAAAAAATACCCCCCAAAATACCGGGGTATTACAATAGTGTAACACACTGTTATTTCTATGAGGGATAATTTGTAATAAATTAGATTTTTTTTGAGTTGTTTGTGTAAAATCAATCCTGCTCTGCAGTGTTTGCTGACATTGGAACGAAAGAGAATATTTAGAAATGAAAATTCAGGTTGGAGCAATTATGCAATATTTGAGAAATTGAGGCTTTCTTATAAGTTAAATATCAGGCTGAAATCTAGCCAGCGTGAGACTTCTGGAGGTTGTGGGTCATCTGAGGACTAATTCAACGACTTTGGGGCAATATTTGAAAATACCTAGAAACTCTAAGTCTCACTAATTCTATTTTTACCCCAATTTTGTGAAAATTACACCTGCACCCCTATTGCATGGTTGCCACTTGGCAAACTCAAAGTGACACCTCATGGGTGAGGTGGTAGCATCCTATGCTTCACCTTCTACCATCTGAATTTTGAATGAAAAATCATCACATTCTTTATTTTTTTTTGGGGGGGGGGGGGATCTTCTTCTTCATGGGGGATTATCCACCAAAAACCACCACCATCTCCACTGCAACTACCACCACCACTGCTGCGATTCGTGAACTGCTGTTACTGGAGGTGCTCTCTGTTGTGGAGATAAGAATCCCTCAAACAATTTCGCAGAACGCTGAGTAACGGAGTCGAAATGGGTGATTGCGAGTTCATTAGTACCAAGCTCTTGCTGTAAATCGTCGGAATCAATGGAGGTCTTCAGTTTCTGCACTTGCAGTCGCCGGAAACTGCATAGCTCTCCGGAGACAAGGTAAAAATCTCGTTAGTTGGCGATTTTCAGTTCTAATTTCACCCCAGATTGTGGGTTTGTACGATTTATAATCTTGATCATCACTTCATGAAATGAATCTCTTCTTTTTCGTGTGTATAGCTGGATAATTAGCCTTCAGTTTCATGTTTAAAATATCACAAAATCCATTCTTAGTATCCCTTAAAATGAGCTTCGAAGTTGCTTCGAGTCCGACAACATGGCTCTTCAAGTGAACATATGGATCTGACCATCTTTCAATGCAACCCAATGATTTTTTTTCTACCAATTGGATAATTACTGAACATACATTCGATTTCATACTTTCAAATTAGTATTCTTCTCTGTTGGTTTTTATGAACACTCCTTTTTGGGAAAAATATAGAAGTAGATGCAATCTTAATAGCTAGTGCATGAGGCTTTAGTAATGATTGTGGCCCAAGTGCCCGACCCAATGGGGTCATAATACAGATAGTAAATTTTGTTGTTCTTATTTACTTAACGTGCTTAGTGAAAGAGTTCTTGAAGCCAATTTTCCGATGGTATCATGGTAAATTTTCTTGAAGGCTTCTGTGTTCCTCTTCTCCTCTGGAGTGGAAGTGTTAGTTCTTTGGGTAGACTCAGCAAGTGTATTGGTGGAACAATTAGGTTGCATACAGGATGCTCTGCACCAAAAATAGTGTCGATATTATTGAAGGGCAGTTGTTAACTTTCTACGCATTCTCGAATCATAATCTTCGTGAAAATGGAATTCTATTAGGTCTCGTCGAAGTCTTGTTGAGACAATTTCCCAGGATGGATGACTGTGCATATTTGGTCTCTGGTACTATTGCTGTTACTAATGTTAATTGTTGTATTGTGGTACAGTTATTTCTTGTATTCCACAACTCATGGCCATTAAGTTAGTATATGCCGGCTAAAAAAAAAAGAAAGAGAGATAAAAACTGACATGGGTGCTGTGTTGCGTTCTTAACGGACAAGTCATGATATGTGTGTTTCTCCCAATTTGTGAGCCTCATAACTTGCTCATTCCTTGATGAATTGAGCTGCATTTTTTTTCTCGTGCGTATAGCCTGAGAAGTTTTCATCATATCCACGTTTTGGATAACTCGAAATACTATCCCAATTCTTCAATAAATAGCATGCAGGTTGGCTTCTTGAGAACTCGAGAACATAGCGACTCGGAAAGTATTTGCAAGTATAAAACAGCTTGAAACCTGCCAACCTTGGCACAACATAACTCATTGAATACAACCCCAAATATAAATATTCTTTCACCTACTCAAAGTTGATGGAGGAATACTTCAAATCTTGTTCTATGAGTCTTCTTCAAATTCATTTCTCACAAATCAAGCTGAAGTAGATACTTTTAAACAGTGAAAAATGACCTAAGATGTGGTCAACGATTTTCTTTTTTTAGCCAACTTTGACCATGTATATCTCCTCGTATATTGTGAACATGGAGAGCTCAAATATGTTATGGAAATCTAGTACCCCAATCTAAACAAATAAAACCCCGGTCTCAGTTTCTCAAATGTCTTCTTCACTGGACAAGAAACTAACTGTGAAGTTGTCCAATTGAGGAAATTATTCTCAATTTTGACTTTCTGGTTCGACTTACCATATAACTCAATTGACAAAAACATATTTCTGAAAAGTTGTTCACATTTCAGGTCTATGGGTCAAGTGTGACCCAATTTGACCTTCGGGAAACCATAGTTCAATCGAGCTATCCACGAGGGGTAAAATAGTAATTTCAAAACTGCAAACTTCAAGGAATGGAGTGCAAACAAACAGAACTTGATATTCAATCCTACATAAGCAACCACGTGACTTAGGAGACACATGGAAATAGGCTGGATATCAAGAGAGTACAAGGGACTTGGGAAGTTGAGTCAAACGGATAACTGACATTATCACATATCTATCATAATAGTACAACTGTAAGCTTTCTCTTTCAAGTTTTCAGTTTCTTTAATTCTGTCTTGTAATAGAACCGTTAGTATTTAACTCCTTGCTGGGGCATTTCTGTGCCTTAGCGGAGGACACTCAGGTGAGTCTGGGGGTCTTATGGTAGTTTTCCCAGCTCTGAAGGGTGGGGGTGTTACATATAGGATTTATAAAGTTACCACAGAGGTTTAGATAATAGCAGAGAGACCCACTACAACAAATCCTGCCTCTGTTGACATAAAAAATTGTCGCTAGAAAGGCCAAATATGTCGGTAGAAATTCTATCGACAAATTATTTTTTGACGCAAAATTGTCACTACAACTGCAACGACCCCCTTGTTCCGGCTCGGGAGAGACCGGGAGGGTGCTACTTGTAACGAACGGCAGGAATCAAGAAACAAAACATCCATACTTATATATTACAACGGCATAATTGTCTCATTACATTACAAAAGCTTAAATTAAACTAAGTGTTCGACATGATAAAAGAAACTAAGATAAACTAATACAGTTACGCGACCCCAACTACATCCATACTTATATATTACAACGGCATTGTTGTTAGCCCCCTGACTGGCATTGTGGATGTTAGCCCCCTGAACGGCATTGTTGTTGCGGTTTTGAGCTCCATACTGTCCTGCATTCCCAGGGTTGTTGTTCTGATGCCTCCCATAGCCATTTCCTCCATTGTTCTGGTTGTTGCGGTTGCCCTGGTTCCTGTTCCCGTACTCAATCTGCAGGGTCCTTGGCTGCTGGTTCCCATACTGCTGGAGATTCCCCTAGTAGTTACCACCTTGGTTCACTTGTGGGTTCCAAGCTGGTGGCGATAGGCATTCAAAAGCTTGGTGTCCCCTCCTACCAAAGTTGTGGCAAAGGACCAGATTTCCAGCACAGTCGACTCCTGGATGGTTCTGCAGACATCTCTTGCAGAAAAAACGGCGAACAGCTCTGAGGTTCTGCTGATTGCCTCGGTACTGCCCCTGGTTACCTCCGCCATTGTTCAACTTGAACCTCTTGTCTTGGACATTTTGGTTGCCCCTTGACGGGTTAGTGTTGGCCCCAGAACCTTCCATCTTGCGCTTTCCTCGCATGTTATCTTGAGTCTCTTGGATTCGCTAAATATCTGCTGCCCTATCATAGGCCTCTTTCAAAGTGGGGTAGATCCTGTTCATCATTGCTTTCTGCACATTGAGTTGCAGCCCTGCCATAAACTTGTTGACCATCTGATAACGCCCAAATAGGGGTTATTTTATAGCCTGAAAAGATGTGTATGTGTGCTGGAAAACCGCGTTTTAGCCAGAATTCACCCTCGGAAAGCCTCGGTTTTAGGAACAAGACGTTTATTTGCTCTTCGTGAATTTCTGCATGTTTCGTACTTTTATTGGATATGATCGCGGGTTTTTTTCATGTTTTTACAGGAACAGGTTCGGAAAGTGCATTGGGATGCGTGCCGAGACAGAACCAGGATTGCCTCGGGAAATGTGCAGAAAATGCTCGGGACAGGATTTGACCGAGACTGGTACAAGGGAGAGCGGATGGAAAACGGAAAGACTGGAGGAAAAACGAGCAGTGAAAACCGACCGAGAAAGTTGAAAACGCCAAAACCGAGAATCACCGGGATGCGCTCGGTTGACAATATCTTGAGCTTGACTTGGAATTTTGAAGTGAAACCAGGGGCAAAAGAACGGAGACGTCAGGGGCTTTCCGAAAACAGGTTATAATGCTGAAACGGAGTCCGGCTGAAAAACCGACTCCCGTCACGTCTGGGTCCCTGTCAGGCCACGCTCGAGTAAGGAGTCTCGGTTCCAGGTGTCCGGAGTCATGAGCAACTATTTCATGTTCGTGACGATTTCCGGGACAGTTTTGGCCTAGGGGTATTTTTGTCATTTTGGCACCGGGCCCGGGTTTCCGGAGTCAAGTTCAAATTTTGTCTCCCAAATTCAGTCAGCAGTTTTCCTATGGCCAGAGCCAAGATTGGACAGAATTTGGAGCGGTTTTGACCCAGGGGTATTTTGGTAATTTTGACAAGTTTCGGGTCAAATCGCAAGACGGGAACACGGGAGAGCAGGAAGACACCGAGGAAGGAAAACATGAGATTTCAGGCAGAAGGTGGGACCCAGATGACCCAACCGGGCCCACCAAAGGACCAAGCAGGGCCACCACCACCACCCCCTGCTTGCGTATATACGCAGGCAGGGAAGGTGGAGGTGGGTGGATTTTGGGCACCTGGTTGAGTATATACGCAGCCTTGAGTATATACGCAGCCTTGAGTATATACGCAACCCTGCGTATATACGCAGCCAGTTTGATTTTTTTTCCCGAGTCGGTGGAACGATGGCAGTTTCCGTAATTTCTGGCGCACGCGTGTCGGGAAAAACAGCACTATTTAAAGACTCGTCCAGACTCGTTTTGAGGAGATGAACACAATACAGAACACACAAGACAGCACAACCGAAGGACAAGTCGGAGCATCCCGGGAGAGCACGGAAACGCGAATCCAGATTCAAGACACCCGTTTTCTCTTCTTCTCTCTTATTCAAAAACTGTGTTATCTACGTTATGAATTTTAGTAGCTAAACTTTTACCTAGGTTCTCGGTGAACCTAGGGTTTCGTTTCAGAGATTAGTTCTACGTTTTGACAATGAATTCATGATCGTACTATCTTAATTCAGCAGCTTTATTCGTTATTCTATCTTTGAATTTTACTGTTTATGCATGATCGGAGTCGCGAACCAGAATTGCTACAGACCCGAGCCGGTAGGTGAAAACGTCCGGTTAGGGTTAGGAAGAGAAGACAGAATTTAGCACCTTACCCCGATGGGCCGACTAGCGAAGGGGAGTTAGGACTAGCCTGAAATCGTTGAGACCAACTGTTAGAGAATCTGACCCGGGCCATCAGGACAGGTTAGAAACCCTAGCAGCCTTAGAACGAGACTGCAGACTTAGGCAGCTTAACAGGAATCCGACAGTCTGCAGGATTGTGATAACGTGCAGGAAAAGAAAAGATACTGCACAATTGGTACGTGGCACGGATAACGAGACTGCTGTGTGTTTTCATGTCAAACAAAGAACGAAAATCTGAAGAACCCTAGGGGATCCCGGGACCTAGTATCTCAAACCCTAGTTTTACAAACTTAAGATTATTCAGAAAACTTCCACAAAAATATTTACATTTCAGTTATTTACGTTCAGTACTTAGTTCGTAGTTACAAAATCTCAAAATATTCCTCCTTTTTACACTCTGTTCGTTTAAACTGATTACTAGAAAAACCTGCAAAGTCCCTGTGGGATCGATAATCTGAGTCGAAAATACTCTCTATATTACTTGATTCGTATACTTGCGAATAGCACGCTAAATTGCGCATCAAGTGTTTGGCGCCGTTGCCGGGGACTTTTTAGGGTTTATTTAGTAATCCGAATTAATTTTCAGAGTTTTTATTTTTATTTTATTTTATTTTTTATTTTTCTGTTATCTCACTACTCTTGAGATCTCTATTTTTTCAGGATGGGCGACAATACCGAGAGAACGCCAGAACTACCCGAGACACGTACTCCAGCCGAGATGGCTCGGTACATCGAAGATCTGATCACAGCGGGCCTTGCTGCCCGGAGCAACCAGAGGACATACAACCGGTCTGGGAAGGCGTTGGTGGAGAATTTCGTAGTCCCCACGGGGTGGGGGGGGGCATGAACGAGCTATTGTGGTGCCCGAGATCACTGCAGAACACTTTGACATAAAACCCTCCACCATCCAGACGGTTCAGACCCTCTGTCCATTCCATGGCAAAGCTGACGAAGACCCGAACGACTTCATCGGGAAGTTCGAGGACTACTGCAACAAAGTCCGGTATAAGGGAGTTGGAGCCGAGGCGCTCATGCTAATACTCTTTCCATACTGCCTGTACGGAGTGGCCAACGACTGGCTCGAATCCCGACCACCCAGGTCCATCACAACATGGGAGGGGTGTGTCACCGATTTTCTTGCCAAATTTTACCCCGCCTCCCGGGTCATTCAATTACAAAGCGAGATTCTGTCGTTCAAGCAGAAGACGGGAGAGACAGTGGTAGACGCATGGGACAGATTGATGAGATTGGTGAAAAAGGGCCCAAACCACGGTTTTGGAGACCCGAAGATCCTGCAGGTATTCTACCATGCTTTAGACAGGGAGAGTGCTGACAGGATTGACAGAGAAGCCGGAGGAAACTTCCTGTACCATGTGGACAAAGACGGGGCCTATGAGCTAATGAAGCAGTTAGCCAAGCAGGACACTCGACTATTTGACTATCGCAGGATCACAGCCCGAGCCGAGCCAGTGGAAGACGACCGGATAGACAATCTAGCCAAGATCGTTCAAGATTTGGTCAAGAAAGTTTACTCAACTGATGCAGTGGTGGACGGGCCAGATTTGGACACAGCCATTGAGGGGCTCAGAAACGAAGATGCCAATTACGTACAGCAGCAGTGGGACCCGAGCCGGTACCGACCGGGTACGAGAGATCATCCCGGGTTTCGGTACGGAAACCCGAACGCAGTAGTTTATGCACCGGGGTTCCAGCACAGGCCACCAGCCCAGCAGGCTGCACCGACGCAGCAGGCTCAGTCGGGCCCATCTGCCCAGCAGTACGACGCTCAGATGAAGGAGATCAAGTCCATGTTCCAGACCATGGAGTCCCGGTTCAAACATATGGACGCCCTGACAGCCGACGTGCAGACGACCAAAACGTCACTGCGCGCTTTGGAGGTACAAGTAGGGCAGTTAGCACAACAGTTAACGGAAAGAGCACCAGGGAACTTACCCTCGACCACTGTTAATAATCCACGTGCTCAGATCAATGCCATCACCACTCGGAGTGGATTAGCACTACATGATCCACCGTATCCTAGCCATGCACGTGCAGAAAAATCAAAGGAAATCGAGCGTGAAGTATTTGGCAAGGATAACAGCTCAGCCGACCGCCCCCAGCTGAAGGGCTCGGTTGAGCAGGATGTAGTGCAGAAGAAGAAGGAAGTAGAAACGGTACCTGTCTCCAAGGAGGTGCCATATCCTTTGAAGACACGAAAGAGGGATGATAGCAAGGACTACGCCACATTTCTCGAGATTTTCAAACAGCTGAAGATCAACATACCATTTGCGGAGGCGTTGGCAAAGATGCCCACTTATGCCAAGTTCCTCAAAGATATTTTCTATGGACGGAAACGTAAGAGCGATTTCGAGACAATAAATCTGACGGCAGAAGTGAGCAACTGTGTGAAGAATGGGCTACCGAGGAAGAGGAAGGACCCTGGCAGTTTTGTCATCCCGGTGACCCTAGGTAATGCTTACACAGGAAAGGCTCTGTGTGACCTAGGGGCCAGTATCAATCTGATGCCTTTGTCGATTTTCTAAAATTTGAAAATCGGTGAACTCAGGCCTACCAGAATCAAGCTGCAAATGGCAGACAGATCTGTGAAGCAGGCTTACGGAGTTATTGAAGATATTCTGGTGAAAGTCGGAGAATTGAGTTTTCCGGCAGATTTTGTGATTCTGGACATGGAGGCAGGAGATGTACCAATCATTCTGGGCAGACCGTTTCTGGCCACTGGAGAAGCCTTGATAAACTGCAAGAGCGGAGAACTGACCATGCAGATCAATGAAGACAAGGTGAAGTTCAACGTTTTCAAAAATCTGCAACTACCAAATTATTACGAGCATGAAGACATCTTCGCAGTGGAGGTAGTCGAAGAAGGCTGGGAAAACGAGGAGATGGATGAGCTATGGGCAGAGATTGACAGAGTGGACAGAGAGAACGAGGAGAGATTCCAGGAGGAGCAGGCCATGCAAGCTGAAAACCGGACCAGTTTACAGCTGGACGAAAAAGATGGACGGAAATTGGCCCGGGTGCCGTCACAGAAAGAGCAACCAACCCTAGAGCTTAAGCCGCTCCCGAGCCATCAACGTTCAGCACAGCCAAAGCAGTTTCAAGAAGGGCAGAAAGCACTTCTCGGCGAGTCTCGGAAGCAGCTTTTTCCAGGAAAATTGAGATCCGGGTGGTCAGGACCGTTTATCATCAAAGAAGTACTTTCATGGGATGCGGTTGAATTGGAGAATCCGCATGACAGTACAACTTGCAGGGTGAGCGGAAATCGGGTCAAGCCATATCTGGGCCCGGAAGCAGACGTCAAGGTAGACCCTGGCGGTTTTGACGTCCCTTGAGCAAACATGAGGTAACTGGGTCGGGCCGTCGACCGTAACTTACAAGCGCTGGTTGGGAGGCAACCCAACGTAGTAAGTTAGATTAAATTGTTTTAGTTTTATTTTCAGTTTTGAATTTTGAGAGAGGTAAGATGAGTGGTTATTGACTTTGAATTGAGCGTGTGCAGATACAGCAAAACAGAGAACAAGCAGAGAAAGGGAAAGAGGAAGAAAGAGAAAAAAAAAAATAATACTCTGCTGGTTGCGTATATACGCAACCCTGCGTATATACGCAACCAGGGGAGAAGTTTTTTCCAAAAAAAAAAAAAAAATCCTGCTGGTTGCGTATATACGCAACCCAGTCAACAGCGAAAATTTCAGAAATTTCAGAATTAAAAAAAAAAATTATTTTTTTTACCTGCTGTTTGTGTATATACGCAGGGTTGCGTATATACGCAGCCAGCAGCGAAAATCTGGAATTTTGAAAAAAAAAAAAATCGTTTTCAAAATGCTTCCTGATTGCGTATATACGCAGGCAGAAGTAAAAATAAAAATAAAAAAACAGCAGCATGTTTTTGCCCCATTTTTCTCTCTCTACCTCCATACAAAGATCCGTGGAGTTTGAAGCGAATTCAGAAAATTTCGTAGAAGGAAAGGTAGATTTTCAAAATCTTGAAGAATCGACCCCGGTGTGTTCTGGCACACTCGACCATCACAGGGACTCGTACGAGTTGGGGATTTTTCAGGAACAATTTTTCTGCAGAACCGAGCAATCGACCCCGGTGTACGAAAGTATACTCGACCATATGGGAGCACATTGTCAAACACAATGGTGCTCGGGGATTGCACGTTTGAAGAGCGCACATAGAGCCCGGAAGGTTGACAACTTCCGGCGAGAAATTTTCTGGCGACCGGTCAACGGTCCTGCTCCACCGGAATCTGCGAAAAATTCCGCACCAGTAAGAACCGACTCCGGGTGCACAGGTTCAATTTCTTTCTCTCGCTTTATTTTTCTGCGTATGCTGCCAGTTGTTCCCATTCGATGAGGCAAGCCAGCTCATTCAATCCAGATTATATGCCTGATGATTAGTACCATGAGGGCATGGCACCATCCAGTGTGGGGGTGGTGGCGTTGTAACTGCATTACGTTAAATAAAAAATCAAAAATTGGTAAAAATTGAAAAATTTGAGACTGGGCGAAGGATTTAGCTTAAAACTGGAGAGAGCTTAATGATAGAAAATTTCCCGAAGTGGATGAACTTAAGTGAGGAAGAGCTGCGAGAATCTGTCTAGGGGAGTTAATAGAGCCAATGCACGTCAGAAAACGCAAGTAGCTGTCTCCTGAGCATGTATCCGACTAGCTGCCAGACCACCGTCACCAGGTAGTCGTCAACCCGCCATCACGGTCACCACATCATTTGGTGGAGTGATAGGCCATAGGGGACCTCACGTCTTGTCTCACGCCTTAGGTCCACTAGTGAGCCTCGTTGATCCATTAATCCTTGTCTTGGTAATCGTTTGACCTAGGAAGCCGTTTTTTGATACTCGCATCATTGTTAGTATTTTTACCTTTCCTACGCGTCATGGCACGAGGGAGTTGAGTTGAGGGGGATTTTCTGGGGTAGAGCAGAATTGTCATATTTGATAGTGGATGAGCTTTATTTTTATATTTGAGGGTGTGTAAGGGTGAGATAGTGACGGCAGCACACTTCGGTGTGGCGGTGACTCACGACATTACACCGTGAGCACAGGAGGAGAGCCGTAGTGCGTAAATTTCCGCACGACATGGGGAACTTGGGTTGACAGGGTTATTTGGAGGACGCGCTGTGCGATTTAGACATCCTTGGAGTGAGGAGGATTGGTTGGAAAAGCGCGATTATTTTACAAATTGACTACATGGTTCGAAATTAGTGTGGGGGTGGTCGTTTCAGATTTTATTTCAGTATTTTCTGCCACCCCACGTTTTTGTCTTATCATAGAATTGGCCTGGTTTATATTATTGGTGTTTATTGTGTTGCCCCGCAAAAAAAAAAAAAAAAAAAAAGAGAAAGAAACAGAGAAAAAAAAAACGAAAAAAAAGTATCAAAGGCAGAAAATTCAGGGTGCTTGATTGATTTTATTTCAAAACGCCGGGCCGGCAATTTTTATCACAGTTTCACATTCGTTCACAGTTGTGGCCGCGAGAACGGCAGTTACACCGGGACTGGGGAAATTGAGTGTCTAGAATCTTAGGTGATTTGGGTTAGTTTCTATCATCTTGGTGAGGGAGTGTGAGATTGGGGTGTGTGTGAGTGTGCTGTGACGTTTAGGACATCGCTGCTGAATGACTTATCCTACCGTCCCAAAGCCGGCAGATTTACATTACACCCGGAGTAAAAGCACGGAAGGTGTGCGCTAGGGATACGTTCGGTTTGCGTGCAAAAGAGGAAGTAGTGGTGTTCGTGCTTGTTCCTAACCTAGGCTGGCCGCGAGTTCTTCCGATCACCGCAGTTTCTGAAATCAAGGGGAATATGAGAACTTGATGATATTCAGTTTGAGTTGAAGAGATTGCCCAGTTTCACAAAAAAAAAAAAATATAAACTGTTTTTATCATAGTAATATTGTTTTTAAATAAGTGCAGTTACACCGCTCTGGATTGATTCGGGATAGTATGCATTGGTAGTATATTGCTGGAGGTTGCTCGAGACGAGCAAAGTTTAGTGTGGGGGTATTTGATAACGCCCAAATAGGGGTTATTTTATAGCCTGAAAAGATGTGTATGTGTGCTGGAAAACCGCGTTTTAGCCAGAATTCACCCTCAGAAAGCCTCGGTTTTAGGAACGAGAAGTTTATCTGCTCTTCGTGAATTTCTGCATGTTTCGTACTTTTATTGGATATGATCGCGGGTTTTTTTCATGTTTTTACAGGAACATGTTCGGAAAGTGCATTGGGATGCGTGCCGAGACAGAACCAGGATTGCCTCGGGAAACGTGCAGAAAATGCTCGGGACAGGATTTGACTGAGACTGGTACAAGGGAGAGCGGAATGGAAAACGGAAAGACTGGAGGAAAAACGAGCAATGAAAACCGACCGAGAAAGTTGAAAACGCCAAAACCGAGAATCACCGGGATGCGCTCGGTTGACAATATCTTGAGCTTGACTTGGAATTTTGAAGTAAAACCAGGGGCAAAAGAACGGAGACGTCAGGGGCTTTCCGAAAACAGGTTATAATGCTGAAACGGAGTCCGGCCGAAAACCGACTCCCGTCACGTGTGGGTCCCAGTCAGGCCACGCTCGAGTAAGGAGTCTCGGTTCCAGGTGTCCGGAGTCATGAGCAACTATTTCATGTTCGTGACGATTTCCAGGACAGTTTTGGCCTAGGGGTATTTTGGTCATTTTGGCACCGGGCCCGGGTTTCCGGAGTCAAGTTCAGATTTTGTCTCCCAAATTCAGTCAGCAGTTTTCCTATGGCCAGAGCCAAGATTGGACAGAATTTGGAGCGGTTTTGACCCAGGGGTATTTTGGTAATTTTGACAAGTTTCGGGTCAAAACGCAAGATGGGAACACGGGAGAGCAGGAAGACACCGAGGAAGGAAAACCGGAGATTTCAGGCAGAAGGTGGGACCCAAATGACCCAACCGGGCCCACCAAAGGACCAAGCAGGGCCACCACCACCACCCCCTGCTTGCGTATATACGTAGGCAGGGTAGGTGGAGGTGGGTGGATTTTGGGCACCTGGTTGAGTATATACGCATCCTTGAGTATATACGCAGCCTTGAGTATATACGCAACCCTACGTATATACGCAGCCAGTTTGATTTTTTTTTCCCGAGTCGGTGGACCGATGGCAGTTTCCGTAATTTCTGGCGCACGCGTTTCGGGAAAAACAGCACTATTTAAAGACTCGTCCAGACTCGTTTTGAGGAGATGAACACAATACAGAACACACAAGACAGCACAACCGAAGGACAAGTCGGAGCATCCCGGGAGAGCACGGAAACGCGAATCGAGATTCAAGACACCCGTTTTCTCTTCTTCTCTCTTATTCAAAAACTGTGTTATCTACGTTATGAATTTTAGTAGCTAAAATTTTACCTAGGTTCTCGGTGAACCTAGGGTTTCGTTTCAGAGATTAGTTCTACGTTTTGACTATGAATTCATGATCGTACTATCTTAATTCAGCAGCTTTATTCGTTATTCTATCTTTGAATTTTACTGTTTATGCATGATCGGAGTCGCGAACCAGAATTGCTACAGACCCGAGCCGGTAGGTGAAAACGTCCGGTTAGGGTTAGGAAGAGAAGACAGAATTTAGCACCTTACCCCGATGGGCCGACTAGCGAAGGGGAGTTAAGACTAGCCTGAAATCGTTGAGACCAACTGTTAGAGAATCTGACCCGGGCCATCAGGACAGGTTAGAAACCCTAGCAGCCTTAGAACGAGACTGCAGACTTAGGCAGCTTAACAGGAATCCGACAGTCTGCAGGATTGTGATAACGTGCAGGAAAAGAAAAGATACTGCACAATTGGTACGTGGCACGGATATCGAGACTGCTGTGTGTTTTCATGTCAAACAAAGAACGAAAATCTGAAGAACCCTAGGGGATCCCAGGACCTAGTATCTCAAACCCTAGTTTTACAAACTTAAGATTATTCAGAAAACTTCCACAAAAATATTTACGTTCAGTACTTAGTTCGTAGTTACAAACTCTCAAAATATTCCTCCTTTTTACACTCTGTTCGTTAAAACTGATTACTAGAAAAACCTGCAAAGTCCCTGTGGGATCGATAATCCGAGTCGAAAATACTCTCTATATTACTTGATTCGTATACTTGCGAATAGCACGCTAAATTGCGCATCACCATCTCTTCCTCATCTGACACCATGCTGCCTGCAAACCGAGTCAACTCCATAAACTTCCTGAAATACTAGGTCACAGAGTCTCTTCCCTGCTGCAAATTCTGAAACTCCCGACGCTTGCTCCTCTTGACATGAGAAGGATAGAAACGGGATCTGAGAGCATTCAGGAGGGCTTCCCAGTTGAAGTTGGGTTGGGGCAACGGGGTCCCTCGTGAGGTCCTACACCATCGGTTGGCCTCACTCTTCAGGTAAAACACAGCACAGTTGACCTTTAGGTTTTCAGGACATTCCACATACTCCAGGACTTTGTCCATCTCCATGATCCAGTCTTCCAGCTTGACGGGATCTTCACCTTCCCTTGAAACTTGGTGGTTTCATGTCAGTCACTTTCTTGGCCCAATTATGTCCTCCCTGAGCTTAGTTGTTATTCATCGCTTGAGTCATCTGAGCGAAAAATTGCTCCATGTTGTTGGGGTTCTGAGCCATCTGGTCTTGTCGAACTCTCCTGGTGTAGTATCGCATGGGCCTATCAATCATATTTCTACACTATCACCTATTATATCATTGCTTCCTCTATCATGGATTAACACTTGGAATTAAATATTTCATGCAATGTACACATATCTACCTAAATAGCACAAGTATCTACATGGTAACCAAAGAATTTATATACATTTCATTTTCAAAATTTATCTTCTCAATCTTATTCTTGTTCCACAAATTCTAGATTCCATAATCCTCATTCCCCCACCATATAAGTCCATAAACCATCCATATAAATGTATAGTGCATAATCCAGACCAGTCAGTTAAGACATTATAAGGTCTCAAATTGACTCTTCAGAAAGAGAGGACGTGGGTGGGTGGGACCTAGTAAAACTCGAACTACCAGTAACCCAATTGGCTTGTCAAATTTTAGATTTCTTTCCCTAAATTCATTTTATCTTACCCTACAGGTTTTAAATTCTATTTTGGATTGCCTGCTCTGATACCACCTGCAACGACCCCCTTGTTCCGGCTCGGGAGAGACCGGGACGGTGCTACTTGTAACAAACGGCGGGAATCAAGAAACAAAACATCCATACTTATATATTACAACTGAATAATTGTCTCATTACATTACAAAAGCTGAAATTAAACTAAGTGTTTGACATGATAAAAGAAACTAAGATAAACTAGTACCTTTACGCGACCCCAACTACATTGAGCTCCATTCGCCTAGACCTGCGGGAGAAAGAAACAAAGACCGCAGTTTTTCCAAAAGTCAGCAAGAAATGCTGAGTAAGGAAACACCCAAACACGTAAACCGGATATGAGGCATTTTCTTTTAATAAACAAGATGACAATTTGAGAAGTAATCAAATATGTACTCATAAATGACAGTGTATGAAAGTAAATCCATTTTCTCAACTCTTTATTTATCCACATATTTTTTAGGAATGAAAATCTCAATTTATCTCATTATATATCCAAGGGAAAAGTTCCCAAATCCATACCATTGTCCCAATTAGGGGATTCCAAAAGATTTCCAATTCTCTGTATATTATCGATATGAAAGCCATATTATTGTTTTGTTGTAGCGGGGAAGAACCAACCATCTCATATATCACAACATATCCCATATCCAAACTACCAAGACCTTAAGTGCTGACACCCCCCTAAGACTTCTTGCGGCCAGAGAGGTGAGTACATGGAGCGACCCGGGGCTAAATGCGGCCGGGTTAATCATATAAGTATCCAAAGTATCCAAATAATATTCCGCCGCACAACTCTTTCCACTTTACGTTATTACACATTATTAAATTTCATGTGATAGCTTTTAAAGAATCATTTGATCACATAATCAAACTCTCAAATCAAACACATATATCGTAAATCACATTTTGAGACATAAAACTCGTAAAATATTTAGACACGAAAGGAGGACGGACTCACTAGGCCTGGCATGTTTACTAACCTTAATGCACAACCATGAATAGCACGAAATGACTTCTAGAAGTAGACGTAGCCCTCGTCTATGAAGTCGTCACCTACAATTTATAATTTCTAATCAACCTTCCAACTTTAATTAACTTGTATAATGCAAGAATGCGTTACATGCTATTGAGTGACGTTTACTTATTTTAATTTCTATCCTCAATTTATTTATAATAAATTTCAAGCCAATTATAAAAAGTGGGAATTTTACAAGATTAACTCATATTTAATTAAGCATAAAATTAGTCATATACCCACCAATTTCAAATAATATTTTATAAAAACAATTTAGTTAACTTTAATGAGCATAATTATTCTAATATTTATTTCAAACATTATTTGAATTAATTCAACTCTTAGGGAACTCTTAAAACAATATCTTGCTTTTACAATACAACTCAAGATCATAAATTTTTCCATAATAGCATATATAGCCACTTAGTTGTGGCCAACTTGTATGTTATAAAAATGTCATCTTTTCACTTGTATTGCTAAATAGTCATATATATTTATTTCACCCAAATATTACATTTCCTTTAATACTTACAATATCATTCGTAAGAAATGAAATTTATATTTTTAGTTCATAAACTTGTATAAAAATACTAAAATAATAATTGTAGTAGTAGTAATAATTATAATAATAGTAATAACAATAGTAATAATAATCTTAACAATAATAATAATATTAATAACATAATTTGTATAACTATTCACTTCTCAAGTCATTTCATTTTAATTAGGTTTTGTAAAAATCATGAATACTATATCTAATTGATTTAGATAATCAAGTTTATTTAAAAAAAGAAATAAGATTGTTTAATTAAATGATGACCCCCAAAGTTTCTGTTAAATGGCAAAATTGCCCCTTCCTCATCATCTTCCTCAACTATCATCAACCCAATTCATGAATCTTGCTAATCTTTGATACCCATACAATTTTGATGTTACAAAGTTCAAATTCAAGTCCAAACAAGTAGATTTACAACAAAAATTGATTAAAACGGTTACCGAATGGGGTTAAATCGATCGCCGGAGTTTTGGTCAAGAACTCGCCGGAAAAGATGGTGCTTTCCGGCGATTGAAGGTGTTCTGGGTCATCTCTGGGTTCAATCGAGCCTCAAGGAGGGCAGGGGAGATGTCGGAAGTGGAGGAAGAGAGGCGGAGCAGTGCCGTCGGGGTCGGGTCTTGTGGTGGCGGCTCCGGTGCTCTGTTTCTGCCTCTGTTGCACGCCGGAAGTTGCATAGAAGAACAGATGAGAGAGGGAGAGAGATCGGGGGCATAGGGGGCGGAATTTGGTGGTGGCAGTGGGGGTTGTCCGCCGGGGAAGGCAGCGGCCTTCAATGCTGCTGCCGCTGCTGCTTTCGCCGGAGAGAACATAGAAGAGAGGGAGAGAGAAGCAGAGAGTGAGGGAGAGCGAGAGACGAAGGTTGGGATGGTGGTGGTGGCCGCTGGTAGTGGTGGTCGTGGGTGTTGGTGGTGGTTGTTTCTTGATACTTCTTTGGTGGTTCAGTAGTGAGGGAGAAGGGGGAGGTATTATATGGTGAGAAAGGCATGTGTTAGGTCCAACTAGGTAGGTCTTAGTCAAGGTCAATTGCCCAATTAGTGAAGAGTTTTGGTCATAGTCAAATGACCAATAGGGAGGTTAGGAAACTTTATAAGGTGTTTTGGGTGCACCCTCATGTAGGTGTAAATTATGCTTTTGTAGTACTAGGAATAGGTAGTAAATGTTTGGATAGTTTGGTAGTATAAGATTTTAATGTTTTATTTAGGTGTATTATTGAAACTTATTTTATATAAACTAATTAATTGTATAACTGGTCTCCCAACTAAATTATAAATAAATTATATATAATACAAATACTAACACTAGTCTCCCAACTAAATCTAAATATTTACAAAGTAATTTCTAATAATTAAAATCCGTAACCGATCCTCTCGTGAAAAATTACTATTTTACCCCCAGCGTAAACTCGGGGTATTACATCCTCCCCCCCTTAGAGAGAGCTTCGTCCTCGAAGCTTAAACCAAATACTTAGCCATGTTTTATTTTCTACAAAGTATGATGTAATGTGGTGTGCACTCTATCATGATATGAAATCGTGTTAATACTCAAGTTAATTGTATTACTAGCTATGGTATGAAAATTTAAAGGGTTACATCCTCTCCCCCTTAGGAGAGTGACGTCCCCGGAACTCAATTTACCTCGTCAAACAGGTGTGGGTATTTCTTTCGCATCTCGTCCTCGGCTTCCAAAGTAGCTTCTTCTGTCTGATGGTTTGTCCATATGACCTTTACCAGTTTAACGCTCTTGGTGCGCGTGTCCCTCGTCTTGGTATCTAAGATCTTGACAGGATGCTCCTCATAAGTCAATGATTGATCCAACTCCACTGGATCGGGGTCCAATACATGGGATGAGTCAGGCACGTACTTCTTAAGCTGTGAAACATGAAAGACATTATGCACTCGACCCAAGTTGGATGGTAAGTCTAGTCGGTAAGCAACTTCGCCAATTCTCTCTAGAATATCGTATGGTCCAATAAACCTTGGGCTCAGCTTTCCCTTGTGATTGAATCTCGTTACACCTTTTGTGGGAGAAACTTTAAGAAATGCCTTCTCTCCTACCTGAAACTCCAATGGCCTCCTCTTTTGATCTGCATAAGACTTATGTCTGTCTTGAGCTGCTTTCATTCTCTGCTGGATGAGACGTACTTGATTTGTCATCTCCTCGATAACTTGTGGGCCAACTAGTACAGTCTCAGTGATGTCACTCCAGCATGGGGGTGTCCGACACTTCCTGCCATACAAAGCCTCGTGCGGTGCCATGCCAATACTAGCGTGATTGCTGTTGTTGTACGAGAACTCTATGAGTGGGAGTCTGTCAACCCATGAACCTTGGAAGTCCATAGCACAAGCTCTAAGCATGTCCACTAGCGTCTGAATAGTTTTTTTTGTCTGTCCATCCGTAGTTGGGTGGAAAGCTGTGCTGAATCTCAATTGGGTTCCCAATGCTTCTTGTAAGGCCTTCCAGAAATGAGAGAGGAAATTAGGGTCCCAGTCAGAAATTATCGAACTTGGAACTCCATGATACCTCACGATGTTCTTCACATACGCGTCTGCCCTTTGCTCCATGCTCCATGTGTCCTTCATCGGAATGAACCTCGCTGTCTTGGTCAATCTGTCTACTACCACCCAAATCTGATTGAGTCCATTCTTCGATGTTGGCAAGGCAGTAACAAAATCCATAGAAATGGAATCCCACTTCCAGACTGGCACGTCCAAAGGTTGAACTAGGCCTCCCATCCTCTTGTGTTCGAACTTCACCTTCTGACAAGTCAAACCTTTATCCACAAATTCTGCTACTTCCCTCTTCATGTTAGGCCACCAGAATGTCTTCTTCAAGTCTTTGTAGAGTTTGTCGCCTCCAGGGTGTACTGAGTAAGGTGTGTTGTGCGCTTCACGCATCAGCTTCTCCTTGGTTTCTGTACATTTCTGTGGAACACACCACCTTCCCTTGTAACGAATGCTTCCATCCTCGTGAATCTGAAAGTATCTGGCTTGACCTTCGGCTATCTTCTTCTTGATTCGTTCGAGTTTCACATCTCCTGCCTGGTCACTCCTAATCCCCTCAAGGAAGTCTGGTACAACTGTCATACTCCCAAGCAGGTTCTTCACCTCTCCTTGATTTACTACTTCGATTTTGAGTTTGCTGAACTCGTGGCACAACCAGGCTGGCAGAATTATCATGGCATTCAGGGTATGGCTCGATTTCCGGCTCAATGCGTCTGCTACGACGTTAGCCCTTCCTTCGTGATACTGGATGTGTAGATCGTAGTCTTTGATAATCTCTAGCCATCTCCGTTGTCGATTATTCAGCTCCTTCTGTGTGAAGATGTACTTGAGACTGCTGTGGTCCGTGTACAACCTGCAAACAGCTCCATACAAGTGATGTCTCCATATCTTCAAGGAAAAGACTACTGCTGGCAACTCCAAGTCGTGAGTGGCATAGTTCTCCTGGTGGGGTTTGAGCTGCCTCGAAGCATAGGCAATTACCCTTCTTTCCTGCATAAGCACACATCCTATCCCCTTCTTTATGCATCACTATACACATCAAACTCGCCAAAATCTTTCGGTAAAGCTAATACTAGGGCTGTAGTAAGCTTCTCCTTCAGATTCTGAAATGCCTCTTCACAGCTTTCACTCCACTGATATTTCACTGCCTTCTTCGTCAGCGCTGTCATTGGCCTCGCAATTTTGGAGAAGTCCTTAACAAAGCGTCGATAGTAACCTGCTAAGCCAAGGAAGCTCCTTATCTCGGATACATTCTTCGGTGTTGCCAGTCCTTGACGGCTGAAATCTTGCCTGGGTCCACTGATATTCCCTCCTTCGATATGATGTGACCCAAAAATGGAACACGATCCAACCAGAACTCACACTTCGTCAGCTTAGCGTACAACTGCTCCTTTCTCAGAGTCTGCAACACTCTCTAAGATGTTCCTCGTCCTTCTCCTCGCTCTTCGAGTACACAAGGATGTCATAAATAAAGACGACCACAAATCGATCCAAAATTGGCCTCATGATTCGATTCATTAAGTCCATAAATACTGCAGGTGTATTGGTTAAACCAAACGGCATTACAGTGAACTCGTAGTGGCCATACCTTGTTCTAAAGACTGTCTTCGGGATATCCTTCTCGGCTACCCGAAGCTGATGGTACCCTGATCTCAAATCAATCTTCGAAAAGACACTAGCTCCTTGTAGTTGATCGAATATATCGTCAGTACGAGGTAGCGGGTACTTGTTCTTGATGGTTTCACTGTTCAACTCACGGTAGTCGATGCATAGCCTTAAGCTTCCATCTTTCTTCTTCACAAAAGCGGTGGCGCTCCCCAGGGTGACACACTTGGTCTTATGTACCCCTTCTGGAGAAGTTCTTGCAACTGATCCTCAACTCCTTCATCTCAGCTGGTGCCATTCGGTACGGTGCTTTTGAGATTGGCGCGGTTCCAGGTGCTAAATCAATAGTGAAATCCATCTCTTTGCTAGGTGGCATCCTTGGAATCTCGTCAGGGAACACGTCCGGAAACTCCTTCACGACATGTATCTCTTCCAACACATTCTCCTTCTTGGAGACGTCTTGGATGTAGCACAAATAGGCTGAATTCCCCTTCTTTACATGGTTCACTATTGTCAAGGCTGACACTAGTCTGATACGCGGCTCTTTTGTGATAATGCGATAAGAGACTTTCTCGCCATTGTGTCCCCTTAGTCGGACTTTCTGATCATAGCAATCAATGACGGCGCGATATCTGCTAAAGCCAATCCATCCCTAGGATGACATCTATACCCCCAAGATCAAATCTTATCAAATTAGCTGGCAAGGTACATCCTAGAATTTTCAAGTCTACACCTTCGAAGATGGTGTCACATGTCGTTATCTAGCCAGTAGGTGTTTTTACGAGAGTGGATATTCTGGTACCTTACTTAGACCCAATTTATCAACAAATGACGATGATATAAAGGAGTATGATGCGCCTGAATCAAATAATACGAAAGCGGGATGCTCGTGGATAAGAGATGTACCCGTGACAACTCCATGATCAGCATCAGCCGCAGCCTTTGTCATGACTGCAATCCTTCATGCATTAGCATTCTGCGCTCCAGCTGCTCCTGCACCAGCCCCATTGTGGATGTTAGCCCCTTGACCGGCATTGTTGTTGCGGTTTTGAGCTCCATACTGTCCTGCATTCCGAGAGTTGTTGTTCTACTGCCTCCCATAGCCATTTCCTCCATTGTTCTGGTTGTTGCGGTTGCCCTGGTTCCTGTTCCCGTACTCAATCTGCAGGGTCCTTGGCTGCTGGTTCCCATACTGCTGGCGATTCCGCTGGTAGTTACCACCTTGGTTCACTTGTGGGTTCCCAACTGGTGGCGATAGGCATTCAAAAGCTCGGTGTCCCCTCCTACCACAGTTGTGGCAAAGGACCAGATTTCCAGCACAGTTGACTCCTGGATGGTTCTGCTGACATCTCTTGCAGAAATAGCGGTGAACAGCTCTGAGGTTCTGCTGATTGCCTCGGTACTGCCCCTGATTACCTCCGCCATTGTTCAACTTGAACCTCTTTTCTTGGCCATTTTGGTTTCCCCTTGACGGGTTAGTGTTCCCCCAGAACCTTCCATCTTGCGCTTTCCCCTCATGTTATCTTGGGTCTCTTGGATTCGCCAAATATCCGCTGCCCTATCATAGGCCTCTTCCAAAGTGGGGTAGATCCTGTTCATCATTTCTTTCTGCACATTGAGTTGCAGCCCTGCCATAAAATTGTTGACCATCTCTTCCTCATCTGGCACCATGCTGCCTGCAAACCGAGTCAACTCCATAAACTTCCTGAAATACTCGGTCACAGAGTCTCTTCCCTGCTGCAAATTCTGAAACTCCTGACGCTTACTCCTCTTGACATGAGAAGGATAGAAACGGGATCTGAGAGCATTCTGGAGGGCTTCCCAGTTGAAGTTGGGTTGGGCTAACAGGGTCTCTCGTGAGGTCCTCCACCATAGGTTGGCCTCACTCTTCAGGTAAAACACAACACAGTTGACCTTTAGGTTTTCAGGACATTCCACATACTCCCGGACTTTGTCCATCTCCATGATCCAGTCTTCCAGCTTGACGGGATCTTCACTTCCCATGAAACTTGGTGGTTTCATGTCAGTCACCTTCTTGGCCCAATTAGGTCCTCCCTGAGCTTCGTTGTTATTCATCGCTTGAGTCATCTGAGCAAAAAATTGCTCCATGTTGTTGGGGGGTTCTGAGCCATCTGGTCTTGTCGAACTCTCCTGGTGTAGTATCTCATGGGCCTATCAGTCATATTCCTACACTATCACCTATTATATCATTGCTTCCTCTATCATGGATTAACACTTGGAATTAAATATTTCATGCAATGTACACATATCTACCTAAATAGGACAAGTATCACACATGGTAACCAAAGAATTTATATACATTTCATTTTCAAAATTTATCTTCTCAATCTTATTCTTGTTCCACAAATTCTAGATTCCATAATCGTCATTCCCCCACCATATAAGTCCAAAAACCAGCCATATAAATGTATACCGCATAATCCAGACCAGTCAATTAAGACATTATAAGGTCTCAAATTGACTCTTCAGAAAGAGAGGACGTGGGTGGGTGGGACCTAGTAAAACTCGAATTACCAGTAACCCAATTGGCTTGTCAAATTTTAGATTTCTTTCCCTAAATTCATTTTATCTTACCCTACAGGTTTTAAATTCTATTTTGAATTGCCTGCTCTGATACCACCTGCAACGACCCCCTTGTTCCGGCTCGGGAGAAACCGGGAGGGTGCTACTTGTAACAAACGGCGGGAATCAAGAAACAAAACATCCATACTTATATATTACAACTGCATAATTGTCTCATTACATTACAAAAGCTGAAATTGAACTAAGTGTTCGACATGATAAAAGAAACTAAGATAAACTAGTACAGTTACGCGACCCCAACTACATTGAGCTCCCTTCGCCTAGACCTGCGGGGGAAAGAAACAAAGACCGCAGTTTTTCCGAAAGTCAGCAAGAAATGCTGAGTAAGGAAACACCCAAACACGTAAACCGGATATGAGGCATTTTCTTTTAATAAACAAGATGACAATTTGAGAAGTAATCAAATATGTACTCATAAATGACAGTGTATGAAAGTAAATCCATTTTCTCAACTCTTTTTTTAACCACATAATTTTTAGGAATGAAAATCTCAAATCATCTCATTATATATCCAAGGGAAAAGTTCCCAAATCCATACCATTGTCCTAATTAGGGGATTCCAAAAGATTCCCAATTCTATGTATATTATCGATATGAAAGCCATATTATTATTTTGTTGTTGCGGGGAAGAACCAACCATCTCATATATCACAACATATCCCATATCCAAGCTACCAAGACCTTAAGTGCCGGCACCCCTCTAAGACTTTTTGCGGCCAGAGAGGTGAGTACATAGAGCGACCCGGGGCTGAATGCGGCCGGGTTAATCATATAGGTATCCAAAGTATCCAAATAATATTCCGCCGCACAACTCTTTCCAGTTTACGTTATTACACATTATCAAATTTCATGTGATAGCTTTAAAAGAATCATTTGATCACATAATCAAACTCTCAAATCAAACACATATATCTTAAATCACATTTTGAGACATAAAACTCGTAAAATATTTAGACACGAAAGGAGGACGGGCTCACTAGACCTGCATGTTTACTAACCTTAATGCACAACCGTGAATAGCACGAAATGACTTCTAGAAGTAGACGTAGCCCTCGTCCATGAAGTCGTCACCTACAATTTATAATTTCTAATCAACCTTCCAACTCCAATTAACTTGTATAATGCAAGAATGTGTTACATGCTATTGAGTGACGTTTACTTATTTTAATTTCTATCCTCAATTTATTTATAATAAATTTCAAGTCAATTATAAAAAGTGGGAATTTTACAAGATTAACTCATATTTAATTAAGCATATAATTAGTCATATACCCACCAATTGCAAATAATATTTTATAAAAACAATTTAGTTAACTTTAATGAGCATAATTATTCTAAGATTTATTTGAAATATTATTTCAATTAATTCAACTCTTAGGGAACTCTTAAAACAATATCTTGCTTTTACAATACAACTCAAGTTCATAAATTATTCCATAATAGCATATATTGCCACTTATTTGTGGCCAACTTGTATGTTATAAAAATGTCATCTTTTCACTTGTATTGCTAAATAGTCATATATATTTATTTCACCCAAATATTAAATTTCCTTTAATAGTTACAATATCATTCATAAGAAATTAAATTTATATTTTTAGTTCATAAACTTGTATAAAAATACTATAATAATAATTGCAGTAGTAGTAATAATTATAATAATAGTAATAATAATAATAGTAGTAGTAATAATAATAATAATAATAATAATAATAATAATAATAATAATAATAATAATAATAATAATAATAATAATAATAATAATAATAATAATAATAATAATAATAATATTTGTATAACTATTCTCTTCTCAAGTCATTTCATTTTAATTAGGTTTTGTAAAAATCATGAATACTATATCTAATTAATTTAGATAATCAAGTTTATTTAGAAAAAGAAATCAGATTGTTTAATTAAATGATGACCCCCAAAGTTTCTGTTAAATTGCAAAATTGCCCCTTCCTCATCATCTTCCTGAACTATCATCAACCCAATTCATTAATCATGCTAATCTTTGATACCCATACAATTTTGATGTTACAAAGTTCAAATTCAAGTCCAAACAAGTAGATTTACAATAAAAATTGATTAAAACGGTTACCGAATGGGATTAAATCGATCGCTTCAAGAACTCGCCGAAAAAGATGGTGCTTTCCGGCGATTAAAGGTGTTCTGGGTCGTCTATGGGTTCAATCGAGCCTCGAGGAGGGAAGGGGAGATTTCGGAAGTGGAGGAAGAGAGGGGGAGCAGTGCCGTCGGGGTTCCCGTCGCTGGGCCGTTTGGGTCTGGTGGTGGCGGCTCCGGTGCTCCATTTCGGCCTCTATTGCTCGCCAGAAGTTGCAGAGAAGAACAGAGGAGAGAGGGAGAGAGATCGGGGGAAGAGGGGGCGGAATTTGGTGGTGGCAGTGGGGATTGTTCGCCGGGGAATGCAGCGGCCTTCACTGCCGCTGCCGCTGCTGCTTTCGCCGGAGAACAGAGAAGAGAGGGAGAGAGAGAAGCAGAGAGTGAGGGAGAGGGAGAGACGAAGGTTGGGATGGTGGTGGTGGCCGCTGGTAGTGGTGGTCGTGGGTGTTGGTGGTGGTTGTTTCCTGATACTTCTTTGGTGGTTGAGTAGTGAGGGAGAAGGGGGAGGTATTATATGGTGAGAAAGGCATAGGTTAGGTCCAACTAGGTAGGTCTTAGTCAAGGTCAATTTCCCAATTAGTTAAGAGTCTTGGTCATAGTCAAATGACCAATAGGGAGGTTAGGAAACTTTATAAGGTGTTTTGGGTGCACCCTCATGTAGGTGTAAATAATTTGATGCTTTTGTAGTACTAGGAATAGGTAGAAAATGTTAGGATAGTTTGGTAGTATAAGATTTTAATGTTTTATTTAGGTGTATTATTGAAACTTATTTTATATAAACTAATTGATTGTATCACTGGTCTCCCAACTAAATTATAAATAAATTAAATATAATACAAATAGTAACACTAGTCTCCCAACTAAATTCTAAATCTAAATATTTACAAAGTAATTTCTAATAATTAAAATCTGTAACCGATCCTCTCGTGACAAATTACTATTTTACCCCTAGCATAAACTCGGGGTATTACATACAACTCGGTCGTTAGTATTAAACCTGACAAATTCCAAGTATGTCGGCAGAAAAAAAAAGGCGACATCAATTTCTGTCGACAGTTTATATCTAACAACAAACCTTTTCTGTCGCTAGTACAACTACCGACAAGTAAATTTAGTAGTTTATGTAGATAAGTGACAAAATATTTGTCACCAGTAGATATGTTTCTCACTATTACATCTTCCTGGCGACACATATGTTTGTCGCCTGTATGACGACCAAACAAAAAAAAAATAATGGAGATTTTTACATATATGCAGATCTGTGCTGAAATCCTCAGCACAAGATCAACCATATATGCACCCAAAATCTAAACATACTCAAACATATATGCACAACTGTGCTGAAATCCAAGATTTACCCTTACACAGTGGGATTTTTTACATCACACAAACCAAAATAATACCGCATAAAAACAAGTTTGCACCTTAGCCGTGTTAGTGACCGTCCAATAGGTCACTCTAATTCAAGAGTCGTACAAATCAAAGCAGTATTAAGTTACCGAAACAAGTAGGTTGTGTTTCAAAGTTCAAAAACTATTACATCTATAGAGGTACAAGTGCCCAGAATTAAAACAGTTATATAGAGGTATCAAGTGCCCAGAATTAAAACAGCTACAACGTGTTATATCATGAACTGTCCAGAATCACCGGCCTTCGATGCCCTGAACCTATGCAAGCGACGCTAAAACCTGCAAACAAATCATAAGATTGTAAGTCCCCTATCAAGCCCTCAGCGTCAACGCTTGTCTTAGGTATGTCATCTACACAGTCACCGGAATCATTCTCGGCAACCTCACCTAATCCGTAATCATCCCCATGAAATACCCACTTCATATAGCCTTGAAGCATACCATTCTAATGCAGATGTTCTCTTACAGTAGTAAGAGATCTAAAGGTCACGTTAACACAAATAGAACATGGACAACGTATCCTATTTCTTCCATCGACATGACGACTCGCAAACTTAATGAAGTTTGAAACACCATTAACATATTCATCACACCATTTATCATTCAACCCAATCCAACTACGATCCATCACCACCTACACGTTATATATATAACTATCAATACGTTTATTAAAAAATTGTCATATATAACAGAAACAGTTATGTGACCCTTAACACAGTTGAAAGTTGAACAAAGTCATGATTTTCAAACAAGACAAGAACGACTTCCGACACTATATATGCAAAAAATTATCCCTAACTGCTTCATAAACAGAGACACTCCTAAGAACTTTATATAAGGACTGAAATGTAAAGAAAACACTACACTGAAGCAGCAAGAAACAAGCAAGTATCGGTTCATACTCAGACAATTAGAGTACATGAATATGGCATGATGCTTAATTATGTCAAGATGTCGATAGCAAAAATGGAGATCAAAAACAATATTAACAGCAAATACTTAGAAGATGCAATTATATGTCAATTTCTGGAGGACAAAGAGAGATGAAACGAAAACAAGTCACAGGCGAAAAAAAGAAACTGTAAAGAAATTAATAACAAATGTGAAGGAACATACTGACCGAGTTGAGGTCAAAAATTATCAACGGGAAAAGACAGCCAAGTACGTAACGATCCGACAAATTTAATCTCCTCAAGCTTTACAGTCACCACCATATTCTGCACAAATTACTTCAACTGGTCAGAACTGACAATCGTATAAAGAGATACTGTAATCTATTATCTAACATAACCACAATAAGACTCTGGAACAAAAAACATGGAATGATATGCAGAACAGGTAATCCTATATGCAGTGCACCAAACATAAAAGTTCTAAGTTAGCATCAACTGGAGTTATCACTATGTTGAGGAAGTCGATAACTAACTGTTTCAGGTTGCTAAGTAAATGAAGACATGTTTACGCAAATACATAACACATTCCGGCAACAACAACCACAAACAAGGCCGTATGTAGCGTAACCTTCTGAGCAATCAAACATGGATTTATCCCACAGATTCAATCTGCAAGATTGAATACATACATGACAGAAGAAATTTAAAGAGGCCAAACCCTAGAACATGAACCCATCTGCAGAAACCCTAGCTACAACATGATCACATACATGTCAGAATAAACTGAAAGAGGCCAAACCCAATAACATGATCATCAACACATACATCTCATAAATTGGGTAAGTTTGTTCACAGACGAGTCAACAGAGATTGAAGAAGAAGATGAAAACCCTAGAACGTACATGAACACAATAGCAAACATCTGAAAATCAATAGAAGATGGAAGAAGACAAGAGATTCAGACACATCAACCGGAAGAAGACAAAATCATCAGACTAAATCAATAGAACATGAAAAACATCAGAGAGATGGAAGAGGCGATTCCAGAGAGATGGAACAAGAACATCAAACCGGAAGAAGAAGAATAAGATGAAAGAGGCGATTCCAGAGAGATCGAAGAAGAAGAAGATGAAAGAGTCCCATACCTGAAATCGATTGAAGAGGCGTTCACAGCATCTCCGGCGAAGATGAAAGAGGCCTTCACAGCATCTCCGGCGAAGATCAACGAAATTCATAGCATCGATTGTTCAAGGATTCGATCGACTGAGAGGATTGAAGGATTTAGTCGATTGAGGGTTTCAGAATTGGGAGAGTCGTGAGAGAGAGTGAGAGTCTGATTGATGAATGTGAGAGAGTGTGAGAGTCTGATTGATGTTAACCTCGTAAATCATGTTAGTGGGAATTAATTTTTTATTCCCTCCTTACAATTTGGGAGTGCGGGAAACACCAATTGTTTACCCTCCAATTTTGTTTGGCAGGAGTTAACAATTGGATATGTCACTATGTAAGTAGTTGTCAAAATTAAATAAATAGTCACAATATATTGACCAAATTTTTGGGTAGAATAAAATAAAACCAAAAGGTCGACAAAAAATATCATATGCATCAACAAACACAAATATTGTCGATTAATCGCGCAACTAGCTACATAAAACTGTATGTCGACAAAAAAACTGTCAACAAAGGTCATATTTGTTGTAGTGACCCCAGTTCTTCTAGACTTGATAGAGAGAGCACTGAAGTTCTGCAACAGCTTCACTTTAGTCCATCAGCTTTAATACCCTCCTTCAAACTAAAGGTGGTTGAGACACCATCAGTTTGCTGCGTAGGATGTGGAATTGATGCGCTCGTAGTCCTTTTGTCAAGATATCAGCAACTTCATCAGCGTTGGAAACAAAGGAAATACACAATTGTTTTCTTAGAACTTTTTCACGAACAAAATGATAATCCAATTCTACGTGTTTGGTACGCGCTTGTAAAATAGGATTTGAGGACATGGCAATAGTTGAAGCATTGTCACACCAAAGTAATGGAGCATGGGGAATAGACAAGTGGAGATCTTTAAAGAGCATTTGTAACCATGAAAGTTCTGCAGCAGCTGTAGCCAAGGCCCTGTACTCAGCCTCTGTACTAGACCTTGCTACAGTTGGTTTTTTTTGAAGCCCAGTGAACTGGGTTAATCCCCAGAAAAACAATGAAGCCTATTATGCTTCTGCGCTCAGTTGGATTCCCTGCCCAGTCTGCATCAGTGAATGCTTTAATGGGTAGGTATCCTTTCTGATAAAACAAACCAAAGTCTTTTGTTCCTTGTAAGTATCGTAAAATACGTTTTGCACCAGACAAATGAATATCAGTGGGAGCATGCATGAATTGGCACAAGTGATTAACAGCAAAACTTATGTCAGGACGAGTAAAAGTTAGATACTGCAGTAATCCCATGAGTTGTCTAAACACAGTTGGATCACGAAGTAGATTTCCTTCCAATAGATGATAATTTGTGCCAGAGGGAATGGGAGTAGTGCAAGATTTTCAATTTGACATGCTGAAACGATTCAGTAAATCAGTCACATATTTGTGCTGATTGATGTAAATGCCAGAACCAGTTATTTTAATTTCCAAGCCCAGAATATAAGTAAGAGTACCAAGATTGCTCATCTCAAATTCAATATTCAAAAGATTCACCAGATATGAAATGTAATGAGTGTCACTGCCAGTGACAATGATGTCATCTAAATAAAGTAGAAGCAAAGTTATTTTGTTGTTCTTAATTTTGATGAACAATGAAGAATTAGCTCCAGAGGCTGTAAAGCCAAGGGACAAAATATAGAAAGTCAACCTCTCAAACCAGGCACGAGGGGCTTGTTTCAAGTCATATATGGACTTTTTTAATTTGCAAACATAATGGGGAATTTTTTTGTTAACAAAGCCTTGTGGTTGCTGCATGTACATATTTTCTTTGAGATGACCATGTAAAAAGGCATTTTTAACATCCAATTGTTGCAATGGCCATCCAAAATTTGCAGCAAAGGCTAAGACAGTCCTCAAAGTGGTGTGTTTGATCACTGGACTGAAAGTTTCATCAAAGTCAATTCCAGGATTTTGGTGAAAACCTTTAGCAACCAAACGTGCTTTATATCTAGAAATTGACCCATTTGGATGAAATTTGGTTCGAAATACCCACTTATTTCCCACTACGTTCGCATTTAAAGGTGCTGGTACCAAAGTCCATGTATTTTGTTTTAAGAGGCAATTGTACTTAACATTCATAGCATCAGCCCAATGTGACTGTTTAATTTCCTCTTTGAAGCAAGTAGGATCAGTTAGAAGAGTAGAGGAAAGAGCTGCAAACCCAGATTTCCTCTTTGAGATGCCAGACTTGCTTCCGGTTTGCATTGGATATCCAAAAGTAGTTTGCTACACTGAGGTCACCACAGGCCGTGCCAATATAAAACTGAAGAGATCAGCAGTTGTAGTATCTCTAGTATCTGTGTGATGGTGATCATCATGTGATTCTCCAGTTGGATGCATCATCACCTGTGGTGAGTCACGAGCCTCCAAAACTTCAGGGTCCTCTGCTGAAGTGGATGCAGGGACAAGATTGGTAGCAGATGGAGCATTAACAGTGTCTGTAAAAATAAGACAGCAAAAAGTAATGTTAGAATCAGACAAGTTGGGAGTAGTAGCAGCAGTAATATTTGTGATTTCATAAGGAAATATAGTTTCATCAAAAACAACATCACGACTCACATACATCCTATTTGTAGATTTATCATAGCACAAATAACCTTTGTGTTGATTAGAGTAACCAAGAAAAGTTCTAGAATCCAATTTAGAAGCATTACATGGCCTGAGATAGGGAAAACAAGCACAACCAAAAATTCTAAGAGTGGAATAGTCAGGTTTTGATTTGTAAAGAAGTTCAAATGGAGATTTACAATTTTTAGTTGGACCAGGCATCATATTTATTAGATACACAGCAGCAGAAACAACATGAAACCAAAAGTGTTTAGGTAAGTTTGCTTGAGCAAGAAGAGTAACTGCAGTCTCAATCACATGTCAATGTTTACGTTCAGCCACTCCATTTTGTTGTGGAGTGTGAGGACATGATTTTTTGATGAAAAATTCCATTATCACTTAAAAGTTTTTGAAAGATAAAGGATACAAACTCACCACCACCATTTGATCTTAAGATCTGAATTTTAACTCCTAACATATTTTCAATTTGTGTTTTGAATTGCTGAAACACTTTGGGAACATCAGACTTGTGAAATAGAGGAAAGAACCATGTAAATTTTGAATAATCATCAACAAACAGTATATAGAATCTATATCCATTTAAGGATTTAGAGGATGCAGGACCCCAAACATCAGTATGTAACATGTTCAAAGGTCTAGAACTGGTTGATTTAGACAAAGCATAAGGAAATCTTTGCATCTTTCCCTGTAAACAAAATTGAATTAAAACAGAACTATGTTTGGATAAACTAGAAACAAGTAATACATGTTGCAAAATAGTATCAGTTGGGTGCCGTAAACGAGCATGCCACAAAGATAAATTGGTTTTGTGACCAAGATGAGCTTGAATATTGCTTTGACCAGAGTGAGGATCAACAAATGACTTGACTGAGGACTGAAATGGATCAATATAGATTGGGTACCCCTTGTTACTCAGACCTTGGTAGATTATTCTGCCTGTGTCCTTATCCTGAATGGAAAAGGAGACAGCATCAAAAATAAATCTACAATTGTGTTGAAGACACATTTTATGCACAGACAGAAAATTAGTAGCACGTTGAGGAACAAACAAGGTGTCAGGTAATTTAAATTCACATTGAGGAGTTGAGAGTAAAGCAGTACCAGAATGAGTGATTGGCAAAGTTTGCCCATTACCAACTGCAACATTATCAGACCCATAATAATTTTCAGCAAGAGATAGGTTAGGAATGTCAGATGTCATATGATTGGTAGCCCCAGCAGATAACCAGAAATTAGGTTGATATTCAAGAGGTTCATGACTAGCAGCCATAGCAGAAAGCTTCTCAGAGGGTCTTCTACCTTGATAGGAATGGTCCATACGGTGCCAAATGTCCAGGGCAGAGTGATAATCCATTCCACATATTTGACAGTTTATAGGAGAGAAGGTTCTATTGTTATTCTAACTAGAATAACCAGTTTGACTCCTACCTCTAGGGTTTTCAGAACGGCCACCACCACAACCACTGTAATAGCCACAACCATTACGACCTCGATTTGAATCAAACCTCCCCCTGTCCCTCGAGAGGTTCCACCTCGATTGAACCCATATCAATTAGAGGTTCGACCACCACAACCTCTATAACCTCGATTAGAGGAGAAAGAGTTTTTAGAGGGAGGAATCAAATTAAAAGCGGAAAGGCCGCATTTATATCAGTATTGGACCGAGAGTCAAGCATGTGTTCCTCTCCTTTGAGTAGAACATGTAATTCCTCAAGAGGAAGAGGTTCAGAACGTATACGAAGAGAAGACCTAAACGAATTATACTCAATAGGTAATCCATTAAGGGTATAAAGAAGAACATCCTCATCATAACAGACCCATAAACAACTAATTTATCACATAGACTTTTAATCTTGTGCACATACACATCAATAGAGTCAGATAGCTTCTTGATATTTTGCAGTTATGATTTTAATTGCAAAATATTGGATCTAGTCAGTGAAGCATTCCTGCGTTCGAGAACAGACCAGATAGATGCAGAAGAAGACTGACCAATAACATGCACACGAGCATTGGAGGACAAAGTGGCGTTGATTAGGGTTTGGACCCCTTGATCTTTGAGATTCCACTCCATATAGGACGGTTTTGGCGAGACAGATCCATCAGCCGTCGTGAGATGGACCGGTGGCGGTGGAAACGTACCGTCGATGAACCCAAACAGCGATTGGGCTAGGAGAACAGATGAGAGCTGGTGCCGCCTGAGTACATAGTTGCTATTTTCAAGATTGAAAGGAACAAAGTTGTTGATATTCGAGAGCAAAAACATAGGGTTTTGAGGGTTAAGAGAGATCTGTGTTTTCATGGTGGTGTTGAGAGACGAGAGTGATGAACTCATAGATTGAGAGAGAGGATTGATATAAGCGAGAGAGAGAAATATGGTTCGAGCGTTTGCTCTGATACCATGATAGAAACCCTAATTAGGGTGAAGAGATAACGATAAGACTGATGAAATAAGAGGACTATTCTCTGTATATTCAATGAGAAGAGACACAACTGCAATGGTTTAAATACAGAGGTAATCCAACGGATCTAATTATGACCGTTGGTTTATCAAGAATCATAAATTACATAATAACTACAAATATAGTAACCCTATTACAGATTGGTATTACAGGATTTATAAAGTTACCACAGAGGTTTAGATAATAGCAGAGAGACCCCAGTTCTTCTAGACTTGAGAGAGAGAGCACTGAAGTTCTGCAATAGCTCCACTTTAATCCATAAGCTTTAATATATATACCATTATGTCATTTTCACTTCTGCAATGACACCCGGACTGCCTTGAGTTGGTAGCGGAAAAATTCATGCCGTGTAGGAGAAAATCTACGACTTTTAAAGTCATTACGAACTCTATGATAACTGCACCGAAGCTGTAAAACTTTTATCAAAGCGACGTAAGTTCTGATGCTGCTGACGGTCGAGATAACTTGAATTCCTTTGTGAACAGTGGGTATGCTATGATTCCGTGGCCATGCTCCAAGAAATACATCAGCTATTTTGTGCTCTGTTCAGAGAAACAGAGTACCACACTCTGTATTCATCTTTATGTCAATCTTTCATTCACTTTTCTTTTAGAGAATAAAAAAATTGACCCGCAGCTACAAACTAGTATTGATATGTCCATGTTCTTTGATTTCTTTCATGTGGAAGCGCCACCTCATAGCTTACTCATTATTCATTTGTCAGCAGCTACTTGTTTGATGCTCAAATACATGAAGTTTAATAATTGTATCAAATATCCATAGTTAAATATCTGCGTTGCTTAACATTCATTGTCTTTTTTACCCTTGTCTTTTCCACGTGATCTTCGTACTTACTGGGACGTATTTTGTGCAGCTACGATGTCATCAAATCGGTCGAACAACAATCACCAGCAACATTACAAGAGCCGTGATGCAGCGCATGAACGGAATCCGCACCAAAAGCAAACAGCCTCTAAACCAGCCAGTGATCTGTACCAAAGCGAGGCATATAATTCTCAAAAACAGGACCATGGGCAAGGTGACTTGAGACATACGGGGCAGTCGCAAAAGCAAGGGAATTCGAAACACGTCCAAGCTCATTAGCAAAAGTTTGGAGATCCGACGAAGCTAAAGCATGATCAAGTTAAGCAAACATGTGATCCGGACATGGCCATAATTGACGTGAACAAATCTCACCCCCAGTCTGACAATCAGGACGGTGCGAGACAGACCAAGTTCATGATAAACCTTCCTGATGGTTCAGCTCCCGGCTGGACTATTGATGCAAAAAATAATTCGAGAAAGCGAAAGGAGCTGTGCTTCAAGATCCCAATGCAAATCAAGTTAAGGAAACTGAGAGGTACGTACTCAAGTCCAGAGACATTAATAGTCGTGATGAAGATTCTATCAGCCGCAAAGCCTCTAATTCCAAAGACATAATTATTGAGGAAGCAGTGGTGGACAATTCCAACTTTGAGCAAGGATTGAATAAGGTAACTCATAGGTCACCACAACAATCACAAGGGCAGAAGGGCATCACCATAGACCGAGTGTCTCCTTTGCAAGTGACCCGTGACTCACCAAGGGAACTTCAAGTTGCAGTACAATCTGAGGAGATGAAGAAGAAGGCAGTTGTAGAAGCTCTGCTCTCTGTGGTTGGTGGTGGTGATGATCTTGATCCCTATAACTTACTTGATTTTTGATATTTTTTATTTTGTTGATGAGGGAAGTAATTCTGGGGAGGATAAGAACTACAAGAACTTGAAGCATCGGTCATCCAAACGTGCCATTGTGACTTCTCTTGAGATGGGATGGGATGTTATTGATGAACTCCCCAATCCGAGTCTATCTAAGGAAGAGTTTTATGCAAAAATTGGTCGTCAACCCTGTGCCATCCTTCAAAGGTGTGACACACATCTTTTGTCTATATTTCATGAAGAGTTGTCGAAGACTATTCTTGGCCACCCTTTGAAGGATATATTTCTCATCCAAGAAGAAATTGAGACAACTTTAAAGAAAATGAAGTCAAAGTTCCCTGTTGAAGCTCGACCCTTGAGTGACAAATGGAATATCTATCTTGATAAAGTGACGTCTTGTAAATCCCAAAGATCTCGTCTTACAGTCTCGGATGGCTAGACCAGGGGCCAGTTGGAAGCTAAAGATAAGTCATGTAAAGTGGGCATAACTGATACTCAATTCGACCATGACAAGTTCACCAAAGGTCGTGAGAAAATTGAAGAGAAATTTAACTCAATGGTGACTGAAGAGGCAAAACTTCTTAAGTAACTTGATGATTTGAAGACCAAGAAGGCTCAAAATAGATCTGAAGCCGCCAAGCTAGGTCAATACGTATCTGTAGCAGCTAAGATTCTATCCTCACTAAAGAAGGATCATGCCGCCATTTTGCAAGAAATTGACCTCCACCAAGCAGACCTCCAACATTTGGTTAACGCAAAAGAAACTTTAGAGGATTAGAGGGATAAGCTTGTTCTGGCATAGGTGTCTTTTGAGATTTAGTCACTTTTCTTGCGATGTACTTCCTCATTGCTTTATCGCATGAAATAAATAGTTCATTTACTCCTTTTCAGCATTCTTCTTTATTCCTTGTAAGCTACAAATATAAGCGCAAAATCATCCTTGAACAATTGAAATTTGATTACACCTTTTGTTTTTTCTTTGCAATCCAAGATTCCTCATCCAACATTTGAAGCTATCTCATGCGGTGCAAAGAAATGCAAGAGAACTCTATCAACGAGGAATGATTTTTTTTGGTTGTTTGGATTGGACTTGGAAGAATGTTCCAAGATGCCTACGTACCCACAAGTGGGATCAAGTCGCACCTAGTTCAAAGTGGGGGGGGGGGGGGGGGGAACGGGTTTGGGCCGTTCACAGTTTTCGCTCATGCGGGCCAGGAGCATCGGCTCTTACGATGAGGAGTGTGACGTGAACCTTTAAGGATAGTAACACTTCAAGAACTTGCCATTGATGGGGTTAATTCTCAATCCGTCTTCTGCCACAATCTTATATGTACCATTTGTGTATACTTCTTGCATTTTGTAGGGTCCATCCCATTTGGAGGTGAGCTTATTCCCCGTTCAATGAGTGGTGATGATGGGCCTCCTGACTGCAAGTACAAGATTCCCGTACTTGGAATGAACGGATCCGAACTTTCCTGTCGAATGACTTGGACATGCTAGCTTGGTAACACTAGAGCCGCTGTTATGCTTCAAGCCTTTTCTCATCCAACGCTTCTAGCTCTGAAAACCGAAGACGTGCATTATCTTCCTCGGTGAGTGATACCTCCTGGGTATCGCAGAGGCACAGTAACCGAGAGAAAAAAGGAACGGGAAAGAGAAGGAGAAGGAAGGAGTTTAGGGTTGAAATTTTTCATTACTTTCTTTTAGAAAAATTACACCCCTTTTATACCTCTAACCCTGACGGTTCGAACTAGTCCTAATTCGAGTAAAGAACCGTAAAGAAACCCCGGATAAATTGAAAATCCAACAAGACACCTACTACATTGTCTGAAACAAAAATAACAAAATAATAAAAATAGCTTAACGTTTCAGCTGCGGCTGAACGTAATCCTTCAGGTACGACGGAGGACCCACATTACGCCGGGTCGTTCAACGACCGAGGCGTCTAAATTACCGGAATCATCCCAACAAGTACTTTCGTCAATGGTAGGTGTCTCTACAACCATATCAACTCCCCCAGTCTCGGAAACCAGCTTGTCCTCAAGCTGTAACTCTGGAAAAGACGTCTGAAGTGTAGTCACTTGTTCCCACGAAGGAGGAGCCCCATCAGACCAAGAAACCAACCATTGCCGATGCGGCACCCCATTAACCAACATAGTGCGTTATAGTGATGCGGAAACAGGAACGACAATTGGCCTACCCTTGTAGCACTGCTCGGTCAACGAAACGACCGAAATATCAGAGCCAGTAGGCACGAAAGGCCTAAGCAAACATACATGAAAACATCATGAATGCGACAACCTTCTGGAAGCTTGAGGCGGTAGGCTACCTGACCGACCCTTTCCCTCACAAGAAAGGGGCCATAATAACGCCGAGCTAACTTAGAAGACAACGGGCGAGTCAAAGACCGTTGTCGGTGAGGACGGAGACGAAGGAGCACGAGGTCACCCAACTGAAAAGACACCTAGCGGCGATTCTTATCAGTCTGATCCCGCATACGCTGCTGCATTGTCTGAAGATGATCCTTTAAATCCGTTAACAACTCATGGAGTTAATCTACTAAGTCCTCAACATATGGAGACAGACCGGCAACGGGCAATGTAGGGAAAAGAGACGGGGGTTCACGCCCATATAGAGCATGAAAGGGTGACATGTTAATACCCTCATGATGAATGCAATTCATAGCAAGCTCTGCCCATGGAAGGAACGACACCCAGCACCGAGGCTGTTCAGACGTAAAGGCACACAAGTACTGTTTCAACACGCGATTCATCACCTCGGTTTGACTGTTAGTCTGAGGATGATAAGTTGTACTGAACTTGAGTTTGGTACCACTCAGCTTCAACGGCTCCTTCCAGAATGTGCTCATAAAAATGGGATCACGATCAGAAATCAAAGTAGTAGGGAACCCGTGCAGCTTCACCACGACATCTAAGAACAAACGAGCCACAAGTGGTGCATAAAAGTTAGTGGGAAACGGTCCAAAATGGACATATTTTGTCAAACGATCAACCACCACCATAATAGTTGTAAACCCTTGAGAAGTCAGAAGACACGTAATGAAATCCATCGGGGCGGCCTCCCAAACACGGTCCGGAACCGGAAGAGGCTGAAAGAGACCCCCTGGTTTCTGCGTAGAGTATTTAGTGGTTTGGAAAATAAGTCAAACAGCCACAAACTTACGCACCTCAGCGCACATACCTGGCTAATAGAAAACGACATCTAGGCGACGGCAGGTACGGTCAACCCCTGGGTGACCAGCCGAAAGTGAACTATGGAACTCCTGAAGAAGCACGGAACGTATAGACGACTCCAGGCTCACACAAATCTGAGTCCTGTAATAAATGATGTCGTCAACCACACTGAAGTGAAGAGGACGAGCAGAAAACTGAACAGAGACCAAAAGGGCCTGCGTGTCGGCCAAGGACTGAGTCTCCTGCCGAATCGTCAGCAAAAGCGAGGGGAGGGGCTGCAAGGTCGAGAGGAATCAAGATGTCTCCTCATCCACAGTGTCTCGGTGGGACAACGCATCGGCCACACGATTCGCGGCACCGGGCTTGTACTCAATACGGAACTGAAATCCCATCAACTTGCGAATATTGAACTGCTCGTCTGGCGCCTGAATAACCTGAGACAACAACTCTTTGAGGATGCGCTGATCACTACGGATAACAAACTCCCGACACAACAAGTACTGACGCCATTTCTGAACTGCCTTCAGCACTGCATATAACTCCTTGTGATAAGTATAAGCGGCGCGAAGCTTAGGCTCCAACTTCTTACTAAAGTTCGCCAATGGATTTCCCTGCAGAAGAAGAACTGCCCCCACACCCTTGTCGGACGCATCAGTCTCAAGCACAAAAGTCTTTTGTAAAATCTGGTAATCGTAACACCGGAGCCGAGGTCATAGCCTTCTTCAAGGCGGAAAAACTGTGCTCAAAATTGGAAGACCAAGCGAAAGTGTCCTTGCGGAGTAAGTTAGTAAACGGAGCCGCAATCGTCGGATAATCACGTATGAACCGCCGATAATACCCCGTCAATCCCAGAAAGCCACGCAACTGTTTGAGTGAAGACAGTGTGGGCCAATCCACCATAGCCTGTATCTTCTGGGAGCCAGCCTGCACCTTAACCTCTGTAATAATGTGGCCTAAATAATCGACGCTCTAAACGAACATTTAGACATTTTAACATAAAATTAATGTTCGGATAATAAACTGAGAACCTGGTGGAGATGTTGAGCATGCAACTCAAGAGTGGTGCTGTTCACCAAGATGTCGTCGAATAAGATAATGACAAACGAGTGCAACAGAGGCCGAAAGATGCGGTTCATAGCCGCCTGGAATTTTGAGGGTACGTTCGTCAAGCCAAAATGCATGATAAGAAACTCAAAATTCCCATCGTGTGTCCGGAAAGCTATCTTCTCAGTATCTGTCGTGTGCATGCGAATCTGGTGATAGCTCCATCGAAGATCCAGTTTGGTAAAGAAGCGGGCTGCCCCTAGTTCGTCAAAAAACTCGTCAGCTGTAGGAATTGGGAAATGATCAGGGACAGTAACAGCATTAAGCGCATGGTAGTCAACGCAAAAACGGTATGTCCCGTCCTTCTTGCGAACCAATAAGACCGGAGAGGAAAAAGGACTGTTGATGGGTTGGATGAAACCCTGCTGGAGCATCTCACGTACATGACGCTCTATCTCTGACTTCTCTAAATAAGCATAACGATAAGGGCGCACATCAACCGATCCGGTTGCAGATGAATCCGATGATCCCACTGACGCTGTGGAGGTAACCCGGAAGAAACAGCAAACACAGCCTGATGCTGCTGAAGAACCTGAAGCACAGTAGGATGAATATCAGGTGGAAAAGTCCTGGTCGGATAGAGGCTCAGGCTGAAGAGGAACGGCTAAAATCTCAAAGAATTTGGCTTCAGATGCCGAAAATGGATGTGCTGATAGAGAATTATATGATATCGGCATGGGGACATGGTCAACCCCATTAAGAACCAGCTGTTTCCCTTGCCACGTGAACTTCATCGTCAACTTGCTATAGTCGTGCCATATTTCGCCCAGCGTTTGCAACCACTGAACGCCCAAGACCGCGTCAATACTGTGAACTGCCAATACATAAAGATCCACCTCGAAGACCATACCCTGAATGGTCAAGGGTGTCTTCGGAAAATAATTAGTGCAGCACAATGACTCACCATTGCCAACATAGACACGGAACGGAGGGACCGGGTGAAGCAAGAGGGACAAATGCTCTGTGCTAACTCCATAGTTAGAGTTAGATTCTATTGTGATTACTTGTCATTTCACATACTTTCCGATGCGTTTATGTGTGTGTTTAGGCCGAATTTTGATAGTTTTGAGCATACTTGAGTATTTGGACTTCATGGTGTAATCCGGGCGTTTTATGCATGTTTTATGCTTTATTTGTCGCATTTGATCTTTCGGTATTTGTTCGTGTTGTGGATTTCAGGACCCGAAAGCTTGGAGTGCAGATGTTGGAGCGGAAGCGAACTTCGGAGAGAAAGAAACTTAGGAATGCATGAGAGAATAGAAGAAGGAGACTAGAAGCTAAGAGTAGAAAAAGACAGCCAAAATTCCAAGAGGAGTGAAAAGAAGTAACTCACTTGAAGTAGAGGATCACAAATTGTGATCACAAGATCAAGTGCAAGACCAAATGGAAGATCAACATGATCCTATAATTAAAAAAGGTGATCCTATGATCACAAGATCAAGTGCAAGACCACATAGAGGATGAACGTGACTCTACGACTACAAAAGGTGTTCCTAGGATCACAAATTGTGATCACAAGATCACAAAAGTGGATCTAATGTGAGTAGAAGGGGGTAAAAGTGTTATTTTTCAAAACTAAAAAGAGAAGGAACGTGTTTTAAATAGAAAACAATGACCTAGGGATATTATTCTTTATTCGACGACATTGGAGAGAAAAAGAGCATTCTTGGGAGCTTGGAGACCATCGTTTGATTCTCTATCTTCTTCCCCACTTTAGATTTTGTTTATGATCAAAAACTTTGTACTTTGATCATGTCTCGTAGTAGCTAACCCTGTTTATCGGGAATTATCGTTTGGATATATAGGGTTTTGGTATGAACATGTCGTTTTGAGATTATGATTCACGTTTAGTCTTAATTATCATGTTATTCTATTATTATGAATAGTTGATGTGAAATCTCCATCTCTCTTGCACGTAGCTAATGTAGGATTGATCTTAATTAGGGTTCACTCGGTAACTCCGTGAGTTCTAAACGAAAAATTGAACTATTCACTTGATTGTATTACTACTTGGTAACTCGTTAGTATTGATTAGGACCATAAAGTAGAATAACGAATGTAATGCATGCCTATAGTTGAACTAGACTTGGTAACTTGGTTTAAATTGTCATTAGGCGTAGACAACTTATTTGATAACTCGATGAGTTGAATGCTTGATTAATAATAGAAGACATGTTAGTGTTTCATGACTCAAAGCAAATTTTATATCATCCCTAGTGAACCTAGAGAGAATCCCGGTATTTTTCCCTCATTAGTAACTTTTTGCAATTTTTCTTGTTAATTGTACCATCATCTAAGCGGTTAACTTGTCATTGTCTTTCACTTTTCGTAGAATTAGCAAACTCAAACAACGCGCTTTGCCAACACAAGGTGTAGAATTAATAACTCTTTTACATAGAAGTCCCCCTGGGTTCGACAACCCGGATTTCCGGATATTACTACACACGACAGCCATACACTTGTGGTTGAATCGTGTCAAGTTTTTGGCGCCGCTGCCGGGGACTTCCGCTAATTTAGTTATTATTTTTAACCTTAGGGATTTTACTTTTCTGTTGATAGTCGTCACTCACCTACTTTCTTTGTGCTATCTTTGATTTCAGGTTGATTGTTATGGTGCATGACCCGTTGTCAAGACGGAACTTTGTACCCAGTACTTGAGGACCCGGAATCTTTATTACGCACAGGACGTAGATACTTGAGGAAAAAAACTCAGTTCTTATGGAAGATTAAGAGAGAGCTGAGTTGGAGAGGCTTCGCAAGGAGGCACAAGATGCTCAAGCTGCCAGACTCCCTGCAGAGAATACTGTGGCCAACATGGCACGTGAAACTGAGGAGCTGAGAGCCCAAACGGTTGAGGTACAAGCGGCTCTTGCACGCCACAATCCGCAAGATCCACCACCACCTGGTGTGGGGGTAGTAGCGGGCAACAATGGAGGAGCGAATGGTGGCAACAATGGGGGTAACAGAAACAATGGGCAGAACCCAGCAGTCCGAGTAGAGAATGTTGAGAACGAAGATCCTCCTATAGTATATTTTTTCCGAACAACTCCAGCCTTCTATCAACCCACCATTGTTAGGACACACATCAATGCCCAGCATTTTGAGCTGCGCCAGCACATGGTTAACATGGTTCGTGACGAGTGTGCATTCAGTGGAGCCCCAGGAGTTGATCCCAACCACCATCTTCTTATTTTTGATCAGGTCACTTCTACTTTGCACGACCAGAGGGTTCCAGATGAAACAGTCAAGCTATTATTGTTTCCTTTCTCTTTATCTGGAAAAGCCAAGAAATGGCTTATGGAGCTTCCAGTTGGGAGTATCCTGACATGAGCAGATTGCTGCCATGAATTTCTGAGGAGGTATTTTCCACCGTCGAAGGTTTCTCAGCAAATGGCTGAGATTACAAAATTCACTCAGGAAGAGGACAGCTCATTGGGAGACACATGGAGAAAGTTCGGCCAAATTCTTTGCAGATGCCCGAATCATGGGGAGCCATGGAACAAACCCCTACATTACTACTATAGTGCATTAGATAAGGAGACAAATGAACAGTTGGATATGCTAGCTGGGGGTAACTTTATGGGGCTTGGAGCACAGCGAGCTCAGGATTTGCTTAACAACGTGTCGAAGAGAGAGACTACGAGGTCCAAGAATCGAAGGTATTCGAGAACGGGGGATGCATATTTGGTCAATAAAATTGATTCTATGGAGCAAAAGCTTGAATCCATGACCTCAGCATTTAATGGCATGCAGCCTATATCACAAGTAAAATCCATGGGTGAGCTACTAGCAGATGAGAGTCAGGGGTATGATGGTAGTGTTGAGGATGTGAATTTTATGAGTCAGCAGCAGTGGCCTAATACGTATCATCCCAACAATCGCAATCACCCAAACTTCAGCTATGCCAACCCTAATAGCGGAATTTATGCACCGGGTCAACAACCCTCAATATCAAGCTCAAATGCAATTTCCACAACAACAGGCACAACAGCAACAACAACCAAATCCAGACATATTAGCCTTCTAGCAAAGATGAATGAGAAGATGGTTTCTATTGAGGCTACTGTAAAAATCCATGAGACGCAGATTGGACAAATAGCCAATTAGAATACTAGGCTTCCACCTGGAATGCTTCCATCTAACACTGTCACTCCACCAGAACAGCTGAAGGAAATCACCACTAGAAGTGGAGTTACTACAGAGGACCCTCCATATCCTAGCCCTGGCGAGGTGAAGCGACGAAAGCCACAGAAAAGGCTTTGAGTGAAGAAATTCCCGTGACTACCGTGATTCCCAATCAAAGGACACGAGTAGGAAGTCGAAGGAGAAGCAAAAGCCTAAGGACTATAATTTAAGTGTGCCATACCCTCAGAGGTTGAAGAGCCAAGAGGATGCAAATCACTTCAAGAAGTTTGTGGATATCTTCAAGAAGCTGCATATCAATATTCCCTTTGCGGAGGCCCTATCACAAATGCCCAAGTATGCTAAATTTCTCAAGGAACTCCTTTCTAATAGGAGGCGCATGGATGATTTTGACAATGTGAACCTGAATGAGAAATGTAGCGCCGTGGTGCAAAAGGCGATGCCAAAGAAGATGAAGGATCCGGGTGGTTTCATCATTCCAGTGACATTGGGTGATGCCTTTCATGGTAGGGCATTGTGTGATATTGGTGCAAGCATCAATTTGGTGCCCACTTCAGTTTTTGAGCAGCTAGGTGTGGGAGATCCAAAACCCACTTGGATGTGCTTGCAGATGGCTGATCGCACCATCAAACGCCCAAGGGGCGTGTTGGAAGATGTACTTGTGAGAGTCGAGGGACTCATCTTCCCCGCAGATTTTGTGATTCTAGATATGTAGGCCGATGATGATGTCCCTCTCATATTGGGACGACCATTCCTTGCCACGGGGAAGACTATAATTTATGTTGCCAATGGAGAGTTGACAATGCGGATCAACGACGAGAAGGTGGCATTCAATGTTTTCGAGGCTATGAAGTTTTGGACATATGCGGTAAGTGAGAAATGATTTGGTGAGGAGGCATACACACCGGATGAGGAGGGAGATATGTTATTGGAGCGGCTATATGAAGAACTTTCTCTGCTTGATTCAAGAGAAAAAGAGCAAGCTATGGAGACTCATTGGCGCAAGCCCCTATTGGATGAGGGAAGCAGGAAGATTCTTACTCCTTCTCTCATTAATGCTCCTACATTAGAATTAAAGACTTTACCTGCACATTTAAAATATATGTATCTTGGATATAATGATACTTTACCAGTAATTGTTTCTTCTTGTTTGGACAGGAAAGAGGAGGAGCAGCTTCTGAAAGTGTTGCAGGAAAGGAAAGTAGCTATGGGATGGACCATAGAAGATATCAAGGGGATCAGCCCCACCGTTTGCCAACACAAGATCCGGATCATGGAAGATAGGAAGCCGGTAGTCCAGTTTCAGCGCCGCCTCAACCCCCATATGCAGTAGGCGGTGAAGAAATAAGTGCTTAAATGGTTGGAGGCGGGCATCATGTACCCAATTTCCGACAGCACATGGACTAGCTCGGTGCAGTGTTTTCCTAAGAAGGGAGGTATTACTGTGGTGGAAGGGGAGAAAGGTGATCAGATTGCTACATGTACTGTTACTAGGTGGAGAGTTTGCATGGATTACCGCAAAATCAATGATGCAACTTTGAAGGATCACTTCCCCCTCCCATTTGTTGATCAGATGTTAGACAGGCTGGCACATCATTCTCATTATTTCTTTTTGGATGGGTACTCCGGGTACACCCATTGCTATTGAGCCAGATGACCAAGAGAAGACGGCATTCACTTGTCCCTATGGGACATTTGTTTTCAGAAGCATGCTCTTCGGGTTATGCAATGCACCTGCTACTTTTCAGAGGTGCATGATGTCGATCTTCTCAGCCATGATGGAGCAGAACTTCGAGGTATTCATGGATGATTTTTTACTTTATGGTTATGGTTTTGATGACTGTTTGCAGTAGCTGGCCCGAGTTCTTGATAGATGTATTGACACCAACCTAGTGCTCAACTGGGAGAAGTGTCACTTCATGGTGACTCAGGGCATAGTTTTGGGGCACAAAATTTCAAGCAAAGTCCTGGAAGTAGACAGAGAAAAGATTGAAGTCATTGAGAAGCTTCCATACCCTACTTCTGTCAAAGGGGTAAGGAGTTTCTTGAGGCATGCAGGGTTCTACAGGCGATTTATCAGAGACTTCTCAAATATCATGAAGCCTTTATCTGGATTACTCAAGAAGGATGCGGTATTTGATTTCAATGGAGAGTGCAAGTCAGCTTTTAATTTTCCCAAGGAGAAGTTTATTAGCGCCCCCATCATCACCACCCTAGACTGGACCTTACCGTTTGAGCTCATGTGTGATGCTAGTGACTATGCGGTGGGAGCAGTTCTGGGACAGCGAAAAGACAAGGTACCTCATGTCATCTATTATGCTAGCTGGACCTTGAACAATGCACATGTAAACTATGCTACTACTGAGAAAGAAATGTTAGCTATTATTTTTGCATTGGACAAGTTTCGGTCGTATCTTGTGGGTTATCAGGTGACTATCTTTACGAACCATGCTGCACTAAGTTTCTACTCACCAAGAAGGATGCCAAGCCGAGACTGATCCGGTGGGTATTGTTGAAGCAAGAATTTGACATAGAGTTCAAGGACAAGAAAGGGGTGGAAAATGTAGTGGCTGACCATCTATCACATTTGGAGAATGAAAAGCATGAGGAGGTGCCAATTAGAGAAGAATTTCTAGACGAGCAGCTTATGGTAGTGGTTGCAGCGGTGCCTTGGTTTGCTGACTTGGCAAATTTCAAGGCACTCAATATAGTCCCCAAAGATATGTCCTCCCACCAGAAAAAGAAATTCTTTGAAAAGTGCGCGACAATATTTCTGGGATGATCCTTATCTGTTCAAGCTAGGAGCAGATAACGTATTGTGGAGGTGTGTAGCAGAGCCAGACACATTGGAGATTATGAGACACCGCCATGAGTTGAACTGTGGGGGTCGTTTCAGAAATTTACGCACAGTGGCCAAGGTACTTCAGAGTAGTTTCTTTTGGCCTTTATTGCAAAAGTATGCTCATCTCTTTGTGAAGCAGTGTGACCAGTGTCAGAGAACCGACAATATTTCCAACCGGAATGAGATGCCTCAGAATTTCGTGTTGGAGGTAGAGCCGTTTGACGTATGGGGTATTGACTTCATGGGCCCATTCCCCTCTTCACTTGGTAATCTTTATATATTGTTGGCAGTTGATTATGTGACCAAGTGGGTAGAGGCAATAGCTTGTCCCAAGAATGATGGCACTACAGTTGAGAGATTTGTGCGCAAGAATATTTTCACGCGGTTTGGGACGCCCAGAGCCATTATTAGTGATGAGGGAACGCATTTCGTGAACAAAGTCTTTGCTAATGTCTTGAGAAAATATGGGGTGAAGACACAAAAATTTCACTTGCCTACCATCCGAAGTCAAATGGGCAGGCTGAGGTATCAAACCAAGAGATCAGGGGAATTTTAGAGAAGACAGTTATTCCAGGACGCATGGACTCGTCCCTACACTTGGATGACAGTCTATGGGAATATCGGAATGCATACAAGACTCCCTTGGGCATGTCTCCCTACCAACTAGTAGTTTGGGAAGTCATGCCATCTCCCGGTGGAACTTGAGCACAAGGCCTTTTGGGCATTGAAGAAAATCAACTTGGATGCGAAGCTCTAAGGTGAGCAACGAAAACAAGCATTATTAGAGCTTGAAGAGTTTCGATCGATGGCCTACGATAGTGCAAAAATCTACACGGAAAGAACCTAACAGTGGCACGACAAGCATATCATACCGAGGGACTTCAACGTTGGACAAAGAGTGTTGATATTTAACGCCATGCTGAAGTTGTTTCCAGGCAAGTTGAAGTCTAGATGGAGTGTCCCATACACAATTACTGCAGTCTATCCATGGGGTTCTCTTGAGGTGGAGGATGAAAATGGGGGTCGCTTCAAAGTGAATGGCCAGAGAGCAAAGTCGTATGTGGACGGGAATTTCATTGGAGTCATTGAATGGCTCCATGCAACTCTCTCTGAGGTAACTTGGTCGGACCGTCGACCGTAAATTACAAGCGCTTGTTGGGAGGCAACCTAACGTATTTTCATGCTTTAGTGTAGAGTGTGTGTTTTTAAATACTGTCGTGTGCGTTTTTAATACCATTTTTTATCTGAGGAGTGAGAGAGTGAGAATCTGACATTTGAATTGAGTTGTGTCAGACATAAAGGTTAAAGACGCGGTCCGGACTCCCCTTCTTGATGCACGTGAAAGAAACGCAAAAAAAACCGAGAAAGCAACGTAATGATCACGGAATTTGAGGCCATAATTCTGAAGATTACTCCGGTAATTTTGGAGTAACACAAGAAAAAGCAGAAAGAGCGCGAAACCAGCTTTCTGACGGTATAAAGTATGCGTGCATCAGAGTCCGGGGGCGAAAACTAGAAGAAAAAGCGAAAGAAGAAGAGAGGAAAAAAAATGAGCGGCTGGAACTTAGAAAAAATTGACAACAGTTTTTGGTGCCACTCACTGCAAAGACACGATCATATTAGGAGGTCCTGTGTTCAAATTTTTGATCACATGATCACATTTTCTCCTCCATCTCACACATCATTAAAATAAAGGGGTAGTATGGACTTTTAGCAAAAAAAAAGAAGAAAGAAAGAAAAGAGAAACATGCAGAGCTCAATCAGTCAGAACCCACGCAGTCCTCTCAAGCCATCGCGAAGAACACAGCAGCAATTCAAACCACTGCTGATCGGGAAGCTCGCCGGAGTTCGCCGGGATTAGGTTGTTCCGCTTTCCTAATCAGCGTTGACAAAATAGGGGGTTGGGTGTTTTCGTTGAAGAAGACGCACGATGCAGTGCCCTCCAAGAACGCAGGACGCCTCCTGCACTCAACTCGTCGGAAAATCGTCGGAATTCGACGGCGGTGGGTGGGTACTGCTAAGCTTAGCAGTGGCTACGATATCCAGTGTTCAATTTTGAAGATTCAACGCATCTAGTTGTTGGGGGAGGCAGTGAAATCTAGGGTTTTGTCAAGAAAAATTTGTGAATTCGTTCACAACCAGTTGGAATTCCCGCAAACCGTTTGCGGGGTTGTGACGAGGACAGCGAGGAGAAGCTATTGAGCTAAAAATCTCACATCGCGAAAGTTATCGAAAAATCAGTCGACTTCGGTCCTTTTTGACTGATTTTGTCGATCAAGCCCCGTCAGAACGGAACTCTAGGGCTTCAGTTATCGCTAGTCTTTCTCTTTCGCAATTTAATTTTATCGAGTCTAGGCACATTGAGTAAAAGCCCAAATTTTTTATTTTTGTCGCTTCGTTGCGGCGTTTGGGGGCGATTGACTAGTGTCCTAGGACTTATCTGCTAAATTTCTTTCTTGATTTGATTCAGTACACACATCCTGACATTGTGCACGTAGCAAATATAATCTCTGAATTTGAATTTCTATTTTCTTGTGCAATGAATTCATCAAGGGGTAAGAGGAGCACCTGAATGTGGTAGTAAAAAGAAACAGAAAGTAGTTGGGGAAGCAGAAGCTGATTTTGTGACTGAGTTTGTGTGTCCTAGATCTCCACCTTATCAGTGGCTCAATGATCCAATGCCGGATAGCCCTGAAGCGAAGGGGAGTAGAGGACATTAAATTAAGGATATTACAGACCCTGCGAAAGTGACCCGTAGTAATTTGCGCAGCCTGAGGTTCGTGTGTTATCATGCCCATATTAGCTTTCCTACGAATGGGATCCTTAAGTATAAGCCGAACCCTGAAAAAAAATTTCAAGCTGAAAAAGTTGCTCCACCACTTAGCGGTTTTGTGCCCAAAGAGTTGAAAGATGTAGCCGTGAGAGAGAACTTTGAGGGCATGCAAAAGTTATTTAGTGGTGATTCATGCTCGGCCCTTGCTCATGAGATGACTGTTAATTCCCTTTTTTCCAATTGTAGTTGTCGATGTAGCGAGATAAGGGATGAGAGGGTGATTTTTGCTAGGAAAGTGTTTGTAGTCTTCACACCGGAGACTATAGCCGAGGCCCTTGAGTGGCCGCCCATCGAATCTTGTAAGTTTCGAGAGACTTTGGAGAGAGAGAAAATAGAGGATGAATTAGAAGATTTTTGAGTCAAGGGAGTGCCGGGAGCCGGGTGGGTTAAAAGGGGAAATAAAAGGCATTGGCAAATCGATAGCAAGTTTCTTCTTCGGCCTGTGCGATGGTTGATTGAGTGGGTAGAGACATGGGTTTTGGGAATTACCTCGACCCACTTCATCAACTTAGAAACATGTTTCATAGCCAATTGTCTATACAAGGTTTGGAAATTGATTTTCCCGCTCGGATTCACAGAAATTTCCGAGCAAGGTTGATGGACAAGGAGAACCGAAGAGCGCCGGGGTATAGTTATTTGCTCATGCATCTGGCTCTCAAAGACGGATTGCAGTTGCCATCTGCTGACCGCGATCGGCGGATGCCCGCTAAGCAGTTCTATGCAAGTATTCCGGACCCTTTTGCAGTCAAGATGACTGGGAGCATACCATCAAAAGGTGGCAAGAAGAAGGGTGACACAAGTAGAATTACTAAGCGAGCAGTCGAGAGAGACCCCTTAGGAGAGGAGAGTGGTCTGAGTCAGCCGGAGCCCGTTTTTGATACAGAGCATGCCGTTAGATTGTTGAGGGAAGATACTTTGAATGCCATTGGGCATGTGATGGATAAGGAAGATAGGCATTTTCTGCATGTGTGTAGCAGTTTAAGGAAGATAGGGGCAGAGCAGACTAGGCAGAACCAGTGGTTTGCCCAGATGAACGCTAAATACAATCTTGAGCTTCACCCTCAGCCTGAATTGTATGAGTATGCTTTAGATTCCTTTAGTAGTGATGAGGAAAAGGGTGATGATGGCCCTGAGTAGATTCATCGCCCTCGCATTAGAATTTCTGAGTCCTCTGATTGATCTCTAAATTCGTTGAGGACAACGAAGCATTCTAGTGTGAGGGGATTTTAGTCTTGACTAGCCAGTCAGTGTCTGCATTAACCTGTCACATATAGATTATTAGGGCGTATTGTGTCGTATTCGTGGTTCGTGTCGTGATTAGTTTTAGTGTCGTAATGTGTGTGTTAGTGGTATATATGTGTTAGTGTTTGATTCTTGCACGTTTATTTAATTGAGTCCGCCTACACAAATTGAGTCAATTTCGAGTCTTCTTTTGTGTCTGGCCTTGCATGTAGAGTTAGAATAAATAAATTAAAAATACAAAAAAAAAAAATTTGAAAAAAAATTGAGAACGGGCAATTAAAAGAATCTTAAAATTTGGTAGAATCAAGGAGTGTGAGAATTTTAGGCATAGGGTGTGATTTGTGACCGAGAAGGACAAATTGAGTTCCCCTAGTAAGTATAGAGAGACTGTCTTTAAGGGAATACTTACCTATTTTACTACACTTACTAGATTTGCAAATCTAAAGTGTGTGTCGTTTTCTTACAAGAGTTGAGCTAGGTGTGAGCTAAACAAGCTGAACGTTCATGTGTACGTCTTAGGTAGTCGCCAGCCCGCCTCGTAGTGGCACACAGAGCAGCTGTGCGAGGATGCGTATTAGATCACTCACTGCTTGATAGATCTCACCTTGTAGGACCATTAGAAATCCGAGTTTGAACCTTGGTTTTATTCATAACCTCTTGACCTAGGGTAACGATTCTTTGCCTTCATCATAAATCGTTTAGAATCACCACTTTAGTGCGTCACGACGGAGTCGTAGTTGCAGGGGGTTCGATGAGGGAGAGTTGTACTGCATATACTTGTGAGTTCTACATGATCGCTTGCGTATTATTACATATCTTAGGGGGGATGCGAGGGTGAGTAAGTAGGCTTGCGCACTTCGGTGTGGCGATGTTCCATGTCACTACACCATGGGCACAATTGTGGAGAGCCGTGAGTGCGTCATGTCTAATCCGCACAACAATGGGGTGGTTGATCTTAATCGGTTGATCGTGCTAGGTATCGTTTATTTTTATCATCACGGTGTAGGAGGATCGGTTGGATCAGGCACGAGACTTACATACATTTGATTACTTGAGAGGGGGCATGTTTACATTCTAGTGTGGGGAGGTCGACTTTTGACTGCGGACATCGATATTGAGCTTCTGACGACTCCATCCCTGCACCCGTGCTTTGATTATTTTGCGGCTTTGTTTGGTGGCACGGTGTACTTCATTGAGTTAGGGGTAGATGAATTTTACTTGTGATATACATTCATTGGATCGTCTACTTCCTCCACTTAAAATATTTTCTTTGCTTGATTCTTAAAAGACCACTCAGATAATTGTGCGGCATTTTGTTGTATTGAGAGATAGAAAGAAAATATAAATAAAAAAAGGGAAAAAGAAGAAAAAAAAGATAGAAAAAAGGAGAGAATGAATAAAGGAATAAACTTGAGCTTATTGGAAATCGAGTGGTGGAAAATTGCTATTTCGTTGACGACGTTTTGCATTTCGTGCACGTAACGCCATGGTGGCCACAGAGATCGTTATTGTACAGGGGTTTGAAGGGATCGAGGGCTAGAGATGGTGAGTTTTGGGTCGCAGTTTCTATCATCGTGTTGAGGGTGTGTGAGATGTGGGATTTAATGTGAGAATGTGACTCTTAGTACTTGTTTCCTCATAATTATCCTTTTGTCCCTAAGCCTCTACATTTTAACACGTTAGCGGAACAGGAGCTCGGACCTTGAACGTGGCTTAGCCTAGCGTAGCCTCTTACTTTATCGGCACACGCAAAGAGGTAGGTTATTCTTAAAATTAGTAAGGCTAGGTGTACAAGGAAATCCTCAAGAGATCTCCAAGTGTACACCTCAAATAGGGAATAAGAACACGAAGAGTTATAGGGTGTGTGTAGGGAGAGAGTAAGCACTGGTAACTGCTTGTGAGAGAGAGACAGTAAGCTATGGCACTAGACCAATCTATCTTACGAGTCTTGTTGTGTCGCAACGGGGAGGTAACGATCCTATATATAGTGGAGAAGTGATCGTTGGGGGTTTAGTGCACCATAAATGGAGGCTTAATGATAGAACCCCCAACGGCACGTTCGATCGTGTATATAGGAACCGTTACGGATCTGTCCGCAAGTATCGGAGACCGTTATGAGATCAGCCACATTAATGGGACATGTAAGCCTAGGATCTCTCAGTCAGTTACCAGAGGTCATACGCAAGCTTGGTTGTCGCATGCGCGCGACGGACCTTACCCTAGCCTCCAAACCACTAAATCCCTACAAGTCCCGTGTTATGGTGCGCGGGGGCTCTGTCTTGTAGCCCCCACGTGGATCAGCACGGTTGGTGATCCGGTGTGAATGGAGCACAGCTAGGTGTGCTGGATGGCTGCCACGTGGCGACGATCTGTCTGTCTGGAAAGCACTATCTACAATAGCCCCCTTTTGCGCGATTGTCACGTGCCCTTCTGTTGTGCAGTCGCGCAAAATCAACCGTGCGTGAAGCTCACGCGGGCCCTTTTGAATTTTAAATTCAAATCCCCATAGCCCCATTCTCAGCTATGATTGCCTAGGGTTTGGGAAACGCCGTCTAGCCTTTGATGAAGCGTGGATTCTGTTGGGTTAATCAATTTCCATCCGAACTCGCCTATTTTCGAGGCGGGGATAGATTAAACGTCAAATCTTTTGAGCAATCAAAGCGTTGCTTGGCTCATCAATCGCCAATAGCCGTGACTTTTCAAGGGTTTATTTAAACCTCATTGTTCCTTCGATTTCAACTTTTCCATTGTTTTCCTTTTTCCTTCGTATGCATCGGAGAGAGCTCCCTCAACAGGAAGAAGAGTCTTTCGACCAAGTTTGCGATCAGATCCTCGACAATTTCTCCAGAGCAATTCAAATACTCAGGCGTGGGCAAGGTAGTTTGAACTCCCTCTTTTGCAATTTGCATCCAATTTCTTATACTTCCTTCTCCCCCCATTTATCCCTCTGCATGCTTCTCCAATTATTTAAATCTGGTCCGGTTTTCTTAACAGTAATGGATCCCAAGAAAACCACCGAGGCCTCATAACTACCCGGCAAATTATGGCGAAAAGCCCCCTACTTTGGTGGTGATGACTTCTACTTGGACTCTATCGAGGGCACGCCCTTGAAGCCTCTTCTTCAGGCGCAGTCTTAGGCTTGAAACCTGAGCCAGAAAGGGAGGAGTGGGATCTTGCAGAGGTTCACGATGTTCATAGATGCGGCATCGAGGATGGTCTTTACCCTTAGATGTTCTCTTCCAAGCTTTCTTGGAGAAAATGGATTGGATGGACGAGTGGACTGATTATATCCTGGATAATCATGAGGCTGTGCTAATGAAAGCTGGAATTTATCATGCCATTCGTGCAACCAGAGGGTTCGATCTGAAAGCCAACCAGAACATGCTAAAGGTCATATTTTCTCGATACTCTCCGAAGACTCATACGTTCCACTTTGCATCCCGTGAGGCCACACCTACTCTGGAAGATGTAGAGAATTTGTTGATGCTTCCAATAATGGGAGCCTTTCATCCCTTGGAAGCACTTTGCTCCGATGAATAAATTGCTATTTTCGGCCAGATGCTAGAATGCATTGCGGCCTTGAGGAAGGCTGTCTTGAAGTGGGCTCCCGAGGCAATGAAACCTGCCGATACCTTCATGACAGTTTCTGCTGACGCGAAGAACATCTGGTCTAAATGGATCATGTTCTTCTTCAAGGACTTCCCCAAACCTTAAATCATCCAGAAAATTCAGGAGGAAACTCCGGATGAGGTCACTTCCACTATAGGAGATGGGTGTGAGTACTCCTTGTGTGGCTTTCTCTGCATCTGGTTGTCGTGCTTCCTTGTAGATGGGAGTCCGCGAGATGGATTTTTTGTACACGTACTCCCTCTGGTGGTGAAGCTTGCTTTTGGTAATAGGATTGCCCTTGGACCCCTTGTCTTGGGTTCTCTATTTTATCGTCTTGATCTGGCAGTGGAAAATATTGAGCAATCATAGGGCAGGGCTGATGTAATGTGTTTTGCCAACATTGGATTTTTGACCATGTGGGCTTTTGAGCGATGGCCCTCATATGCTCCCATACCCACTACTGTCGAGCTATGGAATGCCTCGAGATGCGAGGAAGTCTTTTTGTGCCCCCGCTCTTAGCGTTGGTTTAACACCAAAAATGCTCGCCGTAATTTCTCTTTGGTCTGTGATGATGATGACTCCTTCGTAGCCCGTCCTTATGTTGAGGAGTTGAGAAATATCATGTTCTGGGGGACATGTACCCCGAGATTGATACCCTCCTCCGCACCTGGCATATTACTAGCGGGCCCCGTCACTATGGTCAGTACGTGAACTGGTGCAAACGGGGTTATTTGCCGGCTTTGACAGAGTATGCCCCTGGAACTGAATCCTTCAAATACAGCCCATAACCGTCCACTTTAACCCTCTTCGCGTGGCATCTCAGCTGGGTTTTGACTCAATCGCACCTCCCATGTGGTCCAATCTCCGTGCCAAGGGCTGCTATGATGGGATCATTTTTGACAAGAGCCGTGAACTGCTACTCGCAGAGCTTCCACTTGTGTAACCCTCAAGAAGTAGGGTGGGAAAGGTAACAGCTGGTTGGGTGGCCTTCTGGAAGACTCAGGTTCGTCGTCTGACAAACCCCCAAGTTAAACTGCAAGTTCCTAAGGCACTTGCTCCCTTGTCCAAGGATTATCCTTTCAAGTCTAATCTCTCCCGAGGTTGGGCTCCCTATTTTTACTACTCGCTGTTAGCTGCGGACCATCTTTGTCCACAACTAATCTTGGATGAAAAGAAAACCGCAGTAAAGAAGACAGCAGTCGCGCAGGACTCCCTCAACTCGCGGGCTCAGTACGCGAGAGCCTTTCAAGCGGTATTGTAGACTCCTTGTATATTTTCTTCTATTCGAGTCACCTCATTTCCATGTTTCTTGAAACCTTGTCGTTTTTCTTAATAGTGCTGCTTAAGACGCTTCACCTCAGGGGATCGCAGCGAGGGACTCGTGGACCTTTGCCGGTCGAAGAAAAAGTATGCTGACGACGTCGTTCCCCCAGTCCTGCATGTGGAAGAAGGGATTAGGGGCGCAATTTTGAACATGCTTGAGACCTTCCTCGCACCATTCCTTAAAGGGACGAAAAAGAGAGGTGCCGATGCTTCTGCGACTGACGACCTGCCAGCTCGGCAACCGAAGCGGGCGCGAAATGAGCCCGCTCCCAAGAAGGCCTCTCCAGCAAAGAAGAAATTTGCTTCCCTTAAGAAGAAATCGCTCCCAGAACCAGCCTCGAACTTTGTTGCCTAGGAGAAAGAAGGTTTGGCCGGAAATATCCCTGCTTCTTCTTTTTTTTTTATAAAATTTTCCTGAAATGTGTTTCACCTTCTGTCTTCTTTCTTCAAAGAATGATGATATCCCTCTCAAAGGGACGACCGTCATGACTGAAGAGGAAGTCGTTGAAGAGTCCCGACGAATGGCGGAGGAGAGGTCTCTACAAGATAAGTTATCAGAGGCAGAGCGCATTGAGATTGCCAAGAGGCGGAGCATCGCTGAGATTACTAATCAAGAGGGCACTCAAACGCAAAGACCGCGCACACGCTCTAAGCCTTCGCGCCCTCTCGTGTAATCTCAAAAACCGTGGACGAACTTCACCTGGCGCAGCTAGCACTTCATGAGCTCGTCGTTGATGAAGATGAAGAAGGTACAATTTTTAATTTTGCTTTATCAAACTGTGACATTGTAACTGGTGCTTTATATCATGGCGTGCCTATTTGTGACATTCGTAAATAGGTAAGGGATCAATGTGGGGATTCTTCCGGTAAGTCACTGCTCTGGCCACGCGTAATACCCCTCCTTTTCGTATGCTCGATGCATAATGTTTTCACTCCCAAGCAGGTCATGCTAGATTGAAGGGTTTTGATGATAACCTACAACACGACAATTGCGCGGGTACCCCATATAAGTGGGGAAGTACCGTTGCTACCATTAATAGAGGTTTTGCCATTCTGTTCTAGCTTATCCTTTGGTTGGGGTTTTATTCTGTTCTTCCTGAGGGTGCGATAATGGCATATCATTTTTGCAGAACCTGAGCCTTTCCCCTTGGTGCGTCGTCGACCTCGCGGTACTCAAGTGATTTCTGAGCCTGCTGATAACGTGTATGGTACAGGTATCTAGAGCAAGTTTTGATGGAAAAGACTCCAGCGGTTGAGGATCATCTGGACGCGGAGCTCATTATTGAGCAAGGGGGGAACTCCCAGCGCAGGAAGATCTCACCCCCTCACCTGCCGAAGCGATGCCTATTTCCTCGGACGAGGCTAACGTCGAGCCAGGAGCCAGTCTTCAGCCTGAAATGATGTTGGAGAGGAATACCGAAGAGGTTGTACGTGACGTTATTCCTGCTGAGCTTGGATCTGCTGTTAGTCAGAGTGCTGAGGAGGTTGAACATGCCAACCTGAGTTATTCCCCTGTACCTGGCGTGGCAAGGAGCGAAGACCCCGCGGGAGGTTTTGATCTGGACTCTCTCTTCTCTGAGAATCCATTTGAAATGTGCAGCTCGCAAGCTTCAAACCATGCCGTACCTGCGAGGAATTTAATAATTCCTGAGTCTTACTTTGCACGCGAGGTCAGGGCGGATCAAAAATTGGTCGAGGAAATTCAAGCCGGCTTGTGGGTAGCAGTATCTGTTGCTCCTCTTCAACAAATCGTCGAAGGGACTGGTAGGCTCTTTCTTTTCTCCTAATACCATGACCCTCAGGTTTGCATTTCTCTGATTGTTTTGTCCTGCCTCTATGCGCAGATATCGACCAAGCCTGTCTGGAATGGCATATGAAGGTGCGGGTGACCTTTCCTGCTTCATTTTCCCGAGTGCTGGAGCTGGCCCCAGAAGACAGAGAGAATCTTTTCAGAGAGATGACTGCACTCTTGGAAAGATTGTACAAAACCACCCCTAAAATTAATACAGCTTCTAGTGCTCAAGATTTTCTCGCCCACGTTCAGAGGCTTCAAGAGACCGCGGCGGGTCGACTGGATTTGGACTTCCTCGTGCAAAGACTGAGCAAAGCTCGCAATTCTGCCAGTCTTGGAGCTGAGTATTCATCTTTCCGAGAGGAGACAATAGCCCTTAACGCTCGCAGGGAGGCGTATGAGCAGATGGCCCGGGAGTATGAAGCTTCCTTGAAGCATTATGAAGAGATGAAATCTCGCGTTGCAAAAATCGCAACAAACTCGCCCATGCTATCCGCGAAAGGCTCCCTCTTGAAAGGCTTATTTAAAGAATGAAGCATTAGTCCCGTTAATCCGTCATTATGGATTTTTATGTTCTTTCTTTGTACCCTGGATGCTTGAATGTTTTAAATATGTGACGAACATCTGTAGTGAGTGTATGCTCCCGCGCGGTTTTTTATGGTACACCTCCTCTTGCATGCTATGTCTTAGTCTACATAACTGCTAGGTTTCTTGTGCCTTGTCTTTTGAATGCAAGTACGGTCCTTGCCTCTGCCCTGGTCGAAGGTTTATAGTAAACTTGCGTAATCAGCGTAGACTGCTATCCTGTGAGCTAGGCTTACACGTCATTTTGCACGTGCTGCTATCTTATGAGATAGGCTTATACTTTGACTTGATATTAAGCCTTTTTGATTGAAGCAACTAAATTGGCGCGTGTATGTCACTGTCCGTCATACCTTGAAAAGATCTCAATATTCAATGCCTTGATGATGGTTCAAATTCCTAGAAACCATCATGACTGTATGGATCGTCGTGCCAGCGTGGCGTCTGACAAAGCATGACCCCCATAATAGACTATCCCTTCATTATTACCTAGGGTTACTATACAGTCGTATGCTTTAGTAGTACCATTGATTCTCACGCGGTTCTCGAGGCGTTACTGGCAACTGAAGAGTCTTCCTCGGGCCCTATATAAACCTCCTCTTCATTACTATTTTGTTCCTCATTACTACCACCCCTTTGGGCTTTCGCCATTGAAAGGATGTCTTCTCCCCATATTCTTTTCTATATTCCTCTGTTCTTTTATTCACCTGGGTTCCAACTCCACGGACCCATAGAGTTATGTTGTGCTATAGAAATGTCTCCCAGGGGTTCGTCAGCCAAGACCTCTGATTCGTCCATCCTTCATGATAATCGGCAGCGTAGGCTTATCTATAAAAAAAGAAGGCGTCTTTTCCCTTATCATGTTTTCAGGTACCACCCTCGGTGGGTTTCCGGAAATACTGCCCCTTCACTGACTCTTGAATTGAAGCGTTATGATTGGGGTGTTGCCCTGGTGGCTCTCCGTTGGAGAAATATTTGCCACCAATACTCGGATGTGAGGGCGGCGAACGTGATTTATTCCCAAAGCTATTTCCCTCGTATATTCCTTGAAGTTCATCTGGCATCTCGCCGTGGTAGCGGAGAGAGTTTTTTTTTGGTCGAGGACGTCGACGATGACGACGAGATTTCCATAGTTAGGCCCTTAATCTAGGGTTTTTTAGCATAGGAATATGCTCCTTTGCACCCTTTTTGGGAATTTGTTTTCTGCTGCTATCTAGACAGATAAATTGTACTCTACCCTTTTAGTTGCTTCATCTAATAAAATAGAATTGTATTTCTGCTTCCATTTACATATTCATACTATGGTTGAGTTTGCTAGTTTTGCGCGTTGCCTTTTTTGCGTACGATCCATTCGAATAGGTTTTCAACTCTGCCAATCTGGGAGACAGATTCTGTATCGTATGGAATAAACTGCTGATGTTATCATATGAGATAGACTTCGAATTTTCTGTTGCCATCCCAGTAGATTGGTTCTGACTGCTATCTTATGAGATAGGCTTCAGTTTGGCTTCTATCACATGGGATAAGCCTCAACTGTCTTATCAGACAGTCTTTGTTCGCATTCGGCTGCTATCATATGAGATAGGCTTGTGCTATCTTTAGCAGATAGGCTTTGCTGCTACCATATGAGGTAGGCTTGTACTATCTTCGCAGATAGGTTATGCTGCTACCGTATGAGGTAGGCTTGTTCTATCTTAACAGATAGACCTTGTTCGCGTTTGGCTGCTACCATATGAGGTAGGCTTGTGCTATCTTAGTAGATAGGCTTTATTCGCGTTTGGATGCTACCATATGAGGTAGGCTTGTGCTATCTTAGCAGATAGGCTTTATTCGCGTTTGGATGCTTCCATATGAGGTAGGCTTGTGCTATCTTAGCAGATAGGCTTTATTCGCATTTGGCTGCTATCATATGAGATAGGCTTTGAACTGGTTGCAACAAGTACGGATAAACAAAACCAATTGATAAATAAAGATCATACCCAACAATCGATACAAGAGCGCACCTTTAAAGTTCTTCTAGATGCAGTTACATTTCTTTCCGTTGGAGTAGAAACTTCCCACCTGTCTGCCATCTTCATCATGTTTGATAACCCTCTTTAAGGTGTAGATGTTTTTGGCTACTCCGGGGGTCTCCGTACTCATGGGATGCTTTTCTCCTGCTTCATCCCTTGTCACCATTACCCCTGCTGGTGACTGATCTTTGATGTCCTCCCATCTGGGCAGAGGCACAGCCCGGGATGGGGCTGGAAGTGGCCCGTCCTCCAACTCCGTGAACCATACCGCCTCGGATAAGTGCGCCTCCTCCAGATTGAAAGGATTCACGGAAGCAGGTATCGTAACCACCCTCTCTTTCCAGATGGCCTTCATCACCTGATGAGTTGTCGAGTGCACAGCGTTGAAGCGATGAATCCACACGCGCCCAATGATCATGTGGTAAGTCGTGTTTGCGTCCATAACGTGAAACTTGGCAGAACAGCTAATCTGCCCAATTTGAATCCCCAAGCGAATCCACCCTAGGGTCATCCAGGAATCGCTACCCGGTGACGGCTTTTTAACTATCTTGTGCTTGGGGATCCCTGCCGTTTCTAGGGTGCTAAGGGGAATAACGTTCACCGTGGCTCCACCGTCAACGAATGCCCTTTTAAAATCCACGTAGTTGATAGCAGCCGTAACATATAGTGGTCTTTGATGGTTCGCACTAGTCTTTTTGTCAGACTCATTGAATGTCATGATGGGTCCCTCCGGCCGTATGGTGCTAATAATCCTGCCGTCCAAGCTTACTAGCTCCTCCCCATAGTCCTCTGCTGCTCTAAGGATGGCCTTGGTCATTTCGTGCCTACAGTCGGGTGAAATGCCCATTTCATCGAAGAATTTGGCAATTTTGGCAGAATTCTTCATTCGCTCAGCTCGCGAATCCTCCATGTCAATATCGTAATCCTCCTCTTCGTTGATCTCCGCGACTACCGGGACTTCTGTATCCACGAACTCCTCCAGGTCAGTTATCGAGATCATAGCGACCTCCTTTCCTTTTTGTTCCTGCCTCTCATGAGACGGCAGGGGATTATTACGCACATCTTTGGCCGGTTTGTCCATGAACAGCTGGCTCTCCTTTATTTTTTCTGTCCACCATCCATCTGCGCTTTTTGCATTCCTGTGTTGGGTGTGACACTTGGCCATGACACTCGCACCACCTGGGGTTTCTGAATTGCTCTCTTGTAGGCTTGCGTTCAAAGGGTGGCAAGATTCCGTCCTTCCGCCATATTTTACAGAGATCAATGGAATCCTCGATTGAACAGGGTAGTGGCGGCGCCTCCTGTGGCTCAAGTCGTTGTTGTTTACTGGATGGCAACACTTCATGGACGTTGGTGTCTCGCGGCCGCTTGTAATGAACTTTCCGACCTCGTAGCTGTGATTCGTCGATGTATGCTCGCTAGCTCTTCTCTTTCTCATCCTTTCTACCAGGGGCTCAATGTTCCTGGTGCAGTCAATCAATTTCGAGAAAGTGGGCATGTTCAAGTTAATCAACATAACTTTGTACTCGTCGTGCATGCCTTGCAGGCATATTTCGACCAGACGGCCCTCCAGGACTTCGTCGCTGCACTCCAAAGACCTGGCAGACGCCTTCCTCATCAGGCTTTTGGTACATCCGGGAGAGGTGGATGGTGGTGACTCCTTCATCCATCTGGAAGAACTTTGTATAAAATTTCTTCACCATGTCATCCCATGTCTTTACAGATCCCGCTTCGAGGGCTCTGTACCACTTGTATGCGACGGTTCCCAAAGATTTAGGAAATTCGCGCAAGAGCAGCCGCGTATCGACTACGTACGGGCCCAACATATCAATGAATCTCATCACATGCTCGTGGGAATTTCCACTGACTTCATCAAACTTGTCCCATTTGGGACCTTTGTACCCAACGGGGTTTGGCATGAGATAGACATCTCACGGAATGGGAGGCGCACTATCTATCTTGGGGATGACAGTGTCTGCGAAACTCTGGTTGGCGATGATACTGTCGATCCTTTAATCGAGAGCCGCCATACTTGCAGGTGTTCCTCCATAGGATGAAGCTGTGGGCTCAAAACCCGGAATGTATGGCATACTGGGATTGTAAGAAGGCGGAGGTGGAGGCCCGTGGCTTCCTAGGGCTCCGCTTTCATATAAAGACGATGCAGGGTACGCAGCGGGGTTCCCCGCCGTTATGAAAGACGAGCCTGATGAGAACGGCGGCGTCTGACTCGTCAGGCCACCCGAAAAAGAAGTAGGGGCGGCAGAAACATGCACTATCGAGGTGCCTTTTGAGGTAGACACCGTCCCGGGTAACAAAGTTGGCAGCAGCAAGGAAGAAGTCCACGGGACAACGTTCTGGGCCACCTTTCCCAGGATCGCCATGATCTGAGCAATCTGCTCAGACTGAGCTTCCATGGCTCGGGCTTGAGTCTGTATCGTAGCTTGGAGAGACTCTAGGGAGGGTTCTCCCTCAGTGACAACCAGAGCCCGAGTGTTGGGAGTAGTATTGAGCAGTCTGTCCTCTCCTGAAGTCTCTTCATGAGAGGGAGACTGGTCTCCTTGACGAATGACTTGATCCGAATACATTATGGGCAAAATTTGAGGTTCTTGAAGGTGGATGTTCACGTCGGGTTCACCAAAATGTGTACAAGGAAATCGTCAATAGATCTCCAAGTGTACACCTCAAATAGGGAATAAGAACACGAAGAGTTATAGGGTGTGTGTAGGGAGAGAGTAAGCACTGGTAACTGCTTGTGAGAGAGAGACAGTAAGCTATGGCACAGGACCAATGTGTCTTACGAGTCTTGTTGTGTCGCAACGGGGAGGTAACGATCCTATATATAGTGGAGAAGTGACCGTTGGGGGGTTTAGTGCACCATAAATGGCGACTTAATGATAGAACCCCCAACGGCACGTTCGACCGTGTATATAGGAACCGTTACGCATCTGTCCGCAAGTATCGGAGACCGTTATGAGATCATCCGTATTAATGGGACATGTAAGCCTAGGATCTCTCAGTCAGTTACCAGAGGTCGCGCGCAAGCTTGGTTGTCGCATGCGTGCGACGAACCTTACCCTAGCCTTCAAACCACTAAATCCCTACAAGTCCCGTTTTATGGTGCGCGGGGGCTCTGTCTCGTAGCCCCCACGTGGATCAGCACGGGTGGTGATCCGGTGTGGATGGAGCACAGCTAGGTGTGCTGGATGGTTGCCACGTGGCGACGATCTGTCTGTCTGGAAAGCAATATCTACATCTCTCTATACTAACTAGGGGAAATTCTCATTGTCAAGTTTAGTTGCAATTCACGCCTTGTCCCCAGATTAATCATCACTCCATGAGAACCGGTTTGAGCTAATTGAGATTGCTCAATCTCGCAAAAGAAAAAAAATGTTATTTCATTACGTGCATTGTATATATTGCATTTTCATATTGTTGCATCGTTGAGTCATGTATTAAGTCGTTGTTTATGTCGAGTCAGCTAGTCTTGGTTTTTATGCAAGTGGTGTTTCGAAAAGTATGCAATTAGTTAGACTCGTACCATGATTTGTTGGGGAGAAAGTTTGGAGAAGATGGCCGGTTTTGATAGATTGCTCAGGACGTGCAAATGGTAAGTGTGGGGATATTTGATAACTCCATAATTGGAGTTATATTCTATTGTGATTACTTGTCGTTTCGCGTACTTTCCGATGCGTTTATGTGTATTTTAGGCCGAGTTTTGATATTTTTGAGCATACTTGAGTATTTGGACTTCATGGTGTAATACGGACGTTTTATGCATGTTTTATGCTTTATTTGTCGCATTTGATCTTCCGAAACTTATTCGTGTTGTGAATTTCGGGACCCGGAAGCTTGGAGTGCAGATTTTGGAGCGGAAGCGAACTTCAGAAAGAAAGAAACTCGAGGAATGCATGAGAGAATAGAAGAAGGAGCATAAAAGCTAACAGGAGAAAAAGACTTAGCCAAAATTCCAAGAGGAGTGAAAAGAAGTAACTCACTGGAAGTAGATGATCACAAATTGTGATCACAAGTTCAAGTGCAAGACCACATGGAAGATCAACGTGATCCTATGATTAAAAAAGGTGATCCTATGATCACATGATCAAGTGCAAGACCACATAGAGGATCAACGTGACTCTACAACTACAAAAGGTGATCCTATGATCACAAATTGTGATCACAAGATCACAAAACTGGATCTAACGTGAGTAGAAGGGGGTAAAAGTGTTATTTCTCAAAACTAAAAAGAGAAGGAACGTGTTTTAACTAGAAGACAATGAACTAGGGCTATTATTCTTTACTGGGCGACATTGGAGAGCAAATGAGCATTCTTGGGAGCTTGTAGACCATCTTTGAACTATTCACTTGATTGTAACTCCGTGAGTTCTATTCGGAAAATTGAACTATTCACTTGATTGTATTACGACTTGGTAACTCGGTAGTATTGATTAGGATCATAAAGTAGAATAACGAATGTAATACATGCCTATAGTTGAACTAGACTTGGTAACTCGGTTTAAATTGACATTAGGCATAGACAACTCATTTGGTAACTCGATGAGTTGAATGTTGCTTGATTAATAATAGAAGACATGTTAGTGTATCATGACTCAAAGAAAAGTTCATATCATCCCTAGGGAACCTTGAGAGAATTCCCGGTATTTTCCCTCATTAGTAACTTTTTGCAATTATTCATGTTAATCGTACCATGATCTAAGCGGTTAACTTGTCATTGTCTTTCACTTTTCGTAGAATTAGCAAATTCAAACAACGCGCTTTGCCCACACAAGGTGTAGAATTAATAACTCGTTTACATAGAAGTCCCATGGGTTCGACAACCCGGATTTCCGGATATTACTACGCACGACACCCGTACACTTGTGGTTGAATCGTGTCACTCCGCCATGGTCGGGTGAATAAAATTATGCTTACTGCCCCCATCGATGAGGACATGCACACACAAATCGCTAATGGTACCAGTAAACTTAAGAGAATGCGGGTTAGGATTACCTGTCAAAGTATGAAGATTATACAGGTTGTCAATGATAACCCTAGGATCGTCCTCTTCATCGGGTACTGGAGTCTCCCCTTCCTCATCGTCATCCACACATAACAGAAGGAACTGGGGTGTGCATTTATAGCCACATGAGTATTTCTAATCACACTTATAACAAAGTCCCTAACGTTGGCGCTCCGCTTTCTCTTCCGGATTAAGACGACGAACGGGCAGATTGGCCGTATTGGCCGAGGATGTGGGCTGTTTGGCGGACGCCGGTGTGGAGGATGGCAAGGCGACGGCTGGCCAAGTGTAAGACGGTGTCCATGAGAGCTTGGGAATATATGACTGCAATAAAGCCTCTTGGCCTGCGGAAAGCTCGCGAGCTAAGGCGAACGCTTCCGCTAGTGTCCGCGGGTTTCGAAGCGTTAGTTCGCGCCTAACGGGCTGTTTTAGACCTGAACGAAAGACGTAAATCAAAATTGAATCATCGACGCCCGAAACCTTATTTGAAATCCTCTCGAACTTGGTTTGATAGGCCATAAGTTTAGTGGTCTGTTGGAGCTTCGACCAAGTGCCCATGTAATCTTCGCAGTGTCCCGGGTCGAATCTCAATTTCACGGCCGTGAGGAACTCCATCCACGTGGAGGACGGATTATTAGACTGAAAATACCGGAACCATACCGAAGCCGGGTTGTCAATTAGAATTGCGACAACTTGAAGACGATCAGGGTCAGCGGTCCTGTGATAATCGAAATATTTCTGGATTCGAAAAATCCACCCAACTGGGTCGTCTCCGTTGAAGTGTGGGGAATCGACCCCCATTCGTGGAGTGGCGTCAGCTGTGTTGGTGGGTGATGGACGAGAGGGTGGTGGCTGCCAAGCCGTCGGTGTACCCAGTATACCAGCTGCCCGGGTCGGCAGCAGAGGTGGGGGCGGAGGTAGCAGAACAGAGAGGCGGGTGGTTAGCTGCCGAATTGAGTCTTTTACCTCAGAGAATTCGGTCTCCATCTGGTGGCGTAGGTTCACAGTTTCCATCTGGTTTTTCTCAACGCGGGACTGGAGTTAATCCGTGCGGCAATAGATGTCTTGCTGGAGGTTATTGAAGGCCAGCGCGGTGTCCGCTGGCCAGAGGGGATTCTTGAACGGCTGGGGAGTGCTGGTGGCTTCGACCATGGTGGACGGTGAATAGCTACTGGGTCTTTGGGAAGAAACGGCGCTGGAGATATGGAGTTGCTGTGGACGGTAAGCTGAGTGTATGATGTAAAAATTAAAGGGTTTGAGTGTATGGTTTAAATATTTATGTGGAGAGGATTGAGAACAACGCTCGTCGCAGAGGGGTCTCTGGCCGGCGAGACAATTGAATGCACCAAATTGATAGCTCCTGTGTATCGCAGAGGCACAGTAACCGAGAGAAAAGGAACGGGGAAGAGAAGGAGAAGGAATGAGATTAGTGTTGGAATTTTTCATTACTTGCTTTCAGAAAAATTACACCCCTTTTATACCTCTAACCCTGACGGTTCGACCTAGTCCTAATCCGAGTAAAGAACCGTAAAGAAACCCCAGATAAATTGAAAATTCAACAAGACACCTACTACACTGTCTGAAACAAAAATAACAAAATAATAAAAATATCTTAACGTTTCAGCTGCGGGTGAACGTAATCCTTCAGGTACGACGTAGGACCTACATTACGCCGGGGTCGTTCAATGATTGAGCCGTCTAATTCACCGGAATCATCCCCACTAGTACTATCGTCAACGGTAGGTGTCTCTACAACCGTATCAGTGAGACCTTCCTGAATAGAAATCCTCAGTGATGGGATTTGACGCTCCAAAGGTAACACTGCTTCTGCTCCATACACCAATGCGTAAGGTGCTGCTTGTGTAGGTGTATGATATGTAGTCATGTACACCCATAGAGCTTCTCCAATCCTTACATGCCAGTCTCGCGTCGACTTTGAAACCACCTTCTTAAAACGATTACCAAGGGTCTTGTAGAATGCTTCAACCAGCCCATTCGCCGGTGCATTATACCATAGCTGTGAATACCGTTCCGGACCCCGTTCCGTTTTGCTCCTGGGAACGAAACGATCCCGGATCCGGACGGAACGACGATCCATTCCGGATTTACCACACTTATACACACACACACACACACACAGACACACACACACACACACACACACACAATATTAGTGATGCCGATAACAACATCACAATACAAATTTCTCCAACATACTTACTAAGTGACAACACAAATTAACGCAAGTGCAAGAGCATTACACAATTCAACACAAGTCCAATTGCCCAACAACATTACACAATTCGAAAGACATAAATAAACTCGATTACAAGATTAATGACAAGTCCATAACGTTCGCCAAACAAACTAACAAAAGTCTCAATGAAAATAAAGTAAATTCAAGATTACATCAATATTGTCAATCACGAACATACTCGTAAGGATCTTGTGTGCCACCAAACACATTTTTAGTTCCCATAAATGGAGGAAGCTCAACATTTTCAGCAACTTCATCAACGTTCAACTCGTCATCATCAAATCTCAATGCTTCAAAGGGCTCATCAATAGTCTCCCATCCTAGATCTACTTAAAGAGTTTCTCCATCAAGAAGTGGGGGTTCTTCCCACACCCATTCTCCCATAACATCAACTGCATAAATACTAATAGGGTCAATGGCTGCTTTAGTTCGACGAATATTCCTGAAAAACTAATACTAAGCATTATGTAACTTTCTAACGACATATTAGCTAAAAAAACTTGCATTACAACAAATATATACCTTTCACGAAGTTTCAGGTTGTAACGAACGAAGACCAGATCATTGAGACGTTTGTGTTCTAGCCTATTTCTTCCCTTAGACTGAATGAACTCAAACATGCTCCAATTCCACTCACAACCCGATGAACTACAACACTGTCTTAAAACTCGAACAAAACAGGTTTGAAACTCGGGGCAACCATTCTCAAATGGATGCCACCATTGAACTACCAAAAATATAACAATGCAAAGAGAAAAATTATAACAATGCAAAAATATGACAATGCAAAGAAAATAATTACAAAAATTCAAAGTAAAATTTACCTGAAGAACTCCTATCACGTAGACGTATAGCAAGAGACATCCCAAAGTCACCCGCTGCAGTCCAGTATTCCTAAACCTGGGTTGAGACAAGTTCTTGCATCTCCTCATCAGATATCAATTATTGGATTTCTACCATGAATCCTCTCGTTACTTATTTTTGCTTCTTGAAAGATGGCCGGAAGAAAATAGAGGGATTAAGGAAGAAACCGACTGCATGAAGTGGACTGTGGAGTTGCTTGTCCCATCTAGAATCAATTTCTCTAGTATATGGCAAATAGAGAGTAATTTTATCTTTTAGCCTTGACTTAATAGCTTCTTTTTCCTTATCCATTGCTTCATAAAAATATCCCATGGGTGGTTTTTCATCATCGTCAACCATACGAAGCACATTAACCAAAGGCTCACTAGTCATCACCACAAGAGAGCACACTTGTCAAAACTCACTATCTTCCAACACAATATTTTTAATTTCTTTGCCACAGACAGATTTCCCATTATGAGACCGAACCCATTTGGAAGAAGTAAACATTTTCCTTAACTCATTCTTGAATTGCAAAAAGCATTGAAGACATAGAAAATTTGTAGCAAATACTGTAATCCCAGGTCTACACAAATTTCTACCATTAGTGAAGTCTTTTCTCATCAGATTCAACACCCAAGGATGGTTATAGATGTATCAAGAAATAGACTTAGTAGTTTCAATATTTTTCTTAATGTGAGGGAAATGCTCTTCCTTTCCAAATTTCTCCAGCATCAAGTGAAGACAGTGAGCTGTACATGGTGTCCAGTAAAATTTTCCATAATGATTCACCAAACGCTTTCCAGCAGCTTTATATGCAGCTTCATTGTCAGTTGTAAACTGAACAATGTTACTAGGACCAACTAGTTTAACAACATCATCAACTAACTTGTATAAAGTGTCAGCATCTTTCACAAGTCCCATGGTATCAACAGATTTAATAAACAGGGTTTCTTTAGAACAATATGCCAAAAAGTTAATGAAAGGAACTTAACAGCGATCAGTCCATCCATCAGCCATAATAGTGCATCCCTCAGCAGCCCATAATCTTGTAATCCCAACAAGATATTCTCTAATCTCATTGCAATGATTACTCAATAGTGTACCCCTCAACTCATGATAAGAAGGACCCTTAAAACCTGGACCTACCGCTAACATAGCATCTATTGCAGGCTGATAATAAGGAGAATTAGATGCATTGAATGATAAGTTAACATCAGACCACCAACGCGACAAAGCCATATTTGCATTATCGACCGTTTTCTTAGAGGATAATGCTCTTCTTATAGAAGGTTGGGATCCAGGAGTAGTTCTAGGAGCAATTGTGTTAGGGTTTACTTTTCCTCTCTTCTGAATATAATCAGAAACAGAATTACTAAGGCCAAAAGAAGAAGGGGGAGAGAGAGTATCATCCCCATCAAATTCATCAACACGAGGCCCCTGCCCTACATCCTCTAAGATCATTCTTTTCCTCCGCTTAGAACTCTTATACTCTTCAATTTTCATCTTCATTTCATGTCTTACATGAAGTGGTGCCCTCTTACAAGCCCCTACCACCCCACTTAACCCAGCCAAGGGATATTTTAACCTGTAATTCCACCCCCTTGGAGATGCTTATCACATCATATTCAAATGGACTGATTTTTCTTACCTGGTGTGCACAAGAGATTCCGGCGGGGAGACCTCCGTGTACACCGTAAGTAGAGGATCAGAGATGGCACAGGAAGAGTTGGGTTGTGTGCAGGGAGAGAGTAAGGCAGTAGTAATGTTTGAGAGAGAGACAGAGGTTTGACAGAGCTTTCCCGTATGGCTAGTGTGTTCTCCTTTATATGGAAAGGTTAACGTCCTATGTATAACGGAGAATGTGACCGTTTCAGTTTGGTTAATGCGCCCATCAATGGCGGCTTAATTAGCTTAACCACAACGGCACGTTCGTCCTCATATATAGGGACCGTTACAGCACGTTATGCGCGAATACCGGAACCGTTATGGGGTTGACCGGGTTTGACCGGATTGACCAGGTTTATGGAGCTCGTGCCATAAATCTCTCAAAAGCAGTTACTAAAGGTCGCGTGCGGGCTTGGCTCGCACGCGACAGGACTTACTCTAGCCTCCAAACCACTAAGTCCCTACAAGTCCCGTGCAGTGGTATGCGAGGGCCCTGTCTCGCAGCCCCCACATGGATCAGCGCGGCTGGTGATCCTGTGTGTGTGGAGCACAATATGGTGTGCTGGATGGTTTCCACGTGGCCAAGATCTCTCAGCTTAGAAAGCACTATCTACATTAGCCCCCTTTCTGCGCGTGAAGACTCATAGCTGGATAGACTTCCATGCGCGGAAACCAACATACGCGTCGCCGCCACACACCAATTCAAATGTGAGTAAATTCAGCCCCCGTGCGTGCCATTATGACCTAAAACCCCTAGATTCGTGCCGTCTGACCTTTACGGTTTTAGGCGTGACGTCAGCTTGTCCTGTGATTGCACGATTCGACGGTGACTGTTGCGATTCGACTACTGAAAGGACGCAACCCTTCATTGTTTTTGGATAAATACCTTGTACTCTCCATTGTTGCAAAGCATCACTTCTTTCTCTTAAAGTGAATGATACCCGGAAGCCTTCAAGAGCAGATTCAGATAATCAATCACCAGTTCAGAATTGCAAATCGTCTTCTTCAACTGTCTGCACCCAAGCAAGCTTTACAGAAACAAGGTTGGCCTTGTTCAATTTCGATTTAAAATGCCAGTATATGCTTTGAACTGCGTTGGATCTGCAAACCCGTGACATATTATCTGCTGAAAACTTGCGAAGAAACTCACAATCTCTGAATCCAATTTCGATTTAGTCCTCCGATGATAAAGACCTTGAATGTAGGGTTTTTTGAAATCCCTGATAATGCAAAAAATTCCAATCTCCAATTTCTGAAATTGGTACCAGACTGTTCATCTTTCTTCCCATAAATCTTGAATCTCCAAATTCAAACTGAAGTGTGCATATTTCTCCCCCCTTTTTTCTTGCTTTTCCGCAGGAATGGCAAAGACAAAAGGAACTAGACCCACCAAGGAGGACGAAGAAATACCTGATCTTCCGCAAGCTCTATGGCGAAAAGCCCCCTATCTGTGTGGCAAAGACTTCTACCATGCGAGGGTTAAGGCGAAGAAACTGCCTGCTTCTGTCCCCAATGAGGGATTGCTAACATTAACCCCTCCAGTTAACTCGGCCTTGCTTGATTTCATTGGCTCCGAGGACGTGGTTCGATTAGGAATCGAAAATGGGTACTTCCCGTATGCTGCGATTTCCACCCAAGCTTTTGTTCAGAAATTGGACTACATGGATGAGTGGATTGACCATGTGTTGACCAATCATGCTGTGACTCTTAATGAGGCCGGCGTATACTTCGCCGTTCGTGCTATGAAGGGTGCTGCCGTGAAGCTGGACCAGTCCATGCTTATAAACCTTCTTTCCCACTACTCGCCTGCGACTCACACTTTTCACTTTGCTGAGTTCGAGGCTGCCCCCACGCTCGAGGACGTGAGCATGCTGTATGATTTGTCCCCCATGGGTGAGGTGGACCCTTTGAGTCCCTTGAGGACGGATGCGGAGATTGCTTTGTACACGCAGATGGAGGAGTGCTTGTCAGAGGTAAAGAAAATCTCCACCCGGTGGACCACCACGAAAGCCCTTCCTGACTGGCAGTTGGTTGACACATCTGCGAAGAATACTTGGAACAAATGGGTGCAGTACTTTTTCCGTGATTATGCGAACAGCAGAATCACCAAAAAGCTTCTGAGTCAAAACCCAGAGGCCAAGAACTATGTGGAGGGTAAGGGTTATCGCTTGACCCTTTGTGCCTTCCTCTGCGCCTGGTTGTCGAGGTACTTAATCGATGGTCACCCGCATGATGGGGTCTTCTATCACGTTCTGCCCCTTGCTGTGAAATTGGCCCTCAGCCAGAAAGTCGCACTCGGACCCTTGGTCTTGGGCACGCTGTACTATAGACTGGATCAGCTGGTTGTGGCCATGAAGGAATCGCGTGGCCGCCTCGACATACTGACTTTCGTTAACATTGCCTTCTTGACAATGTGGGTCTTTGAGCGATGGCCTTCCTATGCCCCCGTTGCTTCCAAGCCCAACAAGTAGTGTCCCCCAGTTGCGGTGGAGGAACGTAACAGCGGCAGAGTTGCGAGGTGGTTCGGAACAAACAACACCAAGTGCGTTTGGAGCCTGATATGCGACAATCGACACGAGTTCATAGCCAGGCCCTATGCCATGCGTTTTGAAAACGTGCGATGGTTTCCAAAGCTGTATCCTTCTAAGGGTGTTATCTTCTCGGAAGAGCTCCTCTTCGAAGATGGAGAGCATTTCCATGAGCGCTATCGCGAATTCTTTTGCTGGTGCCTGCGGGGTTCCCTTCCTGCTCCCGCAGAGCATATTCGTGAGCTTGCACCAAGGTATGAGAGGATTACTGGGGATGTTGATCCCACTCGCGTTTCTCCCCAATTCGGCTTTGATGCAGTGGCACCAGGCCACAGTCTATTATCAGAGGCTGCAATAAGCGCTTGTTGACAAAGGAGTGCAAAACAGTCTTGCTGAGCAATCTTCCCTTCGAGCAACCTGCAGGTAATCGTGAAGGCGGTTGTTCCAAAAACTGGCTCGCATATTGGAACGCCCAGCAGACAAGATTTGAGACGCAGTCGGCCCCCCAGCCAAGCAGAGCTCCTGTGATCAAAAGGAACTCTTTTCCTTTTCGTCCCAATTGCAGTCTGGACGAGTCTGAATATGGTTGCTACTCGTTGCTGGATCACGAGAACCATTTGTGTCCTGCCCTCATTCTAGATGAAAAGATCGCCGCGGTTAGAAAAGGCGACTCGCATGTCATCAGATATAGCGAAACTTTTGATAAGGTAAGCTGCTTTTTTTCGCATGCGCTAAGCTTCTTTACTTCAACATATTGACAACCTAATTCAACACTGCTTGCTGTAGTGCCATGTGCGGAGGTTTGCATCTGGCGATCATTCCAAATCGCTGGTTAACACCATTGTTACCACAAGAAGACAAGGACAGTCGTTCCGGCTAGCATCGAGGATGGATCCTGAGGTCGAAGCCAGGATTCGCGAGGTCATGAATGCTTTTGCTGACTCGCTGATAGACAATGCTCCGGCCTTGTCTCCCCCCTAGAGATAATCCGTCTCCTCCAGCGACTGCCGTGCCAAGAGCGAAGAGACCCAGGCAAAGAGGAATTACAATTTCTTCCCCTAGAAGCGCTCCAACTTCCCATCCTGCGAGGTCCCTTTCTTCCAAGGACAAAGGCAAAGGTCGCATGCCCAGTAAAACGCGGAAGGAGCTCACAGTAGAGACCTTCGTTCCATTCGGCCAGGAGGAAGAAGAGGAGAGGCGGGAGCCAAGAGAAGGAGATGAAGAAGAAGAAGAAAGAGTAAATGCGATACATGAGGAAGAATCAGGAGGTATTTCGATCACGTTTCCCTTCTCATTATCGTAACTCTTTTGCAACTTGATTGTGAACCAATCGCTTCTTCGCAGATGATTATGATGATGAGACCATCAGTGGCCTTTTGGCCAAGAGGCAGAAGAGGGGTGCTCATTCTGGCATTGCTGACGAACCTATAAGCGAGGACATTCTCGCCGAGTCCAGGAAGACAGCTGCGGAAGCTGCTGAAAGGAGAAGAAAGCAAGAAGAGGAGGAGCTCGAGCGTGTGAGGCAGAGGAGTCTCGAAGAACAGCATGTTGACGACTTAGTGCGTCCAGTTAATGAGGAAGATGTGCTTCCCGAAGAGATGGCTCCTCAAGCGGAAGAGGAGGATGCGGCTCTAGAAGAGGATGCGGCAGCCTTAGAGCAAGCCCAAGCAGATTTTGAAGAAATCGCAGGCGGCAATGAAGGTGAGATTTTTAATCTCGCAGTAACTTATCGAGATGCTATTGTTGGTGCATTAAAGCATGGTGTGTCAAAAGCTGACATTCTCCGTTGGCTAGTAGGCAAGTGCGGTGAACCCTCAGGTAATCACTTGAACGATATGCATGAGCTAGGCTTAGCAACTCAAAACGTAATCATGACAGGTTTCTTCGCGCCCCAGGTCACGCTCATCTTAAAGACATGCTTTATGAAGACACATTAATAGGGCAAGGTTCCACGTCCTTAGCGTATGACGAGGATACTGCAATCCCACCTTCGCGTGGAGGTGCTTGCTCTTAGCTTAGAAAAGATAATAAAATAACATATGATACAAGTTACCTCATACTATCGCATTTGTATCGCAGGCAATGCTGATGAACCCGTGTTGGAGCAAAGGAGTCAACCTTCAGCGTCCTATGTCCCGGTTCCGAGTTCTCATACCGAGAAGCCCGTCGCAGCTGCTGAATACGCAGGAGAGCCTTTTGAGGACATCATCGAACTTTCTGATGATGCCGAGGCCGACACTGTGCTAATGGAGGAAGATGTCCATGCTGGTGCTGAGGAAATAAGAACAAATGCTGTTGATGCTATCGCATCTGAAAGTATCCCTTCGCCAAGCAACTTCGGCTACCACCACGTCTCCAGCGATGACTGAGTCGGCGGCACCTCTTCCTGCGTGGAGCTTTTGGAGCTCGCAGGTCGGGGCTGCAATCGCACCTGGTGCGGCTTATACTCTTCCCCCTAACTATGAGGAGTTAGAGCTCGCAGCTGATAAAAGGGCTATGGAACGAGGACAGTCTTCAACCACTCCAGCAATGCGCATTCCTTCTCTTCATGAGATCCTTGAAGGAACTGGTAAGTCGTGGTTTGCTGTTTGCATTTCGCATTATTCATTTGTGAGTTTGATAGTATAACTTTGCTTCGTCATTGCTTCAGGTTTGAAGCAAGCCGATGTGGACTGGCTAGTTCGGATGCGCCTCACCTATCCCCAGTCATTTGCGAGGTCTCTGGAGATAGGGCCCTTTGACAGGAGGCTGTTTCTTTTCGAAGCCATCTGTATTTTGGAGCATCTGTCCGCGGCCACACCTACGACCATTTCTCCTCAGAGTGCCGAGTTGCTTTTTGGCATGTGCCAAAATCTTCTCGCCAAAGTTCAAGGCAGGCTGGGCTTCAAGTTTCTTGTCAAAAGAGTTACCCTGATTCGTGCGGCCGTAACTTTGAAACGCGGCCATCGAAACCTTGCAGCTGAGAAGCAGAAGGTAGAGCAGCAAAAGCAAAAGGTTGAAGAGGCTATGAAGCTCTATCGTGAGATAATCGCCAAATGCGAGCAATTGAAGCAGGAAGTGGAGCAGGTGGAAAATCTGAGCCGTCAGTTTACCCCCCATGACTCCTTGATCAAGGGTTTATTTTGATTTTTTGATTTTGAAATGTAGCAAATAAATAGCTGAAACATTATTGTAATGTTGCTAGGGTTTCTCCCCCCTTTTTTTCAAAACAAACGAATCGAAGGATTTGCTAGAATATCTCTGTGCATATCAATTTATGACGTCAGCAATTGATATTCTGCCTTGATTTTCGCGTTAATTGCTCATTAGATAAGCACGCTTTCCTTGGGAAGTCCATCCGAATCATGACCATCCGTCATTAATTAGGATACACAACTGAATCATCGTAGCCTTTAGTAGGGTAATTGATTGTTACCGCTTTTCAAGGCGTAAGTGATTGATCCTTACCCTCTTTTCAAATTCTGCTGACTCATCTTGGCAACTGAAGAGTCTCCACAAGGTCTATATAAACCCTGCCTTTTTCCATTTGGGTTCTTCAAATGTGGTTTGCCGTGAGTCCTTACGACTGCTGGCTTCAACGCTTATTTTTCGTTGATTCATGGCAACTCCAAGTTGTGAAACCTGAGTTTGCGCTTTGTGCTATAGAAATAGCTTCCAAGATCCGCTTCATAAGGCTTATTGATCTTTATAACCATCATAAAGAAGATGGAGATAATACCTCATGTTTGTTCGAAGAATTTTCTTCGTCTATTATGTTTGCAGGTCATGTTTCCGGCCGCCTCCCGGCGAGGTGCAGCGCCGTACTGACCTTGCTACCGACTCGTAATGAACGGCGGGATTCTCCTCCAGCATGCCCGGAGGAGAATTTCTTGCCTCCTCGTTCTTGAACTCAGGGTGGCGAGCCAATGCGCTTGTCTATTCGGACAAGGAGCCCATTACCCGAGGAATGACAGCTCCCCTGTTTTGTACGGCTGCATACGCCGGAACAGGTGGTTCCTCTGGTACATTTCTTGATCAGACAGAGGCCTTGTCAGATCCTAAGATCTTGGACGTATCGCCGCATAGCCTTTGTGGCATCTATAGGACGTTCATTTTATAGCAAGACCCTACTTGCTACAGATCTTTGGCCGCAGATTTGTGTATAGCGTAGCCGGTGTTAGGACCGTTAGGTTCATCCTTTTTCAGTTAGGATTTCCCCGATGTGTAACTTCTCGCTTGTAAGTTACTTTTTAGATGCATTATAAGCCATGTTGGCTGCGTAGTTAGATTTGAGCTTTTTCGCTTGTAAGCTGCTATCTAGACAGATAAATTGTAAGTCCTTTTGACTCATAATGATAAATCACTTTGTACGATTTGCTGTCTTGTTACAACAAATTACAGTTTCGCATGCGTATTGGCAAATTTCGCCTTCTGTAGTGCTATATACACACTTCGTATTTTCTATCTGCCGTATAGATTCGCAGATATGTTCTTAGATCGTTCGAGATCGTGCTCGTGCAGCTTTGCTATCTTGGCAGATAGGCTTGTGATTTGCTCCAGATTAAAGTGCAGGTGCTATCAAATCAGATAGGCCTTTGTATATCACTTAAGATCATTTTGCATAATGTTGCTATCACAACAGATAGATTTAAGAACGATTTTTAAATCGCATTTGTATAGCGCTGCTATCACGGCAGATAGGCTTGAAAGATCATTTAAGATCATGTTCGCATAGGCTGCTATCGTGGCAGATAGGCTTAGAAGATCAATTAAGATCATTTTCGCATGAGCTGCTATCGTGGCAGATAGTCTTAGAAGATCGATTGAGATCATTTTCGCATGAGCTGCTATCGTGGCAGATAGGCTTAGAAGATCAATTAAGATCATTTTCGCATGAGCTGCTATCGTGGCAGATAGGCTTAGAGGATCAATTAAGATCGCATTTGCATAGGCTGCTATCGTGACAGATAGGCTTAGAAGATCGATTAAGATCGCATTCGTATTGGCTGCTATCGTGACAGATAGGCTTAAAAGATCAATTAAGATCGCATTCGAGTAAGTTGCTATCACGGCGGATAGGCTTTTGCTAACATTAATAATAAACTAAACGAAGCAATAAAAAAAGGCTAGAAGTATAAAGTTCTTCTCATTTGGGAGAAGTCTTTTATTATAGAACTCTCATGTGGGAGAGATGAGATTACAATTCTCTCATATGGGAGAGAAGATGTGCGAATCATAGCTATTCAGAGCATAACGCAACGTTGTAATAAAACGCATAAAATGAGAGAATTCAAGGATAGTACTTCTTAATCCAGCGCATGTTGACTGAGCTTGGGGTTGAGGTTGTTCCGTGCAACCTCCGTATGCTGCAGTAGCCACTGTCAAAGACTTCTGTGACTTCAAAGGGGCCTTCCCAATTGGCTGCGAACTTTGGGTGAGCCGCCTCTCGCATGCAATGGTCAGATGCGCGCAAGACCAAATCTCCAACTGCGAAATCTCTTCGTTGGACTGTTTTATTGTACGCACGAGCAATCCTTTCTTGATACCGTTTATTGGTCCTTTTAGCTTGCTCTCGCTTTTCTTCTAGCAAGACTAAGTCATGATCGCGTTGATTGTCGTACAATGCGTGGAAGGCCAATCTTGCTGAGTTGACTTTCACCTCCGCAGGTACCACAGCCTCAGCCCCATAGCATAGGAGGAATGGTGAGACCCCTGTGGGTGTCCTTGGAGAAGTCCGGTAAGCCCACAGGGCTATGCTTAGAGAATCAGCCCACTTCTTGTGGTCATCTGCGACCATCTTGCTTAAGATCCTCAACAGCGTTTTGTTGGTCGCTTCTGCTTGCCCATTCCCTTTCAGGTAGTAGGGGTGGAGCATATCTGCCTGATGTTGTATTCTGCTAGCTTCGCAGCCACCTGGCGATTAACAAAAGGAGTGCCATTATCTGAAAGGATGGTGTTGGGAATTCCAAACCTGCATATGATGTTTTCTTGGATGAAATGGACCACAGCTAACGCGTTTGCCGTCTTCAGTGGTATCGCCTCCACCCATTTGGTGAACAGCGCAGTCGCGGTGAGAATGAAATGATTCCCATGTGAAGTTGGTCGGATGGGACCAATGAAATCTAGAGCCCATGTGTGAAATGGCCATGATGTTCCCAATGCATGCAGATCTACAGCAGGAGCGTGCACTAGGTTTCCTTTAAATTGACACTCCTGGCAGCGTCGTACCTTGGTGCGGCAATCGGCCTCCATAGTGGGCCAGAAATATCCAATTGAGAGGAGTTGTCTGCATAATTTCGCACCTCCCTGGAGTTCCACCTGATGAGAAAGGTCCATCACTTCTTGTGCTTCCCTGCTGTCTAGACATCGCAGTAAGTTGCCCTCATGGCCCCTTCGCCAAAGCAGGTTTTCTTGTACCACGTATCGGGATGCTTTCCTCCTCAATTTCTCAGCTTCTTTTCTCGATTCGGGTACGGTGCCCTGGGTGAGAAAATCAAAGAGTGGTTTCCTCCAATCCGCATCATCATCGGTCAGAGCAATGAGTAAAGAATCTTTGATCAATGCGCAACTGTCGCACTTTCCCTGTATTAGTGCTGCGGCCGTCGACATGTCTGGCCAGTGAATGCCATATCACTGAGCTTTCCGATAGATTGACACTTCGCTTTCTCCGCAAGCATGTTGGTGAATCTTTTCTAACATCAGTTCTCCTTCTTGCTCGGAGACGCATCGCATGAGCATTTCGCCGGGGCCCTTGTAGTAAAGGGTGTTGTCATGTATGCAATACCCCTTTGTGAGTGCCCAATTCTCGTTGCTTGTGCCTTCTGCGATGGCCCGCAAGATTGCCTTTCTCTAGTCCGCATCATCTATGTATTCATCGTCGCATGCGTCTTCTGTTAACGCTGACGATGTTCGCACTTCAATCGAGATTCTTGCAGGACATTTGTCTGTGCTAACTTTGGATCCCAAGGTGGCCAAAGTGTCTGCATGCCTGTTGTCTGCTCGGGGCTTGTGCTCGTACCTGACGTCGCAGAATTGCTGCACCAGTTTTTGTACCAAAGTCCTGTAGGACAGAAGATTTATCTCCTTCAAACCGTACTCGCCCGAGGCTTGCTTGACAATTAGCTTGGAGTCGCCCATGACCGTTAGATTGCTTACTTCCAAAGCTTTCGCTGCACGAAGTCCCGCAATGAGGGCTTCATATTCTGCCTCGTTGTTGGTGACTGCGAAGTCAAGCTTTGCGGACATCTGTATAACCTCCCCATTTGGCTTGGTCAAGACTATCCCGATGCCTCCACATTTCCTTGTGGATGAACCGTCAAAATGGAGCGTCCAATAGGGTACATCGACTGCATAGATTTCAGGTCCCTCGAATTCTTCTTCAATCACAGGCTCATGACTGTTATCTGGGAACTGCGCCAATAAATTTGCCACCGCCTGCTACTTGATCGCTCGCGGTCGTACGCATGTAATATCGTATTGAGAGATGGTCATATACCATTTCGCCAATCTTCCCCCAGGAATGGTGTGAGTCAGAAGATATCGTATGGGATCACTTTTTGTGACTACCACCACTTTGTGCGACGCGAAGTAGTGTTTCAACTTCTCTATCACGAAGAATAGGGAAGTTGAAACATGGTTGCTTTTGATGGTAAGTTCACGTCGGGTTCACCAAAATGTGCACAAGAGATTCCGGCGGGGAGACCTCCGTGTACACCGTAAGTAGAGGATCAGAGATGGCACAGGAAGAGTTGGGTTGTGTGCAGGGAGAGAGTAAGGCAGTAGTAATGTTTGAGAGAGAGACAGAGGTTTGACAGAGCTTTCGCGTATGGCTAGTGTGTTCTCCTTTATATGGAAAGGTTAACGTCCTATATATAACGGAGAATGTGACCTTTGCAGTGTGGTTAATGCGCCCATCAATGGCGGCTTAATTAGCTTAACCACAACGGCACGTTCGTCCTCATATATAGGGACCGTTACAGCACGTTATGCGCGAATACCGGAACCGTTATGGGGTTGACCTGGATTGACCGGATTGACCGGGTTTATGGAGCTCGTGCCATAAATCTCTCAAAAGCAGTTACTAAAGGTCGCGTGCGGGCTTAGCTCGCACGCGACATGACTTACTCTAGCCTCCAAACCAGTAAGTCCCTACAAGTCCCGTGCAGTGGTATGCGAGGGCCCTGTCTCGCAGCCCCCACATGGATCAGCGCTGCTGGTGATCCTGTGTGTGTGGAGCACAATATGGTGTGCTGGATGGTTGCCACGTGGCCAAGATCTGTCAGCTCAGAAAGCACTATCTACACCTGGTATAAACTTTCCATGATTCCAAGCTGGATCATCTGATCTGGCAGGAGCAGGAGGAGGTGCAGGAGAAGAATTCATTGAACCTCCATTACTTGAAGCATTTGCAGCACCACTTGAAGCATTTAGACCAGACATGGCCTGAATCAGAAACAAAACCATGTTATGATCACAAACGGAAGCAGAATTTCCTCTGGAAGCAAAAACAAATCGCAACTTTTAAGCAGTAGCAGCAGTATACGAAGAAGAAGAAGAAGAAGAAGAAGAAGAAGAAGAAGAAGAAGAAGAAGAAGAAGAAGAAGAAGAAGAAGAAGAAGAAGAAGAAGAAGAAGAAGAAGAAGAAGAAGAAGAAGAAGAAGAAGAAGAAGAAGAAGAAGAAGAAGACGCTAACCTGAATTCACTGACTACGCAGGTTCCAAGCCAAAGACGAATCAGCTCGTTCGCAGAGTAGGAGGGAACTGAGAAGAATTCGAAGGCCAAACAGGGATTTCGCCAAACCCCCACGGAATCGAAGCCAAACACGAATCAATCGGTTGTTTGGGGGTCTGATTGTTCAACTCGAACCTCGTTTGCAAAGAGGAGGGAAGCACAGAGCCACATAGGCTTGTGCGGCTGTGTTTTGGGTTAGGGTTGCGCAGAATGGGAGTTTTGTTTGGGGGTAAGACTTTACAAAAATTACATGCTCACCCCGACCCGGATTTTGCCAAATCTCGCCGGAATTGAGCGAAACTGACCGGATCGCCCGGAACGGCCCGGGTCGGACCAAAATTTGCCCTGGTACGAATAAGCCAGGTTACCGTTCCGTTGAAGCCTAAAACCGGACCGTTCCGAACCGGAACGAAACAGTATTCACAACTATGCATTATACATCTATGACTTGTACTTCTTGAAGCCAAACTGCTCACACAGCTTGTTCATGAGACTATTGTCGAAGGCTTTTCCATTATCCATAGTTGTGAATACCACTCCGGTCCCGGTTCCGTTTTGTTCTTGGGAACGGAACGATCCCGGATCCAGAAGGAACGGCGATCTGTTCCGGACTTACCGTACTTTTTTTTAATATATATATATATATATATACACATACATACACACACAACATTAACTTTTAAAAAATGTACACAATATTAGTGATTCCCATAACAACATTAAAATACAAATTTCTCCAAAACACTTCAATATTTATTGACATTTTAATCTTCATTCACCTAATAGAGTTACATTAAAAATAATATTATTTAATCTATGTAAATATGTGATTTTAAATTTTTTAAGAAAACATGTGATTTTGATGATGAAAAATTTTAAATTCCATAAAAAACACACAAACACCCACATAATTTAATTCATTAGTTGTGTTTAATCTTGTAATATAATAAATTTGACTCAATAAAAATTGGGTGTGTTTCAATCATTATTAATCATTTAAACTAAACTTAGAAATATAATAATTAAAACCAATCAGTGTACCCAAGAGGCAATTGTCCTAGCGGAAAGTTGAGTTGCTCGCGCCTGGAAGTTGGCGGTTCGAACCCGTGCAGTGACAATTATTTTTTTGCGAAGTGATCCAGATCCGCCCAGATTTCGGCCGGATCTGTGCGGATATACCCGGATCGGATTGGATTTTGACCCGGTACGAAACAAGTTGTATTACTTTCCGTTATAGTATCAAAACGGAACATTCCACCCCGTTCCACCCGGAACGAAACGAAATTCAAAACTATGCCATCATCACTGATACTGTAGCGTGGCACACCATGCCGAAAGATAATGTTGTTCTTGACAAATTGGACGACTGTCTCCTTCGTGACTTATTTGAATGGTGCAGCTTCAGCCCATTTGGAAAAGTAATCGGTTGCCGCAAGGACGTAAAGGTGACCACCTGTAGATTTTGTTAGAGGCCCCACAACATCAAGCCCCCATGCATAGAATGGCCAGGACGCTACCGTTGGGTGGAGTAACTCAGGCGGTTGATGAATGAGGTTTGCATGATACTGGCAAGCTTGTCATCTCTTAGCAAAATCCATGCATTTCTTTACTATAGTGGGCCAGTAATAACCCATCCTTTAATTCTGAAATGGAGCTTTGGCCCGGACTAATGAGCCCCACATTCTCCGGAGCGAGCTTCTTGAAGCACATGCAAAGATTCATCTTCTCTCAAGCAGCGAAGCAATAACCCTTCGAATGAACGACGATAAAGTGTATCTTTGTAGTAGAGGAAGCGTGGAGTGCGCCTTTGAATGTCGTTCCTCCTTTGCGGATCGTCAGGTAGTTTTTGATTTCGTAAGTAGTATATCAAAGCATCACGCCAATCTTCTTTCTCAACTTCATATACCAAAACTGCGTTTATGTCTTTCCCGTCATCATCGTGATCTTCAAACACCGAGGGAACTATCCACGTCTCGAAAAATTTGACTGTTGCTTTGTGCTATGGGAATGTCAAAGTTGAAGCGAGCTTGCGAGTGCGTCTGCCTGTTTATTTTCGCCCCTCGGCACATTCTCTAATGTGGTGTTTTCGAGCCATGCTACCATTCGGGAAGCATAGTTATGATAAGGGATCAATTCAGGTTTCTTCACCTCGTAGATGTTGAGTAGTTGATTGATCACGAGTGTTGAATCACCATTTACATAAAGATCCAAGTGCTTGGCATCAACTGCCATTTCCAATCCGAGTATGAGAGCTCGGTACTCAGCGACATTGTTAGAGCAGCTTTCCTTAAGAGTGAATGTGTAAGGCAACACATCACCTTCCGGTGAGACGAACACTACACCCGCTCCAGCTCCTTCACGATGAGAGGCTTCATCAAAATACATCTTCCAAGGGCTCCGTTCTTCCACGGTGAACACTTCCTCATCGGGTAAACTCTCAGAAAACTGGGATTAACTGCTATAAAGTCCGCCAAAGCTTGTCCTTTGATAGAAACATAAATGATCTCAAATTCTTGGAGAATAAGGGACCAACTTGCCAGTCGATCCGATAGAACTGGTTTTGACATGATGTACTTGAAATCAGATGTACGATGTGAGCCTGAAAGTAGTGGCGCAACATTTTCACAGCAAACACCAAAGCTAGACCTACCTTCTCTATTGGCGAGTACTACAGTTCATGTGGCGTCATCCTCCTGCTCAAGTAATAATGGGCATTTTCCTTTTCATCTTTGTTATTTTGGGCAAGCAAAGCTCCAATGGAGTGCTCTTGTGAAAGTTTGTAATTTAAGTATATCAACAGGATCTAAATACTCTAGAAGGGGGAGGGGTTGAATAGAGTATGCCAACTTTTGCTAAAAAACAGTCTATTAAAACTTGAAGAGGGTATGCAGTTGATATCTCAAAGCTAAAATATTTGAGAAACTAGAGATATAACTGCAGAACACAGAGGCTTCAAAGCTTTGAGATTTGGAAAACTCCAAAGCTTTGGAACTTCCTGTTTAGACTGTAATGAAAAGATAAATAAGCAAGCAGCAAGAACATAAGGGTTTTACAGAGTTCAGTCACAATTGGACCTAGTCTTTACCTGAGGGATCTTATCCCTCCGGGATTCTAACAGAATTTCTTATTTATCACCCAGATTTAGCCCTAGATCTCAAGCCTAAGTGAGCTACCTATCACCTATACAGCTTGTGGTTCTCACAGCTACAATCTGTTGAAACAATGAACCTCTTTGTGGTTCACTTGAACAACTAAACTTCTAAGTTTGTGAGGTTTAAGAACACAAAATGATAATACAAGTTTAGTACAAGTGTGAAGAACACAGAATAGAAATAACAAATAAAGCTTGAAAGTGTTCTTCAATCTCTGATGAATGATATTGCTTCTGCAGTGTTAATGGCCTGGTGAATTTAAACACTTCAATGATCTGATCTCTCCTGTTTGTAGCACTCTCCAATTCACACGTTGATCTTTCTTTTCTCCTTGTGTCTGTCTTTGAAATTAAAAGTACTGATCACTTAAATAACAGTCTGCAACAACCAGAGAGATTTTAGGAACTGAATGCCTAAATATCCTCTTCCCTTACATGCTTCTTTCAACAGCTACGCTTGGATAGCTATCTGATTTGTTTCTGGACGTTGGAACGCCGAACAACCCTGCATACACTCAACAAACAAGATCGAACAATATCGAGACAAACTAGCATCAAGATTTGATCAGCATTATGCTAACATTTCATGAATAAACTAGGCTAAGGTTTGTCTGATAACAAAAATAGTTTATACATCCAATTAAATGGATCGACCAAATAATCATTATAGAACAAGTAATAATAGATTAGTATAAGTCCATAGCACATTGAAAAACCAAATGAATTGACATGCATACACAGATCATGTTAGATAGACTTAGCAGCAAACAACATTCAAAAAATCTCAAATCTTTGAAGCTTTGACTGCTAGTTAGCCACAGAGAGCTTGGATTCTCAATCTAACTCAGACCTGTACCATGTGTTGTACCAATCAAACATGATTCCATACCATTTGTAGAACATTATAGAGAATGACAGAATCATTCCAAAACCAACTTATAGACCTGAAAAATATAAAGCAGTTAACAGCATATAAGGCAATCAACAGTGTCTCAAAGCTTTGAAGCTTTGACACTTGTGTTTCTGGCTTTCATCACCAAGGAACCAAAGCTCCTTATATTTGTATATATCCACATATTGACACAAAATAGCTTCTGATCTATCAATCTCCCCCTTGATGAAAGACAAAACATTATTATTGAAGTCCAGAAATCTTGAATATTTCCCTACAACTCAAACACAAGTGATTCAGAATATACCACAAATAACATCAACTTAAACAATCTTAAAATATCATGATAACACAATTAACAAAATAACTAGTCTTAAATAGCAAAAAAAATACCAAAAGCCAGCATTCAACAATAGTCATCCTACAAAATCTTGAATTATTACAAAGACTTAACAAATACTAAAACACTTAATCTTCTCCCCCTTTTTAACTTTCATCAAAGAAGTAGAAGAAATGTAGGATCTTGTTCAGAGTTTTTTTTTTAAAAGAAATCAAAATATTTAAAAGAATTCAGGACTTAGATGAAAGAGAAGACATAAAGATTAAGAAAGATAGGTTTCAAGGCTTTTAAGATTCAGCTTCAGTATCCTTCTTTACATATTTCTTTCTAGGCTTAGCTTTCTCCTTTCCCTTTTACTAGCTTCTTATTGTTCTTCCTCAACTGTCTCTCCCTCTGAATCTCCTTCAACTTCAGCTGGTTCTTCTCTTTGCTTACCTTGTTCAGCAGTTTCCTAACCCATGTGCTTCCTCAGTTTCAGCTTGCATTTTTTCAAGCACTTCATCAATAACCCTATCCAAATCAGCAGCTTCCTTTTCAGCAGTCTCTGCAACTATTTCCTCACCACCAGCCTCATCCTCAGTTTGATCAAAAAGATCCTTAGAATCAAGAACAATAGGAACTGGTTTCTTCTTCTTCTTCTTCTTCTTCTTCTTCTTCTTCTGCTTCTTGAGAGCTTCTCCAAGTACTTCATCTGAATCAATGCTAGTGTCTCTGCTTTCTGAAGAGACTCCAAAGTGTTTGAAAAACAAAGGTAACACATTGGCGTAAGGCAGGGAATGGTTCCTACACCATATGCTCCATCACAACAGTAGGGAGATCAACTTCAAACCCTTGACATATTAGATACATCAGACTCAACACCCTATCTGTCACCAATTATTTGGAATACTCCCTGGGAAATACACATCTCATAATGAGAGAAAACAGAAATTTAGCCTCACAGGTAAACACAGAATGTGTTAACTGTTTAGGTTCAGTAGGGGTTCCCTCCAAGAAAAACAAGGCTTTGGCTTTCTCCTAAATTTCCTTCCTATCAGGATGTTCACTAATCATATACTTTCTAGGGACTCCCACGACTTTGGAAAAAACCATGTGATCCAACATAATATCAATCCCAGCAACTTTTGATGTAAGAATGTAATCGTCACTATCATCCAACTCTTAAACCAAGTTCAGATAGAAAATTCTAGTCAACCTAGGATAAGCCTCAGATGGTGGATGTAACAAAATCTCAATAGATGATTCTCTCAATTTCTTAATGTAGTCTAAGTCTAATAAATCCAAGAACTCAGTACTAATTAGACTGCAGAAAGATATCTTGGATGATGCATACCCATCCATCCACACATTCTTAACATCTGAATTGACAAACCAAGTATCAGGCAAAATTTTCTTACCAAAATTTGTAGCCTTCTTGGTCTTTAATGCACTGTGTTTTACTCTTTTCTTCTCTTGAGTTCTTTCATCCTTCTTCTCATCATCTTTATTTTCCTTTTAAGATGGCACACTCTTCTTCTCACTTTTTCCTTCAGCCTCTTCCTTCTTCTTCTTGCTTGATTTTTCTCCCTGATCCTTACTCCCCTGTTCCTTGATCTTCACCACTTCTTATGTTCCAGATTCAGATTCTGACCCAGCCACTGCTTCTTCCTGAACTTCCTTTCCCTTCTTGACCTTCTTTGAGGGTGGTAAAGTCTCATGGACACTATCTGTCTCTTCTGAATCTGATCCATGAATGGTGATCTTCCTGTTAGCCTTCCTCTTTGTCCTCTTGTTGGATGTCTGTCTTTGTTGCTTCATCCTCTCATATTTTCGCTCCATTGGTTAGGGTTTGAGAGGGTTTGAGAGAGATAAGAGAGAGAGATATGTACGAAGAGAAGAAAGATGAGAATGAAATAAATAAGCCCTGAAGTTGGCTTAAGTAGGTAGAAGAGTTTGATTTAAAAAGGGGATTTGCATGCAAAAGAGATTGCATAAGATTTCATGAGATATTTTTGGGATATTTTGTCAAAATCTCTAAATACTTGAAATATTTTGTAATTATCAAAAAGATATTACAAAATAATCCACGATCCAATTTTTAATAAACATATATCCACTAAATCAAAGAAGTGTACAGTAGTTCAAAGCTTTGAGAAGTTTCAAACCAACACAAAAACCTTCAAAGCTTTGAGCCATACTTTCAAGGCTAAGAAAGTTTTATATCAATACTCCCCCTAAACCAAGCATCCTTGTTTAACATACCCAATTCAAGCCTTAGGGATGCAAACCTCTCATCTGGCAATGGTTTAGTGAAAATATCAGATATTTGCATAGTAGTAGAAATAAAAGATGGAACAATATCACCTTTTTTGAGCATGATCTCTAAGAAAATGATGTCTCACATCAATGTGCTTTGTCCTTGAATGCTGAACTGGATTCTCTGATATAGAAATGGCACTTGTATTGTCAGAGTTGATAGGCACATTTCTTAATTCATATCCAAGATCTCTTATTTTGAGAAATCCATAAAACCCGAGAACAACAGGCTCCAGATGTAACATATTCAGCTTCTGCTGTTGATAGAGCTACTGAACTTTGCTTCTTTGAATGCCAACTAATCAGTGATGAACCAAAAATTGGGCAACATCCTGAAGTACTTTTTCTGTCTACTTTGTATCCTCCGAAGTCTGCATTTGAATAACCACTCAACAAAAAAGTTAGATCTTCTTGGATACCAAAGCCCCAAGTCTTTGGTTCCATTCAAGTGTCTGAAAATCCTTTTTACAACAATCAAATGACTTTCTTTAGGATCTGCTCGAAATCTAGCACACATACATACACGTAATATTTGTTCTACTTGCAGTTAGATACAGAAGTGAACCAATCATACCTCTATAATACTTTTGATTCACACTCTTACCACTTGTATTCTTGTCCAAAGATAATGATGAATTCATAGGGATCTTAACAAACTTGGAATGTGACATATTATATTTATTTAACAATTCCTTAGTGTATTTCCCTTGATGCACAAAAATTCTTTTCTTCATTTGATGCACATGAAGTCCAAGAAAGAAATTTAGTTCTCCCATTAAGCTTTCTTTTAGTTCTCCCATTAAGCTCATCTCAAATTCCCTGCACATTAGACTTGAAAACTCTTTTGAAAGGGCATCATTAGTAGCACCAAATATAATATCATCAACATATATCTGTACCACTAACAAATCCTTTTCATGATTCTTGATAAAAAAGAGTTTAGTCAACAAGTCCTCTCTTGAAACCATTTTCAAGTAAGAACTTAGAGAGTCTGTCGTACCAAGCCCTTGGAGCTTGCTTAAGTCCATACAAGGCTTTGTATAATTTGTAACATGATCAGGAAAGGTGTCATTTTCAAAACCTGGTGGTTGAGCAACATATACTTCTTCTTGTAAATATCCATTTAGAAACTCACATTTGACATCCATTTGAAAAAAGATTTATATGATTATATGATGCAAATGCAAGAAGTATTCTGATAGCTTCTAACCTTGCAACAGGGGCAAATGTTTCCTCATAATCAATTCCTTCTTCTTGATTATATCCCTGTGCAACCAGTCTTGCTTTATTTCTCACAACCTTACCTTTTTCATCAAGTTTGTTTCTGAACATCCATCTAGTTCCAATCACTGATTGATTCTTTGGTCTAGGAACCAAATTCCAAACTATGTTCCAGTCAAACTCATTCAGCCCATTTTGCATTGCAGTTATCCAATATGCATCTTCTAGTGCTTCTTTTGCCTTTTTGGGCTTAATAAGTTATACAAAAGAACTGAAAGTACACAGATTCCTCAGTTGACCTCTTGTATGAGTTCCAGTGGTTGGACCTGATATGATGTTCTCAGCAGGATGATCTGATAAGTATTTGAACTTCTTTCTAGGTGTCCAAGTGTATGATCCTTCAAGGCTTTGAGTTCTTGACACAGTAGAAGGAGCATCATATGTCCTGTCAGTCTCAGTCTCAAGGCTTTCAGATTTTGGCTCGGCAGGGGGTTCAAGGCCTTGAGATTCTTCTGAATGTTTCTGCAGCTTAGTTTTGCTTCTGTTAACTTTCGCATTGTCATCATCATCCTCATACTTGTTCAGGTTGAGTCTGCAAAACTTGCACTCAGAGAATCATCATTAGTACTTTCATCAAAAATCACATGACTACTCTCCTCTACAATCTTAGTTCTCTTATTGTAAACCCTATAAGCCTTTCTAGTTTGAGAATAACCAAGAAAAACACATTCATCACTTCTAGCATCAAACTTACCAAGATTATCTTTGCCATTGTTATGCACAAAATAAGTACAGCCAAATGGCTTAAAATAAGAAACACTAGGCTTTCTGCCTTTGAACAATTCATAAGGGGGTTTCTTCAGGATAGGCCTGATCAAACATCTATTGGGCACATAATTGGCAGTATTAACAGCTTCTGCCCACATATACTTTGGCAAATTACTTTCAAGTAGCATGGTTCTAGACATGTCTTCAAGAGTTCTATTTTTCGTCTCAACTACTCCATTCTGCTGAGGAGTTCTATGTGCAGAAAAGTTGTGTGAAATGCCATGCTTTTCACAGAATAAATCAAAATCAAGTTTATCAAATTCTCAACCATGATCACTCCTAATAGATGCAACAGGTAAATTTTTCAAAGTTTGAAGCTCCTTACAAAGATTTGAAAATTCAGATAAAGCTTCAGACTTATCTCTAATAAATATAACCCATATAAATCTGGAATAATAATCAACCACAACAAGCATATATCTCCTACCTTTGGGTGTTTGAACCCTCATAGGACCACACGAGTCCATAGGCATCAATTTTAAAGGTCTCGAAATACTTACGAAGTTCTTTGGCTTGAATGAACTCTTGGTCTGTTTACCTTGAGTACATGCCTTGAAAATCTCATCATCTTTGAATTTCATGATTGGTAAGCCTCTTACCAAATCTTTTGAGATGAGTTTGTTCGTAGTGTGCATGCTTATATGACCAAGCTTTCTATGCCAAAGCTTTGAGTCATCCTTCAAAGCTTTGAGACATTTCAGACTTTCACCTGCAAATTTGTCAGTACATAGAGCATAAACATTAGGTGACCTGGGAGTAGTGAGTATGCAATTGCCTGATTTTTCATCTTGCACCAAAAATTTCTCCTTGTCAAAAACTACCTTATTTCCTTTATCACAAAGCTGAGAAATACTCAATAAATTATACTTAAGACCATCAACTAGATAAACATCTGAAATTGACCATGTAGAGTTATTATCAATACTACCTATACCAATGATGTTGCACCTTGCTTTGTCACCAAGAGTGATTGTTCCTTCTGATTGCTCTTTAAGCTCAGTGCATAAAGATTTATTTACATTCATGTGGCTGGAGCATCCACTATCCAAAATCCATTTCTGATCTTTCAAAGCTTTGGTGACATTCTGAAAGATTCAATCAATTCCTTAAAAGGCTATTAGACCAAATGTAGAATTTGGATTCACACTCAGAATTTGATAACCCCGTTTACGGTGTTATATTTACACTTTAAAGTTTATCGTTTTGCGTGATATCCGGGTAATTTATGTGAGAAATAGGCTATGATATTGAAGAATTTGTTAGTAATAGCTTAATGTGCCTAATCGTCAAGTCCGGGCTTTTTCTATTTTATTTGAGCTATTTATATTACATTTTATACCCGGTGCGTTAGAAGTGTGATTCTCAGGTACCGGAGGCTCGGAGCGTAAATCGGAACGGAAGCGAACTTCGGAAACGTTTACAGCTTAAGAGATTTGCCAAGGAGATGAAGAAAATTAGGTAGAAGAATGAAAAGCTTCAGCAACCAATAAATCAACCCAACCTGCTTATCCAATTCGTCACCAGTAAACCAATCAAGCCAACAATTAAACCCCACAAACTCACCATTCATCACAAACCTAATACCCTCATTACACTACAAACCACCTTGCAACCAATTCAACCAACCGTCACCGTAACTCTTAACAACAATCACCAAACCCACCACTGTTACCTATTAGTCACCTAAACAACAATCACCAACCTTACCATCGCTATTTATCTTCACCAAACACACTGCCTATTAACCATTACTAAACCATTCACTGCCTAGCCTATAACACCTGCTACTAATTCACTTCCATCATCACACTTAACAAATAACAACCACAACCACATCACTACCAACTTCATCCTTCATCATTACCTACAACTAGACAAAACCAAGCCCACCAAATCAATCACCTAATGCCTTCACAGTACCCATAAGCCTCCATAACTAATTAACCTCCACCTCATCAGTCATCTCTGTTAAACCACCAGTTCCCTGATTAAAATCACCACCAAAACCATACCTTCACCATCACCCCTGCCAATTACAAACCCAAATCCAATTGACAACCATTACTACAACTCCCTTTCACCACCACTTCACAATTCAATACACAAACAACACCCAAACCTGCTACTACACCCACCTTCACAGAACAAACAGACCACCCTTTACACCACGACTAAACCCAGCAATCAACAACACCATTACACCTCATAGCCACCTGAAACAACCTCAGACCTGCGACCAAAACCCAATTCCACAGTACCTAGTAAACAACTACAACACCCTGCCTTCACCTACAGCACCTCCAATCTCCATAACCGAAGCCAACACCTGCTAATCACCGACCTGCAACCAATCAGGAACAGACCTGCGACCTCGCGAGAAGAAAACCCAGCAGCAAAAGACAGAGAACAGAGGGAGGAAGAAGAAGAGAAACAGCGCAGCTCAGGAGGCTCCACGACCACCTACCCAGGTCGTGCGATCAGAGGAGAACACTTGGCCAAATTTTGCAGCGAGAAAGAGAAAAAAATTCTCTGCTTCTCACAATCAGAGAGAAGCTCGTGCGACCAGGACTAGAAGGTTGCACGGGTTTGTTTTAATAAAACCCTAGCAGCCAATTAGTGAATTCCAACATCCTTGGAGGGGCTAAAGTAAAAATAAGAGACTTTTACTAAAATTCACCTACGGGTCTGATTTAGAAGAAGACAGGGGCTGTTCTCGACGCATTAAATACGCGATTGAACGAGATAAGAAGACGCAGCAGAGAAAAGAAGGACGAAGACCACCGTGAAGCTCCTGATTTCGCGTTTGATCTTTTCCCTCTCTCGTTTTATCAATTTAATGGAGAATTTTGTGAAGCTAAACAATCATATGTCTAGCTAAGCTTTCATAGCTAGATACTTTATGGAGAACTAGGGTTTGTTTAGATTTTTCGGATTTGTGAAGTTTGATTCACGTTTGATTAAACTTAATTCTACGTATTCTTCTTGTTATTCGACAAGTTCTTGTTCTTACTTCTTAGTTTGTTTGGTTTGATCACCCAATACATGCTAGTTATCTAGGTTGTTGCACGATAGTGAACATAACCCGGATTCGTGAAGAACTTTGTTGACATTCTCGTAGTTTCTTGAGACCGACAGGAGATAGAGATCCGTGTGTGGGTTGTTTCGGTTAGACGTAGTTAGGTTTGAGTGAAAACGGTGGACCGACAGGACCCGGTGAGCGAACCTGGCTAGCTGACTAGAACGGAACGGTAGACGGAGGTGGACCAACAGGACCCGAAGTAAACCGCAACGTAGATTTGCGTGAGATCAACAGAAGATCGTATTGACTGTGACCCGGTATAACTAGACGTAGGTAGAGTGTTTCAAACCATAGTCTGGATTTGTCTAAATACCCTAGGGACCCTAAAACTATCTAGTGTTCTCCATATTCGTATTAATCAGAAAATAAAAAAAATATTAGTTTAATTGTAATTTGAATTTCAGTCGCTTGTTTGGGGGCTATAAACTCTTAAATCACAACTTCTTCCTCTGGTTACTTAACTTTAAATCAATTGTTTAACTAAATATTCTCAAGACTGTCCATGTGGGTTCGACAACCTGAGTTTTAATACTCTCATTTTATTACTTCGACCGTGCACTTGCGTATACACGTAAGAAACGTGTCAGAATCAACCATGTTAGGTGGTTTAATTCCTATTGGAATCCAAATTTGTTTCACTTGTCCCTTAAGCTGATAAGGATAGGTGTTCCTCATTATATGAGGTTCTGTCCTTCTAAGGGGAAAGTTAATTTCACGTGTCGAATTTTACCACAATAATGACATTTTGGAGAATGTCTTCTTCCTGATTTTACAAATGTGGGTTGGTTTCTTTTCGGAAAATTTGGATTATAACCAATTCCACTTTTGTATACAGAATGCATACTTACTCCAAGTATAAGATTTTGCTTATGTTCTGATCCAGCAAAGGTTAAAAGAATTTTCTTGGATTCTTGAAGCTTACTAGTCAATGAAGTGTTGTGTTGTTCTAAATCATCTGAATGACTCTTTAGATCAACATTTTTGTCAGTTAAAAGAGAGTTTTGATCAACAACTTCTTTGATTTGTGATTTCAAAGCTTTGAATCTATTTTCCAAGGCTTTGAAGCCACTATCAATTTTCAACTTAGTAGCTTCAAGACATTTCTTTTGAAAAACCAATTCTAAATATTATTTTGCTTGCTCATGAACCTTTACTTTCAAGGAATCAATCTCATTTCTGTAACTTTCCGTATTCAAAACCATACTTTTGAGGATTTCAGGAAATACATCAGAAGGTCTAGATAAAAGATTTTTTACCATATCTTCAATTGGCTTTTATGTGGATTGATCTTCTAGATGAACAGCCATAAAACAGAGATTGGCTTTCTCTTCATCAGAATCTGAGTCTGAAGAGTCTGAATCACTCCATGAGGCTACCATTGCCTTCTTTCTTATGTTGTCATTTTCCTTCTTAGGAAGTTGCATGTTTTTCTTCTTTTTAGGGCAATCTCTTACCAGATGATCTACATCTCCACATTTATAGCAATTCATAACTTTAGGTTTATATGAATGTGAAGAAGATTTACCTTTCTGATCCTTGCTGGTTGAGGATATGAATTTTTCTTTGTTGTAGTCCTTGTTTCCAAAGTTTCTCTTCTTTTTCAGAATTCTGGCCAAGGCTTTGGAATTCAAGCCTAAGGCTTCTTCTTCATCATCATCATCATCCTCCTGTTCAAGGATTTGAAATTTTTCATTGTCCTTTTCCTTGAGTGCCAGGTTCTTTATTTTGTCTCTCAAGTCACCATCTACTCATGGAGATCTCATGAGTGAGCAATTATCCTTACAGATCATCAAGTTCCAAGATGCTTAAGTCCAGAGCTTCCTCAATTTCAGTTGTCTTAGGCTCCCATTTAGCCTTTGGCAAACTTCTGAGTATCTTCCTGACCTTTTCTTCATTTGAGAAGGATTTTTCCAAGGATTCCAAGTTATTCAGAATATCTGTACACCTTTTGAACACATCATTGATGGTTTTATCAGAATTCATCTTAAACAGTTCATACTGTCTCAAAAGGATACTGATCTTTGTCTACTTGACTTGGCTAGTTCCTTCATAAGTAACAGATAGCTTGTCCCATATCTCTTTTGCACTCTTGCAGTTGGATATCATGTTAAACTCATATGTACTAAGAGTACAATATAGTAAGTTCATTGTAATTTTTTGATACCTTTTCCAGTTCAGTAACTGAGAGATCTTCCTCTGATTTTACAGTTCTGAATCCATCATAAGTAGTATAGAACAAGTTTGGGCCATTCACAACAATATACCATAGCTCCATGTCTTGATCTATGATGAACATTTTCATCACTGTCTTCCAATGCACAAAGTTATCACCACAGAACAGTGGATGTCTATTAGCTGCTCTTCCGTGTGAGAATCATCCATCACCTACATTACTCATTGTCACAAGATTAATAGTTCCTTAAACATTGACCCAATCTCTAATACCAATTGAAAGTTTGTAATGTAAGTATATCAACAGGATCTAAACACTCTAGAAGGGAAGTTGAATAGAGTATGCCAACTTTTGCTAAAAAAACAGTCTTTAAAACTTGAAGAGAGAATGCAGTTGATAATTCAAAGCTTTGGAAAAGTTTGAGAAACTAGAGATATAACTGCACAACACAGAGGCTTCAAAGCTTTCAGATTTGGAAAACTCCAAAGCTGTGAAACTTCTTGTTTAGACTGTAATGAAAGGATAAAATAAGTAAGAAGCAAGAACACAAGGATTTTACAGAGTTCAGCCACAATTGGACCTAGTCTCTGCCTGAGGGATCTTATCCCTCCAGGATTCTAACACAACTTCATATTAATCACCCATATTTAGCCCTAGATCTCAAGCCTAAGTGAGCTACCTTTCACCTATACAGCTTGTGGTTCCCAACCTATCTAGTTCCAGCTACAATATGTTGAAACAATAAGAACCTATTTTTTGTTCACTTGAACAACTAAACATATAAGTTTGTGAGGTTTAAGAATACAAAAATATAATACAAGTTTAGTACAAGTGTGAAGAACACATAATAGAAATTAGCAATAAAGCTTGGAAGTGTTCTTCAATCTCTGATAAATGATCTTGCTTCTGCAGTGTTAATGGACTGATGAATTTGAAGACTTGAATGATCTTGTAAAGTCACATGTTTCATGGACTTGAAATACTTAGGTATTTCAAGGTCTTGAACCAGTTTTCAAAGCCTTGAATCAGGTTTCACAGGCTTGAAGACCTTGAACCAGGATTCAAAGCCTTAAAACTATCTAACTTGAATGCATGTTCTGAGGGGTAGTTTCTCTAAACTCTTATGATTTCATTATATCCCTCTCACCCCTGTACTTGATGTGTTCTTATTTGATGATGAAAGACAAACTGTTTTCATATATCTAACATGTTTTAATCTATTAGTTTGACTCAGTTTTGCAGGGAAATTTTATTTCCTAAATGTGCAGGATTTATTTTCTTATCTGGCTTTTGAAGGAAGGAAATTACTTAGTGAAGAAGATCCTGTGATCAATCAGAGACTCATGAAAGCTTCTCAGATTGTTTAAAGACAAGATCACAACAATATCTCTGAAGATTGTGATCAACTATCCGTTGGAGAAAGCTGTTAAGAGAGTCAAAGTTTGTTGCCTACAAAATAGGAAGTTGTTGCTGAAAATCTGGGAAGATTTGCAGAGATTCAAATAGTATAATGGAGATCATTTTGAAGAAAAAATAGAGAACACTCAACGGGTAAAAAGAGAGACACAATTCTGGATTGACAAGCATCAAAGAAGTTCATCATGTTGGAATAGATGCTTTAGAGTCAATCTAGTTTAGTATGAATTTGTTTGTGGCTAGAAATTCATTTATTATTTATTGGATATTTAATATAATGAAGTCCTTAGATTTACAATTGTGTTGTTTATCTTAAATATCCCTAGTTCAGTATAATGATTAATGGGACAATCATCTATAGACTAGTATGGGGTTGGATTGATATGGAGATATCACGATCCAACACATAGGTGTGCATTAGGGGTAATGTTGCACTGGATTGACCCATCTCCGAGAAGGCTACATACATGTTATGTTGAGTCACAAGCGCTTCTCGCAGTGCAATGGTATTGTCATCCTTGGACTTGAAGTCACTAGATATTCTAGTTGTGGATTATTGTGATTTTGGTAGCGTTAAACGCTACACCGTAACTGGGTAGTTATAAAGGCGTGTACTGGATACAATAAGAAGCAAGCTTAGAGATCGTAGTGGACGTAGATAGAATTTGTCCCTCCCACATAACGGGAGCAAATATCCTAGGCAACTCGAGGGATAGTGCTTATATAATGTCTGGCCAGACTCAAATAAATCAATATGGGATATTGATGTTATTTGCACGAATAAGGCTATTCCCATGGATCGAGAAACTGTGGATTGGATATACGAGTGTGACTTGTATGTCTCGTGTCCAATCCGGATATAGGAACAAAGGGATGAGACAATTACTTGTACAAGGTTGTCAAGATGACTATTCTATTAGTTGGCTAGAATGGATGTTTTGCTAGAAACCGCTCCATATTAGCAAATAGTTTCTTCCAACTAGATAGAACCTATGGGGTCACACACTATATAGAACTGAACTAGATTTGGGAATTAATTAATTGGATTAATTAATTAGAATGATCACTTTGCAAAACCTTGCAAACTTAGTAGGGACTAATTTGCAAGGAAGGGACTAAATTGAATTCTAGTAGGACTAGAATAAGTCCTTTAGGTAGTTGACAAGGAGTTGTTGGACTATAAAAAGGACCTTCCTTCCTTCCTTCCCACAACTTATGCTCATTATTGAACATAAAAAGAGTGGGAGAGAACAAAAGGAGAGAGAGCAAGCAACAAGAGGAGCCCGACCGCCCCTCTTGCCGCCGCCCATCCCGTCGGCCACAAAGGAGGCCGAGAGCCCCCTTTTGGTCTCGTTTTGCGTGATTTTTCTTCCTCTTCCTCTTTCCGGGCTAGCACCAAGGACTTGGGAGATCTAGGATCAACTCTAGGTGTGGATCAACCATAGAGAACGTGACACAATTCGCGTTTGAAGTCATCAAAGGAGAACCCTAAGGTGTGTTATTGATTTCTTCCTTTACCATCGTTATGTCTCTTGACTTGTGATTCTTGGAGGGTTTTGCATGGTTATTTTTTGTTTCCGTTGCGCATCCATGATTCTAAACCCAACAGTGGTATCAGATCCACAGGTCGTAGAGCATAAACGTGGTTTATGTGTTACGTTTTGTTGTTTTACACCTTAATTTGATTGTTTATCGCGTAAAACAAGACAAATCAAGCATGGGATGCAATTTGTCAATAATCTTTCATAACAAGATCCAATTTTTGCATTGGATGCATGAATTGGTGAGTTTGAGAAATTTTAGGATCTTAGATCTAGAGTTTTGGACATCCTTGGGGAAGAAGGAGTTCTCCCAAAACAAGGAAAAAACCAAACTTGGGCACCAAGCAAGGGAGTTGTTTTGGAAACAACTCCCTCAAGGAGGTTCGGCCCCCTAGGGGACCGCCCCTCTTGCTTGCCGCCCAAGATCGGCCGCCCTAGGGGCCGGGCGGCCCTAACCCGCGGCCTAGGCGTGTGGGTTATGGGCCGGGCCGGCCCTAGGGCCTTGTGGTTCACCTTATTGGGCCCGGGCAATTTGATTGTTGGGCCCATGGACCGTTTTAACCCTAGAAATCCTAAAATCAATTAAAATTGACCAAGCGCGTTAAAATTGGATTTTAACTGTTTATGTGCAATTCGCATGGTGATTGGATATGGCATTAGGATGTGGTTTGATGTGGATGTTTAATTTTGTGGTTTGGTTTTACGGCCTGCGAGCTGATCAATTAATTGTAATAATTAATTAGGGTTTTATGGCCTGCGTGCCATTTTTTTTTCCTCAACTTGTGAGATTTATTTTATTTAGTATAGATGTTAGCTAGTACTAGATAAAGTAGATTGTTAGCCAAGATTGAAGAAAAGAAGCCCAAAGCCAAAAGGAGCCACAAAAGATGGAGCATGGAGCATTCCACATGACTATGAAGGATGGACCAAAAGATCAAGACGCATGGAGATGTGTTTATTTTAGGGTTCATAGTTAATTCCATTGGCTTGGAATCATCTTAGTCTAGAAAAGGCCATATCCACATCACGTTTAATTTCTGTTTTGTGGTTGTTTACTTTATTGTCTTATTATTGTGTGGTTGGTGTATGGATGATGCATGCAATTAGGATAATAAGATAATTAGACAACCCGGATCTATTATTTGGAGTTGTGCCCAAACTCAAATAGATAGATTAGTTGATTTTGATCAACAAAACAAATTAAAATTGAATTTAAAATCCCTCAAAAATTGAAATATTGTGTTCTTGCCTTCTCGTTATTTAAAAACTCATTATCATCATTATTTATCAAGTTCGTGCGTGCCAAAGCATGGCGACTTGGTTCATAATGATGGAATGCGATGGCACGTAACAATGTGCAATTGTTTAAATAAGAGGTTGAACACAACTGGACTATTAATATGATTAAGAAACCTAGAGGCAATCAATTGGGATTATCCATATGGATGGATAATAAGGAGTTATTTGCCCAATTGAACCAAGAGTTGCATATGGGATGCAATTGGAATTGTTCCTACCTAAAGTAGTTGAATTATGGGTGACTTGCCAAAGCAAGCTCATAAGGAGGTGAAACGTGGATCTTGGCCCACTAGAAAATATAAGGATATTTTCCGCATTAATATCTTGAGGGTTATTAATCCGTAGTAAAATAGTGGGAGCTATATTTGATAAACTAGCCATTGTTGAATATAGTCAAAAATTCACAAATACTAAAACTTGCGTATTTTCCTTTTGTAGAATTCCAAATGGCAAACAACTCATCGAGTTCACAACATTCCCTACGATCTTTCCTTGAGAAGGACCAGCTCTCTGGAACAAACTTTCTTGATTGGTACAGAAACTTGAGAATTGTTCTCAAGCAAGAGAAGAAATTGTACGCAATAGAGGAGCATGTTCCAGAAGGTCCAGAGAACCAATCACCTGCTGCCCTAAAGGCGTATCAAAAGCGTGTTGATGACGCTAATAATGCGGCGTGCCTTATGCTATGCACCATGACTTCTGAGCTTCAGAAGCAACACGAAAAGATGAATGTTGTCGATATGATCGAGCATCTGAAGCAGCTCTTCCAAGAGCAGGCAAGGGTAGAGAGGTATGAGGTCTCTAAGGCACTTTTCAAGTGTCATCTGGCAGAAGGGAACCCGGTGGGACCCCATGTACTTCGTATGATCAGGTACTTGGAGAATCTCGCCCGACTAGGGTTCCTGGTCGGCCAAGAGTTGGCAACTGATCTCGTGTTGCAATCGTTGCCCGAAAGTTATGGACAGTTCATCATGAACTATAACATGAACGAGATCGTGAAACCACTGCCAGATTTACTCAATATGTTGAGGACAGCTGAACAGAGCATCAACAAGGGAAAGGGCAAGGCCATTATGATGTACAGAAAGGAAAGAGCAAAAGGTTTGCCTCATCCTCCAAGGGCAAAGGCAAGTCAGTTGCCAAGTCCAAGGAACCTGCCCTTAAGCCTGTTGGTGGCATTGCCAAAGGTGTGACTAAAGGTGAGTGTCACTACTGCAGTCAGCCTGGACACTGGAGGAGGAACTGCCCAAAATATCTGGAGGACAAGAGGCTTGGAATAGTGATTCCACCACCACCAGGTATTTTTGTTGTAGATGTCAATTTAACTGTCTCTACATCATGGGTATTAGATACTGGATGTGGATCTCATATTTGTCGAAATATGCAGGATCTAAAGAGAAGTAGAAGATTAGGTAAAGGAGAGGTAGATATGCGCGTTCGGAATGGAGCAAAGGTTGCTGCGTTGGCCATAGGCGTGTGCGAGCTATCTCTGCCTTCAGGATTAGTTTTAGAATTAAATAATTGCTATTTTGTGCCTGCTATGAGCAGAAACATAATTTCTATTTCTTGTTTGGACAAGGATGGTTTTATTATTTCAATAAAGAACAATTGTTGTTCCTTTTATTTAAATAATATTCACTATTTTAGTGCGCAATTATTTAATGGACTTTATGTCCTTGATCTAAGCAATCATGTCTACAACATTAATACCAAGCGGATTAAAATAAATGATTTAAATCCTGCTTATTTATGGCACTGTCGTTTAGGCCACATAAATGAGAAACGTGTATCTAGACTCCATAAGGATGGATTACTAGACTCATTTGATTTTGAATTATATGAGACATGTGAGGCTTGTTTATTGGGAAAAATGACAAAGTCCCCTTTCAATAAGAAAGGTGAGAGGACTAGTGAGCAATTGGCGCTCATACATAGCGATGTGTGTGGGCCATTTGCCACGCTTGCCAGGGTTGGTTATGTCTACTTCATTACATTTACTGATGATTACAGTAGATATGGATTTGTGTACCTCATGAGGGCAAAATCCGAATCCTTTGAAGTGTTCAAAGAATTCAAGAATGAAGTAGAGAAGCAACTTGGCAATAGTATCAAGGCTCTACGATCGGATCGTGGAGGAGAATACTTAAGCCAAGAGTTTGACGACTATCTTAGAGAGTGTGGGATCATGTCCCAACTCACCTTACCCGGAACGCCACAATGGAATGGCGTGTCTGAGAGGAGGAATCGAACCCTATTGGATATGGTTCGATCTATGATGTGTCAAACCGATCTTCCATTATCATTTTGGGGCTTCGCTCTATTAAGTGGAGCTTTCACCATTAACCGTGTTCCATCTAAATCAGTCATGAAGACACCATATGAGATGTGGAGTGGGAGGCGTCCCACACTGTCGTTCATGAGGATTTGGGGCTGCGATGTCTATGTAAAGCGTTTACAATCAGACAAGCTAGGGCTGAAATCGGATAAGTGTAAATTTGTGGGGTACCCTAAGGAAACTAAGGGATACTACTTCTACAATCCAACCGAGAACAAAGTGTTTGTTGCTCGGACCGACATGTTTCTAGAAAGAGAGTTTGTCTCTAAAGAAGCAAGTGGGAGGAATGTAGAACTTGAAGAGGTTCAAGAACCACAAATTACTGAACCGATTATGGAACATGAACAGGAACCACAAGCAGTTGTGGAGCAACCTGTTCAGGTAACACAAGAGCTTCGTAGATCTAGTAGAGTGCGCCAGGAACCCGAGAGGTATGGACTTCTCGTGACCGATTCCGGTGACACGATGCTCATAGATGATGAGCCTACTACCTATGAGGAGGCCATGAATGGCCCAGACTCTCTGAAGTGGCTAGAAGCCATGAGATCCGAGATGGAATCCATGTATACCAACAAAGTATGGACTTTGGTGGAACCACCCGATGGGGCGCGGCCCATAGGGTGCAAGTGGGTCTTCAAGAAGAAGATCGACATGGATGGTAATGTGATTACCTATAAGGGCCGATTGGTGGCTAAAGGATTCAGACAGATTCATGGTATTGACTATGGTGAAACCTTTTCACCAGTCGCTATGACCAAATCCATCCGAATCCTACTTGCGATTGCAGCATACCAAGACTATAAGATTTGGAAGATGGATGTCAAAACAGCATTCCTTTATGGGAATCTCCTCGAGGACGTGTATATGATACAGCCAGAGGGTTCTGAGGATCCAAAGCAAGCCAACAAAGTCTGTAAGCTGCAACAATCCATTTATGGATTGAAGCAAGCTTCTAGGAGTTGGAATCGACGTTTTGATGAAGTGGTCAAAGAGTTTGGCTTCATCAGAAATGAAGATGAGTCTTGTGTCTACAAGAAGGTTAGTGGGAGCTCTGTAGCTTTTCTGGTCTTGTATGTAGATGACATACTACTCATTGGAAACGACGTTCCCATGCTACAATCTGTTAAAGATTGGCTAGGGAAGTGTTTCTCAATGAAGGACTTAGGGGAAGCAGCCTATATACTTGGTCTAAAGATCTATAGAGATAGATCTAAGAGGTTGCTAGGCCTAAGTCAAAGTACATATATTGACAAGGTGTTGAAACTGTTCAACATGCAAGATTCCAAGAAGGGATTCTTGCCCATGTCACATGGAATCACTCTTTCAAAGAGTGGTTGTCCTTCCAATGAGATTGAGAAGGAACGCATGAGTAGAATACCCTATGCCTCGGCCATAGGATCTATCATGTACGCCCTGTTATGTAACCAGATGTGTCATATGCCTTGAGTATGACAAGCAGATACCAATCCAATCCAGGTGAGAGTCACTGGATTGCTGTCACGAATATCCTAAAGTACTTGAGAAGAACTAAGGATGCTTTCTTGATATTTGGCGGTGAGGAAGAGTTGCGTGTAAGGGGTTACACTGATGCAAGCTTCCAAACCGACAGAGATGACTTTAGATCACAGTCGGGATATGTGTTTTGCCTAAATGGAGCAGCGGTGAGCTGGAAGAGTTCCAAGCAAGAGACGGTAGCTAATTCTACAACAGAGGCTGAGTACATTGCTGCAAATAGCGCAGCAAAGGAAGTTGTTTGGATCAGAAAGTTTGTTTCTGAACTTGGTGTGGTTCCTAGCATTGCGGATCCAGTCGAGTTGTACTGCGACAACACTAGGGCGATCGCGCAATCAAAGGAACCCAGGTCGCACCAAAAGTCCAAGCACGTGCTCAGGAAGTTTCATCTGATTCGAGATATTATCGATAGAGGAGACGTTCGGATATGCAAGATTCCTACATATGAGAATCTGTCAGACCCGCTTACAAATCCGCTCACGCAGTGGAAGCATCAAGGGCACACTAGGAGTATGGGCATACGAGATGCGCCAGATTGGCTCTAGTGCAAGTGGGAGACTGTTGGAATAGATGCCCTAGAGGCAATCTAGTTTAGTATGAATTTGTTTGTGGCTAGAAATTCATTTATTATTTATTGGATATTTAATATAATGAAGTCCTTAGATTTAAAATTGTGTTGTTTATCTTAAATATCCCTAGTTCAGTATAATGATTAATGGTACAATCATCTATAGACTAGTATGGGGTTGGATTGATATGGAGATATCACGATCCAACACATAGGTGTGCATTAGGGGTAATGTTGCACTGGATTGACCCATCTCCGAGAAGGCTACATACATGTTATGTTGAGTCACAAGCGCTTCTCGCGGTGCAATGGTATTGTCATCCTTAGACTTGAAGTCACTAGATATTCTAGTTGTGGATTATTGTGATTTTGGTAGCGTTAAATGCTACACAGTAACTGGGTAGTTATATAGGCGTGTACTGGATACAATAAGAAGCAAGCCTAGAGATCATAGTGGACGTAGATAGAATTTGTCCCTCCCACATAACGGGAGCAAATATCCTAGGCCACTCGATGGATAGTGCTTATAGAATGTCTGGCCAGACTCAAATAAATCAATATGGGATATTGATGTTATTTGCACAAATAAGACTATTCCCATGGATCGAGAAACTGTGGATTGGATATACGAGTGTGACTTGTATGTCTCGTGTCCAATCCAGATATAGGGACAAAGGGATGAGACAATTACTTGTACAAGGTTGTCAAGATGACTATTCTATTAGTTGGCTAGAATGGATGTTTTGCTAGAAACCGCTCCATATTAGCAAATAGTTGCCACCAACTAGATAGAACCTATGGGATCACACGCTATATAGAGTTGAACTAGATTTGGGAATTAAATAATTGGATTAATTAATTAGAATGATCACTTTGCAAAACCTTGCAAACTTAGTAGGGACTAATTTGCAAGGAAGGGACTAAATTGAATTCTAGTAGGACTAGAATAAGTCCTTTAGGTAGTTGACAAGGAGTTGTTGGACTATATAAAGGACCTTCCTTCCTTCCTTCCCACAACTTATGCTCATTATTGAACATAACAAGAGTGGGAGAGAACAAAAGGAGAGAGAGCAAGCACAAGAGGAGCCCGACCGCCCCTCTTGCCGCCGCCCATCCCGTCGGCCACAAAGGAGGCCGAGAGCCCCCTTTTGGTCTCGTTTTGCGTGATTTTTCTTCCTCTTCCTCTTTCCGGGCTAGCACCAAGGACTTGGGATATCTAGGATCAACTCTAGGCGTGGATCAACCATAGAGAACGTGACACAATTCGCGTTTGAAGTCATCAAAGGAGAACCCGAATGTGTGTTATTGATTTCTTCCTTTACCATCGTTATGTCTCTTGACTTGTGATCCTTGGAGGGTTTTGCATGGTTATTTTTTGTTTCCGTTGCTCATCCATGATCCAAAACCCAACACATCACTCTTACAATCCAACTCACAGAAGTTCACTGCATTCTTCACTGCAGTTCTACACTCTTGTGTTCTTCTGTATTGTGCTTTATTGGTAGATCATTTCTGTAATAATTCTTTTTTTCATTCTCAAGGATTGTTCAAGGTGAAAAATAGAGAATTCCTAGTTAATCAGTTATCTAGAGCAGGTACTAGATAGGTTAGGGAGAACCACAAGCTGTAACAGAGTAAGGGAACTCTCTGTGCTTGAGATCTAGGGCCTAGCTTTTGATTAATATAAATTGAGTTGAAAATACTGCAGGGAGAGGATCCTTGAGGTAGAGACGTAGGTACAAGTGGACTGAACTCTATAAATCTTGTGTCTCTTCCATTTACAGTTTCACTTACATACTTAGTTCTGCTGCATTCAAACTTGTCTGTTTTCAAGGGTTTGAAACTCTTATCAAGGCCTTGAAAAAAACTTGTCTGTTTCATTTTAAACTGTATCTCATCCCAAATTATTGAATTTGTGTTCACTGCCTTGAACTCTATTGCTCTTGAACTAAAACTCTTTTTCTCCACAAATTTTTCAAAAAGTTGGCATACTCTATTCAACCCCCCCCCCCCTTCTAGAGTATATGTGCTGCATATCCATCTGCATACTCCCCTTTCAATTGGTATCAGAGCTTGTATCACTGTATAAGATTTAACCATCTGGTGATCATGAGTACTGCAGGTGATGGTGGTTTCTCACAGGGAAGAGCTTCCAACATACCTCCTCTATTTTTTGGAGACAACTTTGCTCACTGGAAAGACCTGATGAATATGTTCAACATTGATCAGGACAGAGCTTTGGACCATTATTCAGAACGGACCTCACACTTTCTTTACAGAGAAAAATGGGATCAAAACTCCCAAATCTGAAGACTCGCTCTCCTCTTCTGAATTGGAACAATTTTCTAAGAATTACACTTCTTATTGTGCTTTGAGTACAAACGAATTCAACAGGATTTCAGGATGCAAGACTGCCAAAGAAATCTGGGATAAGCTTGTGGTGACCTTTGAAGGAACCAGTCAAGTCAAGCAAACCAAGATCAACATCTATCTCAGACAATATGAGTTGTTCAAGATGAATACAGATGAATCAATCAGAGAGATGTTCAAGAGGTTCACAGACATTGTCAGGATGAGAATGGCAAGGTGATCAGAAACAAAGCAAGGTTAGTTGCTCAAGGTTACAATCAAGAATAAGGTATTGATTATGAAGAAACTTTTTCTCCATTTTCCAGGTTAGAAGCAATTAGAATTATGCTTGCATTTGCATCTTTCAAAAACATGAAACTATTTCAAATGGATGTGAAATGTGCATTTCCGAATGGCTACTTACAAGAAGAAGTTTATGTTGCACAACCTTCTTGTTTTGAAAGTGATAAGTTTCCAGATCATGTTTATAAACTTGCCAAAGCTATTTATGGTTTGAAACAAGCTCCAAGAGCTTTGTGTGAAAGATTGTCAAAGTTTCTGCTTGAAAAAGATTTCAAAAGAGTATTGGTAGAAAAAACCCTTTTCATAAAGACTCATGAGAACGATTTACTTGTAGTTCAGATTTATGTTGATGATATTCTGTTTGGAGCTAATAATGATCTTCTATGCAAAGAATTCTCAAGCAGGGAATTTGAAATGAGTATGATGGGAGAGTTGAACTTCTTCCTTGGACTTCAACTACATCAGTTGAAGAAGGGCATCTTTCTGCATCAAAGCAATGACACTAGGGACTTGCTGAATAAGTACAACATGTCTCAATCCAAAGAGATCAAGACTCCAATGAGTTCTACACTATCTTTAGATAAAGATGAATCTGGTAAGAGTGTAAATGTAAAAGAGTATAGAGATATGATCGGATCATTGCTATACCTTACTGCTAGTAGACCATATATCATGTTCAGTGTATGTATGTGTGCAAGATTTCAAGATGATCCAAAGGAATCACATTTGACTGCTTTGAAGAGAATATTCATATATCTCAATGGTACCAAAGACTTAGGGCTTTGGTATCCAAGACATTCTAACTTCTCTTTGCATGGACTTTCAGATGTTGACTTTGCAGGTTACAAATTGATAGGAAAAGCATTTCTGGAACTTGCCAATTTATTGGATCATCTCTGATCCGTTGGCTTTCCAAGAAACAAAACTCAGTGGGTTTATCAACAGCTGAAGCTGAATACATATCTGCTGGAGCATGTTGTTCACAAGTATTATGGATTGTTCAACAATTGAGGGACCTTGGATTTGATTTCAGAAGTATTCCCATCAAATGTGACAACACTAGTGCAATATCTATTAAAAAGAGTCCAATACAGCATTCAAGAACCAAGCATATTGATGTCAGACACCATTTCATCAGAGATTATGCTAAGAAAGGTGATATTGTTCTTGAATTTGTTTCTACTAACATGAATCTTGCAGATATCTTCACTAAACCATTGCCAGATGAACAATTTTGAGCACTAAGACTGGAATTGGGCATGCTAAATAAATATGCATTGGTTTAGGGGGAAAATCAGGTAAGGAAGGTAAGTTTTTATATGTTTCAAAGGTCTGAACTGATTTTCAAAGCCTTGAAAAACTATTCAAAGCTTTGGTCTTATGTGTTTCAGCTTAACAACGTTTCAAGACCTTGAAACTATTTTCAAAGCCTTGAAAATAAGTCTGATAACTTGTTAGTGAATAATTTTGGATCACTCAGTATTTGGTGCTATATTTGTAGATATTGCACAATATTGTCTCTACCTTTTTCAAAAAATCTTTTTCAGCCAAATATAGTATAAAAGTATGTATTTCCAACGGATTCAAAGATTTGAATCTTTGTTGATCATTACAAATCTTTTAAGATTCGAAAATATTGCACTTTCCTTTTCAAAAACAAACTCTCTGAGTATTTATCTCATTCTCTTCTCCTTCACTCTGTATCAAGTCTACATCTCTCTATTCTTCTCCCAAACCCTAATGATCACTAGAAGAGCCTTAGACAGAATCAAGATGGCCGAAGATTCAAAACAGAGTACAGAGAAGAAGATAAAGGCAGTTGAAGAAAAATTTCTAACAATCAGTGAAGACTCAAAGTAAAAAAGCTTTACTGATGAAGAACAGGAGTCTTCACCACCCAAGACGATGGTTAAAAAGGACCAGATTCCAGCAACTGGCAAGAAGAAACAATCTACAGTATCTTCACTAGAGAAGCAGAAGGGAATCCATACTGGAAGGCCTAGGAGAGACAAGAAAAAGATAGACTCATGGATCAACGGAAAAGGAAAATAAATTCTCATTCCAGACTCAGACACTACTTCAGGATATTATGGATTGTACTCTTTGTCCAACAAGGGGAGACATGAGAAGGATCCGTTAAAGTCTGTAGCTGCATCAAAAATGGGAAAGAAGGATCACAAAATTCCCTCTGCACAATAGAAGAGGGTGGCTGTGAAGAAGAAACTAAAGCATGGAAGAAAAGCTTGGGAAGGACTCACCTTCTTGTTCAATATTGTTATAGAGAAGATCAGTTCTTTCATTGAGGAACTAGATGTGGTTTCACAAGAAGTCCAAGACAAAGATGAAGACAGTGAGGACGAAGAAGAGGGAGATTAGGATGGAGATGAAGACCCAACCCCTTAATCTTGCCGACTCTTTGTTTCCCATTCTTATTCTCAAGTTTTATTTTCAAAATTTTTTAGACATTGATCCAACATCTTCTCATTCTTTTTTATGATATTCAAAAAGGGGGAGAAAAATCTTAGGTTGTTTTTATTTTATTTTTGTTTAGATGACCTATCTTTTGGTTAGTAAGATTATCTGCAACTTACTTGCAGTTTTTGCTTTTCTTCATTAATAAGTTGGATCTTTTGGAATTACTGTGTTATTATCATTTGTGTGAATAGTGTGCTAATCAGTATTTTTTTGCAGAAACTAAGAATCAAAAAGGTTGAGGTCTTGTCTTTCATCAAGGGGGAGATTGTAAGGTCACAGGTTTCATGGAATTGAAATACTTAGGTATTTCAAGGCATTGAACCAGTTTTCAAAGCCTTGAATAAGGTTTCACAGGTTCAAGGCCTTGAACCAGGATTCAAAGCCTTGAAACTGTCTCACTTGCATGCATGTTCTAAGGGGGAGTTTCTCTAAACGCTTTTGATTTAATTTTATCCCTCTCACCCCTGTACTTTATGTGTTATTATTTGATGATGAAAGACAAACTATTTTCATATATCTAACATGTTTTAATATATTAGTTTGACTCAGTTTTGCAGGGAAATTTTATTTCCTAAATGTGCAGGATTTGTTTCCTTATCTGGCTTTTTTAGGAAGGAAATTACTTAGAGAAGATGATCCTGTGATCAATCAGAGACTCATGACAGCTTCTCAGATTGTTTAAAGACAATATCACAACAATATCTCTGAAGATTGTGATCAACTATCGGTTGGAGAAAGCTATTAAGAGAGTCAAAGTTTATTGCTTATAAAATATGAAGTTGTTCCTGAAAATATGGGAAGATTTGCAGAGATTCAAACAATATCAATGGAGCAAAAGCAACAAGAGACAACACTCAATGGGTAAAAAGAGAGACACAATTCTGGATTGACAAGCATCAAAGAATGTCATCACTCTTACAATCCAACTCACAGAAGTTCACTGCATTCTTCACTGCAGTATTACACTCTAGTGTTCTTATGTATTGTGCTTTATTGGTAGATCATTGTTGTAACACTTCTATATTTCATTATCAAGGATTGTTCAAGGTGAACAATAGAGAGTTCTTAGTTAATCAGTTAGCTAGAGCAGGTACTAGATAGGTTAGGGAGAACCACAAGTTGTAACAGAGTAAGGGAACTCTCTGTGCTTGAGATCTAGGTCTTAGCTTTTGATTAATAAGTATTGAGTTAAAAATCCTGCAGGGAGAAGATCCCTGAGGTAGAGACATAGGTCCAAGCGGACTGAACTCTATAAATTATGTGTCTCTTGCATTTACAGTTTCAGTTACATACTTAGTTCTTATGCATTCAAACTTGTCTGTTTTCAAGGGTTTGAAACTATTTTCAAGGCCTTGAAAAAGACTTTTCTGTTTCAATTTAAACTGTATCTCATTCCAAAGGCTTGAATTTGTGTTCAAGACCTTGAATTCCATTGCTCTTGAACTAAAACTCTTTTTCTCCGTAAGTTTTGCAAAAAGTTGGCATACTCTATTCAACCCCCCCCCCCTCTAGAGTATCTGTGCTGCATATCCATCTGTATACTTCCCTTTCATATCTGATCTCTCCGGTTTGTAGCACTCTCCAATTCACACGTTGATCAGTCTTTTCTCCTTGTGTCTGTCTTGGAAATTCAAAGTACTGATCACTTAAATAACAACCTGCAACAACCTGAGATATTTTAGGAATTGAATGCCTAAAACTCCTCTTCCCTGATATGATTCTTTTAACAGTTGTGCTTGGATAGCTATCTGATTTGTTTATGGACGTTTGAACGCCCAACAACCCTGCATACACTCAACAAACAAGATCAAACAATATCCAGACAAACTAGCATGAAGATCTGATCAGCATTATGCTAACAGTTCATGAATAAACTAGGCTAAGTTTTGTCTAATAGAAAAAACATTTTATACATCCAATTAAATGGATATACCAAATAATCATTATAGAACAAGTAATAACAGATTATTATAAGTCCATAGCACATTGCAAAACCGAATGAATTGACCTGCATACACATATAAGGTTAGATAGACTTAGCAGCAAACAGCATTCAGAAAATCTTAAAGCTTTTAAGCTTTGAATTCTAGTTAGCCATAGAGAGCTTGGATTCCCAATCCAACTCAGACCTATACTATGTGTTGTACCAATCAAAACAGGATTCCATATCATTTGTAGAACATTATAGAGACTGACAGAATCATTCCAAAACCAACTTATAGACCTGCAAAATATAAAACAGTTAAGAGCATATAAGGCAATCCACAGTGTCTCAAAGATGTGAAGCTTTGACACTTGTGTTTCTGGCTTTCATCACCAAGGAACCAAAGCTCCTTATCTTTGTATATATCCACATATTGACACAAAAGAGCTTCTGATCTATCATCTTGTGCAGCGATGTAAAGGATTAATGGTTGACCAGGTATTGGAGCAGCTAAGACAGGAGTGTAAATCGCCTTTAGGGCACGCATTATTAAGGTCCCTGAAATCAACGTAGATTCGAGTTTGCTCATTCTTCTTCTTGACCGGTACAATACTTGATATCCATGTCGGGTACTTGACCTTCCGGATGAATCCAGCTTCGATCAGCTTGTTGGCTTCTACCACAATTTTAGGAATGATCTCTTGGCAAAATCTCCTTTGTGCTTGTTTAACTGGTTAAGATCCATTCTTCACTGCTAATTTATGAACTGAAAATCCGGGATATAATCCATGTATCTCTCTGTAGCTCCATGCAAACACATCTTTGTATTCGCTCAGAAGATCGGTGTACTCTTTCTCTTCTTCTGGTGTGAGATTAGCGCTGACATATGTTGGTCTTGGTTCATCTTTAGTCCCCAAGTTGATCTGTTTCAAGTCATCTAATGTGGAGGTTACGCCTCCCTCTAGCTCAAGTGTAGCATCCTCGGCATCTTCTTCAATTTGGACTCGTTCCTCCTGAATGGTTATGTGGCACGAGGAACCAACACTTTCTACATCAAGGGAGTCATCAAATGCTTGAGTATCAACCACAGTCTTTTGCCTCACCGACATCACGTCTTTTGGTTCCACCACAAATGTAGTATTTCTCCTCATTCATGACGGGAACTTGCTGTTGATTTCTCTACTATCCTTCAATAAAGACCTTTCTCTTTCAGCAAAAGATTTTGTTTCATGCTCCCTAGGTGCACCCAATCTATCATAGACAGATATTCTCGGAGGTACTTATTTCATCCTTGCACCTTGTAGTCCTAGGCTGTCAAGAAAAGACCTCTGGGATTTTGGCTTCCCAAGGCGATCAAAGACTGATGGTTTTGTTGGTGCTTGGGATTCATCATCTTCCACTGTAATGTACTGACTTGATGCTTTGTTGATGATAATTCGCGCAGGGGTGGTGCCAGTGTATCCTAGGCCGGTACGATACAGAATACCCGTTCCTCCTAAGCATCTTCTGAGTAAAATTAAGTCCATGCACATGTTCACCACTCACCTCTTATGGCAATTTCCCTAAGGTGGGTTTTTGTCGAATATTGTACCCTGCCTTTGCTAAGAGCTTGTAAGCGTTTGGATCAAAACCTTCAACAGTTCATCTTGAGGGAAAGTTATCATGCTCCACAGTTGGCCCCTGACCTGGGCGCACAAACCCTTTCAAATTTTCTTTATTCTTCTTGAGGCGAGTGACCGGAGTATTCAAACCCTCCAACTTTAACTCCTCACTCTTTCTTTCCTTTGGCGTGTAACGTAACACGGGGATCATCTTACCATCATTTCCCTTCCTTGAAACAATTTCCTCGATTGACTCAACAAGTACGGATTGTCTTCCTGCTCCTTCCTTGTTAACGAGCTGGTTTTTGGGTGCATCGAATTTTTCTTTCTCTTTCGTTGGAGCAGCATCCTTTGAGTAAAATCTGGATCAGCAAAGTATGCTTCAACTTCATTAAAAGGCTTCCCATCGACCAAACTGGTCTTTACTTCACCATTCTTGCAAAACTTGAGACATTGATGAAGGGTCGATGGCACTACTCCATATTCATAGATCCATGGTTGTCCCAACATCAACTTGTATGATGTATTTGCGTTTATCACATGGAAGAACACGCTTGGATTCATTTCACCTAGAACCAAGTCTAGACAAATTTCCCCCAATTCCCTTTGGCCTTCTTGATTGAACCCTTAAATCAAAATGCGGCTATGTGATATGTCACTCGAGGAAATCCCGAGTTCCCTTGCTGTTGAGAGAGGCATAATATTGACTGCTGATCCTCCGTCAACCATAATCCTATTCACCTTTTGTTCCTTCACATAACCACTTATGAAAAGAGGTCGGTTATGAGGCGTTGATCCTAGCAATAAGTCTTCGTCAGAGAACTTGATGCCGTCATTATAACATATGTTTGTGTTTGTTTCGAGATGTGTGGGCTCGGGCTCGTCGTCATCGGTTTCTACACTGTAAGTGGCATTGCATGATACTTCATGAAGAGATGGACAACATGCATTACGCAAGGCACTTGGGAGAAAATCCCACAAAATGACTGTGTAAGATCGAGTTGTGCAGGGCTTGAAATAGTTTAACTATTTCAAGGCCTTGAATCAGCTTTCAAAGCCTTGAATCAGTTATCATAGGCTTGAAAATAGTATAGCTATTTTCAAGGCCTTGAAGCTGGATTCAAAGCCTTGAAACTGTCTAACCTATATGAACATTCTCAGGGGGAGTTTTCTTAAACTCTTCTAAGTAGATTTCATGTCTCTCTTTCATATGATTGTTTTACTTCTATTTGATTATGAAATAAAAGACATTATAACATGTTTGAACATAGAATATCATATGTTTGACTATGTTCTTGCAGGGAATTTTATTTCCTAGTTGCAGAGATTATTTCCTAATCCGACTCGTGCAGGAAAGGAAATAATTGAGAAGATGATTATGTGTTTGATCTGAATGGTATGACAACTTCTCAATATATTCAAATGCAAGATCACGACATTATATATGGAGATTGTGATCCCCTAACCGTTGGAGAAGATTGTCAAAGAGTCAAAGTCTGTTGCCTACAAAATAGGAGATTTGTTGCTGAAAATCTGGGAAGATTTTGCAGAGCTGTTTGAAGTCTAAATAGAGCTCAATTCTGAAGCAACACACACAACACTCAACGAGCAAAAAGAGAGAGAGAAGTATGGATTGACAAGCATCAAAGAAGTTTATCAATCTCACAATCCATTTTCTACAGAAGTTCACTGCATACTTCACTGCAGTTTCTACACTCTACTGTTCTTCTGCATAGTGCTTCATTGGTAGATCATTTCTGGAATGCTTCTATCTTTATTCCCGAGGATTGTTCAAAGTGAACAATAGAGATCTCTTAGTTAATCAGTTAGCTAGAGCAGGTACTAGATAGGTTAGGAAGAACCCCATGCTGTAACAGAGTAAGGAATCTCTCTGTGCTTGAGATCTAGGGCTTAGCTTTTAATTAATAAGAATTGTGTTGAAAAACATGCAGGGATCAGATCCCTGAGGTAGAGATTAGGTCCAAGTGGAATGAAATCTATAAATCATTTGTCTCTTGCATTTACAATTTCTTTACTCACTCAGTTTGTACAACATTCAAACTTGTATGTTTTCAATGGTTTGAACTCTTTTCAAAGCCTTGAAAAAGACTTGACTAATCTATTCCAAACTGTATTTCCTTCCAATGGACTGAACTTGATTTCAAGGCCGTGAAATTCACTGGCTTTCACAAGATTTCATTATCTTATCAAGTTTTGAATTTAGTTGGCATACTGTATTCAACCCCCCCCCCCTTCTAGAGTATCTTAGCTGCATTACCATCTCACACTCACACTTTCAATTAGTATCAGAGCATGTATCACTGTATAGATTTAACCATTTGGTGATCATGAGTACTGCAGGTGATGGTAGTTTCTCATAGGGAAGAGCTGCCAACAAACCTCCTCTATTGTGGAGAAAATTTTGCTCACTGGAAAGCTTTGATGAAAATGTTCATCATTGATCAAGACATAGAGCTTTGGACCATTATTCACAATGGACCTCACACTTTCTAAACGGAGAAAGATGGGATTAGAACTCCCAAAACAGAAGACTCACTATCCTCTTCTAAATTAGAGAAATTCTCTAAGAATTACAAAGCTATTAACATCTTGTATTGTTCTTTGAGTACAGATGAATTCAACGGGATTTCAGGCTGCACTACTGCCAAAGAAATGTGGGATAAACTTGTGGTAACTTTTGAAGGAACCAGTCAAGTTAAGCAAACCAAGATCAACATCTATCTCAGGCAATATGATATGTTTAAGATGAATGCAGATGAATCTATCAGAGACATGTTCAAGAGGTTCACAGACATTGTTAACAACCTTGATTCACTGGGAAAATATTTTTCCAATGAAGAAAAGGTGAGGAAGATTTTAAGAAGTCTTCCAAAGGCAAAGTGGGAACCAAAGACCACAGCTATTGAAGAAGCTCGGAATCTCTCAACTCTACAACTTGATGAGTTACAAGGGAAGCTTCTGACACATGAAATATCTATGAATGAAGCTGATGGCGAGCTCCCAGAAAGTGTAAAGAACTTAGCTCTCAAAGCCAAAGAGAATGAGAAGACTCAAAGCCTTGAAACTGAGGATGGTGATGATGAAGATCCATTTTCTTTGATTTCCAAAGCCTTGACTAGAATTCTCAAAATGAAGAAAAACTTTGGAAACAAATACTTCAACAGAGAAAGACATAGACCATCCAGTAGCAAGGAGTACAAAGATAGCTCAAGTGAATCAGAATCTGAAGAAGAACATGCCAACCTATGCTTCATGGCCAAGCATGATGAAAGTTCTGAGAAGAACATTGAGGTAATGGTAAACTGTCTGATTTCAAAACCAAAAGATGCTCTTTCAGATTATCTCAGAACAATGCTTTTAAATGAAGAAGATTATCTGAAAGAGATCAGACTTTTGAAATAAAAAGTTCATGAGCAAGAAAAAGAGAACCTACAACTTGTTTGCCCAAATTAGAATCTTGAAAGCTCTCAGAAGAAAATTGACAGTGATTTCAAGGCCTTGAAAACCAGTTTCAAAGCCTTGAAAACACAAGTCAAGGAAGTAGTCACTGAGAACTCTTTGATGAGAAACAGCCTTGTTAATCTAAAACATCAATTTGATGAATAAGATAAACAAAAGACTATTCTTACTGAGAAACTTCAAGAATCTGAATTGGTCAAAGTTAGGCTTGCTGGATCAGAACACAAGTTGAACTTGATTCTTGGAGGAATTTCAAAGTCTGTTCACAAAGCTGGTACTGGATTCAATCCAAAATTTCCAAGAAAGAAAAATACCAGATTTGTGAAAGCTGGAAACAAAACTTCTCCTAAATGTCATTACTGCTGCAAAACTGGTCATGTTAAAATGACTTGTCCTTTCAGAAGAAAGAGACCCTCACATAATGAGGAACACTTTTCATTTCTACTCAAAGGAAAACTTAGACAGATTTGGTTTCCTAAAGGGGTTAGACCACCTAACATGGTTGATCCTGAATATGAATCCAAATTCCACACTTGGTCTAACAGCTGGGTAAGGTAGTGATTGGTGTTTGCAGGTTGTTACCAAAGAACAAAAATGGTTTATGGACAGTGGTTGCTCAAGAAACGAGTGGAAAGAGATCTCTATTCACAGAACTAAATGAGCAATCTGAAGGTTCAATTACTCTTGGTGACAAAGGCAAATGCAACATCTTGGTATTGGTAAAGTTGGTACAAATTCTGAAAACTCTATTTATGATGTGTATCTAGTTGATGGTTTGAAATTTAACTTGCGTAGTGTATCTCAGATTTGTGATAATGGCAATAAGGTTATCTTTGATAAAGAGAAGTGTGTGGTGCAAAATGAGAAATCAGGAGATTGCATTCTAACACCCTCTAGATCAAACAATGTTTATACTTTTCAAACTAACAAAGTTGCAGGTAAAAGTTTGAAGTGCCTCAAGGCCTTGAAAGAGGGATTCAAAGCTTTGGCATAGAAAGCTTGGACATATTAGTTTGCATACTTTGTGTTAAAACAGAACTCCTATTTCAGAGCTCGTTACCAGTTTGTTATGACTTGGGGGTATTCGAGCAAGAACGACGAAAGCAAAACAAGAACGAGACAGATATTTAACGTGGTTCACTAACGAATTCGTAACGAACCCGCTAGCTAATCCACGGCCAAAACCAGATATTTTATTGAGGAGATAACCTAATTACAATGCACGCCGTGGCCACAACGGCCACGGCGGGCACCCGAAACACCCACCCGAGACACACAAAAAAACTCTCAAAAGGAGCAACTAAATTCGTCCCTGTGTATGTACTGTGTGTTGTAATACAAACCAAAAAACAAGACCCTCTTAAATAGTGATACTACATGTGCATGTAGTGGCGGTGGATTCTCACCAAGCTATAAGGAAACAAATTAGACTCTAACTTGCCGTCTTTGACTTTTGCTTTGACCAAGCTTCCAAATTTGATTGCAAGTCACTGACTTTAACAAATCTCCACCTTGACTTGAATCATCTCAGCAACCCGAAACCTGAACCTGATGCTTCCCTTATCAAACCCGACCTAGATGCGTCTCTCAGAAACTCGCAACAAGCACGCTTCCCCAAACAGATGTTCCGCAGCTGTATGCGAAACCCGAATCGCCAAATCGTTGCTCCAACTACCATGCGTTCCTGCAACGAATGCGCCCGATGTGGTTGCACTTTCGGAACCCAGAACCAGACTCGAATACATTCACTGAGAAAGCAGGACTGAATGTATTCCATATGCGCCCAATTGCGCCAGACAGATGCACCATGACAGATTGCCCAGATGTCATCCAGCCCAGATGAACCGATGACGAGTGCCCAAATTTTCATGCCAGATGCGCCCCGTATGCCTCAGATGTGCCGGATGCTCGCCAGAAATAGATCGCGCCAGATGCGAGCTCAGTGCGTGTCATGGTACACGTGCAAAACCTGATGCACGCCAGAACAAACTCGTGCATAATGCGCGCCAGAACCAGAATCAGATGCGCGTGCTAGAAATCTCACGCGCCAGATGCCCCATGTCGTTGCTCCAACTCCAACGAGTTCCTGCAACGCATGAGCCAGAACGATAATCAATTCACAGGCCAGATGCTCCACGCTGGGAGCCGGATTGCGCCTGAACGTCAGTTGCCATAACGCCAGATGCGCGTGAACCGCCAAATTCACGCCAGTACTGAATGCGTGCTGGATTCGCCAGATCCCTTGCAAGCCTAATCAGATGCGCGCCAGTATGCTCCAACAGGAGCCCGGATAGCCCCCTGCTCAGGACTTCAGATGGTGGGTGTACCTGCTTCTCTCTCACAAACAGATCGATCTTGATGGCCAAACCAGACATCGTTCTTGGCGGAATCTTGAAACCCCACTCCCGATAGCCTTCTCCACCTGAATCGCGAAACCCTAGCTTTGAGTTCCACCAAAACGTGAAACCCTAGCTCTAGGCACCACCCTGATCTTGGAACCCCGGCTCTGATACCAGTTTGTTAAAACTGGTGATCCCCTGACCTGGCTCTAATACCAGTTTGTTAAAACAGAACTCTTGTTTCAGAGCTCTGTTACCAGTTTGTTATGACTTGGGGGTATTCGAGCAAGAACGACGAAAGCAAAACAGGAACGAGACAGATATTTAACGTGGTTCACTAACGAATTCGTAACGAACCCGCTAGCTAATCCACGGCCAGAACCAGATATTTTATTGAGGAGATAACCCGATTACAATTCACGTCGTGGCCACAACGTCCACGGCGGGCACCCGAAACACCCACCCGAGACACACACAAAAAACTCTCAAAAGGAGCAACCAAATTCGTCCCTGTGTATGTACTATGTGTTGTACTACAAACCAAAAAAAGACCCTTTTTAATAGTGATACTGCTGTGCACAAGAGAATCCGACGGGGAGCACTCTGTGTACACCAAGAGCAGAGGATCGGAAATGGCACAGGAAGAGTTGGGTTGTGTGTAGGGAGAGAGTAAGGCAGTAGTAATGTCTGAGAGAGAGACAGGGGTTTGGCAGAGCTTCCGTGTATGTCTGGTGTGTCCTCCTTTGTATGGAAAGGTTAACGTCCTATATATAATGGAGAATGTGACCGTTGCAGTGTGCTTAATGCGCCCATCATGGCGGCTTAATTAGCTTAACCACAACGGCACGTTCGTCCGCGTATATAGGGACCGTTACAGCACGTTATGCGCGAATACCAGAACCGTTATGGGGTTGACCGGGTTTGACCTGATTGACCGGGTTTATGGAGCTCGTGCCATAAATCTCTCAAAAGCAGTTACTAAAGGTCGCGCGCGGGCTTGGCTCGCACGCGATAGGACTTACTCTAGCCTCCAAACCACTAAGTCCCTACAAGTCCTGTGCAGTGGTATGCGAGGGCCCTGTCTCAAAGCCCCCACATGGATCAGCGCGGCTGGTGATCAAGTGTGTGTGGAGAAAAATATGGTGTGCTAGATGATTGCCACGTGGCCAAGATCTGTCTGTTTAGAAAGCACTATCTACATTAGCCCCCTTTCTGCGCGTGAAGACTCATAGCCGGATAGACTTCCATGCGCAGGAACCAACGTACGTGTCGCCGCCACGCACCAATTCAAATATGAGTAAGTTCAGCCCCCGTGCGTGCCATTATGACTTAAACCCCTAAAGTCGTGCCGTCTGGTCTTTAGGGTTTTAGGCGTGACGTCAGCTTGTCCTGTGATTGCGCGATTCGACGGTGACGGTTGCGATTCGACTACTGAAAGGACGCAACCCTTCATTGTTTTTGGATAAATACTCTGTACTCTCCATTTTTGCAAAGCATCACTTCTTTTCTCTTAAAGTGAATGATACCCGGAAGTCTTCAAGAGCATATTCAGATAATCAATCACCAGTTCTCTCTTGTCAATCGTCTTCTTCAATTGTACGCATTCAAGCAAGCTTTACCAAAACAAGGTTGGCCTTGTTCAATTGTGTTTAATATACTGATATATGCTTTGAACTGCGTTGGATCTGCAAACCCGTAACATATTATCCACTGAAAACTTATGAAGAAGCTCTCGATCTTTGAATCCAACCTCGATTTAATCCCCAGATGATAAGGATCTTGAATGTAGGGTTTCTGAAATCCCTGATAATGTAAACGATTCCAGTCTCTAATTTTGAAGATTGCCACTGGACTGTTCATCTTTCTTCCAATAAGTCCTTGTATGCTTTGAACTGAATCTTGAAATTCAAACTGAAGTGTGCATATTTCTCCCCCCTTTTTCTTGCTTTTCTGCAGGAATGGTAAAGACAAAAGGAACCAAACCCATTAAGGAGGTCGAAGAAATACCTGATCTTCCGCGGGCTTTATGGCGAAAAGCCCCCTATCTGGGTGGCAAAGACTTCTACCATGCTAGGGTTAAGGCGAAGAAACTGCCAATCCCTGTCCCTGGTGAAGGATTGCAAATGTTAACCCCTCCAGTTAACTCGGCCCTGCTCGAATTGATCGATTCCGAAGATGTGGTTCGATTGGGAGTCGAAAATGGGTATTTCCCGTATACTGCGATTTCCACGCAGGCGTTTATTCAGAAATTGGACTTCATGGATGAGTGGATTGACCATGTATTGACCTATCACGCCATGACTCTAAACGATGCTGGCGTATACTTCGCAGTTCGCGCTATGAAGGGTGCTGTCGTGAAGCTGGACCAGTCCATGCTTCTAAACCTTCTTTCTCGCTACTCGCCTGCGACTCACACATTCCATTTTGCTGAGTTCGAGGCTGCTCCCACGCTCGAAGATGTGCACATGCTGTATGATCTGTCTCCCATGGGCGAGGTGGATCCTTTGAGTCCCTTGAGAACAGATGCGGAGATCGCTTTGTACAAGCAGATGGAAGAGTGTTTGTCAGAAGTGAAGAAAATTTCCACCCGGTGGACTACTACAGAAGTCCTTCCTGACTGGCAGTTGGTTGACACATCTGCGAAGAACACTTGGAACAAGTGGGTGCAATACTTTTTCCGTGATTATGCGAACAGCAGCATCACCAAGAAGCTTCTGAGTCAAAACCCGAAGGCTAAGAACTATGTGAATGGCAAGGGTTATCACTTGACCCTATGCGCCTTCCTCTGTGCCTGGTTGTCGAGGTACTTAATCGATGGCCACCCACATTATGGGGTCTTCTATCATGTTCTTCCTCTTGCTGTGAAGTTGGCCCTTGGTCAGAAAGTCGCACTTGGACCCTTAGTCTTGGGCACGCTGTACTACAGGTTGGATCAGCTGGTCGTGGCAATGAAGGAATCGCGTGGCCGCCTCGACGTACTGACTTACATTAACATTGCTTTCTTGACAATGTGGGTCTTCAAGCGATGGCCCTCTTATGCCCCAGTCGCTTCTAAGCCCAGCAAATGGTGTCCCCCAGGTGCGGAGGAGGAACGCAATAGCGGCAGGGCTGCGAGATGGTTCGGAACTAATTTCCCCAAGTGCGTTTGGAGCCTAATATGCGACAATCGGGAAGAGTTTATATCTAGGCTTTATGCCATGCGCGTTGAGAATGTGCGATGGTTCCCAAAACTGTATCCCTCTAAGGCTGTTTCCTTCTCAGAAGAGCTCCTTTTCGAAGGTGGAGAGCATTTCCACGAGCGCTATCGCGAATTCTTTTGCTGGTGCCTGAGAGGTTCCCTTCCTGCTCTCGCAGAGCATGTTCGTGAGCTCGCGCCTAGGTACGAGAGGATTACCGTGGATGTTAATCCCACTCGCGTTTCTCCCCAGTTTGGCTTTGATGCAGTGGCACCATCAATCTGGCCGCAGTCTATCATCAGAGGCTGCTACAAGCGGTTATTGTCTAGGGAATGTAAAACAATCTTGATGAGCAATTTTCCCTTCGAGCAACCTCCAGGTAACCGCGAAGGTGGCTATTCCAGAAACTGGGTCGCTTACTGGAACGCCCAGCAGACAAGGTTTGAGATGCAGTCGGTCCCTCAGCCAAGCAGAGCTCCTGTGATCAAAAGGAATTCTTTCCCTTTTCGTCCCAATTGTAGCCTGGACGAGTCTGAATATGGTTGCAATTCGTTGCTGGATCGCGAGAATCACCTGTGTCCCTCCATCATTCTTGATGAAAAGATCGCCGCAGTTAGAAGAGGTGATTCGCATGTCATCAGATATAGCGAAACTTTCGCTAAGGTAAGAAATTTCTCTTGCATGCACTAAGTTTCCTTATTCCAATATGTCAAAAGCTTCATGCTTCACTTTTTGCTGCAGTGCCATGTGAGGAGGTTTGCATCTGGTGAGCGTTCCAAATCGCTGGTCACCCCCATTGTTACTGCAAGACGGCAAGGACAACCAGTTTGGCTGGCGTCGAAGATGGATCCCGCGGTTGAGACCAAAATTCGCGAGATCATGAATGCGTTCGCTGATTCGCTGATAGACAATACTCCAGCCTTATCTCCTCCCAGGAATGATCCGTCTCCTCCAGCGACTGCTGCTCCAAGAGCGAAAAGGCCCAGACAAAGAGGAATCACAATCTCTTCTCCTAGGAGCGCTCCAACTTTCCCTCCTGCGAGATCCCTTACTGCCAGGGATAAAGGTAAAGGTCGCATGACCAGTAAAGCGCGGAAGGAGCTCGCAGTGGAGACCTTTGTTCCGTTCGGCCAGGAGGAAGAAGAGGAGAGGAGGGAGACAAGAGAAGGAGATGAAGAAGAGGAAATAATTGAAGATGTCAGAGACAGAGAGAGAGATGCGATACAAGAGGAAGAGTCAGGAGGTATCTCAATCGTACTTCTCTTCTCATTATCTTAATCTTTTGCAATCTGGTTTGAACAAATTGTTTCTTCGCAGATGATGACGATGAGACCATCAGTGGCCTTTTGGCCAAGAAGCAGAAGAGGGGTTCTCATTCTGGTGTTTCCGATGAAACCATAAGCGAGGACATTCTTTCCGAGTCCAGGAGATCAGCTGCGGAAGCTGCTGAAAGGAGAAGAAAGCGAGAAGAAGAGGAGCTCGAACGCGTGAAGCAAAGGAGCCTAGAAGAACAACACGTCGACGACTTGGTGCGTCCAACTGATGAGGAAGATGTGCTTCCAGAAGAGATGGCTCCTCAAGTTGAAGAGGAGGATGCGGCTCTAGAAGAAGATGCCGCAGCTCTAGAGCAAGCCCAAGCAGACTTTGAAGAAATCGCAGGCGGTAATGAAGGTGAGATTTTTAATCTCGCAGTAACTTACCGAGATGTTATTGTCGGTGCGCTAAAGCACGGTGTGTCAAAAGCTGACATTCGCCGTTGGCTAGTAGGCAAGTGCGGTGAACCTTCAGGTAATCATTTGAGCAATACGTGTGAGCTAGGCTTAGCAACCCAAACATAATCATGACTGGTTTCTTCGCGCCCCAGGTCACGCTCACCTTAAAGACATGCTTAATAAAGACACATTAATAGGGCAAGGTTCCACGTCCTTAGCATATGACGAGGATGCTGCAATCCCACCTTCGCGTGGAGGTGCTCGCTCTTAGCTTACCAAAGACAATAAAATAATATACGATACAAGTTACCTCACACCATCGTATTTTGTATCGCAGGTAATGCTGATGAAGCCGTGTTGGAGCAAAGGAGTCAACCTTCTGCATCCTATGTCCCGGTGCCGAGTTCTCATACTGAGAAGCCCGTCGCAGCTGCTGAATATACAGGAGAGCCCCTCGAGGACGTCATCGAACTTTCTGATGATGTCGAGGCTGACACTGTGTTGATGGAGGAAGATGTCCATGCTGGTGCTGAGGAAATAGGAACGAATGCTGCTGATGCTATCGCACCTGAAGGTATCCCTCATCAAGCTGCAACTTCTGCTGCCGCCATGCCTCCGGCGATGACTGAACCTGCGGCACCTCTTCCTGCGTGGAACTTTTGGGGTTCGCAGGTCGGGGCTGCAATCGCACCTGGTGCGGCTTATACTCTTCCATCCAACTACGAGGAGTTAGAGCTCGCAGCTGATAGAAGGGCAATGGAGCGAGGACAGTCTTCAACTACCCCAGCAATGCGCATTCCTTCTCTGCGCGAGATCCTTGAAGGAACTGGTATGTCGTGATTTGTTGTTCGCATCTTGCATTCTTCATTTGCGAGTTCGATAGTCTAACTTGGATTTTGACATTACTTTAGGGTTGAAGCAAGCTGACGTGGACTGGCTAGTTCGGACGCCTCTCCTACCCCAATCATTTGCGAGGTCTCTGGAGATAGGGCCTTTCGACAGGAGGCTGTTTCTGACTGAAGCCATCTGGATTTTGGAGCAGCTATCCGCGGCCACACCTGCGACCATTTCTCCTCAGAGCGCGGAATTGCTTTTTGGCATGTGCCAAAACCTTCTCGCCAAAGTTCAAGGCAAGCTGGGCTTTGGGTTTCTTGTCAAAAGAGTCACCCTGATTCGCGCAGCCGTGACTTTGAAACGCGGCTACCAAAACCTCGCAGCTGAGAAGCAGAAGGTAGAGCAGCAAAGGCAAAAGGTTGAAGAGGCTGTGAAGCTCTTTCATGAGATGAACGCCAAATGCGAGCAATTGAAGCAAGAAGTGGAGCAAGTGGAAAATCTGAGCCGTCAGTTTACTCCTAATGACTCCTTGATCAAGGGCTTGTTTTGAAAAAATTAGCAAATAAGTAGCTAAAACATTACTGTAATGTTGCTAGGGTTTCTCCCCTTTTTTTTCAAAACGAAATTTGAATGCCTGTTTTGCCCTTCTCGGGATTTGCTTGAGCATATCTGTGCATATCAATTATGACGTCAGTAATTGATATTCTGCCTTGATTTTCGCGCTAATTGCTCATTAGATAAGCACGCTTTCCTAGGGAAGTCCATCCGAATCATGACCATCTGTCATTAATTAGGATACGCAACCGAATCGTCGTAGCCTTTAGTAGGGTAACTGATTGTTACCTCTTTTCAAGGCGTAAGTGATTGATCCTTACCCTCTTTTCAAGTTCTGCTGACTCATCTTGGTAACTGAAGAGTCTCCACCAGGTCTATATAAACCCTGCCTTTTGCTATTTGGGTTCTTCATCCTACAATGTGGCTTGTCGTGAGTCCTTACGACTGCTGGCTTCAACGCTTGTTTTTCGTTGATTCATGGCAGCTTCAAGTTGTGAAACCTGAGTTTGTGCTTTGTGCTATAGAAATAGTTTCCAAGATCTGCTTCGTAAGGCTTACTGATCTTTATAACTATCATAAAGAAGATGCAGATAATACCTCATGTTTGTTCGAATAATTTTCTTCGTCTATTATGCTTGCAGGTCATGTTTCCGGCCGCCTCCCAGCGAGGTGCAGCGCCGTACTGACCTTGCTACCGACTCGTAATGAACGGCGGATTTCTCCTCCAGCATTCCCGGAGGTTGATCATTCGCCACCACGTTCGTAAGCTCAGGGTGGCGAGCCATTGCGCTCGTCTCCGTGGAAAAGGAGCCCATTGCCCGAGGAATGACTGCTTCCCTGTCTTGTACAGCTGCATACGCCGGAACAGGTGGTTCCTCAGGCAAGTCTCTTGGGTGTAAGACCAAAGAATGTCCTTGTCAGATCCTGGGATCTCAAACATAGCGTCGCATAGGTCTTGTAGACATGGCGGGCTGCGGGCTGTTCTTCTCGCAGGAACACCCTACTTGCTACAGATCTTTGGTCGCAGATCTTTGTATCGCATAGCTTCTGCTATGACCGTTAGGTCGATCCTTTTTCAGTTAGGATTCCCCGATGTGTAACTTCTGCTTGTAAGTTACCATTTAGATGCATTGTAAGCCATGTTGGCTGCGTAGCTAGCTTGATTTGAGCTTTTTCGCTTGTAAGCTGTTATCTAGACAGATAAATTGTAAGTCGTTTTGACTCATAATGATAAATCGCTTTGTATGATTTGCTGTCTTGTTACAACAAATTACGATTTCGCATGCGTATTGGCAAATTTCGCCTTCTGCAGTGCTGTATACTCACTTTGCATTGTCGCTTATGATTTGCTATCTGCCGGATAAATTCGCAGATATGTTTTTAGATCGTTCGAGATCGTGCTTGTGCAGCTTTGCTACCTTGACGAATAGGCTTGAGATTTACTTAAGGTTAAACCCAAGTAAGAGCGCTATCTCAGCGGATAGGCTTCTATAGATCACTTAAGATCATTTTGCATAATGCTGCTATCATGGAAGATAGACTTAAGAATCATTTTAAGATCGCATTTGTATAGTGCTGCTATCGTGGCAGATAGGCTTGAAAGATCATTTAAGATCATACTCGCATAGGCTGCTATCGTTACAGATAGGCTTAAAAGATCAATTAAGATCATATTCGCATGAGCTGCTATCGTGGCAGATAGGCTTAAAAGATCACTTAATATCGTATTCACATGGGCTGCTATCGTGGCAGATAGGCTTAAAAGATCAGTTAAGATCGTATTCGCATAGGCTGCTATCGTTGCAGATAGGCTTAAAAGATCAATTAAGATCATATTTGCATGAGCTGCTATCGTGGCAGATAGGCTTAAAAGATCACTTAAGATCGTACTTGCATGGGCTGCTATCGTGGCAGATAGGCTTAAAAGATCAGTTAAGATCGTATTCGCATGAGCTGCTATCGTGACAGATAGGCTTAAAAGATCACTTAAGATCGTATTTTGCGTAGGCTGCTATCACGGCGGATAGTCTTTTAGAAGATCACTTAAGATCGCATTCGCATGGGTTGCTATCACGGCGGATAGGCTTTCGCTAACAGTAATAATGAAATAAACAGAGCAATAAAGACAGCTAGAAGCATAAAGTTCTTCTCATTTGGGAGAAGTCTTTTTATTATAAAACTCTCGTATGGGAGAGATGAGATTACAATTCTCTCATATGGGAGAGAAGATGTGCGAATCATAGCAATACAGAGCATGAAGCAAACGTTGTAATATAACACATATAACGAGAGAAGTTAAGGATAATACTTCTTAATCCAGCGCATGGTGACTGAGCTTGGGGTTGAGGTCGTTCCATGTAACCTCTGTATGCTGCAGTAGCCACTGTCAAAGACTTCCGTGACTTCAAAGGGTCCTTCCCAATTGGCTGCGAATTTCGGGTGAGCTGCCTCTCGTATGCAATGGTCAGACGCGCGCAAGACCAAATCTCCAACTGCGAAATCTCGACGTTGGACTGTTTTGTTGTACGCACGAGCGATCCTTTCTTGGTATCGTTTGTTAGTCCTTTTAGCTTGCTCCCGCTTTTCTTCTAGAAGGACTAAGTCATGATCGCGTTGATTGTCATATAATGCATGAAAAGCCAATCTTGCAGAGTTAACCTTCACTTCCGCAGGTACCACAGCCTCAGCTCCATAGCATAAAAGGAATGGTGAGACCCCTATGGGTGTCCTTGGATAAGTCTGATAAGCCCACAGGGCTATGCTCAACGAATCAGCCCACTTCTTGTGGTCATCTGCGACCATCTTGCTCAAAATTATCAATAGCGTCTTGTTGGTTGCTTCTGCTTGCCCATTCCCCTTCGGGTAGTATGGAGTGGAGCATATCCGCCTGATGTTGTATTCTGCTAGCTTTGCAGCCACCTGGCGATTGACAAAAGGAGTGCCATTATCCGAAAGGATGGTGTTGGGAATTCCGAACCTGCATATGATGCTTTCTTGGATGAAATGGACCACAGCTAGCGCATTTGCTGTCTTCAGTGGTATCGCTTCTACCCACTTGGTGAACAACTCGGTCGCGGTGAGAATGAAGTGATTCCCGTGCGAGGTCGTTCGAATGGGACCGATGAAATCCAGAGCCCATGTGTGAAACGGCCATGGTGTTGCCAATGCATGTAGATCTACGACAGGGGCGTGCACCAGATTACCCTTGAATTGACACTCCTGGCAGCGTCTTACTTTGGTGCGGCAATCAACCTCCATAGTGGTCCAGAAATATCCAATTGAGAGGAGTTGTCTCCATAATTTCGCACCTCCCTGATGTTCCACCTGATGAGAAAGGTCCATCACTTCTTGTGCTTCCCTGCTGTCTAGACATCGTAGCAAGTTACCTTCGTGGCCCCTTCGCCAAAGCAGATTTTCTTGCACCACATATCGGGCTGCTTTCCTCTTTAGTTTCTCGGCTTCTTTTCTCGACTCGGGTACAGTACCCTGGGTGAGAAAATCAAAGAGAGGTTTCCTCCAATCCGCATCATCGTCGGTCAGAGCAATGAGTAAAGAGTCCTTGATCAGTGCGCAACTCTCGCACTTTCCTTGAATCAATGCTGCGGCCGTTGACATGTCCGGCCAATGAATGCCATACCTCTGGGCTTTCCGATAGATTGACACCTCACTTTCCCCGCAAGCATGTTGGTGAATCTTTTCTAATAGCAGTTTTCCCTCTTGCTCGGAGACGCATCGCATAAGTATACCGCCAGGGCCCTTGTAGTAAAGGGTGTTCTCATGTATGCAATACCCCTTTGTGGATGCCCAGTTCTCGCTGCTCGTGCCTTCTGCGATGGCCCATAAGATTGACTTTCTCCAGTCCGCATCGTCCATGCATTCATCGTCGCACGCGTCTTCTGTCAACGCCGAGGATGTTCGCACTTCAATCAAGATCCTTGCAGGACATTTGTCCGCACTGACCTTGGATCCCAAGGTAGCTAAAGCGTCAGCATGCCTATTGTCTGCTCGAGGTTTGTGCTCGTATCTAACGTCGCAGAATTGTTGCACCAGTTTCTGTACCAAGGTCCGGTAGGACAATAGGTTTATCTCCTTCAAACCATACTCGCCCGAGGCTTTTTTGACGATTAGCTTGGAGTCCCCCATAACCGTCAGATTGCTTACTTCCAAGGCCTTTGCCGCGCGAATTCCTGCGATGAGAGCTTCATACTCTGCTTCGTTGTTGGTGACTGCGAAGTCAAGCTTTGCGGACATCTGTATGACTTCCCCATCTGGTTTGGTCAAGAATATCCTGATACCTCCACCTTTCCTTGTTGACGAGCCGTCGAAATGGAGCGTCCAATAGGGCAACTCAACTGCGTAGTTTCAGGTCCCTCCAATTCTTCTTCAATCACAGGCTCATGACTATTATCGGGGAACTGCGCCAGCAAATCCGCCACCGCCTGCGACTTGATCGCCCGCGGCCGAACGCATGTGATGTCATATTGGGAGATGGTCATATACCACTTTGCCAATCTTCCCCCAGGAGTGGTGTGAGTCAGAAGATATCGTATGGGATCGCTCGTTGTGATCACCACTACTTTGTGTGAAGCAAAATAGTGTCTCAACTTCTCTATTACGAAGATAAAGCATGGCAATGACGTTCGATGTCCGTGTACCTAGATTCTGCGGGCTGCACGATGCGAGAGATATAGTAGATGGGCCTTTCTTGACCCTCATACTCCTGAGCTAGGAGAGCTCCTATAGACCTCCTTGTTGACGTCAGATACAACAAGAGTGGTGATCCTAGCTGAGGTGCGATCATTAATTTTGAAGATGTCAGCAGCTCCTTTAGTTTCCCGAACGCAGCTTCGTGCTCCGCAGTCCAGTTGTATACGGCATCTTTCTTGAGAAGATCACTGAAACAGAAGGTGATTTCGGCGATCGCTGGGATGAATCTTCGCAGATAGGATAGCTTTCCCAAGAAGGTTTTCAAGGCACTCTGGTTATGTAGCGGAGTCATGGCAGTGATGGTTGATACTCTCGCAGGGTCAGGCTCGATTCCTTGGCGATGTACCACGCATCCCAAGAACTTCCCTGATGTTACCCCGAATGCGCACTACATGGGTTCATATTCAATTGAAAGTGTCTGCATCTGTTGAACACATTTCGCAAATCCGCCAGATGGTCTGCCTCTTCCTTGGATTTGACAACTAGGTCATCCACATAGAATTCCACTTCCTTGTGCATCATATCGTGGAACAGGGCCATCATGGCCCGCTGGTAAGTTGCACCTGCGTTTTTGAGACCAAAAGGCATCACCGTAAAGTTGAATACTCCCACTGGGGTGATAAATGCGGTTTTCCGTGCATCTTCGGGGTCCATCTTGATCTGATTGTACCCACTGAAGCCGTCCATGAAGCTGAACATGCGATGACCCGCGGTTGAATCGATAAGTATGTCAATGTTGGGGAGCGGAAAATCGTCCTCAGGGCAGAAACGATTGAGATCCCGGAAATCCACGCAAATGCGAAGCTGCCCATTCTTCTTCACCACGGGCACAATGTTAGCCAACCATGTGGGATGGTGATTTGGCTCTATGAATTTGGCATTCATAAGTTTGACAACTTCTTGCTTGATCTTCACGTTGAGCTCCGGCCTAAAGCTTCTTGTGCTCTGCTTTACCGGCTTGGATCCTGGAATCACATCCAACCGATGCATAGTGATGCTCGTATCCAGGCCAGGAATTTCATCGTATTCCCATGCGAATACGTCCTTGTACTCAGTCAAGAGCTGTAGCAATCTTTCCTCCTCTTCGCTTGTGAGGTCCGCACTTAGAAAGACTGGCCTCTTCTTTTCTTCGCCCGGGCTTAGGAATACCTCCTTCAGCTCCTGCTTTTGTGGTCTGGGTTTGTCTTCGATGCATTCGGGTGCTTCTTTGAGTTTCTCTTCTAGAGTGCTCGGCATTGGTTTTTCTGTCTCCGAAACCTGCTCAATTTGGTTGATTTGCCCAGGGATATCCCCATGCCCGCTTGGGGACACCCCCGCGCACCTTCATATGCGATAGCATTTCTTTCCGTTGGCGTAGAAACTCTCTATCTCCTTGCCTTCAGGATCATGCTTTGCTATTCTTTTCAGAGTGTACACATTCTTTCGCTGGTAGGCAGTTCGCGGCGCCTCTTCTCGCGTAGGCGGCTTTTCCTTGGCATCCTCTCTTGTCACCATCACTCCCGCAGGTGACTGATCTTTTATATCCTCCCATCGAGGCAAAGGAGTGGGGTTGAATGGTCCCGGCTCGTCCTATGATCATGTGATACGTAGTGTTCGCATCTATGACATAGAATTTCGCTGAGCACTTAATTTTACTGATCTGGATACCCAGGCGGATCCATCCTATCGTCATTTAGGAGTCACTTCTGAATCCCATCAGCGGGGATGGACGCTTGACAATCTTGTATTCTGGAATTCCCGCTAGCTTCAATGTATGGAGCGAAACAACGTTAACTGCTGCTCCTCCGTCGACGAACGCTCTTTTGAACTCAACGCCATTGATGATAGCCGTCACGTACAGAGGCCTCTGGTGGCTCGCATCCGTCTTATTGCCGCTTGCGGAAAAGGTTATGACCTTTTCTGTAGAGCGATACGCCCTAACGACCTTCCCATTGGAGATGAAGAGATCCTCCTCGTAGTCTTCTGCTATCCTTAAGATCGCCTTTGTCATCTCAGTCCGGCACTTTTCTGAGAAATTCATCTCGTCGAAGAACCTGCTGAACCCGTGCGACCCCTTCATCCGGTCGGCACGTTCGTCCTCCGTGTCTATGTTGTAGTCTTCATCATCATGGATTTCGGCAATGATGGGTAGACCATCCTCTGCGACCTCTTCAAGATCCACAATCGAGATCATAGCGACTTCTTTGCCTTTCGATTCTTGCTCCGCATGAGCAGGGAGTGGATTGTTTCGCACATCCTGCCTTTGATCGCTGACAATCAGTTCGCCATTCTTCATCTTTTGGCTAAACACGATTCTGAGCTTCTTGCAGTCCGACGTGGGATGCATAACCTTTCCGTGATATTCGCACCACTTCGGGTCCCTTACCATCTCCCTGGAGGGTGGTTTCTCGAGCGGCTGTAGGACACCGTCCTTACGCCATTGTCTACAAAGGTCGCTTGCTTCTTCCACCGAACATGGCATAGGTGGTGCATCAAAGTTCACAATCTTCGCCTACTTTTGGGGTGAGACCGTATTCACTTCGGCCTCGCGTCCCCTCTTGTAGCTGAATCTCCTGATTTTGAAAGTAGTACCGCCCGAGGATCGCTCAGGGGCGTTTCTCTTTTTCTGTCTCTCCACTATAGGCTCGATGTTCTTCGTGCATTCGATTAGCTTTGAAAACGTATGCGTTTGCAAGTTAATAAGCATACCTTTGTACTCGTCTCGCATGCACTGCAGGCATATCTCTACGAGTCTGCTTTCGAGTATCACATCTTTGCATTCCAAGGATTTGGCCCTGAACTTCTTGATAAAGGTTATTCCGTCCTCATCGCGCTTCTGATACATCCGCGAGAGATGAATCATCGTCACCTTTTCCTCCATCTGGAAGAACTTGGTGTAGAACTTCTGGACCATGTCGTCCCAAGTCTTCACGGATCTGGCTTCCAACGTCCTGTACCACTTGTAAGCCACGTTCCCTAAGGATTTCGGGAACTCGCGCATCAGCAGTTTGGGATCAGCTCCGTACGGCCCCATCACATCGATGAAACGCATCACATGCTCATGGGCGTTCCCATTGACGTCTTAGAACTTTTCCCATTTAGGAGCCTTGTACCCAATAGGGTTAGGCATGAGATAGATCTCTCGTGGGATTGGCGGATCGTTGTCAAGCTTCGGGATGATGGTATCCGCGAACGATTGGTGAGCCAGAATAGTGTCTATGCGCCGTTGCAGCGACATCATACACTCCGGAGTGCTTCCCTCGGCAGCATGAGGGGGGTTGCCGCAGGCGGAGGCGACACATATTCCATAGGAGGACTAGGGACATATTGCGAATTCACGTTACCCCAGATTGGTGTTGGATGAGGCAAGGGATACTGTGAGGCCGGATTAGGTACCAAAGCCGGAGGGTGAGGGGTATGAGCAGCGAGAGGCAACATTTGAGCTGTTGACCCCTGAATTGAGGGTAGCTGCGTAGTCGCCGGTGGAGTTTGCAGATTAGGGTTGGGTGGTGTGGTTGACACTCCCAATCCTTGAGTGGTGGAGACTCCTCCTCCCTGAGAGACGGCGGTGGCTGGTGCGGGGTTTGGAGCAAGAGTTCCCAAGACAGCCATGATCCGTTCTAGCTGCGCAGATTGAGCTTTGAGAGCCTTCACCTGACTCTGGATAGTGGCGTCCAAGGCTTCTAGCGTCGGAGCTTCCTCGGTAGTTGTAGGAGTACGGCGAATCTCCTCTCCTGAGGCGGCCTCCGTGGAAGGCGATCTGTTACTGACATCATCCTCCTGAGACATGGTTGCTTGCAATGGTAAGTTCACGTCGGGTTCACCAAATTGTGCACAAGAGAATCCGGCGGGGAGCACTCTGTGTACACCAAGAGCAGAGGATCGTAAATGGCACAGGAAGAGTTGGGTTGTGTGTAGGGAGAGAGTAAGGCAGTAGTAATGTCTGAGAGAGAGACAGGGGTTTGGCCGAGCTTCCGCGTATGTCTGGTGTGTCCTCCTTTGTATGGAAAGGTTAACGTCCTATATATAACGGAGAATGTGACCGTTGCAGTGTGGTTAATGCACTCATCAATGGCGGCTTAATTAGCTTACCACAACGGCACGTTCGTCCGCGTATATAGGGACCGTTACAGCACGTGATGCGCGAATACCGGAACCGTTATGGGGTAGACCGGGTTTGACCGTATTGACCGGGTTTATGGAGCTCGTGCCATAAATCTCTCAAAAGCAGTTACTAAAGGTCGCGCGCGGGCTTGGCTCGCACGCGATAGGACTTACTCTAGCCTCCAAACCACTAAGTCCCTACAAGTCCCGTGCAGTGGTATGCGAGGGCCCTGTCTCGTAGCCCCCACATGGATCAGCGCGGCTGGTGATCCAGTGTGTGTGGAGCACAATATGGTGTGCTAGATGATTGCCACGTGGCCAAGATCTGTCTGTTCAGAAAGCACTATCTACAACTGCATGTGCATGTAGTGGCGGTGGATTCTCACCAAGCTATTAGGAAACAAATTAGACTCTAACTTGCCGACTTTGACTTTTCCTTTGACCAAGCTTCCAAATTTGATTACAAGTCACTGACTTTAACAAATCTCCACCTTGACTTGAATCATCTCAGCAACCCGAAACCTGAACCTGATGCTTCTCTTCTCAAACCCGACCAGGATGCGTCTCTCAGAAACCCGAAACGATCACGCTTCCCCAAACAGATGTTCCGCAGCTGTATGCGAAACCCGAATCGCCAAATTGTTGCTCCAACTACCATGCGTTCCTGCAACGAATGCGCCCAATCTGGTTGCACTTCCGGAAACAGAAATTAGTGCTCAACCCAGAACCAGACTCGAATACATTCACTGAGAAAGCAGGACCGAATGTATTTCACATGCGCCCAATTGCGCCAGACAGATGCACCATGACAGAATGCCCAGATGTCATCCAGACAAGATGAACCGATGACGAGTGCCCAAATTGTCATGCCCGATGCTCCCCGTATGCCTCAGATGCGCCAGATGCTGCCAGAAATAGATCGCACCAGATGCGAGCTCAGTGCGTGTCATGGTACACGCTGCAAAACTTTATGCACGCCAGAACAAACTCGTGCATAATGCGCGCCATGACCAGAATCAGATGCGCGTGCCAAAAATCTCACGCGCCAGATGCCCATGTCATTGCTCCAACTCCAACGAGTTCCTGCAACGCATGAGCGAGAACCAGAATCAATTCACACGTCAGATGCTCCACGCCTGAAGTCGGATTGCGCCTGAACGTCAGTTGCCATAACGCCAGATGCGCGTGAACCGCCAGATTCGCGCCAGTACTGAATGCGTACTGGATTTCCCAGATCCCTTGCATGCCTAATCAGATGCGCGCCAGATTGCTCCAACAGGAACCCGGATAGCCCCCTGCACAGGACTTCATATGGTGGGTGTACTTGCTTCTCTCTCACAAACAGATCGATCTTGATCGCCAAACCAGACATCGTTCTTGGCGAAATCTCGAAACCTCACACCCGATAGCCTGCTTTACCTAAATCGCGAAACCCTAGCTTTGAGTTCCACCAAAACGTAACACCCTAGCCCTAGGCTCCACCCTGATCTTGGAACCCCGGATCTGATACCATTTTGTTCAAACTGGTGACCCCCTGACCTGGCTATGATACCAGTTTGTTAAAACAGAACTCCTGTTTCAGAGCTATGTTACCAGTTTGTTATGACTTGGGGGTATTCGAGCAAGAACGATGAAAGCAAAACAAGAACGAGATCAGATATTTAACGTGGTTCACTAACGAATTCGTAACGAACCCACTAGCTAATCCACGGCCAGAACCAGATATTTTATTGAGGAGATAACCCGATTACAATGCACGTCGTGGCCACAACGGCCACGGCGGGCACCCGAAACACCCACTCGAGACACACACAAAAAACTCTCAAAAGGAGCAACCAAATTCGTCCCTGTGTATGTACTGTGTGTTGTACTACAAACCAAAAAACAAGACCCTCTTAAATAGTGATACTACATGTGCATGTAGTGGCGGTGGATTCTCACCAAGCTATTAGGAAACAAATTAGACTCTAACTTGCCGACTTTGACTTTTCCTTTGACCAAGCTTCCAAATTTGATTGCAAGTCACTGACTTTAACAAATCTCCACCTTGACTTGAATCATCTCAGCAACCCGAAACCTGAACCTGATGCTTCTCTTCTCAAACCCGACCCGGATGCGCCTCTCACAAACCCGAAACGAGCACGCTTCCCCAAACAGATGTTCTGCAGCTGTATGCGAAACCCGAATCGCCAAATCGTTGATCCAACTACCATGTGTTCCTGCAACGAATGCGCCCGATGTGGTTGCACTTCTGGAAACAGAAATAAGTGCTAAACCCATAACCAGACTCGAATACATTCACTGAGAAAGCAGGACCGAATGTATTCCAGATGTGCCCAATTGCGCCAGACAGATGCACCATGACAGAATGCCTAGATGTCATCCAGACAAGATGAACCGATGACGAGTGCCCAAATTTTCATGCCCGATGCGCTCTGTATGCCTCAGATGCGCCAGATGCCCGCCAGAAACAGATCGCGCCAGATGCGACCTCAGTGCGTGTCATGGTACACGCTGCAAAACCTGATGCACGCCAGAACAAACTCGTGCATAATGCGCGCCATAACCAGAATCAGATGCGCGTGCCAAAAATCTCACGCACCAGATGCCTATGCCGTTGCTCCAACTCCAACGAGTTCCTGCAACGCATGAGCCAGAACCAGAATCAATTCACACGCCAGATGCTCCACGCCGGGAGCCGGATTGCGCCTGAACGTCAGTTTCCATAAAGCCAGATGCGCGTGAACCGCCAGATTCGCGCCAGTACTGAATGCATGCTGGATTTGCCAGATCCCTTGCACGCCTAATCAGATGCGCGCCAGATTGCTCCAACAGGAACCCGAATTGCCCCCTGCACAGGACTTCAGATGGTGGGTGTACCTGCTTCTCTCTCACAAACAGATCGATCTTGATCGCCATACCAGACATCGTTCTTGGCGGAATCTCGAAACCCCGCTCCCGATAGCCTGATCCACCTGAATCGCGAAACCCTAGATTTGAGTTCCACCAAAACATGACACCCTAGCTCTAGGCTCCACCCTGATCTTGAAACCCCGACTCTGATACCAGTTTGTTAAAACTGGTGATCCCCTGACCTGGCTCTGATACCAGTTTGTTATGACTTGGGGGTATTCGAGCAAGAACGACGAAAGCAAAACAAGAACGAGACAGATATTTAACGTGGTTCACTAACGAATTCGTAACGAACCCGCTAGCTAATCCACGGCCAGAACCAGATATTTCATTGAGGAGATAACCCGATTACAATGCACGTCGTGGCCACAACGTCCACGGCGAGCACCCGAAGCACCCACCCGAGACACACACAAAAAACTCTCAAAAGGAGCAACCAAATTCGTCCCTTTGTATGTACTGTGTGTTGTACTACAAACCAAAAAACAAGACCCTCTTAAATAGTGATACTACATGTGAATGCAGTGGCGGTGGATTCTCACCAAGCTATTAGGAAACAAATTAGACTCTAACTTGCCAAATTTGACTTTTCCTTTGACCAAGCTTCCAAATTTGATTGCAAGTCACTGACTTTGACAAATCTCCACCTTAACTTGAATCATCTTAGCAACCCGAAACCTGAACCTGATGCTTCTCTTCTCAAACCCGACCCGGATGCGTCTCTCAGAAACCCGAAACGAGCACGCTTCCCCAAACAGATGTTCCGCAACTGTATGCGAAACTCGAATCGCCAAATCGTTGCTCCAACTACCATGCGTTCCTGCAACGAATGCGCCCGATGTGGTTGCAATTCCGGAAACAGAAATAAGTGCTCCATCCATAACCAGACTCGAATATATTCACTGAGAAAGCAGGACCGAATGTATTCCAGATGCGCCCAATTGCGCCAGACAGGTGCACCATGACAGAATGCCTAGATGACATCCAGACAAGATGAACTGATGACGAGTGCCCAAATTGTCATGCCCGATGCGCCCCGTATGCCTCGGATGCGCCAGATGCTCGCCATAAACAGATCGCGCCAGATGCGAGCTTAGTGCGTGTCATGGTACACGCTGCAAAACCTGATGCACGCCAGAACAAACTCGTGCATAATGCGGGCCATAACCAGAATCAGATGCGCGTGCAAAAAATCAAATGTGCCAAATGCCCATGCCGTTGCTCCAACTCCAACAAGTTCCTGCAACGCATGAGCAAGAACCAGAATCAATTCACACGCCAGATGCTCCACGCCGGGAGCCGGATTGCGCCTGAACGTCAGTTGCCATAAAGCCAGATGCGCGTGAACCGCCAAATTCGGGCTAGTACTGAATGCGTGCTGGATTTTCCAGATCCCTTGCATGCCTAATCAGATGCGCGCCAGATTTCTCCAACAGGAGCCCGGATAGCCCCCTGCACAGGACTTCAGATGGTGGGTGTACCTGCTTCTCTCTCACAAACAGATCGATCTTGATCGCCAAACCAGACATCTTTCTTGGCAGAATCTCGAAACCCCACTCCCGATAGCCTTATCCACTTGAATCGCGAAACCCTAGCTTTGAGTTCCACCAAAACGTGAAACCCTAGCTCTAGGATCAACCCTGATCTTGGAACCCCGGCTCTGATACCAGTTTGTTAAAACTGGTGATCCCCAGACCTGGCTCTGATACCAGTTTGTTAAAACAGAACTCCTGTTTCAGAGCTCTGTTACCAGTTTGTTATGACTTGGGGGTATTCGAGCAAGAACGACGAAAGCAAAACAATAACGAGACAGATATTTAACGTGGTTCACTAACGAATTCGTAACGAACCCGCTAGCTAATCCACGGCTAGAAATAGAAATTTTATTGAGGAGAGAACCCGATTACAATGCACGTCGTGGCCACAACGGCCACGGCGGCCACCCGAGACACACACAAAAAACTCACAAAAGGAGCAACCAAATTCGTCCCTTTGTATGTACTGTGTGTTGTACTACAAACCAAAAAACAAGACCCTCTTAAATAGTGATACTACATGTGCATGTAGTGGCGGTGGATTCTCACCAAGCTATTAGGAAACAAATTAGACTCTAACTTGCCGACTTCGACTTTTCCTTTGACCAAGCTTCCAAATTTGATTGCAAGTCACTGACTTTAACACTTTGAACAAGTTGATTTCCAAAGATTTGGTAAGAGGATTGCCATCCATTAAGTTCAAAGAAGATGAAAATTGTGCAAGGCTTGTGCTCAAGGCAAGCAGACTAGAAGTTCTTTCAATCCAAAGAAGTTTGTAAGTACAACTAGATCCATTGAACTGCTTCATATGGATCTGTGGTCCTATGAGAACTCCCACTCCGAAAGGTAAAAGGTATATGCTAGTTGTAGTAAATGATTTTTATAGATTTACTTGGGTTATGTTTCTCAAAGAAAAATCTGAGGCCCTCTCTGAATTTTCAAAGCTTTGCAGAAAACTTCAAACTATGAAAAACCTACTTGTACCTTCAATTAGAAGTGATCATGGTAGAGAGTTTGATCAATTATAATTTGATTTGTTCTGTGATAAGCATGGTATTACTCACAACTTTTCTACTCCAAGAACTCCTCAACAGAATGGCGTTGTTGAAAGAAAGAACAGGACTCTTGAAGATATGTCAAGGACAATGCTTCTTGAAAACAAGATGCCAAAACATTATTGGGCAGAAGCTGTGAATACAGCAAACTATATGATCAGACCTATTCTGAAGAGTACCCCCCATGAACTATTCAAAGGGAGGAAGCAAAACATTTCATACTTCAAGCCCTTTGGATGCACATGTTTTATCCATAACAATAGAAAAGACAATCTTGGTAAGTTTGATGCAAGAAGTGATGAAGGCATTTTCCTCGGTTACTATCTGAATAGCAAAGCTTATAGAGTTTACAATAAAAGAACCAAAATGGTTGAAGAGATCATTCATGTTATTTTTGATGAAAGATATGATGGTTCTTTGAGTGAAATTTTTGCAGACTTGAATTTGAACAAGCATGAATCAGAGTAAGAGACTGAGAATCCACTGGGATTCAAGAAAGGCTCAGAAGAAACCATAAAATGGTGTTCAAGGCCTTGAAAATAAACCTCAAAGCCTTGAAAAAGATGATCAGAAGGGTACAAGTGACAAGGCCACTACTTCAAGACCAGAAAAAAGATTTATGGAGAACCTGAACCCTGGTCTCCAAGAAAGAGATTCAAATTTCTCTCATCTCATCCAGTTGATAATATCATTTCAGATCCAACCACTGGTACACAAACTAGATCACAGTTGAAGAATTTAAGTGATTTTAATGCTTTTATCTCTCTTGTAGAACCTAAAATTGTGAAGGAAGCATTACAAGAAGCAGACTGGATCATTGCTACGCAAAGTGAACTCAATGATTTTGAAAGGAATAAGGTTTGGAACCTGGTTCCTCCACCTACAAACCAGTCTGTCATTGGTACCATATGGGTGTTCAGAAATAAGTTGGATGAAAGTGGCAAAGTGATCAGAAACAAAGCAAGGTTAGTTTCTCAAGGTTACAACCAAGAAGAAGGTATTGATTATGAGGAAACTTTTGCTCCATTTTCCAGGTTAGAAGCAATTAGAATTTGCTTGCCTTTGCATCTCACAAGAACATGAAATTATTTCAAATGGTTGTGAAGTGTGCTTTCTTGAATGGCTACTTACAAGAAGAAGTTTATGTTGCACAACCTCCTGGTTTTGAAAATGACAAGTTTCCAGATCATGTTTACAAACTTGACAAAGCTCTTTATGGTTTGAAACAAGCTCCAATAGCTTGGTATGAAAGATTGCCAAAGTTTTTTCTTGAAAATGATTTCAAAAGAGGACTAGTAGACAAGACCCTTTTCGTAAAGACTCATAAGAAAGATTTGCTAATAGTCCAGATCTATGTTGATGATATCTTGTTTGGATCTACTAATGACCAATTGTGCAGAGAACTCTCAAGTCTTATGAGCAGGGAATTTGAAATGAGTGTGATGGGAGAGCTGAACTTCTTCCTAGGACTTCAAATACATCAATTGAAGAAGGGCATCTTTCTGCATCAAAGGAAATACACAAGAGACTTGTTAAGCAAATATAGCGTGGCTCAATGTAAGGAAGTCAAGACTCCTATGAGTTTTACATTATCCTTAGACAAGGATGAATCTGGTAAGAGTGTCAATGTGAAAGAGTATAGAGGTATGATTGGATCATTACTCTATCTCACAGCAAGCATACCAGATATCATGTTTAGTGTATGCATGTGTGCTAGATTTTAAGTTGATCCAAAGGAATCACACTTAAGTGTTGTGAAGAGAATCTTCAGATATCTCAATGGAACCAAAAGACTTAGGGCTTTGGTATCCAAGACATTATAATTTTTTTTTTGTATGGTTTTTCAGATGCTGACTTTGCAGGTTACAAATTTGATAGGAAAAGCACTTCAGGAACATGCCAATTTATTGGATCATCCTTGATCAGTTGGCATTCAAAGAAACGGAATTCAGTTGCTCAATCAGCAGCTGAAGCTGAATATATAGCTGCAGGAGCATGTTGCTCACAAGTACTATGGATTGCTCAATAGCTAAGAGACCTTGGATTTGATTTCAGAAGCATACCTATCAATGTGATAACACCAGTGCAATTTCAATTACAAAGAATATAGTTCAACATTCAAGACCCAATCACATCGATGTTAGACACCATTTCTTCAGAGATCATGCTGAGAAAGGTGATATTGTTCTTGAATTTGTTGCTACTAACATTCAAATTGAATATATCTTCACTAAGCCATTAGCAGATGAAAGATTCTCAGCTCTAAGATTGGAATTGGGAATGCTAAATAAAGATGCATTGGTTTAGGGGGAGCATCAGGTAAGAAAGGTAAGTTGTACGTGTTTTCAAAGATTTGAACTGATTTTCAAGGCCTTGAAAATCACTTCTAAGCTTTGATTTTTATCTGTTGCAGTGTTACAGGGTTTCAAGACCTTGAAACCCTTTTTAAAGCCTTGAAAATAAGTCTGATATACTAGTAGTCAATAAACTTGGATCATTCAGTATTGGGTGATATCTCTGTAGATATTTGCTCAATATAGCCCCTACCTATTTCAAAAATTCTTTTTAGCCAAATATAGTATTAAATTATTTCTTTCCAACGGACTAAAAGATTTAAATCCTCTCTGATTATTACAGATCTTTTCATATCAGAGAGATGATTTAGTTTCCTTTTGAAACTCAAACACTTTTAGTATTTATCTTCTTCTCTTCTCTTCTCTCCGTATCATTCCTGCCTCTCTCTATTCTTCTCCCAAACCCTAATGAGAACAAGGAGAGCTTCAGACAGAATCAAGATGGCTGGAGGATCAAAACCTAGTTCAGAGAAGAAGAGAAAGACAGCAGTGGAAGAGGTTCAATAAATAAGTGGAAACTCTAGCTCCAGAACTCCTAGTGCAGAGGCAGTTGCAGAGCTTCCTCCACCCAAGAAGAAATTCAGGAAGGATGCAACTCACTCCTCAGAAGAAGAAGAAGAAGAAGAAGAAGAAGAAGAAGAAGAAGAAGAAGAAGAAGAAGAAGAAGAAGGAGAAGAAGGAGAAGAAGAAGAAGAAGAAGAAGAAGAAGAAGAAGAAGGAGAAGAAGAAGGAGAAGAAGGAGAAGGAGGAGGAGGAGGAGGAGGAGGAGGAGGATGAGGAGGAGAAGGAGAAGGAGAAGGAGAAGGAGGAGGAGAAGGAGGAGGAGGAGGAGGAGGAGGAGGAGGAGGAGGAGAGAAGGAGAAGAAGGAGAAGGAGAAGGAGAAGGAGAAGGAGAAGGAGAAGGAGAAGAAGAAGAAGAAGAAGAAGAAGAAGAAGAAGAAGAAGAAGAAGAAGAAGAAGAAGAAGAAGAAGAAGAAGAAGAAGAAGAAGAAGAAGAAGAAGAAGAAGAAGAAGAAGAAGAAGAAGAAGAAGAAGAAGAAGAAGAAGAAGAAGAAGAAGAAGAAGAAGAAGAAGAAGAAGAAGAAGAAGAAGAAGAAGAAGAAGAAGAAGAAGAAGAAAGAAGAAGCTGCTGCAGAGAAGCAACCTGAAACAGAGATCTCTAGCCCCAAGAAGTTGAAGAAAAAAAAGAAAGACAACTCAAGCTGAAAAAGGGAAAGGGAAGGTGACAGAAGAACATCCAGAAGATCATATGGAGAAGGCTCTGCAAATCTACTCAAAGACCTCAACCCCTGATGAAACTTGGTTTGTTTCAAACACCTCCAAAGGTCAGTGGTTCGATGGTTTTGCTTCCAGATCTATTGCTTTCTGTAGTATGATCAATATGCATATGGTGGAACACAAGAATCTTAAGTGCATCTCTATGTTAAATAAGATTTCTCTATGGTTTATGCTGAACCCTAAAGTGTTAGCTTACCCAAGACTCACCAGACTCTTCTATCTGAACATGAAACAAGTTAAGAGATCAGCACACTTGGTAATTCAATCTAGGATTGCAGGAATACAGGTTGAATTAGACCACTCTGATTTTTCCAATGTGCTAGGGTGTCCCAAGAGATATGACACAAGCAATCATCCACCAAAGACAGAAGTACTGGAACTAGCCAAAGAAGAGTCTACCTACCAAACACTCCCACCACTGCCAAACAATTAACACACTATGTGTTAAATGTTGAAGCCCAAGTCCTTCACACTATTCTGGCAATGTGTATATTTCCCAGAGAACACTCTAAGGAGTTGGTGACTACGAGAATGTTGCACATCATGTATCTAATCATGCATGGCTATGAGATTGATCTTCCAAAGTTAGTGATTGAACATATGCTCTTTAGCCATACCAACCAAAGGAAACATCCTCTACCCTATGCAAATCTGCTTACATTGTTCTTTGAACATTTTAAGCTTCCAACTGGTGGAGAGGAATCAGTCACTTCCGGTATGGGAATGCTTAATGAGAAGGCCTTTGAGAACATTGGAGTGGTGAAGACAAAAGAAAAGATTTTGAAGTTTTACTCAGATTTAACTGAAGCAGAACTGGGTGTAAAGAAGTTTCTTAAGCCCAAGACCTTGACTCCCACTTCAAGTCAGACTTCTCAGCCTACGGAAAATCAGAGACTTGATGGTTTGGATTTGGATATGGAAAAGATCAAAGAAACTGTTTATGGACTTGAAACTGATATGGGGCAAGTTAAGTACATGGTGGAAAGCATCTTCAGGAGCATGACTTTTCTTGATGTTCCTGAGGATGTAGAAAGTACAAAGAAAGGTGATTCTGACAAGAATCTGCCAAGTGAACATTCCAACCAGGAAGAGACTGCAGTCATTATAACATATGTTTGTGTTTGTTTCGAGATGTGTGGGCTCGGGCTCGTCGTCGTCGGTTTCTACACTGTGAATGGCATTGCATGATACTTCATGAAGAGATGGACAACATGCATTACGCAAGGCACTTGGGAGAAAACCCCACAAAATGACTGTGTGAAATCAGGTTGTGCAAGGTTAACTATTTCAAGGCCTTGAATCATCTTTCAAAGCCTTGAATCAGTTATCATAGGCCTTGAAACTGTCTAACCTATATGAACATTCTCAGGGGGGACTTTTCTTAAACTCTTCGAAGTAGATTTCATGTCTCTCTTTCATATGATTGTTTTACTGCTATTTGATGATGAAAGACAAATCATTATAACATGTTTGAACATAGAATATCATCTGTTTGACTATGTTCTTGCAGGGAATTTTATTTCCTAGTTGCAGAGATTATTTCCTAATCTGACTCGTGCAGGAAAGGAAATAATTGAGAAGATGATTTTGTGTTTGATATGATTGGTATGACAACTTCTCAATATATTCAAATGCAAGATCACAACATTATCTCTGGAGATTGTGATCACCTAACCGTTGGAGAAGATTGTCAAAGAGTCAAAGTCTGATGCCTAGAAATTAAGAGATTTGTTGCTGAAAATCTGGGAAGATTTTGCAGAGCTGTTTGAAGTTTAAATAGAGCTCAATTCTGAAGAAACACACACAACACTCAACGGGAAAAAGAGAGAGAGACAAGTCTGGATTGACAAGCATCAAAGAACTTCATCAATCTCACAATCCATTTTCTACAGAAGTTCACGGCATACTTCACTGCAGCTTCTACACACTAGTGTTCTTCTGTATAGTGCTTCATTGGTAGATCATTTCTGTAATACTTCTGTCTTTATTCTCGAGGATTCTTCAAGGTGAACAATAGAGAACTCTTAGTTAATTAGTTAGCTAGAGCAGGTACTTGTAGGATTTTGATCATGGATACGCAGCGGAAAAACAAATTTATCCATGCAATTCCCTCCAAGGATCACAGGACAAGAGACATAACGATGGTAAGGGAAGAAATCAAGTTACACACCTTAGGGTTTCTCCTGTGATGACTTGTAACGTGAATTGTGTCACGTTCTCTATAGTTGATCCACGCCTAGAGTTGAGATCTAGATCTTCCTTCTCCTTTGTGCTAGCTTGGAATGGAGGAAGAGGAAGAAGAAATCACGCAACACGAGGAAACAAGGAGGGGCGGCCTCCTTGTTTGGGCCGACGGGAAGGGGCGGGACAAGGGGGGCGGACGCCTCTCTTGCTTGCTTGCTCTCTCTCCTTTTGTTCTTTCCCACTCAAGTTATGAACTAAAGGCTCATAAGTGTGGGAAGGAATGAAGTAGCATCCTTTATATAGTCCAACAAATCCTTGCCAACTACCTAAAGGACCCATTCTAGTCCTACTAGAATTCGGTTTAGTCCCTTCCTTGCAAATTAGTCCTACTAAGTTTGCAAGGTGTTGCAAAGTGATCCTTCTAATTAATTAATCCTATTAATTAATTCCCAAATCTAGTTCAACTCTATATAACGTGTGACCCCATAGGTTCTATCTAGTTGGTAGCAACAATTTGCTAATATGGAGCGGTTTCTAACAAAACATCCATTCTAGCCAACTAATAGAATAGTCATCAAACAAACCTTGTACAAGTAATTGTCTCATCCCTTTGTCTCTATATCCGGATTGGACACGAGACATACAAGTCACACTCGTATATCCAATCCATTGTTTCTCGATCCATGGGAATAGCCTTATTCGTGCAAATAACATCAATATCTTATATTGATTTATTTGAGTCTGGCCAGACATTCTATAAGCACTATCCCTCGAGTGGCCTAGGATATTTGATCCCGTTATGTGGGAGGGACAAATTCTATCTACGTCCACTACGATCTCTATGCTTGCTTCTTATTTTATCCGGTACACGCCTTTATAACTACCCAGTTACGGTGTAGCGTTTGACGCTACCAAAATCACAATAATCCACAACTAGAATATCTAGTGACTTCAAGTCTAAGGATGAAAATACCATTGCACCACGAGAAGCACTTGTGACTTAACATAACGTGTATGTATCCTTCTCGGAGATGGGTCAATCTAGTGTGCCATTACCCTTAATGCACACCCATGTGTTTGATCATGATATCTCCATATCAATCCAACCCCATACTAGTCTATAGATGATTGTCCTATTAATCATTATACTGGACTAGGGATATTTAAGATAAACAACACAATTGTAAATCTAAGGACTTCATTATATTAAATATCTAATAAATAATACAATGAATGTTCTAGCCAAAAATAAATTCATACTAAACTAGATTGCCTCTAGGGCATCTATTCCAACAGTACTAGATAGGTTAGGGAGAACCACAAGCTGTAACAGAGTAAAGCGTCTCTCTCTGCTTCAGATCTAGGGCTTAGCTTTTGATTAATAAGAATTGTGTTGAAAATCCTGCAGGGATCAGATCCCTGAGGTAGAGATTAGGTCCAAGTGGACTGAACTCTATAAATCATTTGTCTCTTGCATTTACAGTTTCTTTACTCACTCAGCTTTTACAACATTCAAACTTGTCTGTTTTCAAGGGTTTGAAACTCTTTTCAAGTCCTTGAAAAAGACTTGACTGATCTATTCAAAACTGTATTTCCTTCCAAGGGCTTGAACTTGATTTCAAGGCCTCGAACTTCACTAGCTTTCAAAAGATTTCATTATCTTAGCAAGTTTTGAAAAAAGTTGGCATACTCTATTCAACCCCCCCCCCCCCTTCTAGAGTATCTTAGCTGCATTACCATCTGCACACTCACCCTTTCACACTGCACACCTGGGAGCCTGACCTTCTACACCTTGAAAGGAGTTCTTGCGGATACGTTTGCCCTGCCTTTTCTTCCATTACCTTCGTAAAGGTTGTCTGGAAGATGTTCTCGAGGGTTCTATTGCAGGAATCAGGTATGGAACTCTTTGTTTCATCTTCCTTCGCATGACAACTGTCCATCCTTCAGCTTCAGGATTTTTCGAGGTGTCACCTAGGTGATTATTTCTCCCAATGGCTCTAGAAGGATAGATTGTCGTCGGTGTTTTGCATCTTTTTTTGGACAAATCTCTTGACTTACTGCTAGTGTTTGAGTGGGGTACGCTCTCATGAAATTCGCAAACCTCCACTATATCGAAAGAACCAAAAGCAATGGAGACGCAATTGGCGGTTTCAACATCTTCTTCTGCTTCCAGGGAAACTTTTCCTTCTCTACCTAGTTTCACTATCTTCTATGTCAATACAAAACACCGTTGAGTAGGGTGGCTGACTTTGAAATATTTTGGATCGTTAGACATCGTGGCTTCCTCGATCCGTTTGGACTCAGGGAGCTCGATAAGTTTAACGGATAAAAATTCATTGAGCATCCCAGGAACATCAGAGTCTTGAAAAGGGTACTATTTAGCCTCTAACTCCTTCAAGTATGGACTTTGTCTCTCCACCACAGGGTAGGGGATAGATTTATCGTTCTCTTTTTGAGTTGAATTGGATTTCAGCTTCATTGGCGCAGTTGTTACTCCCATAGACTCTTTTTTTTTTCTGTCTTGGTAATTTTCTTGACACCCTTGCGAAAGTCTGGCTTGAGAGTGATCTTTCTAGAGTCTTGAAATGGAGGTCCCTGATTTCCACTAGCAGCGATGCAAAGTTCCATATCATGACCTCGGGTAGCTAACTCCTCAAAATTCATTGAATGCACATTTTGATGGCAGAGGTTTCTCTAAGGAGATCTTTGAAATTAAGACTTAGGTTCCTCCATCAATTGATGTTATCAATCACTGGCTCCTCCTTCCATTGGCGGCTGTTGGTAAGCTCAGTCATGCTTACAGTTCTACGCGTACTATAGAAACGGTTTAAGAACTCATTCTCCATCTTCTCCCAACTATCTATCGTTCTGGGTTCAAGATCACCGTACCAATGAAAATCAAAACCATCAAGCGTCCGGAAAAAGTGTTTTACGAGTAGATTGCCATAGTATCCAGCGTTGTTGCACGTCTCTGCAAAATGGGCGATGTGCTGCCTTGGATTTCCTTTGCTGTTGAAAAGCTTGAACTTGGGTGGATTATATCCAGCAGGTAACTGCAATAGCTTAATCCTCTCAGTTTAAGGTTTCTTGTATCCTGGAAGAGGCTTTGGGGATTCTTCTATATTTTCTTGCTTCTCCTACATTGCTTCAAGGATAAAGCTCTTCAACTGGCTGATTGGGATTGAAGCCTCATCGGTAGTGTTTGGATCTTGCTTCTTCTCTTTTCCTTTTCCAGCTCCATCTTCATTCCTTGGAGGGCTCTGGATTGCATGGCTTGATTCTCCCATAGTCTCCATCTTGTTCATCAATGCTGCAAACTGGAGGTCACGCTTCTCCATGGCAGTTTTCATCTCTTCTCATGTTTTTTGCCAAGATCGAGACTTGGTCTTCTAACGCCAAGGCGTTTGTGGTCATCACTGGCATGACGGATCCCTGAGAGGTTGCATGTGTCTCATGTTCACCGGTTTCTGAGTGTTGAGTGCTGGAAGAGCTGATTGAATCTGAGTTGATTGAGTTCTAAAGATCCTTGTCTGAAACGCCCTCTTAATAGTCTTCAGGCATGGAGAGATGATAATGGAGCTTTTGGATCGCTTGATCCACGTCATTTTCTTCCCATCAAGCCATCGCCACCAACACCTCCTTCTCCTCCTCCTTCATTATCCACCATTGAATCCTATCAAGCACAACCGGACCTAACCATCACCCCAGTCAATCCCCAACCAAAATCCCCAATCAATCAGGCCCCAAAATAAACCTATTTGGTTCAGTCAAGATAGATGGATAGAGGATAGAGAAGAGAAGAAGCAAGAGGAATGGTGAGAGGACATATAGGAGATGAAGCAGGAGGAACATGGAGAGAGAAGAGATCTAGGGAGGAGATGAAGAGGAAGGCTCTCCACGTCGTCCTCTTCATATAGAGGCACAGGGAGGCAAGTGCGCCCCTCAAGTTTTGATTAACTACTCCTATACCCCCCCCCCCAAATCATGTAACATTTTTAATTGTGCCCTTCCGTAAATAGCATTTGTGCATCCCTAAAATATTTTTCTGTGTCACAAACCAGTTTTGTGACAGTGTGCCACCCCTCCAGCCAAGTCCTGGCTCCGCCATTCTTCTTCTTCTTCTTCTTCTTCTTCTTCTTCTTCTTCTTCTTCTTCTTCTTCTTCTTCTTCTTCTTATTATTATTATTATTATTATTATTATTATTATTATTATTATTATTATTATTATTATTATTATTATTATTATTATTATTATTATTATTATTATTGAATCTCCTTATCTTCATGTATTTTGTCATCGCCTTCATTATCTTCTCTTTATTTTTTACAATATCCATATCTTCTTAATCCTTCTATTTTATTTTTCTTTTCATGTTACTCCTTTAATTTACATTATTTTTTATGTTTTTTTTATAGCATTAAGATTGTGATAGAGGGTAAGATGACATAGAGGGTACTACCTCTGTTTCGCCTGTTTCAGCCTACTTCACTTTTTGTCACTATTCACTGGGTTACTTTCATCCGGTGATTTGATTAGCAAAACGATACAAGAATTTTGTAATCTTTGCATGGTGTTATAGAGGAAAGTTTATTCTAAAATACCATGAAAGAATTGTTAAAAAATTACATCGTTTTGGTACCCAAATCGCCAAGTCAAAGTGACTCAGTTACGGGTTAAAAAGTCAAACGCAGACGAAACAGACGAAACGGAGGTAGTATTAAGGAAGTTCTGGCATAGAGGGTAAGATGACAGTTATAACAAATTGGGGTAGGCAACAAGAAATTAAACCTCAAAATTGTTTTATCTTCCGTTGTAGAATGTAAACAGAAAATGAAAAGACACACACATATTGACACGTTAAATGTGGGAATTTTAGAGTAGAGATAATAATATAGAAATACTATTATGGAAATAAATAAAAAAATATAAATACTACTATAGAACTACTAAAGTCTTAGGAAACATTAACACCTAATCAAAATTGGTAAATTGAAAATTGTGTCTAAAATCTGCCCGATTAGAATTTTTCAATAATAAATCTTCGCTCAAGTTTGAGAAATTAAACATTAAAAAAATCATAAATATAGTATGGATTTTTCATAAACAAGTTTAATGTGGGGGGTAATTTGGTCTTTTCCACTACCCGCGTGGGTGGTACTACTATAAGGTTTATAGGCAAAATATTGTAAGTTGAGAAAGAAAAAAATGTGACTTACATTTGCTCATTGTGCTGTAAATGTGCACCTAAACGCGAGATAAGGAGAAAGACTTATAAAATTTTCCACATCCCCCCTTTATCCCTTACCAAAACAAGGCATCATCAGTGTCCTGGCTCTTTGATCAAGCCAGCTCTCGGCTCTCGAGCCACACGGCTTGTTTGCAGGCTCATCTCTAGCTTGGGCGGTAATTTTCCTCCACTAGTTTGCTGTTATCATTATCGTAATCATAGTCTATTCCAGTGACTCTACACTAAATTTGATTCCTCATTTTCTTAAAAAATTATATCGTTCAGATTAAAATGTGTGGTTGATTTGAGGAGAAAAATTGTTACATATTCAGTCTCCTAAACCAAACCTTCAAAGTTAAAAAAGCAATTGTCCAAAGATTGAACAACAATCATTAACAAATAAGTGATTTGGTAAATCGTGTACGTCTATCCTGATGGTGTGGTTGGCAATACAATAGATTGAAGCATACACATCACATGCAAGTTCGGTTACAGGTTCATAGGCGAAGTAGGCTAAAAAATTTATGGGCATGTTAAAGCCACGTCAACATTGATTTAGTGAAGAAATGGGTTCAATACTAGTGTAGGAGACTTAGTGGAAAAGAAATAGGAACATAAACTGAAAATAAATAATGAAAATCATACTTACTTGTATTTTTAAATGAGGTGTTGCCCATATTTGATGTGTTGAAAGTCGTAAATAAAGTTTGAGGAACGATCTCGTGTATTCACACGATCTCCTTGAGGCTTTATTCGTCCACCCATTAGGTGCTTACGGTATCTGGACGAATAGCCTCTCAAGATAATCTCCCCCCTAGCTACACGAGTCGGTAAAGCACTTGCCTCTCGTGCTCATCAAATATAATTGTGTTATGATACATTTCTTGGAAAACGTACAAATAGAATCATATTAGTAATGGAAGTCTCAAGTTAGATCGCTTGAGGAATCTATGACTATATGATAGCATAATAGAAAATTAGAAGAGTAGGAGGAATGTTGGAATCAATCAAATGGATGGAGAAACTCTCTATTTATAATGGTGACCTTTCAAATAGGTGCAAATGAAGAGATATGTCTATTCATTTCTGAATGGTCACTACCTTTCATGGTGTAACTACCAATAACTAACTTTGGTTAGTTACCAATAATTTTATTAGTAATTTCACAACAGCCTATACTAGATACAATTTCTAGTTTAGAACTATAGTTAATATCGCACCAAAATTAAGTTGCGTCCACCAAATGACATATTTGTACACCTATATTTAACAACCGTTTTCATTCATCAATTACTTATTTTGGACAACTATAAATTGTAGAATTAACATCTCAGTATTAGAATTAAACTCTACATTATTAAAATGTTCAAAATTCAAAATTTTCCAACAATTAAGACATCCAAATCAATCCTATCTAACTCGTCAGTTATTTTCCTATCCTATGACAACAATATTCTAAATCTACCTACTTTATCAAAAACATGATAGACATAAACTATTTTGTCCTTTAATTAAAATCAAATTACCACTTTCTACCCACATAAGCTAATTATGGTCCCTAATTTTATTCTCCACTTCACATTTTTCTCCATTAATCATTTACGCATCCACAATATGCCTTCCTACATATTCTTCTTCTTCTTCTTCTTCTTCATTGCTACATATATACAATCGTTCGATACAAGGGAAGATTTCGCCAAACCGATCAGGTATTAGAAATATCCTTACCTTCACAAGCCTCCTGCAGGAATCGCCTGAGTGCTATGACATTCAAAACCCTCATTGTCATCTCCATTGAAGTCGACGAATGAGGGCGCATGACATAATTGTACATCTACTCTAATTCTTTTCTGGTTATTGTAGTTTCCATGGCTTTGTATTGTTATTTTCTAATTGTGTGTCTACAGTTCTTGGAATGTTTTATTCTATATTAAATTTATGTCGTTGAAAGAGTCCACACACAAAATAAGGAGAGCTAAATTATCTTGACACTTATTATTCACATATAATAGGAGAGACAAACAGGTTCAAGACACTATTGAGCAAATAGTAGTACTTGTGTCGACACTTAAGAAGGGTGGTATCAATGTAGCGAAACCATGATTTAACCACGAAGCTATCTTAATTCGAGTCATTAATTTTTCTTTATGATAATAATATTTTTTTCAACGAGTTTAAACTCGGGACCTCGTATAACGAGTTTAAACTCTCTACGAGCTAGCACCCATTTGTATTAATTTTACATATAAACATGTGAATTTATTAACGGAGTTATATCTACTAAATGCATTATGTCAATTTTACTCTTAGTTCGTTCATTTCATTAAGTGATTGATGTGATCTAATAAATACTTTTGTCTACATGAGGTGCACGCATTGATATATTGACAATCTAAATCCTCATGCATATAAATTAGGCTAAATGGAGGGCTATCGCTAGTCAGTGGTTGTTATTGTCGACGGACATGCTTGTGGCGTGCTGAGGTTTACATCAATCGATTCATGGGTTCACTAACGTTTATGGGAGTAATATACTATCGTATCCAATATTTTAGTATGTATAATTTTTAGGTCATGCATTTAAGTAGTGTCATGAACATGTTTGTCGTTCCTAACTAGTGGGTCAATGCTAAGCTTTGTTAAAGTGGTGTCCGTTATCCACACATTTAAAATACTACTACTACAATGTTGTGTGATGTGAAGGAGCAATTTTTTAGTGCTACAAAAGAGCACCAAGTGGTGCTCTACAACCAATTAAAATGCAACACTTAAATACACTGTGAGTGATTGGCAGACACTCATTAGCTATAGAGCACCACGTGGTGCTCTTTTGGAGCACTAAAAAATTTCTCCATATGAAGAGGATGGGTAGCGTATCAAAAGCAGCATTTAAAAACGAACAAAATGAAGCAAACATTTAATGACCCACCTAGAAAAACATCACCAAAATGAGGATGAACACGACAAAGAAAAAAGAAAATAACAGATAGCAGAATTAAATCTCTCTCTCTCTCTCTTATGTTGTGGTATTCATTTGGAGAGGAGATAAGAGTGAACACAGAGGTCTAATATTCATCACATGATTGAAAGGAAGGAAAGGGCCCTCCATTGGAAGAAGAGTTCTAGTGGTTTGCTACGCAAAATATCATATGAAGGGTTATGATTGATTGATACATATATCTGACCCACTCCAAGGTAATTTACATTGCTTTTTCTTGTACTAGGATTTGAATATTCTTGTCCAACTAAAGTAATCCATGACATGTTTAATTACAGGAACAGCAAGGATACTAGTCTTTGAGGTCCAACCTTTTAATTACTTGTGTTCATCATCATCATCATCATCATCATCCCTCTGGTTCTTGAGCTGCTCCTACGTGTGTGAATAGGAGGAAGTGAAGATGGCAGGTGGTTCTTTAGCGGCGTTGGGTGTGGCTAAGGATAGAGCTAACAAGTACAAAGGAAGAGTCACCCCATATGTCATCACTGCTTGTCTAGTTGCTGCTGTTGGTGGATCAATTTTTGGCTATGACATTGGAGTATCAGGTACTTACTTCTTGATAATAGAAACAAATGTGTCCTAACTAGGGATGGCAATGCGGTTCGATCCGATCCGAAATCCGAGTGATTCGATTCGAATGGATCAAGTCCGAATCCGATCCATTTTAAAATGAATCGGATATGGATATTAAAAATCAAAATCCGATCCGTATTCGGATTCGATCCGAATATTTTAGGAAATCCGATGGATATCCGACCCGAAAGGATCCGAACACACATAGCTTTACGAAAATATCCTTAGAGTAATAAAAAATTATTTTATTACCTACATATATGTAAACACATTACACAAATCACTACACATTATGTTTTCAGGCCTGAAGAAGATGTACTACTATGGTTATAGACAATTTTAGGGTTGTTTTGATTGAATTTGTAGACAATTTTAGATATTTCAGGTGACTTATGCCTTTGAGTGGCTTGCTTATATTTCTTGATAGATTTACGTTTGTCATATTGCTAAAATATTTTTAATATATTTTTATTTTTTTAGGCAGATTTTTTTGGTGTGGTGACTCTTTTTACGCATTTTTCTGAATTTGTTGTCTATTTTTTATGAGAAGTAAAAAAATGCTCAGGATCCGAATCTGGATCCGAATCAGATCCGTTTTTTGAGATATGGATTGGTGGATCGAATACGGATATTGCAAATTAAATCCGGTCCGAATTCGATCCGAATCCGTTTAGGATCCGGCCGGATTTGGATCGAATATGGATCCACTTATTTTGATCGGATTCGGATATGGATATAGGTGGATCCGATCCGAATCCGATCCATTGCCATCCCTAGTCCTAACAAACCAAATTTCGATGGAGATACATATAATCACATCTCTTCTGTTGTTATGGGGAAAAACATATTCATCGGTGTAGAAGATGTATTCTGATAGATCCTTTGGAGCATTAGGTTATAAATGAGCTGTATAACACTGTTTAATAGAGAAACATGAATCTGTGACACAGGATAAAAATTAATAGATTTATCGAAGGATCAAAAGTTGTAGCAGCTTCTGTTTCTGCAAACTAAATTGACTAAGAGTAGTGACTGTTTATGACAGACTACTTGATAAACAAAAGTGTAATCAGCACTACATTTAGAGTTCACTAACGATTTATCGAGCAAAGTTAGGGGAAGCATACCCAGGTCACCAGTCCAGAAGGTGCATTTTTTACTCGCTTCACAGGCTCATATCGCAGTCGTTGGTCAGAAATTGCAATTCTCTCTAAAACCTTACCAGAACATGACCAAACCCAGAAGGTAGAGAAATGTTATTAGAACATACATATAACTTTGTTTGTGTGTGTGTGACCTGAAGCAAAAACCTTGAAAGTTCTGAGGGGCATGAAATTTGCTTTCTTGATATTCCAAAATAACTTGTGACATTTTTGTTTATATCTCACTTGGTTATAGATTTGTAGTCATGGACTCGATTACAACCCTTCATTTCACAACAAAAATGGCACAAAATTCATATTTAGCACAAAGCTTATATATTTAACAGAAATATTAACAACAGGTATTTTGTTTATAACACGGAAAGGTGAAGGAAAATACTATCAATCCAGAGAAACTCCTGTATTTCGTCTAAAAGCTACAATGCAACATAACAGGAGGAGTCACATCTATGGACGAATTCCTCTACCGATTCTTCCCAACAGTATACAAGAGCAAAAAGCACGCTCATGAGAACAATTATTGCAAGTACAACAACCAGGGCTTAGCAGCATTTACCTCGTCCCTGTACCTGGCTGGTCTTGTCGCTACTCTAGTAGCTTCTCCTGTCACAAGGAAGTATGGGCGCCGCATCAGTATTATCTGCGGAGGAATCGCCTTTCTTGTTGGTGCAGCTCTTAATGCCTCAGCAGTGAACCTAGCAATGCTTATTTTAGGAAGGATCATGCTTGGTATCGGCATTGGATTTGGGAATCAGGTATATTCGTACTACGTTTTAATATGGGACTTTATAATACCACCACACAATAACTACCAACCAAGAAACATTCTGTATCATCAGTATCAGAGCATCTCCAGCAGTACGAGGTGAAAAAATATAAAATTTACAGGCTTTAAACTTTGCATGACAAAACATTTTAATGGTTCACTCCAAGTTCCAACAGTAAATTTATTTTGTGAGTTAACTAGCTAAAGTATGCAATTCTGACATGCATGGGAGGAGAGAGATAGACACACACACACACACACACACATATACACACTAGGGAACTGCCCGTGCCGGACTACCCAAAAAGCATGTTTCATAAATGATTTTGCTGGAGGAGAAGATGAAAATGGCGTCCCCGGTAATTTTATATGATAACCATCAAGTCATGTTCTTACACACTTTTGATAATTACGTAAATTAATCCGAGAGAGGGTAAATTTTCAAGTAGTGGGTAGTTAAGTAGTGGGTAATTAAGTGGGTGGTAGGTGAAATCTAAAGGCTGAAAAGCCATAAGTTAGTTGAACCATGTTGTTTTATAGAATAGATATATATATTTTGCATTCCTACTTTCTAGTTCTCTAAATATAACAAGGAAGATGCATGTTCTGTAAAATGCATGTTGATTTGCATAACATGTTGGACCTTAATACTTCACTAACTTCTTCATGATTTCCGCTAATAATGAATTTTGCATGATCTATAGGAGATGCTCTAACATCTCTAATGTCTTATGAAGGCGGTTCCAGTTTATTTATCAGAGATGGCACCAGCACATCTACGAGGAGCTCTGAACATGATGTTTCAACTAGCAACAACTCTTGGCATCTTCACAGCAAACATGATCAACTATGGAACACAGAACCTCCATTCATGGGGATGGAGGCTATCTTTAGGCCTAGCCGCAGGCCCAGCTCTTCTAATGACAGTTGGAGGAATCTGTCTTCCAGAGACACCAAACAGCCTAATTGAACAAGGATACAAAGATAAAGGAAGAACAGTTCTAGAGAGAATTAGAGGGACCGAGGATGTGGACGCGGAATTTGATGACATTGTTGAGGCAAGTGAATTTGCAAACTCGATCAAGAATCCTTTCAGAAACATTTTGAAGAGGAGGAACAGGCCACAGCTGGTCATGGCTATTTTCATGCCCATGTTTCAGATCCTCACCGGGATAAACTCAATCCTCTTCTATGCCCCAGTGCTATTTCAGACTATGGGGTTCGGAGCTAATGCTTCTCTCTATTCGTCAGCTGTAACTGGGGGAGTTCTTTGCTTATCTACTCTAGTATCCATAGCCACCGTTGATAGGTGGGGAAGACGAATACTGCTGATTTGTGGAGGAATTCAGATGATCATATGTCAGGTACTATATACATTACATTTAGGCTCGGTTTGTTTGGAAGTAAAATACTTTACATGGTAAAACATTTTAACCGTATAATATTTGTTGTGAAATTATTTCCCCTACAATCGTTTTCATGTGTTTGGGTTAATATTTAGAAAACATTTTACTTTTTCATAAGATTTCTAGATAATATTTTACTTTTCTTTCTCAGAAGTTAGAGTTTGTTCAAATACTAAACAATCTGAAGATTTTTTTTTTTTTTTATTGAGATCAGGAGTTCAATCCCAAAATTTTTTAACAAGGCAGTGATGGTGGTGGTGCTGGGTGGAAGCAGTATAGTGGTGGACGACAGTGCAATTATGGTGGTTGGTTGTGAAGGTGGTGTATGGCGACGCGGTGGGTGGTGGTAGGGGTGGTGATTGGTGGTGGAGATGTTAGTATAGAGTGGTTGTCACAATGCTTCACTTTTTGAAAAATGACTTAAGGATTTGACCGTGTAACCATTTTACTTCATTTGAGGGAAAAGATGTTACTTGGTAAAAAGATTTTAGGAGACAAATTTCCAACCAAACACCAAAACAAGGGAAAATATTTTACTAGAAAACAATTTACCACCAACATTGTTTCTAGTTTTATAGTTTTACCATTGAGTATTCTAATTACCAGTATGCATTATACACAGGTCATTGTAGCAATAATCTTGGCTGTAAAATTTGGCACTGAGAAAGAGCTCTCCAAGTCCTACTCATATTTGGTGGTGGTGGTCATCTGTCTCTTTGTGGCGGCCTTTGGGTGGTCTTGGGGTCCTCTGGGATGGACAGTACCAAGTGAGATTTTCCCATTAGAGACACGCTCAGCTGGGCAGAGCATCACGGTAGCTGTGAACCTCCTCTTCACTTTTATCATTGCACAGATTTTTCTCTCCCTCTTGTGTGGCCTAAAGTTTGGGATTTTCCTGTTCTTCGCTGGTTGGATCACTATCATGACGGCTTTTGTCTACGTATTTCTACCTGAAACTAAAGGGGTCCCTATTGAAGAGATGATGCTTATGTGGCAAAGACACTGGTTCTGGAAGAGGATTGTGCCAAGAAATCAAGAAACTGAAATGGAAGTAGACGACGGTGAAGCGTAGTAATGTAGATTGTAGATTGTAGACAACTCCAGATAAAACTCAATGACCATTGTTGGAAACAACTGAATATCTCTGGAAGCATTTAAGGAACTATTCTGGAAAGTCTAGTGAAAAAAAAGGTAGAAATAATAATGCAGAAATTCTCTTTCTTCATTAAAATATTTTTAGTTTCTACAAAATGTGTTGCGTAACAGATTTCAATGATCAGATCTTAGTAGAAATTCAATCTGTTGTAAACGTCTGTTTTAAACTGTAGCATAACCAAGCATTCTAAGGTCAATTCTTGATGTTGTTGAAGTTTACCGGAAATTACCAGATGAAAATCCTAACATAACTCACAACTTGCATTTTAGTAAATAATGACATTGACAGCAAAACTGCATTCTAGGATTCAGGCAATGGCCAGTATTGATATGCCCACGTTCAGTCAAACCCAGAATCATGTGTTCATAACAACTGCATTTATATATTTCCAAGAAAGTCTTCTTCTGAGATAGCTGTCAACACCATAATGAATAGGTTGATACAACCATTAGGTACACCTAATCTTCTAAGTCTTCTACCCGAGGGCTCTGGCCTGTACTAAAGAGAAGCCCAAGGGGAGGAAACTATAACAATTTGGTTGAAAGCTGGAGAGCACAGCGAGTATGCACTGGAAGAATACATAATGAAAACATGCATTTCATTTTACGGTTGGGTATCAAAGTTGACAATAAACTAATGAGACACCATCTCACCCTTCTCCAAGTTGATCATGTGCATCAAAGTTTACAATAAAATTAACACTTTAGAATAGACAGAAAGCAGAAATTAAGTAATCCAATCCAATTTGAGAGGAGTTAAAGTCAACCCTTTTCGCTTCTCCGCGACCAAACACATTCTTAATGCCCTATGGTCGAGAGAATCGAGGAACACTTAATAACTTAACTGAAATTGCGATTTTCCACATTCTTTTTTAAAAATAATGTTTTCTAAGACAATTGAATATGTCACCCAATTGGGAATGCTCCTAAGTCAACTAAAAATTGGCTATATTAGTATATGTATATGCACACATTCACATAGATTGGCAGAGACCTTGCCCATCACACAAGAGTTCCATTCTTGACCTCTGGTTGTGAGGAAGAAAGAAACAAATTTTCTCCAAGATGGCTGGTGGATCATATGTCTCATCTGGAGTATCTGTTGAAAGAGCAGATCAATATCAAGGAAAAGTTACCTCCTATGTGATCATCTCTTGCATTGTCGCTGCCATTGGCGGGTCAATCTTCGGCTATGACATCGGAATTTCAGGTAATCCACTCTGTTACTGAGATCTGAAACTCAACCAAAATACAGAAAGTTAACTGAATACACACAGTCATTTTTCATAAGCAATTCAACTTTCTAATCAAAATGTTTCTTTTGCCAATAGGTGGGGTCACATCAATGGATCCGTTTCTGCAGAAATTCTTTCCAACAGTCTACAAAAGCAAGAATCACGCTCATGAAAGCAACTACTGCAAATATAACAACCAAGGGCTCTCGGCATTTACATCTTCTCTGTATCTGGCCGGTCTAGTAGCTTCTTTGGTTGCCTCACCAATCACCCGCAAGTATGGACGTCGCGCAAGCATAATATGTGGAGGAATCAGCTTCATTATAGGAGCGACACTGGACGCTTCTGCTGTGAACCTCGCAATGCTCATCTTGGGAAGGCTCATGCTAGGGGTTGGCATAGGATTTGGGAATCAGGTAAACAACAAGATGCTACTTTTTCTTCTTTTCTGAATCTAAAATATCTTTGCACATTCTAAGTTAAACTATTTAAGCTGACCTTCTACTCCCTAATGCTGCATAGAGTTTCAAACCTGAACAGTAAAGAGAGGATAATGAAGACGGAAAAACGGAATAATGTAACTCGATTTTGTAGGGTTTTGGACAATGAGAACTGAGAAGATCAGCTATATATGCTTATATTTTGTGTAGGATTTTTTACCTTAAACCAAGCTGCATTATTGAACTTATGACACTTAACCTACTGCATTATCAATTTACCATAAAAACCACCTGCGTTATTTAAATTTGTCACACTTAACCTATTGCATTATCAATTTACCATGAAAACCACCTGTTTTATTCAAATTTGTGACAAATAGCCTATTTCAGTTAGTCTCAGCTACGGGAAGCAAGGAAAATTGTGTAAACATTACCCAATGACGCATTTACCCTTATTTAATGAAGGGGTACATGAATGATGCAAATGTGTCATTGCTTAACGTTGCACAATTCCCGTTACTTTCAATAGCTTAGACTAGGCCATTTGTCACAAATTTGAATAATGCATGTGATTTTCATGGAAAATTGATAATGCAATAGGTTAGGTGTGACAAATTTGAATAATGCGGGTGGTTTTCATGATAAATTGATAATGCAGAAGGTTAAGCGTCACAAGTTCAATAATGTAGGTACGTTTGGGTTAAAAAATCCTTTTGTGTAAATTCATAAGAATACATTAGAAGTTTTCCTGATGAGTTTCTTTTACTATGATGTGTCATGTGAGTAACAATTACCTTTCTTGTCATTTTTTTCTGAAGGCGGTACCCCTATACTTGTCAGAGATGGCACCAACTCACCTCCGAGGAGCTCTAAACATGATGTTTCAATTAGCAACAACCCTTGGAATCTTCACAGCAAACATGATCAACTATGGAACTGGGAAGCTCCATTCAGGATGGAGGATCTCCTTGGGTCTAGCTGCAGCTCCAGCTATCCTGATGACAGTGGGAGGAATCTTCCTTCCAGAGACTCCCAACAGCTTAATTGAACGAGGTTCTGTTGAGAAAGGGAAGGCAGTTTTAGAGAAAATCAGGGGAACCAAAAATGTAGATGCGGAGTTAGAAGATATTACTGATGCAAGCAAGTTAGCAAACTCAATTAAACGTCCTTTTCGAAACATCTTAGAAAGAAGAAACAGGCCACAGTTGGTCATGGCCATCTTGATGCCTACTTTCCAGATCCTGACAGGAATCAATTCGATTCTCTTCTACGCGCCTGTTTTGTTTCAGAGCATGGGATTCGGAGGAAATGCTTCACTGTATTCTTCGGCGTTGACCGGAGCTGTTCTGGCTTCGTCTACGGTAGTCTCTATCGCGACAGTGGATAGGTGGGGCCGACGAGCTTTACTCATTGGAGGAGGAATACAAATGATTGTGTGTCAGGTAAGAACATTGACTCTGATGAACTGCAGTTCTGCAATTAATACTTCAGAAAATCTCACACTAAGGCTCCGTTTGGTTGGTGGTAAAACATTTTCCTGTAAAATGTTTTCCCTTGTTTTGGTGTTTTGGTGCTGTTTGGTTGGAGGTAAAATATTTTCATGTAAAATGTTTCCCCTCAAAGGATGTAAAATGATTTACACATTTCAATTCGTAAGCCATTTATCAGAGAGTGAATGAGCACAACAACAACTCAAACTAACACCTCCACCACCAATAACCACCACTACAACCTACCTCCACCACGACCCATCACTGCCACTGCCGTCACGCCCCACATTTTTGCAAGTGTCAACCAAACACGAGAAAATAACTGCAGAGAAAACTTTTTCACACAAAATATTTTATGTGTAGAATATTTTTTTCTTGTAAAACATTTAACTGCAAACCAAACAGAGCCCAACAGTTTGAGATACACCTTTGATGCTCCCCCTCTAAGAGCCCCATTCTAGACGGTTAAAATGTTTAAAATAGCAAAGACAAATTAAAGATAATAGACTCAAGACCCCTTAACAATCTAGAAACCTAAGCGAAATAATTCACATAATATGAACTATCAGATACACAAGTAGCAGTAACCTTTTATGTTGATAGTTGACGATCAAGCTAAAGTACTTACTCTTTTGCATGGGCAACAGGTTATAGTGGCCATCATTCTGGGTGTCAAGTTCAGTGGAGATCAGGAGCTGTCGAAAACTTTCTCAGTACTGGTGGTAGTGGTGATTTGCCTCTTTGTAGCCGCTTTTGGATGGTCGTGGGGGCCGCTAGGTTGGACCGTACCAAGCGAGATATTTCCGCTGGAGACAAGATCAGCTGGACAAAGTATAACAGTGGCTGTTAACCTCTTCTTCACTTTCATCATTGGGCAGTCCTTCCTTTCCCTCCTCTGTGCTTTCAAGTTTGGGATTTTCCTCTTCTTTGCCAGTTGGATTACTGTAATGACGGTCTTTGTCTACTTTTTCCTACCTGAAACCAAAGGAGTTCCAATTGAAGAGATGATATTCCTATGGAAGAAGCACTGGTTCTGGAAAAGATTTGTCACTGTATAGAGGAAAATCAAGGCAGTTTGACCAAATGTATTGTCCTTTAAGAGCTTCAACAAACATGGATGTTTATACTTCTATGCACTTGTAAATTCCGTACCGGTTCGTCCAAATTAATTCAAAACTTTGTAAGGCTAATAAAGAAATTATTTCATCTTCAAGGAAAGCAGACAAAACTACTTGTCGTTGCCTGCGAGAACAATAACAAAGTTCAGACAAGCACCTGTAGCATGACTATGCTTGGGAGAAGTCGTTCTAACTAACATTGCTAGTCGCTACATACTACTTGTGGTATGAGAACCTATAGAGCTCGCGGAGACTGTGAATCCCAGAGACTATCAGGACATGACAGTTTGAAAATATCTATTTAAGAGGGCTTCTTCCAATACTTATGAATTCCATTGGACCCAGAAATGATACATTGGAAGACCCTTCCACTAAATAGAAACGCGAATCTAAAAGCCCATACAAAAGGAAAAAAGTTGCCATATGCAGATAATGAAGAACCATAAGACCAAATTACTTGTGGCGTCAGTCCGTAAGAAAGGATTTCTTTACCGCCTTACAGTGAACTAAGTGAAGACAAGGAAACAAGAACAACTCCGCTAAAAGTGTAGAGAAAACTAGACATCCACTTTGAACACTACAATCTTCTCCCACAAGGGAAACCCACGAATTGATGTGTAAGGCAACAACAAATACTGAAGTTTACAGACCCAATAGCAAAGAGCCTGATCAAGAGTTGAGCGAATCCCGGTGAACTTAATGATAAAGATTGTTTGTCAAAGGAGATGCAAAAGAGAAAGTACAACCCAATATACATAATTTCCGGTTTGTTTAGGATCCATAGAACGCTTCAAACTACAGCAAGAACAAAAGATCAACAAAGACGTCCAACTTAGACCACGCAAAATCTGCAACAAAACGGGATGGGCAATAACAGAGATTCTTTACACGAAAGAAGCAGGTAAAAATTGTTACCAATTTTCAGTTGCTAGTAAGAGATAGATACATGTGGCTTTTGTTCGGATGAGTGAATGTCAGATTATGGGATGGTAGACATAATCTGCCATTCGCTCATCCAAACACCCCCAGCACCATGGTCATCTTAAGTTCAAGAAGGTGGCGTCTCTGGGTTTCTGCACGGGTTTGTGTCTCTGTTACAATGGTGGATGCATCACATCTGGACTTGCTACCCTATTGAGAGTTGCTTCTTTCTACATGGTATTCAGATTTGTCCATGGAGGATTTCTTTCTTGTTCACTAAGTTATTATCGGGCTTCTCTTTCCTTCAAAAGATTTTCTATTGCTGAACTAATTATGGTCGTTGATCGTTGATTTATTTTCTTTTCCTGATGCCTATTTACGACCTTCTCATTTGGTATGTCTAGTTTTTTGTATGGGCTTGAAGAAAGAATGAGCCAGCTGCATTTTTTATTTATGTGAGGGTGTTTGGACGAGTAAATGGCAGATCACAGGAGGATAGTCTATTGGAATGAGTGTTTACGGTCAGTGAAAGAGGTTGTGGTTGTGACGAGAGAGAGCGCCCTCCCATAATCTACCATTCACTCATCCAAACGAAGACTCTGCAAATGGTTCCGGAAGTAAATATTCCAACATACTAAAAAGATTAATATATTCCAACGAAGACTCTGCAATGGTTTCGAACTTGTAACGGTACTCTGCTTTAACTAATATATTATGCTATTTCTCCAAAAAAAAATAACAAACGTAAAAAATAGCTCAGGCATATAGCCAACACCTTCAGCATATTTCCACCCCAAAATGATTTTGTTGGTATTCTCACTGTATCACACTCTTGGGCCATTGAAGCATTTTATATTTGGACATACAAGATCACAAGATATACAAGGAAATCAAATATTTCTCAGGACGTGAAGTCTAAGATCTTACAAAACCTGATGGCACAACTTAAATCAAACAAAACCCATCATCTGCACGGTAGTAAGCATCGGAGACAAACCTATGACTGGGGCAGTACAAAGAAGTCTGTACGAATACCAAGCTCTGGGTTCACATCTATAGATTATCAATGATCGCATCATATCATACATTTATAGTTTTATACATTGACCAACACCAAGCACCTACCACTAACGAAACACCACAAAACAAGATAAATAACCAGTACACAAAAAGTCGAGATGTGATGGTTGTCTCACGGATGCACTCTCTGCGTGTTAAACAAAAATAATATCCTTCCATTGTCGTCACAATTAATCCTCTTGGGATAATACTCAAAATTCAAATAGAACAAGTTGGAGCAGGCCAAAATGCTGTGTGCTGTATACAATCTCAAGACATCGGTCACGAAAAGTGAACAAGTCAAGGGAGAGAAGTTAACAAAAGCGCAAGGAATCTTTGCACGGTCCCGGGTGTCCTAGAACATCCCATACTGAAAATGTAATGGAAGTTCGACTTGACTGAGTGTTAACAATGAGAATTTGACATAAACTGAAGCAGGGGACTACCTAGGTAAGGGAGGGGTTGGCTAGTCATTTTAATAAAATATAAAAATCGCTTGCCTTAGTTTTGAATAGGCTTGATAATTTAGTAGTGAGGCAAACTACTGAAAAAGTACAGGACGTGGTAAAAACGCGCTCTAAAATTTTGAGAGTGCAGCGGGAAAGAACCCCCTCCCTGGAGTTTTGGGTGATCGAGTGTTGACCTATGGTAGACTAGTTGCCATTACCAGTAAAAACAATAAGAAAACGCAGAGTGATGAGGCTTGGGAGAAGGCTACAAACTCCGGGAACTATCAGGACCTGTAGGCCATCAGTTTCTGCAAAATATTAATCAGAAATCTCTTTTTTATCACCGTAGAAGTAAAAACAGTCGTAGATAATCCACATTCATATATACAAGAGAAGATACTGAACTTAAGTGAACAGAAGGAAAAAGGGACAGCTCTGCTAAAAGATTGCCATCCAGAAGGAGCATTGAAGACTATAACTATACAAGTTTGCAAGGCCAACAAGCAAAGAAACTACAACCTAAGAGTTGCACGAATCTGGAGAAAATTCTCGAACAAATATTAGCATGCCAAGAAAGGACAAAATACAACACAATAAAGAATCAAATATATTTCGGGTTTCCTTAAATCATTAAGAACAACCACCAAAAGAGGCACAAAAGAACAGTTGTTGCAAACAGGCAAAAACGAACTTCTAGAAAAGTTAAAAATCAACATCAAATGCTAGCTGCGAGCTTTAGTTAGGGCTGTATCAGAAAGGAAAATTCAAGAATATCATGGTGAACAAAACAGAAATAATGGGATAAGTACAGCAACTACACCAATCTGAATACAATGCCAAAAAAAGGACCTTTCTCATTCTCATTCTCATTAGGATGGCACTCATCTACCTTCCTCTACCATCATCATCCAAGATGAGAGGGACGTGAATCTGCGCATAGAGCCAGAGAACATCACATGGCCTCAGTTCTATATGAGTTGTCACAACATATGCATGATCATCCCTCCGTTAAGGTTCAGGAAATATACTTACCAAAAACCAGAGGATCCACCAAAAGCTCTATATAATTGTCATTATATTAAGAAGAAAAAATAAGTATGTACCACACACGAGAAGCAGTCCACCCATCTCACAATAGAATCAACCTTGAAGTTGGCCATTTGCCAGGAATACATTTAAAATAGACATAAGAACATAGAAGGTCACCAGACATACCCCTCATAAGTAACCAATTTTTGACACAACATCAGACGTTTTAAATTTAAATTTCAATTTGCACAACATCAGACGTTTTAACGGAATTTTTTTCTTCAGAAGATCCAAAGACAAAAGATCGCAATACATTGAAACACTTCATTGTTCAGCATAATCTGTACTATTACTAAACATCTGAGACAAACCTAAGCATGGGGACTGCAGCAAAACATGTTCAAATCTGCACTACAAATAAACATCCGAGACAAACCTAAGCCTGGGGCAGTGAAATAAATTACTTACAGATACCAAACATTAGCCTCGCATTGATAGACCATCCATCATCACATCAGACTACACACACATCAATCAACACGAATCACATATCCGAACCATTGTTCTTAAATACAAAATAATCAACCACCAAAAAGGAACACCTGAACACCAAAGAACGCATGTAACCAGCAGGAAAAGAAGTGAATCAGATGTACTCAGAATCTCTGATCACATCAGGGCTTTCGTTCAGAGCCGCAGAATTGTAAAGCAGACAGACTATGTGATCGCATGAGGCAGCAGGAAGAAAGAACCAATCTGACTATCACGCTGATCAAGACAAACTATACACCCTCAAGACAATCTATGAGACTCAGGTTACCACAGGACAACAGTACAGAAACTTAACCAAATGGTAGATTAGATACAACAAAACCAAAAAGGTTCAAAAGTGACCACATGAGGCAGCAGGAAGAAAGAAAACATTCTCAAATAGAATCTACACTTCCTGAAAGGTTTAAGGAACTAAAACATAAAGCGGATGAAATGTCAACTAATGCTCGTCCGTTGTCCCCTCAGTATGTGGTTTATTCTGGCCAAATATGTTAACATCAAAAGTAAGAGGAAAAAGAGAGCAAGCTCGTATAAAGGGGTCACAATCTATCATCCATCTGTATACGTACTCAATCCACATAAATTGCGATACTGATTGTGGATTTTTGAGTTTGGATTTGAGTTCCAAGCAAAGATTGTAGATATTGTTCAAGTTAGTGGGGGTGGGGGTGGGGTGGGGTGGGGGTGGGGGTGGTAGAGTGATAAAATGTGTAGAAAGAGAATAACAATACTTTGAACAATCTTCAATAGGATATATTTGAAATAAGATAGATAAAATGGTAATTAATAGGCTGTGAAAGATCTATCTTGGCTCTACCCAAATCAAATTTCGTTTGTGTAGTAAATAACAAATAAGTTGATCCTAAATCAAATCAAAACCATGCTCAAAGATCTGTCGGAGTCTATCAACCTGTACAAGCAGGATTACCCAAACTCCAAAAGCCAAGAAAACTCTATCATCCTGTTAACCAAGACAGTACATAATTTCCAACTTATTAGAGGCAGTTCAACCTCCAAGTATCATACAAATCAAGCCAAAATTGAAAACATGAACATCCTCATTTCAGTACTGTGAAAAGATGAAGGTCTAGATTCAATTCAGAGTGGCTCACATCACACATCTACACAGGCTAATGAGGCTAAGCACGTCTACAGGGTAGTCTAAGAAAGAACAATAGTTCTGTAATGGATCAGCAAATGGACAATCCAACTAATCAAAGGATCTAATGGAACATACATCTTTGGGAACAAATTGTTCCCAAAATCAGGTCAAGGAAACGTAACATGCAACTATCCAACAGATTCAGGTGTTCTTGCTGTATGATATTCTTTGGCCAATCTATCATCATCAACATCATATTACAGTGCATGTTAAGAAAATCAATATTGTTCAAACTAGTCTGTGTTTTATTTTATTTAACATTAAAATCCTTCAATTCCAAGTTGAAAAAGTATCATGTACCTGATTGAGTGTATGATTTTGTAATCTCACCCTATGCATATTTAGAGTCATAAATAACTCATCATGCTTTTTTTTCATGCAGAACTTGATGCAATCAAACACTGCAAGTTTAATCAATAATTTAAGCCAGTGCATAATAAAAAACCTGAGAGTACTTTCCAGCTTCTTGTTGTCATCTCTTCATCAGTGATGCTAGCTTGGGAAAATGAACAAGCAAATCCTAGGGCTGTTTCAAGGATATACGTGATGTGTTCAACAAACATGAGATGTAGGACTGCAATTATTATCTTTCAAGGACCATATTCAAACAGACTAAAATGCAAAAAATGAGATGTTCGCAAATGCCACGTCAAAAAGTGGAAACAGGGAGTCTAACACAGAAAAGTGACGTTGTATTCATGCTAGAGAGAAGCAATTCTAAGACCATCACTACCCCATACCCTGCGATCATAGAATCTTAGAAAAACTAGCACAGACTGTGAATTATATTGCGGGGGCTACCTGGACCTATGGTATGCCACATACATACGTAAAACCCAGAACAGACATTGGAGCAAGAAACAAAATATGGCCGGAATTCAGCAAATCCTCTGCCATACTTCCAGATTAAGTTCACAAGAAAAAGGTCCTGAGACTAACCACTTTGAAGACTACAATTGTCTCCTACAATTGAAGCCCAGAATTAATAAGCCGACGACAACTACTAATGAAACCAGTTTTGGGTAGCCTGATAAATTATCGCATTATGAGTTTGACAAGTGCAGGTGAAATTACTAATAAATTTGTTCATCAAGCAACTACTCGTATTTATGCAACCAGTTTTGGGTAGCCTGGTAAATTATCGCATTATGAGTTGGAAGAGTCCAGGTAAAATTACTAATAAATTTGTTCATTAGGTCCAGTGCAAGAGCATACCCAGAAAAGAACCTTGAAGCAAGATAATCTTTCAATCATACAGGTATCAAAGAACACACTTCATGCACAGCAAAACGAAACACACATGGAAGGTAGCTGAAACTCAAAACTACAAGACCGGTCGCCTAATGGAACAGTCAGCACCGTTCTTAATACCATGTTGAACAAGGCTATTCTCATGGAAAATGAGTTTCATCAAAGAACAGCAGTACAACAAATCCATCAGAGTAGAATGATGATTACAACGAAGTTGAGGAGCTTTAAAAGTTTTCATCGAATTGTAATACATAACACAGCATGATGCTTCTCTTTACTCTGAATGTGTTCTGCAATAACAAAATAAGAGAGGGAGCATGTTAAGAGTGACGACCCATACCCTAATGGGCAAGAAATTATATATAAATCTTGTAAGCGAACCCAAGACCTCCGTCTCTCAACCGTTGGGGTCTTTGGACAACTACCATTACACCACAAGTCCTTTGATGATTTTTATCACCTTCCACTAGTGTGATACCTGAAGTTTAATAATTATGCTGAATCATGTCCAAGAAATTTAAGGTATAGCGAGGAATTGCAAACTTTGAGTACATGAACCTCGCTCTTTTAATTACATGGAATGTAATTACATGGAATGTAATTAAAAGTGCATCTCAGAGAGGATAGGAACATATCACCCGAGAGACATTACAGATTCATGGTCTACAAATTCGGATGAGTGTACAATATGATCAATGGACATTCAAACTAGTCAAAAGGATCTTAGACCATTCCACAAAGAAGTTGACGATGTACTTGGCGGAGATGAGGAATGCCACAGAAGTTCATCGTTTAATTTCAAACCCAGACTAGCAACTGCAAGTGCTTTTGCTGTGTCACAATCATTGGCCATGATCATCACCACCACCACCATAATCAGCATCACAAGGGAATCAAGTCAATCAAATTCTTCTCCAAACTAGGACTAAATTTTATTTTATTCAAATGAAGATAGCAACATAGGGAAATGCTTAACTAAACATGAAATCTGCCACTAGACCTATGCATCTGAAACAAACCTAAACGTAGACCTACGTCAAAACGAGCATCATATCGAATGATCATCCCTGACCACATCAGGTTAGAGGGATATACAAAGAACACCTAAAGCCATATCATAAACTCTGCTCTACTAATTCATAGTTAATCAGATAAAACTACTTCGATTCCATGTATCAAGTAATCTCTATCGTCCGAGATGAAGGAAGATACCAAACATTAGTCTCACGTCCATGGCCTTGTTTGCTCCAACTCCACCCTTCCTCTCGAAAAAATAAAGGAAGAGACCTCGAGTCGAAGCAACACAATCAGAAAACGTACTCGAATCAGATCCGACGCTTCCGATAAGCGACCGCCATATCCATATCCACCAGATGCAACTAAAATCAGACCAGATCGAGACGAAGCAACCGCCGCAGATCAGTCGTGGCAGCGTCGCTGGTTTGCTTCTTCAAGAAGAAGGCCGGAAGAGGGAGAGAGCTCGGCGGCGGCGACGCAAAGAACGCAGCCGAACCGGCGTAGATCCCGTCGGTGGTGACCTTGATCTCCGGAACCCTAACTTGCTTCTGAACCGTCTCCGGCTCGGGCCCTAACCGATCGGTCGAGCACAACACCAAATCGCCTTTCGACGGTGGTGGAGGAATTAAATCCTCGCCTCGTTTCAGGATCTTCACGTGCTCCATCACGAGGTTCTTCGACGGGAACTTGGCAACCAGACTCCGGTCCGGCGACACCCGGGGACTCCTCTTGCGTCGGCGAGGGCGGCTAGGGTTAGAATTAGGGTTTGTGTTCGGGGTGGGGAGTAAACCGGTACTACTCCGGGGCTTAACGGCGACCGATGTAAGAGAACTGTAGGGGCGAGAGAGGCAATCTTGCGATCGGAGAACGGCCGGAATCGCCATGATCATATACAGAGACTGGATTTGTTTGTACAGAAAGGGGGTTTTGGGATTGAAGGCAAGAACGTGATAATGGAGGAGAGACGGAGATGCTTTATATAGAGGGAAGGGAAAAGTTCACGTGGCTTTTCTTTATCTGAAAACCGCCATTGGGGAAGAGCGTGTCACCGAAGAAGAAGATGATTAGGATTAAGGCTTCGCTTTTGAGTTAATTACAATCTGACCCTTGAAGCAAAGGATTGCTAGGATTAGGTTCTTAATTAGGATTTGGGAAGTTATTGCTTTGCGGTGCAATATTAATGCAAATGGAATTTCTATTTCTAGAGTCATATTACTCATTCCTATTCACATGTTCTTTTAATCACATTCCGTTTTGACTATGGCAATGGTGAACTAGTACCACATGGTCTAATATTGTGGCGATTAATGTTGTATATATAATTAGGATAGTGGTTAGCCAGAAATTAGCCATATGTGCTAAGAATCCATGAAATATGGTCATTTATTTTGTGGCGCGTTCTATTTTTTTTGGATCTATTTTTCTTGGATTACAGGGAGTTGGCTTATTATAGTACATGCAAAGTAGTAAGTTTGCTCAATCATGTGACATATTCTCTTTTCGTAGAAAAAGTCATACGTGCTACGAATTCGTGAAATTTTACCACTTATTTTATGGCATGTTTTATTTTTCTTGAATTAAAAGAAGATGTCTAAATGTAGTATGGAAAATAGCAATTTTACTCGATCCAAATTATTTCAAAAAACGTACTAAATTAACAATATTGAAAAAATCTTCATTTTGTAACTCTTTTTTATCTATAATAAAGAAAATGATTAGTTAGTTCCCTCAAAAGCAATAGAGGAATTAGTAATGTTGAATCTAAAAGTAATCTAGTAATATTGTGTCTCGAAAGGTAATATAGTGTCTCCGATCAATTCATGTAATTGTAAATGTTTACATACTTCATGTAAATGTTTTTTTACTCTCTTACCAATTCTCATTCTCATTGAAAACTAGAAGCTAGCAAGTGTCGTCAAAGTGACGAAGATCAAATCGATTTTCTTTATGCTAGTTATGGCCTCTTACGTAGATAGGAGAGACCTCTTACCAAGAGCATGCGGCACATTTAACGCATGCTACTCATCATCAAGCCATGTATGAAGAGGAGTGCACCGAGCCACGACGATTTGCATGGGTAGATCTTTGGGCCAGTTTCATATAAGCTCCAGTTGAATTTTGGAACTGGACAATGTAGAAGGCTTATGGATGTTAGTCAAACTCATTGTGCATATCGATGAGAAAACATAGGAATGCACGATCTTGGAAGATATGAGATTCAAAGTTCGCTTGAACATCAACGAGTCGTTGCTGCCGGGATTTCTCCTCCTAACTCGAACTGGTAATTAGAAAATACAAGTAACTTTCGACTATAAGAATATCATTCAAATTTCACATAGGCGCAGAGTTTTAGAAACAGTGAAACTCACTACACTCTTCCGCGTAGCCAAACCATGGGAGTGTATGGGAAAAAGTTTATTATCATTCATTAAGACGGGTTTCATGTTGTTTCAATTTCAAATGCCTCACTCTTATCTCGCTAACTCGTAGCTTATTTTAAAAAACCCGACTAGAAGATGAACACGTGCATATACTGTAACACCCCCATCCTAGAGTGCTGGAGAACTACACTTGAATCCCCCATACTCTCCGGAGATGCCCACGTTGACGGAAATGCTCAGCAAGGAGTCTAATCCTAACGATTATGTTATAAGACGGAAATAAAGAAACTGAAACTCAAATAAGACTTACTATTATAGTTTGCATACTCTGTCGCGACAAATTCTACGTAGTTGACTACTCATCATCTCCCGAACTCACCTGGAAATTATAGAAGGCAGAGACGACACGAAGTCTTATACATCAAGTAAAGATAAAAGTTATGAAAAGTATATATATATATATATATAATTTGAAACATTTAATGCGCACTTACGAATGTACTATTCTGATAACCTAACTCAAAACAACAACCACAAATATGAGTAGTCCGGTAATAGAAATGTCAATCAATGCACAATTATTAACAAACTTGCCTTATCTAGAGGATTCCAAGTCACACTACCCAGATGGTTGTGAGGACCATATTCACTTCTGTAGATAGTGCTTCCTGGACAAGAAAATTTTAGCCACGTGGCGATCATCCAGCACACCATAATGTGCTCCACACACACGGGACTTGTAGGGACAGGGCCCTCGCGTACCACCGCATGGGACAGGGCCCTCGCGTACCACCGCACGGGACTTGTAGGGACTTAGTGGTTTGGAGGCTAGAGTAAGTCATGTCGCGTGCGAGCAACAACCAAGCCCGCACGCGACCCCTAGTAACTACTTTTGAGAGATTTATGGCACGACCTTCATAGACCCGGTCAAACCGGTCAAACCCGGTCAACCCCATAACAGTTCCGGAATACGCGGATAACGTGCTGTAACGGTCCCTATATACGCGGACGAACGTGTCGTTGTGGTTAAGCTAATTAAGCCGCCATTGATGGGTGCATTAACCACACTACAACGGTCACATTCTCCGTTATATATAGGATCGTTAACCCTTCCATACAGGGGAACGACCAGACATACGCGGAAGCTCTGCCGAACCCCTGTCTCTCTCTCACACAGTACTATTGCCTTACTCTCTCCCTATACACAACCCAACACTTCCTGTGCCATTTCTATTCTCTGTCCTTGGTGTACACAGAGTTCTCTCTGCAGGATTCTTTTGTACACATTTTGGTGAACCCGACGTGAACTTACCATTGCAAGCAACCATGTCTCATGAAGATGATGTCAGTAACAGATCGCCTTCCACGGAGACCACCTCGAGAGAGGAGGCCCGCCGTACTCCTACAGCCATCGGTGAAGCTCCGACGATAGAGGCCTTGGATGCCACCATCCAGAACCAGGCAAAGGCTCTCAAAGCTCAATCTGCACAACTGGAACGGATAATGGCTATTCTGGGAACTCTCGCCCCAAATCCCGCACCAGCCACCACCGTCTCTCAGGGAGGAGGAGCCTCCACCACTCAAGGATTGGGAGTGTCAACCACACCACCCAATCCTAACCTGCAAACTCCACCGGAAACTACGCAGTTACCCTCAATTCAGGGGCCAACGGCTCAAATGTTGCCTCTTGCTACTCACACTCCTCAACCTCCAACTTTGGTACCTAATCCGGCCTCACAATACCCCTTGCCTCCTCCATCGGCAACGTGGGGCAACGTGAACTCACAATATGTTCCTAGCCCTCCCGCGACATATGTGTCGCCTCCGCCTGCGGCAACCCCTCCTCCTCCTGCTGAGGGAAGTGCTCCGGAGTGTATGACGTCGCTGCAACGGCGCATAGAAACCATTCTGGCTCACCAATCGTTCGCGGACACCATTATCCCGAAGCTTGACAACGATCCACCTATTCCACGGGAGATCTACCTCATGCCTAACCCTGCCTGGTACAAGGCTCCTAAATGGGACAAGTTCGAAGATGTCAATGGGAACGCCCATGAGCATGTCATGCGCTTCATTGATGTAATGGGGCCATACGGGGCTGATCCTAAGTTGCTGATGCGCGAGTTCCCGAAATCCTTGGGGAACGTAGCCTACAAGTGGTATAGGACACTGGAGGATGGATCCGTGAAGACCTGGGACGACATGGTCCAGAAGTTTTACACTAAGTTCTTCCAGATGGAGGAAAAGGTGACAATGATTCATCTCTCGCGGATGTACCAGAAGCGCGAGGAGGATGGAATAACATTCATCAAGAAGTTCAGGGCCAAGTCCTTGGAATGCAAAGATGTGATACTCGAGAGCAGACTCGTGGAGATATGCCTGCAGTGCATGCGAGACAAGTACAAAGGTATGCTTATCAACCTGCAAACACCTACATTTTCGAAGCTAATCGAATGGACGAAGAATATCGAGCCTATAGTGGAGAGGCAGAAAAAGATGAGCGCCCCTGAGAGATCCCCGAGCGGGACCACTTTCAAAATTGGGAGATTCAGCTACAAGAGAGGACGTGAGGCTGAAGTGAATACGGTCTCGCCCCAAAAGCAGCCAAAGGTAGTGAACTTCGATGCGCCACCTCTGCCATGTTCGGTAGAGGAAGCGAGCGACCTGTGCAGACAATGGCGTAAGGATGGTGTCCTGCCGCCGCTCGAAAGGGAACCCTCCAAGGAGATGGTGAGGGACCCGAAGTGGTGCGAATGCCACGGGAAGGTCATGCACCCCACGGCTGACTGAAAGAAGCTCAGAATCATGGTAAGCCAAAAGATGAAAAATGGCGAATTGATTGTCAATGATCAAAGGCAGGACGTGCGAAACAATCCACTGCCTGCCCATGCGGAGCAAGAGCTGAAAGGCAAAGAGGTTGCCATGATCTCGATTTTGGACCTTGAAGAGGTTGCTGAGGATGGTCTACCCATCATTGCCGAGATCCACAACGACGAGGATTACAGTATAGACACGGAGGACGAACGTGCCGGTCGAATGAAGGGGTCGCACGGGTTCAACAGGTTCTTCGATGAGATGAACTTCTCAGAGAAATGCCGGAAGGAGATGACAAAGGCGATCCTAAGGATAGCAGAAGATTACGAGGAGGATATTGTAGTCTCCAACGGAAAGGTTGTCAGGGCATCTCGCTCTACAGAAAAGGTCATAACCTTCTCCGCAAGCGACAAGAAGACAGATGCGAGTCACCAGAAGCCTCTGTATGTAACAGCAATTATCAATGGTGTGGAGTTCAAAAGAGCGTTCGTCGACGGAGGAGCGGCAGTTAATGTTGTCTCACTCAACACTCTGAAATTAGCAGGAATTCCAGAGCACAAGATCGTAAAGCGTCCATCCCCGCTGATGGGATTCGGAAGCGACTCCAGAATGACGATAGGATGGATCCGTCTGGGTGTCCAGATCGGCAAAATTAAGTGTTCAGCAAAATTCTATGTCATAGATGCGAACACTATGTATCACATGATTATAGGCCGTGCCTGGATTCATCGCTTTGATGTTGTCCCTTCAACAGCTCACCAAGTGATGAAAGCTATCTGGAATGACAGAATAGTTGAGATACCAGCTTCGATAAATCCTTTCAACATGGATGAAGCGCATCTCAGTGAGGCGGTATGGTTCACTGAGATGGCAGATGAGCAAACGTCGGGACCGTTCAACCCCACTCCTTTGCCCCGATGGGAGGACATCAAAGATCAGTCACCCGCAGGAGTAATGGTGACAAGAGAGGAAGCCAAGGAAAAGTCGCCTACGCGAGAAGAGGTGCCGTGGATTGCCTACCAGCGAAAGAACGTGTATACTATGAAAAGGATAGCAAAACGTGACCCTGAAGGCAAGGAGATAGAGAGTTTCTACGCCAACGGGAAGAAATGCTATCGCATATGAAGGTGCGCGGGGGTGTCCTCACGCGAGCATGGGGATATCCCTGAGCAAATCAATCAATCGAGCAGGTTACGGAACCAGACAAACCTACACCAAGTGTTTTAGAGGCGAAGCTAAAAGAAGCACCCGAATGCATGGAGGACAAACTCAGGCCGCAAAAGCAAGAGCTGAAGGAGGTATTCTTAAGCCCGAGCGAAGAAAAGAAGAGGCCAGTCTTTCTAAGTGCGGACCTCACAGGGGAGGAGGAAGAAATATTGCTACAACTTCTGACTGAGTACAAAGACGTGTTCGCATGGGAATACGATGAGATGCCCGGTCTGGACACGAGCATCACCATGCACCGGTTGGATGTAATTCCAGGATCCAAACCGGTAAAGCAGAGCACAAGAAGCTTTAGGCCGGAGCTCAACGTGAAAATCAAGCAGGAAGTTGTCAAACTTCTGAATGCCAAATTCATCGAGCTGAATCACCATCCTACATGGTTGGCTAACATTGTGCCTGTGGTAAAGAAGAATGGGCAGCTTCGCATTTGTGTAGACTTCCGAGACCTTAATCGTTTCTGCCCCAAAGATGATTTTCCACTTCCCAACATCGACTTACTTATCGATTCGACCGCGGGTCATCTCATGTTCAGCTTCATGGGCGGCTTCAGTGGGTACAATCAGATTAAGATGGACCCCGAAGATGCACGGAAAACCGCGTTCATCACTCCGGTGGGAGTCTTCAATTACACCGTTATGCCTTTTGGTCTCAAGAATGCAGGCGCAACTTATCAGCGAGCCATGATGGCCTTGTTTCACGACATGATGCACAAGGAAGTGGAATTCTACGTGGACGACTTAGTTGTTAAATCCAAGGAAGTGAAAGACCACCTGGGGGATTTGCGGAAAGTGTTCAACCGATGCAGAAGCTTTCAATTAAAGATGAATCCCATGAAGTGCGCAATCGGAATAACATCGGGGAAATTCTTGGGATGTGTGGTACATCGTCAAGGAATAGAGCCTGATCCTGCGAAAGTATCGGCCATCACCAGCATGACGGCGCCGCACGACCAAAGTACCTTGAAGACCTTCTTGGGAAAGCTATCCTACCTGCAAAGGTTCATCCCAGCGATCGCTGAAATCACCTTCTGTTTCAGCGATCTTCTCAAGAAGGACGCCCCATATAACTGGACTACGGAGCACGAAGCTGCGTTTGGAAGGCTAAAGGACCTGTTGACATCGTCAAAGGTAATGATCGCACCTCAGCTCGGATCACCACTCTTGCTGTACCTGACGTCGACGAAGAGGTCTATAGGGGCGCTCCTGGTTTAGGAGTATGAGGGGCAAGAAAGGCCCATCTACTACATTTCTCGCATAGTGCAGCCAGCAGAATCAAGGTACACGGACATCGAACGTCATTGCCTTGCCCTATTCTTCGTTATAGAAAAGTTAAAGCACTATTTTGCATCGCACAAAGTGGTAGTGGTCACAAAGAGTGATCCTATACGGTATCTTCTGACTCACACTACTCCTGGGGGAAGATTGGCAAAATGGTATATGACCATTTCTCAATATGATATCACATGTGTTCGACCCCGGGCAATCAAGTCGCAAGCGGTGGCGGATTTGCTAGCACAGTTCCCCGATAACAGTCATGAGCCTGTGATTGAGGAAGAACTGGAGGGACCTGAAATCTACGCAGTTGAGTTGCCCTACTGGACGCTCCATTTCTATGGGTCGTCAACGAGGAAAGGTGGAGGCATTGGGATAGTCTTGACCAAACCAGATGGAGAGGTCATACAGATGTCAGCAAAGCTTGACTTCGCGGTCACCAACAACGAAGTAGAGTATGAAGCTCTCATTGCAGGTCTTCGCGCAGCAAGGGCACTAGAAGTAAGCAACTTGACGGTGATGGGAGACTCCAAGCTAATCGTCAAACAAGCATCGGGCGAGTATGGTTTGAAGGAGATAAACTTATTGCCCTACCGGACCTTGGTACAGAAACTGGTGCAGCAGTTCTGCAATGTCAGGTACGAGCACAAACCCATAGCGGACAATAGGCATGCTGATGCTTTAGCTACCTTGGGATCCAAGGTCAGTGCAGATAAATGTCCCGCGAGAATCCCGATTGAAGTGCGAACATCCTCGGCGTTGACAGAGGACGCGTGCGACGACGAATGCATGGATGATGCGGACTGGAGAAAGTCAATCTTGCGTGCCATCGCAGAAGGCACGAGCAACGAGAATTGGGCATCCACAAAGGGGTATTGCATACATGACAACACCCTCTACTACAAAGGCCATGGCGGAATACTTATGCGATGCGTCTCAGAACAGGAGGGAAAAGCGCTGTTAGAAAAGATTCACCAACATGCTTGTGGGGAAAGTGAGGCGTCAATCTATCGGAAAGCCCAGAGGTAAGGGATTCACTGGCCGGACATGTCAATGGCCGCAGCATTGATCCTGGGAAATTGCGAGAGTTGCGCACTGATCAAAGACTCTTTATCAATTGCTCTGACCGATGATGATGTGGATTGGAGGAAGCCACTCTTTGATTTTCTCACGCAAGGTATTGTGCCTGAGTCGAGAAAAGAAGCCGAAAAACTAAAGAGAAAAGCAGCACGGTATGTGGTGCAAGAAAATATGCTTTGGCGAAGGGGCCATGAGGGTAACCTGCTGCGATGTCTAGACAGCAAGGAAGCACAAGAGGTAATGGACCTTTCTCATCAAGTGGAACATCAGTGAGGTGCGAAGTTATGCAGACAGCTCCTCTCGGTCGGTTACTTCTGGCCCACCATGGAAGCAGATTGCCGCACTAAAGTAAGACGGTGCCAGGAGTGCCAATTCAAAGGTAACCTAGTGCATGCTCCTGCTGTAGATCTACATGCGTTGGGAACACCATGGCCGTTCCATACTTAGGCTTTGGATTTGGTTGGCCCCATCCGACCAACCTCGCACGGGAATCAGTTCATTCTCACCGCGACCGAGTTGTTCACCAAATGGGTAGAAGCAATACCACTAAAGACAGCAAATGCGCTAGCCGTGGTCCATTTCATCCAAGAGAACATCATATGCAGGTTCGGAATTCCAAACACCATTCTTTCGGATAATGGCACCCCCTTTGTCAATCGCCAGGTGGCTGCGAAACTAGCAGAGTACAACATAAGGCAGATATGTTCTACTCCTTACTATCCGAAAGGGAATGGTCAAGCGGAAGCAACCAACAAGACGTTGTTAAGAATCTTGATCAAGATGGTGGCGGATGACCACAAGAAATGGGCCGATTCCTTGAACGTAGCCTTGTGGGCCTATCGGACTTCTACAAGAACTCCCACAGGAGTCTCCCCATTCCTTCTATGTTATGGTGCTGAAGTTGTAGTACCCGCGGAGGTAAAAGTCAACTCCGCAAGACTGGCGTTCCATGCATTATACGATAATCAACGCGATCATGACCTGGTCCTGCTAGAAGAGAAGCGGGAGCAAGCTAAAAGGACTAACAAACGATACCAGGAAAGGATCGCTCGCGCGTACAACAAAACAATCCAACGTCGAGATTTCGCAGTTGGAGATTTGGTCTTGCGCGCATTGGACCACTGCATGCGAGAGGCGGCTCATCCAAAATTCGCAGCCAACTGGGAAGGACCCTTCGAAGTCACAGAAGTCTTTGATAGTGGCTAACATACAAAGGCTACATGGGACGAACTCAACCCCAAGCTCAGTCAACATGCGCTGGATTAAGAAGTATTATCCTTAACTCCTCTCATTATATGCGTTAGATTACAACGTTTACTTTATGCTCTGTATTGCTAAAACTCGTGCATCTTCTCTCCCATACGAGGGAATTGTAATCTCATCTCTCCCATATGAGAGTATTCTATAATAAAAAGACTTCTCCCAAATGGGAAGAACTTTATGATTTTAGCTGTCTTTATCACTTTATTTATTTATATAGTTCAAGACTATCCGCCATGATAGCAGCCTATGCGAATACGATCTTAAGTGATCTTTTAAGCCTATCTGCAATGATAGCAGCCTATGCGAGTATGATCTTAAGTGATCTTCAAGCCTATCTTCCATGATAGCAGCCTATGATCTGGAATGATCTTTAAGCCTATCTGCCATGATAGCAGCCTATGCAAATACGATCTGGAATGATCTTTAAGCCTATCTGCCATGATAGCAGCCTATGCGAATACGATCTTAAGTGATCTTTTAAGCCTATCTGCCATTGTGCACAAGAGATTCCGGCAGGGGAGAACTCCGTGTACACCGTAAGTAGAGGATCAGAGATGGCACAGGAAGAGTTGGGTTGTGTGTAGGGAGAGAGTAAGGCAGTAGTAATGTCTGAGAGAGAGAGAGAGGGGTTTGACAGAGCTTTCGTGTATGGCTGGTGTGTCCTCCTTTGTATGGAAAGGCTAACGTCCTATATATAACGGAGAATGTGACCGTTGCAGTGTGGTTAATGCGCCCATCAATGGCAGCTTAATTAGCTTAACCACAACGGCACGTTCGTCCGCGTATATAGGGACCGTTAGAGCACGTTGTGCGCGAATACCGGAACCGTTATGGGGTGACTGGGTTTGACCGGATTGACCGGGTTTATGAAGCTCGTGCCATAAATCTCTCAAAAGCAGTTACTAAAGGTCGCGCACGGGCTTGGCTCGCACGCGACAGGACTTACTCTAGCCTCCAAACCACTAAGTCCCTACAAATCCCGTGCAGTGGTATGCGAGGGCCCTGTCTCGCAGCCCCCACATGGATCAGCGCGGCTGGTGATCCAGTGTGTGTGGAGCACAATATGGTGTGCTAGATGGTTGCCACGTGGCCAAGATATGTCAGCTCAAAAAGAACTATCACATTAGCCCCCTTTCTGCGCGTGAAGACTCATAGCCGGATAGGCTTCCATGCGCAGGAACCAACGTACGCGTCGTCGCCACGCACCAATTCAAATGTATGTAGGTTCAGCCCCCATGCGTGCCATTATGACCTAAAACCCCTAGAGTCGTGTCGTCTGGCCTTTAGGGTTTTAGGCGTGACGTCAGCTTGTCCTGTGATTGCGCGATTCGACGGTGACGGTAGCGATTCGACTACTGAAAGGACGCAACCCTTCATTGTTTTTTGGATAAATACTCTGTACTCTCCATTGTTGCAAAGCATCACTTCTTTCTCTTAAAGTGGATGATACCCGGAAGTCTTCAAGAGCAGATTCAGATAATCAATCACCAGTTCAAAATTGCAAATCGTCTTCTTCAATTGTCTGCATCCAAGCAAGCTTTACAGAAACAAGGTTGGCCTTGTTCAATCTTGATTTAATATGCTAGTATATGCTTTGAACTGCGTTGGATCTGCAAACCCATGACATATTATCTGCTGAAAACTTGTGAAGAGGCTCACAATCTTCGAATCCAATTTCAGTTTAATCCTCCAATGATAAAGACCTTGAATGTAGAGCTTTTGAAATCCCTGATAATGCAAACGATTCCAATTTCTAATTTCTGCAATTGGTGCCAAACTGTTCATCTTTCTTCCCATAGATATTGAATCTCGAAATTCAAACTGAAGTGTCATATTTCTCCCCCCTTTTTTCTTGCTTTTCCGCAGGAATGGCAAAGACAAAAGGAACTAGACCCACCAAGGAGGACGAAGAAATACCTGATCTTCCGCAAGCTTTATGGCGAAAAGCCCCCAATCTGGGTGGCAAAGACTTCTACCATGCTAGGGTTAAGGCAAAGAAACTGCCTACCCCTGTCCCAAGTGAGGGATTGCAAACATTAACCCCTCCATTTAACTCGGCCCTGCTCGAATTGATTGGCTCCGAAGACGTGGTTCGATTGGGAGTCGAAAATGGGTACTTCCCATATGCTGCGATTTCTACCCAAGCTTTTGTTCAGAAATTGGACTACACGGATGAGTGGATCGACTATGTATTGACTCATCACGCCATGACTCTAAATGAGGCCGGCGTATACTTCGCAGTTCGTGCTATAAAGGGTGCTGCCGTGAAGCTGGACCAGTCCATGCTTCTAAACCTTCTTTCTCGCTACTCGCCTGCGACTCACACATTTCACTTTGCTGAGTTCGAGGTTGCCCCCACGCTTGAGGACGTGCACATGCTGTATGATCTGTCTCCCATGGGTGAGGTGGATCCTTTGAGTCCCTTGAGGACGGATGCGGAGACTGCTTTGTACACGCAGATGGAGGAGTGCTTGTCAGAGGTAAAGAAAATTTCCACCCGGTGGACCACTACAAAAGTCCTTCCTGACTGGCAATTGGTTGACACATCTGCGAAAAATACTTGGAACAAATGGGTGCAGTACTTTTTCCGTGATTATGCGAACAACAGCATCACCAAGAAGCTTCTGAGTCAAAACCCAAAGGCTGAGAACTATGTGGAGGGTAAGGGTTATCACGTAACCCTATGCGCCTTCCTCTGCGCCTGGTTTTCGAGGTACTTAATCGATGGTCACCCTCACGATGGGGTCTTTTATCACGTTTTGCCCCTTGCTGTGAAATTGGCCCTTGGCCAGAAAGTCGCACTTGGACCCTTGGTCTTGGGCACGCTGTACTACAGACTGGATCAGCTGGTTCTGGCCACGAAGGAATCGCGTGGCCGCCTCGATATACTGACTTTCGTTAACATTGCCTTCTTGACAATGTGGGTCTTTGAGCGATGGCCTTCCTATGCCCCAATTGCTTCTAAGCCCAACAAATGGTGTCCCCCAGACGCGGTGGAGGAACGCAACAGCGGCAGAGCTGCGAGGTGGTTCGGGACAAACTACCCCAAGTGCGTCTGGAGCCTGATATGCGACAATCGAGAAGAGTTCATAGCCAGGCCCTATGCCATGCGTATTGAAAACGTGCGATGGTTTCCGAAACTGTATCCTTCTAAGGGTGTTGTCTTCTCAGAAGAGCTCCTCTTCGAAGATGGAGAGTATTTCCATGAGCGCTATCGCGAATTATTTTGCTGGTTCCTGCGAGGTTCCCTTCCTGCTCTCGCAGAGCATGTTCGTGAGCTCGCGCCGAGGTATGAGAGGATTACTGTGGATGTTGATCCCACTCGCGTTTCTCCCCAATTCGGCTTTGATGCAGTGGCACCATCAATCTGGCCACAGTCTATTATCAGAGGCTGCTATAAGCGTTTGTTGACAAAGGAGTGCAAAACATTCTTGCTGAGGCATCTTCCCTTTGAGCAACCTGCAGGTAACCGTGAAGGCGGTTATTCCAAAAACTGGCTCGCATACTGGAACGCCCAGCAGACAAGATTGGAGACGCAGTCGGTCCCCCAGCCAAGCAGATCTCCTGTGATCAAAAGGAACTCTTTTCCTTTTCGTCCCAATTGCAGTCTGGACGAGTCTGAATATGGTTGCTACTCGTTGCTGGATCACGAGAACCATTTGTGTCCCACCATCATTCTAGATGAAAAGATCGCCGCGGTTAGAAAAGGCGACTCGCATGTCATCAGATATAGCGAAACTTTTGCTAAGGTAAGCAACTTCTCTTGCATGTGCTAAGCTTCTTTGCTTCAATATATGGACAACCTCATTCTACACTGCTTGCTGTAGTGCCATGTGCGGAGGTTTGCATCTGGTGAGCGTTCCAAATCGCTGGTTAACACCATTGTTACCACAAGAAGACAAGGACAGCCGTTTCGGCTAGCATCGAGAATGGATCCCGAGGTCGAGACCAGGATTCGTGAGGTCATGAATGATTTTGCTGACTCGCTAATAGACAACGTTCCGACCTTGTCTCCCCCTAGAGATGATCCGTCTCCTCCAGCGACTGCCGCGCCAAGAGCGAAGAGGCCTAGGCAAAGAGGAATTACAATTTCTTCCCCTAGAAGCGCCCCAACTTCCCCTCCTGCGAGGTCCCTTTCTGCCAAGGACAAAGGCAAAGGTCGCATGACCGGTAAAACGCGGAAGGAGCTCGCAGTGGAGACCTTCGTTCCATTCGGCCAGGAGGGAGAAGAGGAGAGGCGCGAGCCAAGAGAAGGAGATGAAGAAGAAGAAGGAAGAGTTGAAGATGTCCGTGTCAGAGAGGAAGATGCGATACATGAGGAAGAATCAAGAGGTATCTCAATCATACTTCTCTCCTTATTATCTTAGCTCTTTTGCAATTTGGTTTGAACAAATTGTTTCTTCGCAGATGATGATGATGATGATACCATCAGTGGCCTTTTGGCCAAGAGGAAGAAGAGGGGTGCTCATTCTGGTGTTTCCGATGAACCCATAAGCGAGGACATTCTCGCCGAGTCCAGGAAGACAGCTGCGGAAGCTGCTGAAAGGAGAAGAAAGCGAGAAGAGGAGGAGCTCGAGCGCGTGAAACAAAGAAGCCTCGAAGAACAGCACGTTGACGACTTGGTGCGTCCAGTTGATGAGGAAGATGTGCTTCCCGAAGAACAGCACGTTGAGGAGGAGGACGTGGCTCCAGAAGAAGATGCGGCAGCCTTGGAGCAAGCCCAAGCAGATTTTGAAGAAATCGCAGGCGGCAATGAAGGTGAGATTTTTAATCTCGCCGTAACTTATCGAGATGTTATTGTTGGTGCATTAAAGCATGGTGTGTCAAAAGCTGACATTCGCCGTTGGCTAGTAGGCAAGTGCGGTGAGCCCTCAGGTAATCACTTGAACGATATGCGTGAACTAGGCTTAGCAACTCAAAACATAATCATGACTAGTTTCTTCGCGCCCCAGGTCACGCTCATCTCAAAGACATGCTTAACGAAGACACATTAATAGGGCCTGGTTCCACGTCCTTAACGTATGACGAGGATACTGCAATCCCACCTTCGCGTGGAGGTGCTTGCTCTTAGCTTTAGCAAAGATAGTAAAATAACGTACGATACAAGTTACCTCACACCATCGCATTTTGTATCGCAGGCAATGCTGATGAACCCGTGTTGGAGCAAAGTAATCAACCTCCTGCGTCCTATGTCCTGGTGCCGAGTTCTCATACTGAGAAGCCCGTCGCAGTTGCTGAATATGCAGGAGAGCCTCTTGAGGACGTCATCGAACTCTCTGATGATGCCGAGGCTGACACTGTGTTAATGGAGGAAGATGCCCATGCTGGTGCTGAGGAAATAGGAACGAATGCTGCTGATGTTATCGCATATGAAGATATCCCTCGCCAAGCTGCAACTTCTGCTGCCACCACGCCTCCAGCAATGACTGAGCTGGCGGCACCTCTTCCTGCGTGGAGCTTTTGGGGCTCGCAGGTCGGGGCTGCGATCGCACCTGGTGCGGCTTATACTCTTCCCCCCAACTACGAGGAGTTAGAGCTCGCAGCTGATAGAAGGGCAATGGAGCGAGGACAGTCTTCAACTACCCCAGCAATGCGCATTCCTTCTCTGCGCGAGATCCTTGAAGGAACTGGTATGTCGTGATTTGCTGTTCGCATCTCGCATCCTTCATTTGCGAATTTGATAGTATAACTTGGCTTTGACATTGCTTCAGGTTTGAAGCAAGCCGATGTGGACTGGCTAGTTCGGATGCGCCTCACCTACCCCCAATTATTTGCGAGGTCTCTGGAGATAGGGCCCTTCGACAGGAGGCTATTTCTTACTGAAGCCATCTGGATTTTGGAGAAACTATCCGCGGCCACCCCTGCGACCATTTCTCCTCAGAGTGCGGAATTGCTTTTTGGCATGTGCCAAAATCTTCTCGCCAAAGTTCAAGGCAAACTGGGCTTCAAGTTTCTTATGAAAAGAGTTACCCTGATTCGCGCAGCCGTGACTTTGAAACGCGGCCACCAAAACCCCGCAGCTGAAAAGCAGGAGGTAGAGCAGCAAAAGCAAAAGGTTGAAGAGGCTATGAAGCTCTTTCATGAGATGAATGCCAAGTGCGAGCAATTGAAGCAAGAAGTGGAGCAAGTGGAAAATCTGAGCCGTCAATTTACTCCCCATGACTCCTTGATCAAGGGTTTATTTTGATTTTTGAAAGGTAGCAGATAAGTAGCAGAAACATTATTGTAATGTTTCTAGGGTTTCTCCCCCTTTTTTTTCAAAAAGAAGATTTGAAATGCCCGTTTTGCCCTTTCCGGGATTTTCTAGAATATCTCTGTGCATATCCAATTATGACGTCATCAATTGATATTCTGCCTTGATTTTCGCGCTAATTGCTCATTAGATAAGCACGCTTTCCTTGGGAAGTCCATCCGAATCATGACCATCCGTCATTAATTAGGATACGCAACCAAATCGTCGTAGCCTTTAGTAGGGTAATTGATTGTTACCGCTTTTCAAGGCGTAAGTGATTGACCTTACCCTCTTTTCAAATTCTGCTGACTTATCTTGGCAACTGAAGAGTCTCCACAAAGTCTATATGAACCCCTGCCTATTGCTTTTTGGGTTCTTCATCCCAAAATGTGGTTTGCCGTGAGTCCTTACGACTGCTGGCTTCAACGCTTGTTTTTCGTTGATTCATGGCAACTTCAAGTTGTGAAACCTGAGTTTGCGCTTTGTGCTATAGAAATAGTTTCCAAGATCCGCTTTATAAGGATTACTGATCTTTGTAACCTTCATAGAGAAGATGCAGATAATACCTCACATTTGTTCGAAGAATTTTCTTCGTCTATTATGCTTGCAGGTCATGTTTCCGGCCGCCTCCCGGCGAGGTGCAGCGCCGTAGTGACCTTGCTACCGACTCGTAATGAACAGCGGTATTCTCCTCCAACATGCCCGGAGGAGAACTTCTTGCCTCCTCGTTCTTGAACTCAGGGTGGCGAGCCATTGTGTTCGTTTCCGTGGACAAGGAGCCCATTGCCCGAGGAATGGCTGCTCCCCTGTTCTTCACAGCCGCATTCGCCGGAACAGGTGGTTCCTCAGGAACTTCTCTTGGGTGTAAGGCCAAAGAATGGCCCTGCCAGATTCCGGGATCTTGAATATAACGTGGCATAGCCTTCGTGGCGTTTGTTGGCCGTTCATTTTATAGCAAGACCCGGCTGGTTACAGACCTCTGGTCGCAAGTCTTTGTATCGCATAGCTTGTGCTAGGACCGTTAGGTCCGTCGTTTTCCATCTAGGATTCCCCCGATGAGTAACTTCTGTATGCGAGTTACCATGTAAATGTATTGTAAGCCATGTTGGCTGCGATTTAGCTCGAACTGAGCTTTTTCGCTTGTAAGCTGTTATCTAGACAGATAAATTGTAAGTCTTTTTTGACTCATAATGATAAATCACTTTGTATGATTTGCTGTTCTCGTTACAACAAATTACAATTTCGCATGCGTATTGGCAGATTTCGCCTTTTGTAGTGCTATATACACACTTTGCATTGTTTTTAGATCGTTCGAGATCGTGTTTGCGCAGCTGTGCTATCTTGGCAGATAGGCTTGTGATTTGCTTTAGATTCAAGTGCAAGTGCTATCTTATCAGATAGGCCTTTGTAGATCACTTAAGATCATTTTGCATAATGCTGCTATCATGGCAGATAGACTTAAGAACGATTTTAGAATCGCATTTGTATAGCGCTGCTATCGCGGCAGATAGGCTTGAAAGATCATTCAAGATCATGTTCGCATAGGCTGCTACCGTGACAGATAGGCTTAGAAGATCAATTAAGATCATTTTCGCATGAGCTGCTATCGTGGCAGATAGGCTTAGAAGATCAATTAAGATCATTTTCGCATGAGCTGCTATCGTGGCAGATAGGCTTAGAAGATCAATTAAGATCGTTTTCGCATAGGCTGCTATCGTGGCAGATAGGCTTAGAAGATCAATTAAGATCGTTTTCGCATAGGCTGCTATCGTGACAGATAGGCTTAGAAGATCAATTAAGATCGTTTTCGCATAGGCTGCTATCGTGACAGATAGGCTTAGAAGATCAATTAAGATCGTTTTCGCATAGGCTGCTATCGTGGCAGATAGGCTTAAAAGATCAGTTGAGATCGCATTCGAGTAAGTTGCTATCGCGGCGGATAGGCTTTTGCTAACAGAAATAATAAACTAAGTGAAGCAATATAAACAGCTAGAAGTATAAAGTTCTTCTCATTTGGGAGAAGTCTTTTATTATAGCACTCCCATATGGGAGAGATGAGATTACAGTTCTCTCATATGGGAGAGAAGATGTGCGAGTCATAGCTATACAGAGTATAAGGCAACGTTGTAATAAAACGCATAAAATGAGATAAGTCAAGGATAATACTTCTGAATCCAGCGCATGTTGACTGAGCTTGGGTTTGAGGTCGTTCCGTGCAACCTCCGTATGCTGCAGTAGCCACTGTCAAAGACTTTTGTGACTTCAAAGGGCCCTTCCCAGTTGGCTGCGAACTTCGGATGAGCCGCCTCTCGCATGAAATGGTCTGATGCGCGCAAGACCAAATCTTCGGTTGCGAAATCTCTACGTTGGACTGTTTTGTTGTACGCACAAGCAATCCTTTCTTGATACCGTTTGTTGGTCCTTTTAGCTTGTTCTCGCTTTTCCTCTAGCAGGACTAAGTCATGGTCGCGTTGATTGTCGTACAATGCGTGGAAGGCCAATCTTGCTGAGTTAACTTTTACCTCCGCAGGTACCACAGCCTCAGCTCCATAGCATAGGAGGAATGGTGAGACCCCTGTGGGTGTCCTTGGAGAAGTCCGTTAAGCCCACAGGGCTATGCTTAAAGAATCAGCCCACTTCTTGTGGTCATCTGCGACCATCTTGCTCAAGATCCTCAACAGTGTCTTGTTGGTCGCTTCTGCTTGCCCATTCCCTTTCGGGTAGTAGGGGGTGGAGCATATCTGCCTGATGTTGTATTCTGCTAGCTTCGCAGCCACCTGGAGATTAACAAAAGGAGTGCCATTATCTGAAAGGATGGTGTTGGGAATTCCGAACCTGCATATGATGCTTTCTTGGATGAAATGGACCACAGCTAGCGCATTTGCCGTCTTCAGTGGTATCGCTTCTACCCATTTGGTGAACAACTCAGTCGCGGTGAGAATGAAATGATTCCCATGCGAGGTTGGTCGAATGGGACCAATAAAATCCAGAGCCCATGTGTGAAACGACCATGGTGTTCCTAATGCATGTAGATCTACAGCAGGAGCGTGCACTAGGTTACCTTTGAATTGACACTCCTGGCAACGTCGCACCTTGGCGCGGCAATCAGCCTCCATCGTGGGCCAGAAATATCCAATTGAGAGGAGTTGTCTGCATAATTTCGCACCCCCCTGATGTTCCACCTGATGAGAAAGGTCCATCACTTCTTGTGCTTCCCTGCTGTCTAGACATCGCAGCAAGTTGCCCTCATGGCCCCTTCGCCAAAGCAGGTTTTCTTGTACCACGTATCGGGATGCTTTCCTCCTCAGTTTCTCAGCTTTTTTTCTCGATTCGGGTACAGTACCCTGGGTGAGAAAATCAAAGAGTTGTTTCCTCCAATCCGCATCATCATCGGTCAGAGCAATGAAAGAGTCTTTGATCAGTGCGCAACTCTCGCACTTTCCTTGTATCAGTGCCGCGGCCGTTGACATGTCCGGCCAGTGAATGCCATATCTCTGAGCTTTCCGATAGATTGACACTTCGCTTTCTCCGCAAGCATGTTGGTGAATCTTTTCTAACAGCAGTTGTCCCTCTTGCTCGGAGACACATCGCATGAGTATTCCGCCAGGGCCCTTGTAGTAAAGGGTGTTGTCATGTATGCAATACCCCTTTGTGAGTGTCCAGTTCTTGCTGCTGGTGCCTTCTGCGATGGCCCGTAAGATTGCCTTTCTCCAGTCCGCATCGTCCATGTATTCATCGTCGCACGCGTCTTCTGCTAACGCCGACGATGTTCGCACTTCAATCGAAATTCTCGCAGGACATTTGTCCGTGCTAACCTTGGATCCCAAAGTAGCCAAAGCGTCTGCATGCATGTTATCTGCTCGGGGCTTGTGTTCGTACCTAACGTCGCAGAATTGTTGCACCAGTTTTTGTACCAAGGTCCGGTAGGACAGAAGGTTTATCTCCTTCAGACCGTACTCGCCCGAGGCTTGCTTGACAATTAGCTTGGAGTCCCCCATGACCGTCAGATTGCTTACTTCCAAGGCCTTTGCCGCTCGAAGTCCTGCAATGAGAGCTTCATATTCTGCTTCGTTATTGGTGACTGCGAAGTCAAGCTTTGCGGACATCTGTATGACCTCCCCATCTGGTTTGGTCAAGACTATCCCAATGCCTCCACATTTCCTTGTTGATGAACCATCAAAATGAAGCGTCCAGTAAGGCAACTCAACTGCGTAAATTTCAGGTCCCTCCAATTCTTCTTCGATCACAGGCTCGTGACTGTTATCGGGGAACTGCGCCAACAAATCCGCTACCGCCTGCGACTTGATCGCCCGCGGTCGAACGCATGTGATGTCAAATTGGGAAATGGTCATATACCATTTTGCCAATCTTCCTCCAGGAGTAGTGTGAGTTAGCAGATATCGTATGGGATCATTTTTTGTGACCACCACTACTTTGTGTGAAGCAAAATAGTGTCTCAACTTTTCTATTACGAAGAATAAAGCAAGGCAATGACGTTCGATGTCTGTGTACCTTGATTCTGCGGGCTGCACAATGCGAGAGATATAGTAGATGGGTCTTTCTTGTCCCTCGTACTCTTGGGCCAGAAGAGCTCCTATAGACTTCCTTGTTGACGTTAGATACAACAAAAGCGGTGATCCTAGCTGAGGTGCGGTCATCACTTTTGAAGACATCAATAGCTCTTTTAGTCTCCCGAACGCAGCTTCGTGCTCCGGAGTCCAGTTGTATGCTGCATCTTTCCTGAGAAGATTACTGAAACAGAAAGTAATCTCGGCAATCGCTGGGTTGAACCTTCGCAGATACGATAGCTTCCCCAAGAATGTCTTCAAGGCACTCTGGTCATGCGGCGGAGTCATGCTAGTGATGGCTGAAACTTTCGCAGGGTCAGGCTCGATTCCTTGACGATGTACCACGCATCCCAAGAACTTCCCTGATGTTACTCCGAATGCGCACTTCATGGGGTTCATCTTCAATTGAAAGCGTCTGCATCTATTGAACACTTTCCGTAAATCCGCCAGATGATCCGCTTCTTGCTTGGATTTGACAACCAAGTCGTCTACATAGAATTCCACTTCCTTGTGCATCATGTCGTGGAACAGGGCCATCATGGCCCGCTGGTAGGTTGCACCTGCGTTTTTGAGACCAAAGGGCATCACCGTGTAGTTGAATACTCCCACTGGGGTGACGAATGCAGTTTTCCGTGCATCTTCAGGGTCCATCTTGATCTGATTGTACCCGCTGAAGCCGTCCATGAAACTGAACATGCGATGACCAGCTGTCGAATCGATAAGCAAATCGATGTTGGGGAGCGGAAAATCGTCTTTGGGACAGAAACGATTGAGATCCCGAAAATCCACACAGATGCGAAGCTGCCCATTCTTCTTTACCACAGGCACAATGTTGGCCAGCCATGTGGGATGGTGATTCGGCTCTATGAACTTGGCGTCCAGGAGTTTGACAATCTCCTGTTTAATCTTTACGTTAAGCTCTGGCTTGAAGCTTCTTGTGCTCTGCTTTACCGGCTTAGACCCCGGGATGATGTCTAAACGGTGCATGGTGATACTTGTGTCCAGTCCGGGCATCTCATCATACTCCCATGCGAACACATCCTCGTACTTGGTTAGGAGCTGTAGCAGTCCTTTCTCCTCTTCGCTTGTGAGGTCCGCACTTAGAAAGACCGGCCTTTTCTTTTCTTCGCTTGGGCTTGGGAATTCCTCCTTCAGCTCTTGCTTTTGCGGTCTGGGTTTGTCTTCCATGCATTCGGGTGCTTCTTTGAGCTTCTCGTCGAGAGTGTTCTGCATTGGTTTTTCCGTTACCGCAACCTGCTCGATTTGGTTGATTTGCCCAGGGATATCCCCATGCCCGCGTGAGGACACCCCCGCGCACCTTCATATGCGATAGCATTTCTTCCCGTTGGCGTAGAAACTCTCTATATCCTTGCCTTCAGGGTCATGATTTGCTATTCTCTTCAAAGTGTACACGTTCTTTCGCTGGTAGGCGATCCGCGGCGCCTCTTCTCGCGTGGGCGGCTTTTCCTTGGCATCCTCCCTTGTCACCATCACTCCCGCAGGTGACTGATCTTTGATATCTTCCCATAGGGGTAAAGGAGTGGGGTTGAATGGTCCCGGTGTTTGCTCATCCGCCATCTCGGTGAACCACACCGCCTCGCTGAGATGTGCTTCATCCATGTTGAATGGATTCGTCGAAGCCGGTATCTCGACTATTCTGTCGTTCCAGATAGCTTTCATCACTTGGTGAGCTGTTGAGGGGACAGCATCAAAGCGATGAATCCAGGCTCGACCTATGATCATATGATACGTAGTGTTCGCATCTATAACATAGAACTTCGCTGAGCACTTGATTTTGCCGATCTGGACACCCAGGCGGATCCATCCTATCGTCATTCTGGAGTCACTTCCGAATCCCATCAACAGGGATGGACGTTTGACAATCTTGTACTCGGGGATCCCTGCTAGCTTCAGTGTGTGGAGCGAAACGACGTTAACCGCTGCTCCTCCGTCGACGAACGCTCTTTTGAACTCGACGCCATTGATGATGGCCGTGACATACAGAGGCCTCTGGTGGCTCGCATCTGTCTTCTTGTCGCTGGCGGAAAAGGTTATGATCTTTTCTGTAAAGCGAGACGCCCTAACGACTTTCCCATTGGAGACTACGAGATCTTCCTCGTAGTCTTCTGCTATCCTTAAGATCGCTTTTGTCATCTCCGTCCGGCATTTCTCTGAGAAGTTCATCTCCTCGAAGAATCTGCTGAAGCCGTGCGACCCCTTCATCCGGTCGGCACGTTCGTCCTCCGTATCTACGCTGTAGTCTTCATCGTCATGGACTTCGGCAATGATGGGTAGACCATCCTCTGCGACCTCTTCCAGATCCACAATCGAGATCATAGCGAACTCTTTACCTTTCGATTCTTGCTCCGCATGGGCAGGAAGTGGATTGTTGCGCACATCCTGCCTGTGATCGCTGACGATCAGCTCGCCGTTCTTCATCTTTTGGCTGAACACAATCCTGAGCTTCTTACAGTCCGCTGTGGGATGCATGACCTTGCCGTGGTACTCGCACCACTTCGGGTCCCTCACCATCTCCTTGGAGGGCGCCCTCTCAAGCGGCGGTATGACACCGTCCTTGCGCCATTGCCTGCAGAGGTCGCTTGCTTCTTCCACCGAACATGGAAGAGGTGGTGCATCAAAGTTCACAATCTTTGCCTGCTTCTGGGGTGAAACTGTATTGACTTCAGCTTCGCGTCCCCTCTTATAGCTGAATCTCCCGATTTTGAAAGTAGTAGCGCCCGAGGATCGCTCCGGAGCGCTTCTCTTTTTCTGCCTCTCCACTATAGGCTCGATGTTCTTCGTGCATTCGATTAATTTTGAAAACGTAGGCGTTTGCAGATTGATGAGCATACCTTTTTACTCATCTCGCATGCACTGCAGGCATATCTCTACGAGCCTACTTTCGAGTATCACATCTTTGCATTCCAAGGATTTCGCCCTGAATTTCTTGATGAAAGTTATTCCGTCCTCTTCGCGCTTCTGATACATCCGCGAGAGGTGGATCATTGTCACCTTTTCCTCCATCTGGAAGAACTTGGTGTAGAACTTTTGGACCATGTCGTCCCAAGTCTTCACGGACCCAGCTTCCAACGTCCTGTACCACTTGTAAGCTATGTTTCCCAAGGATTTCGGGAACTCACGCATCAGCAGTTTGGGATCAGCTCCATACGACCCCATGACATCGATGAAACGCATGACATGTTCATGAGCGTTTCCAATGACATCCTCGAACTTGTCCCATTTAGGAGCCTTGTACCCAACCGGGTTAGGCATGAGATAGATCTCTCGCGGGATAGGTGGATCGTTGTCGAGCTTCGGGATGATCGTATCCGCGAATGATTGATGAGCCAGAATGGTGTCTATGCGCAGTTGGAGTGATGTCATACACTCCGGAGTACTTCCTTCGGCAGCGGGGGAAGGATTTGTCGCAGGTGGTGGCGACACATACACCGCAGGAGGGCTAGGGATGTATTGCGAATTCACGTTACCCCAGATTGCCGTTGGAGGAGGCAAAGGATACTGTGAGGCCGGATTAGGTACCAAAGCCGGAGGCTGTGGAGTATGAGCAGTGAGGGGCAACATTTGAGCTGTTGACCCTTGAATTGAGGGTAGTTGCGTAGTCGCCGGTGGAGTCTGCAAATTAGGGTTGGGGGTGTGGTTGACACTCCCAGTCCTTGAGCGGTAGGGGCTACTCCTCCCTGAGAAACGGCGGTGGCTGGTGCAGGGTTCGGTGCAAGAGTCCCCAAGACAGCCATGATCCGTTCTAACTGCGCAGATTGACCTTTGAGAGCCTTCGCCTGACTCTGGATGGTAGCGTCCAAGGCCTCTAGCGTCGGGGCTTCACCGGTGGTCATAGGAGTGCGGCGGATCTCCTCTCCTGAGGCGGCTTCGGTGGAAGGCGATCTGTTGCTGACATCATCCTCCTGAGACATGGTTGCTTATGATGGTAAGTTCACGTCGGGTTCACCAAAATGTGCACAATAGATTCCGGCAGGGGAGAACTCCGTGTACACCGTAAGTAGAGGATCAGAGATGGCACAGGAAGAGTTGGGTTGTGTGTAGGGAGAGAGTAAGGCAGTAGTAATGTCTGAGAGAGAGACAGGGGTTTGACAGACCTTTCGCGTATGGCTGGTGTGTCCTCCTTTGTATGGAAAGGCTAACGTCCTATATATAACGGAGAATGTGACCGTTGCAGTGTGGTTAATGCGCCCATCAATGACGGCTTACTTAGCTTAACCACAACGGCACGTTCGTCCGCGTATATAGAGACCGTTAGAGCACGTTGTGCGCGAATACCAGAACCGTTATGGGGTTGACCGGGTTTGACCGGATTGACCGGGTTTATGGAGCTCATGCCATAAATCTCTCAAAAGCAGTTACTAAAGGTCGCGCGCGGGCTTGGCTCGCACGCGACAGGACTTACTCTAGCCTCCAAACCACTAAGTCCCTACAAGTCCCGTGGAGTGGTATGCGAGGTCCCTGTCTTGCAGCTCCCACATGGATCAGCGCGGCTGGTGATCCAGTGTGTGTGGAGCACAATATGGTGTGCTAGATGGTTGCCACGTGGCCAAGATATGTCAGCTCAAAAAGCACTATCTACAGCCATGATAGCAGCCTATGCGAGTATGATCTTAAGTGATCTTCAAGCCTATCTACCATGATAACAGCCTATGCAAATACGATCTGGAATGATCTTTAAGCCTATCTGCCATGATAGCAGCCTATGCAAATACGATCTGGAATGATCTTTAAGCCTATCTGCCATGATAGCAGCCCTATGCGAATGTGATCTCAAAACAATCCTTAAGCCTATCTACCATGATAGCAGCATTATGCGAATATGATCTTAAGTGATCTACAAAAACCTATCTCCCGAGATAGCAGCCGTACTTGAGTCTAATCTTAAGTAATTCTCAAGCCGATCTGCCAAGACAACAAAGCTATGCCAATGCGATCTTGAACGATCTAAAAACTCGCGAATCTGTCTATTAGATAGCAAAGTACAGCCACAGCTCAAAGCGCGAATGTGGCACCACAAAAAGTGACGTTTGCTAATACGCACGCGAATATTGCAATTTGTTGTGATAATAACAGCAAATCATACAAAGAGATTTATTATTTTGAGTCAAAATGACTTACAATTTATCTGCCTAGATAGCGAAAAGCCCAGACCGAGCTAGTTACACAGCCAACATGGCTTACAATGCATCTAAATATCAGCCTACAAGCGGAAGTTACAAATCGGGGGAATCCTTGCTAAAAAAGGATGGACCTACTGGTCCTAACAGAAGCTATGCGATACAACGATCCGCGACCAAATATCTGTAGCAAGTAGGGTGTTCCTATAAAACGAATGGCCTACTAACGCTACAAGACCTATGCGACGCTATGTTCAAGATCCCAGGATCAGACAAGGCCTCTGTCTGATCAACACCCCAAGAGATGTTCCTGAGGAACCACCTGTTCCGGCGAAGGACAGGCAAGCAGCAACTCCTAGGGCAAGAGGCTCCTTGTCCACGGAGACGAGCACAATGGCTCGCCACCCCGAGTTCAAGAACATGGTGGCGAATGATCCTCCTCCGGGAAAGCTAGAGGAGAAATCTGCCGTTCATCACGAATCGGTAGCAAGGTCAGTACGGCGCTGCACCTCGCCGGGAGGCGGCCGGAAACATGACCTGCAAGCATAATAGACGAAGAAAATTCTTCGAGCAAGCATGACACGTTATGTGAATCTTCTTTATGATGGTTATGAAGATCAATAAGCCTTTCAAAGAAGATCTTGGAAGCTATTTCTATGGCACAAAGCATAAACTCCGGTTTCACAACTTGGAGTTGCCATGAATCAAAGAAAGACAAGCAATGAAGCCAGCAGTCGTAGGGACTCATGGCAAGCCAAATTTTGGGATGAAAGACCCAAGCAGTGGAAAGCAGGGTTTATATAGATCCGACGGAGACCCTTCAAATCTCTGGCTGAGTCAGCAAAGCTTGGAAAATGGGTAAGCATCAATCACTTATGCCTTGAAAAGAGGTAACATTCAATTACCCTACTAAAGGCTACGACGATTCAGTTGCGTATCATAATTAATGACGGAAGGTCATGATACGGATGGACTTCCCAAGGAAAGCGTGCTTATCTGATAAGTAATTAGTGCGAAAATCAAGGCAGAGTATCAATAGATGACGTCATAATAGATATGCACAGAGATATTCGAGCAAATCCCGGGAGGGGCAAAACAGGCATTCAAATTTTTTGAAAAAAAGGGGGGAGAAACCCTAGCGACATTACAGTAATGTTTTAGCATTTTGTTCGACACAAATATGTTATTTTTCAAAATAAGCCTTTGACCAGGGAGTCATCAGGAGTAAACTGACGTGACAAATTTGCCACTTGCTCCACTTCTTGCTTCAATCGCTCGTAGTTGGCGCTCATTTCATGGAAGAGCTTCACAGCCTCTTCAACTTTCTGCTTTTGCTGCTCCACCTTCTGCTCCTCAGCTGCGAGGTTATGGAAGCCGCGCTTCAAATTCACGGCCGCGCGAATCTGGGTGACTCTTTTGACAAGATGCCCAAAACCCAGCTTGCCTTGAACTTTGGCGTGAAGGTTTTGACACACGCCGAAAAGCAACTCCGCGCTCTGAGGAGAGATGGTCGCAGGTGTGGCCGCAGATAGCTGCTCCAAAATCGAGATGGCTTCGGTCAAAAACAGTCTTCTGTCGAAGGGCCCTATCTCCAGAGACCTCACAAATGAATGGGGATAGGAGAGACGCATCCGAACCAGCCAGTCCACGTCAGCTTGCTTCAACCCTAAGCAATGTTAAATCAAGTTAGATTATCGAACTTGTAAATGAAGAATGCGAGATGCGAACAACAATCACAACATACCAGTTCCTTCAAGGATCTCGCGCAAAGAAGGAATGCGCATTGCTGGGGCAGCTGAAGACTGTCCTCGCTCCATTGCCCTCCTATCAGCTGCGAGCTCTAACTCCTCATAGTTGGCAGGAAGGGTATAAGCCGCACCAGGTGCGATTGCAGCTCCGACCTGCGAACTCCAAAAGTTCCACGCAGGAAGAATCACTGCAGGCTCAGTCCTCGCCGGAGGCATGGCAGCAGTAGAAGTTGCAGCTCGATTAGGGATGCCTTCAGATGCGAGAGCATCAGCAGCATCTGCTTCTGTTTCCTCAGCAGCAGCTTTGGCATCTTCCTCCATTAACACGGTGTCAGCTGCGGCATCATCAGAAACTTCAATGATGTCCTCGAAGGGCTCTCCCGCATACTCAGCAGCTGCGACGGGCTTCTCAGTGTGAGAACTTGGCACAGGGACATAAGATGCAGAAGGATGATTCCCCTGTCCCAGCATGGCTTCATCAGCATTACCTGCGACACAATATAGGATGATGTGAGGTAACTTGTGTTAAATAATATTTTATTATTATAAGCCAAGAGTTAGCACCTCCACGCGAGGGTGGGATTGCAACATCTGCGTCGTAGGCCAAGGACGCGGAACCATGGCCTATTAATGTATCTTCATTAAGTATATCTTTAAGCTGAGCATGACCTGGGGCACGAAGGAACCAGTCATGGTAATGTTTGGGTTATTAAGCCTAATTCACAAATGTCGTTCAAATGATTACCTGAAGGCTCGCCGCACTTGCTTACTAGCCAGCGGCGAATGTCAGCTTTTGATAAGCCATGATTTAATGCACCAACAATCACATCTCGGTAAGTTACTGCGAGATTAAAAATCTCACCTTCGTTACCGCCTGCGATCTCTTCGAAGTCCGCTTGGACTTGCTCTAGAGCGGCCGCGTCTTCTTCTGGAGCCGCATCCTCCTCGTCAACTTCAGGAGCTGCCTCTTCTAGAACCGCATTTCCCTCATCGGTTGGACGCACTAAGTCATCGACGTGTTGCTCTTCTAAGCTCCTTTGCTTTACGCGTTCAAGCTCCTCTTCTTCTCGCTTCCTTCTTCTCTCAGCAGCCTCCGCAGCTGTTCTCCTGGACTCGGCAAGGATGTCCTCGTCTATGGGTTCGCTAGAAACGCCAGAGTGAGAACCCTTCTTCTGCCTCTTGGCCAAAAGGCCGCTGATGGTCTCATCATCATCATCTGCAAAGGAACGAATTGGTCAATCAAGACTGCGAAAGTTAAGGCAATGAGAAGAGAAGTACAATGGGATACCTCCCGATTCTTCATTTTGTATCTCGTCTCTCTCTCCTTCTCTGACATCTTCGATTCTGTCTTCTTCTTCTTCACCATCATGTTCTCTCGCCTCCCTTCTCTCCTCCTCCTCCTCTTCTTCCTGATCAAACGGAACAAAAGTCTCCACTGCGAGCTCTTTCCGTGCCTTGCTTGGCATGCGACCTTTACCTTTGTCCCTAGAAGTATGGGACCTTGCAGGAGGAGAGGTTGGAGCACTCCTAGGGGAAGAGATGGTGATTCCCCTTTGCCTTGGTCTCTTTGCCTGTGGTGCAACGGTCGCTGGGGGAAACGGATCATCCCTGGGTGGAAGCAAAGCTGGAGCATTGTCTATCAGCGAATCAGCAAAAGCATCCATGACCTCGCGAATTTTGGCCTCGACTGCAGGAGCCATTCTCAATGCCAGCCGAACTGGTTCCCCCTGCCTTCTCGCAGCAACAATGGTGGTGACCAGCGACTTGGAACGCTCACCAGATGTGAACCTCCTCACATAGCACTACAGCAGAAAGTGAAGCATAAGTTTCAACGTATCGGAATAAGGAAACTTAGCACATGCAAGAGAGATTGTTTACCTTGGCGAAAGTTTCACTGTATCTGATGACATGCGAATCACCTTTCTTAACCGCGGACATCTTCTCGTCAAGGATGGTAAAGAGACACAAGTGATTCTCATGATCCAGCAACGAATAGCAGCCATATTTGGACTCGTCCAGGCTACAGTAGGGACGGAAAGGGAAATAATTCCTCTTGATCACAGGAGCTTTGCTTGGCCGAGGGGTTGAATGCGTCTCAAACCTTGTCTGCTTGGTATTCCAATAAGCGACCCAGTTCCTGGAGTAGCCACCTTCGCGGTTACCTGGGGGTTGCTCGAAGGGAAGATTGCTCCTTAAGATTGTTTTACACTCCCCAGACAGTAATCGCTTGTAGCAGCCTCTTATGATAGACTGCGGCCAGATTGATGGTGCCAGCGCATCGAAGCCAAACTGGGGAGAAACGCGAGTAGGATCAACATCCACTGTGATTCTCTCGTACCTAGGGGTGAGCTCGCGAACATGCTCCGCAAGAGCAGGAAGAGAGCCTCTTAGACACCAGCAGAAGAATTCGCGATAGCGCTCGTGGAAATGCTCCCCGCCCTCGAAAAGGAGCTCTTCCGAGAAAGCAACAGCCTTGGAAGGATACAGTTTTGGGAACCATCGCACATTATCAATGCCCGTGGCATAAGGCCTGGCTATAAACTCTTCCCAATTGTCGCATATCAGGCTCCAAACGCACTTAGGAAAGTGAGTTCCAAATCACCTCGCAGCCCTGCCGCTATTGCGCTCTTCCTCCGCACCTGGGGGACACCATTTAATGGGCCTAGAAGGAATAGGGGCATAAGAAGGCCATCGCTTGAAGACCCACATAGTCAAGAAGGAAATGTTGACGTAGGTCAGCACGTCGAGGCGACCACGCGATTCCTTAATTGCTACGACCAGTTGATCTAATCTGTGGTACAGGGTGCCCAAGACTAAGGGCCCAAGTGCGACCTTCTGACCAAGGGTCAGTTTCACAGCAAGAGGAAGAACATGATAGAAGACCCCATCATGCGGATGGCCATCGATCAAATACCTCGACAACCAGGCGCAGAGGAAAGCGCATAGGGTCAAATGATAACCCTTGCCATTCACATAGTTTTTAGCTTTCGGGTTTCGGCTCAAAAGCTTCTTGGTGATACTACTGTTCGCATAATCGCGAAAGAAGTATTGCACCCACTTGTTCCAAGTGTTCTTCGCAGATGTGTCAACCAACTGCCAGTCAGGAAGAAGTTCTGTAGGTGTCCACCGGGTGGAAATTTTCTTCACCCCTGACAAGCACTCCTCCATCTGCTTGTACAAAGCAACCTCTGCATCAGTCCTCAAGGGACTCAAAGGATCCACCTCACCCACAGGAGACAGATCATACAGCATGTGTACATCTTCAAGAGTGGGGGCAGCCTCGAACTCAGCAAAGTGAAATGTGTGAGTCGCAGGCGAGTAACGCGAGAGAAGGTTTAGAAGCATGGACTGGTCCAGCTTCACGGCAGCACCCTTCATAGCACGGACTGCGAAATATATGCCAGCTTCGTTTAAAGCAATGGCATGATTGGTCAGTACATGGTCAATCCACTCATCCATGAAGTCCAATTTCTGAACAAACGCTTGAGTGGAAATCGCAGTGTACGGGAAAAACCCACTTTCGACCCCCAATCGAACTATGTCCTTGGAATCGATCAATTCGAGCATGGCCGCGTTAACTGGAGGGGTAAACGTTTGCAATTCGTCAGCAGAGACTGGGATTGGCAGGTTCTTCACCTTAACCCTAGCATGGTAAAAGTCTTTGCCACCCAGATAGGGGGCTTTTCGCCATAAGGTCTGGGGGAGATCAGGTATTTCTTCGACCTCCTTAACAGGTTTGGTTCCTTTTGTCTTTGCCATTCCTATGGAAAAGCAAGAAAAAAGAGGGGAGAAATACACACACTTTAGTTTGAATTTCAAGATTCAGTTCAAGGCATACGAGGATTTATTGGAAGAAAGATGAACAATTCAGTGTCAATTTGGGGTTTGAAGTTCAGAATCGTTTGCATTATTGGGAATTTCAGAAACCCTACATTCAAAACCCTTACAATCTGGGGATTAAATCAAGGTTGGATTCAAAGAGCAAGGTCTCCCTCATAGTTTTCAGTGGATAATATGTTTCGGAGAGTCATGGGTTTGCAGATCCAACACAGTTCAAAGCATATATCGGTACATTAAACAAAATTGAACAAGGCCAACCTTGTTTTGGTAAAGCTTGCTTGGATGTGCACAGTTGAAGAAGACGATTGACAAGAGAGAATTGATGATTGATTATCTGAATCTGCTCTTGAAGGCTTCCAGGTACCATTCACTTTAAGAGAAAGAAGTGATACTTTGCAACAATGGAGAGCACAGAGTATTTATCCAAAAAAAACAATGAAAGGTTGCGTCCTTTCAGTAGTCGAATCGCAACCGTCACCGTCGAATCGCGCAATCACAGGACAAGCTGACTTTACGCCTAAAACCCTAAAAGACAACACGGCACGACTCTAGGGGTTTAGGTCATAATGACACGCACGGGGGCTGAATTTGCGTGTATTTGAATTGGTGCGTGGCGGCGACGCGTACGTTGGTTCCTGCGCATGGAAGCCTAACCGGCTGTGAGTCTTCACGCGCAGAAAGGGGGCTAATGTAGATAGTGCTTTCTGGACAAGAAGATCTTAGCCACGTGGCGATCATCCAGCACACCATAATGTGCTCCACACACACTGGATCACCAGCTGCGCTGATCCACGTGGGGGCTGCGAGACAGGGCCCTCGCGTACCACCGCACGGGACTTGCAGGGACTTAGTGGTTTGGAGGCTAGAGTAAGTCCTGTCGCGTGCGAGCAACAACCAAGCCCGCACGCGACCCCTAGTAACTGCTTTTGAGAGATTTATGGCACGAGCTTCATAGACCCGGTCAAACCCGGTCAACCCCATAACGGTTCCGGAATACGCGGATAACGTGCTGTAACGGTCCCTATATACGCGGACGAACTTGCCGTTGTGGTTAAGCTAATTAAGCCGCCATTGATGGGTGCATTAACCACACTACAACGGTCACATTCTCCGTTATATATAGGATCGTTAACCCTTCCATACAGGGGAACGACCAGACATACGCGGAAGCTCTGCCGAACCCCTGTCTCTCTCTCACACAGTACTATTGCCTTACTCTCTCTCTACACACAACCCAACACTTCCTGTGCCATTTCTATTCTCTTTCCTTGGTGTACACAGAGTTCTCTCTGCAGGATTCTTTTGTACACAACTTCCAACAAGGAAGGCAAAACTAAATCCAAAACATATCATCCCCCTGAAAGACTAGACGTTAAGTGTGTACACCACTACTAGATCGTCAGTCCAGAGAGTACTACTAGCTGCCTACAATCAGGGCTAGCAACGTACCAAGTAAAAGCCAGCAGATTGGGCCCCACATATGTCCGCCACGGAAGCAGCTAAGCGTTCGGAGACTGTTATTACCATACAAGGTCTAGAGTAATCATGAATCAATATCGACGAGTAACTTATAGACGAGCATGAATCATATCAATATTCACATGTGTGTGCATGCATGAACCAACGTTAATTATTTCATGATCTATTTACTTCATATTCATAGGCACGTATATATATTCTGACATTCCCCAATAGAAAGTTAAGCATTCTCATGCTTACCTGGTAGCCTACCTAGTATTCCTGACCAACAATGTTGATGCTCTATCCGGGAAATCTCTACACATACAAGTGTACATATACTCTCAATATATGTCTCCTTAATGAGTTAAAATGCAAACGAAATCTTATGCTAGCCTATGTTGTCAATATTGTACGATACGGCACGAAACGGAGCCTCAAAGATACGCATCCTTTACGGTATTGGAAATCAGTATGTATCTGCATCTATCGTTATGTATCGTGCGATATGATAAATATCGCCATATTGTACGATATTTTTCTGCCTAGAAGTTGGTCCGATTCGGCTCGAAAATGTAGGGTTTTGATGCAGGTTACGCAGCGGAAATACAAAAATTTATTCTTCTCAAAACCCTCCATGAATCGCAAGTGAAGCATCACAACATGATGAAGGAAGAAAGGTTACCTCAGCCATACGAGGCTGGGACGATCACATACAAAGAATATCATCTTTGTCTCTACGGTATCCACACGAATAGACCTCAGTCGGGCTTCCTCTCCAATGGTACTAGCAATCGTGAGAAGAAGGATGAACCTGGACATGCACAAGCCGGATCATATCCATCAACGCGGCAAGGAGATGGCCACGACATCAGGAAGCAAGAGAGAGGCGGCATCACATGCCGTGGGCAGCCAAGGAGGCCGACGGCACCATAGGAGGGCGGCATGGGGCTGGCCGAACCCTAGAAGGAGGAAAAACTCCTTTTCTACTTTCTCTCTAGCTCCCTAGTAAACTGTTTTGTGTAGTAATTAATTAAGCATACATTTTCATAGACTACAATCCTATTTATAGCTAGAGAAAATCATCATTGCCCATAAATCCAACAATATGGGACTAGTAACATTCTAGTCCACATGCTCTTTAGTCCAACTAATGAGCACAGTTTAAACTTTAGTCCAATCAATTCATTATTGCTATTTAGTCCAACTAATTAGCAAATAATTCCATCTTGATCGATTCTTGTGTGTGACCCTGTAGGTTCCTAATTACGTTGGCATTAATAACAATTATTACAAACATTGAGCGGTATCTAGCAATACATCAATGCTACCCAAGTAATAAGAATGTCAGTGATCCGACTAACCTCTGTGACCAATGTTACCGTGTTGTATAATCCCATTGTCTCATCTATCCGGATTAGACACAAGACATGGAGTGTCACACTTGTATATCCAATCCATAGTTTCTCGATCTGTGAGTAGACTTAGATAAATAAATAACATCAATATCTCATATTGATTTGTTCGAGCATGGCCATGCATGTTCCTAAGTCCTACTCATCGAGTGGCCATGGATATTTACTCCCGCTATGTGGGAGGGAAAAATTCTCTCTACATCACTACCATCTCTCAGCTTGCTTCATATCATGTCTGATTAAAGCCTTTATAGTTACCCAATTACGGTGTAACGTTTGACGATATCAAAACATGATAATTCACAACTAGAGTATCTAGTGACTTCAAGTCTAAGGATCACAACACTATTGTCACTTTGAGAAGCTCTTGTGACATTCACATAACTCCCATGTAGCCTTCTCATGGTGGGTCAATCCAGTACGCCATTACTCCTAATGGGTACCCATGTGTTAGACTTGTTTTCCCATATCAATCTACCCACATGCTAGTCTTGATGCAATACAGTCGTCCTATTAATTGTAGTACTCGACTAGGGATATTTAAGAATATAACATTTATATTCAAAGGACTTCATTCATGCTAGCATATCTCCATATCGATAGCATAATGAATAGTAAGTCCATAGTATTGTCACGATAAATTGATTGCCTCTAGGGCACAATTCCAACAGTCTCCCACTTGCACTAGAGTCAGTCTGGTGCATCATATGCCTACTGATCTAGCGCGGCCCACACGCTTTCGCTGCGCGCAACAGGTAAGAGAGACACACGCTGGTAATTTTCATATATTCACATCTTCTCTATCGACAATCGAATGAGATCGAACATTCTGTGTATTTGCATCTCATGCAACAACACACTCAGTCCTCTGTGTTAGAATCGACAACTGAATCTTGTCTGGAATCTATCCATATCACAGTCCCTCAACTAATGCAAAACACAAAATTTGACTATGATCTGGAATCATCCTTGTTGGATTGGAAGTTCGCATAATTTTAACTCCTTACGGTGAACCTTTCCTATCCCCATATATCAAGAATTCATCCTTAGTACATAAGGATTTTCTTGACCAATATCAAATGACTCTCATCTGGATATGATTGGTATCATCATGTCATTCTCAAATGACATGTCTGGTCTTTGCACATAAAATGGCGTATCTTATGAATCTTATTCATATGGTCCTTTCTCAATCTGATTGGAAGGACAATTAGCCTTCCAAAGACTAACTCCATGTGACTTGGGTAAGAATCCATATTCATCCATGTTAAACCGTTTCAACACCTTTGTCATTATATGTACTTGGACTTAAGCCGAAAAACTTACTTAATCTATTTCCATAGATTTTATAGGTTGATTCACTTAAGTCCTTCATTAAAAATCGATTCCCTAGCCAATCTTCATCAGATTAGGAGTAGGGACATCATTCCCAATGAACAGTATGTCAATCACATACAAGACCAGCAATACAACTGTGCTCCCACTAACCTTCATGTTAACACAAGATCTATCTTCATTCTTGATGGAATCAAACCATTTTATTGCATCATTTATCGAAGATTTCAACTCCAAGAAGTTTGATTCAATCCATAGATAGATTCCTACAAGCAAGATGCGAATGGATTTAAGCATCGCAACTGGGAAAAGATTTCGTCATAGTCCACACTATGAACTCACAGGAAACCTTTAGTCACCAATCGTCCCTTAAAAGTAATCTTATTACCATCCATGTTAGTTTTCCTTAAAACCCACTTGCAACCTATGGGTCATACCCTTTTAGGTGGTTCCAACAAAGGCCATACTTTGTTGGTATACATGGATTCCATTTAGACCTCATGGCTCCAAGCCATTTCTGAGTGTTTGGCCCACTTGTGACCACATCATAGGTTGTAGGACCATTTTCACGAGCAATATATCACAGGGTTATGAGAAATCCATATTTCCATAGCTCCTTGACATATCCTTCCTGACCTTCAAGGTTCTTGTGTTACTTAAGTAGGTTGCTTCACAATACCTTGTGATCCTACCCATGTTCCATCAAAAAGATTAATGTTCTATTGTGGTTCTTGAACTTCTTCAAGTTCTACTATCCTCCCAATGTTTCAATTAGAGACAATTCTCCTTTTAGAAACACAGCGGTTCGAGCAACAAACACTTTGTCCTCGATTGGATTGTAGAAATAATATTCTTTCGAATATTCCACAAAATACATTTATCTGAATTGGGTCCAAGTTTATCTATAAACGCTCTACATAAACTTCACAATCCCAAATATTTATGACAAACTAGGACACCTCCCATTCCATATCACATATGGTATGTTCATAATTGATCCTGATGGAACACGGCTAAGGGCGAAATTGCTATAAGTAGAGCATAGCCCAAAAAGTAAATTGGAAGTTCTGTTTGACATATCATAACCAAACCGTGTCCAACAAGGTCTAATTTCTCCTCTTAGACACGCCATTCTATAATGGTGTTCTAGGTGGAGTGAGTTTAGATCATATTCAACACTCGTTTAGATGCTTGTCAAACTCTTGACTTAAGCATCCTCATACACGATCTAAGCATAGAGTCTTGATACTCTTGCCAAGCTAGTTCTCTACTTCATTCCTGAATTCCTTGAACTTTTCAAAGGATTCTGATTTGTTCTTCATAAGACCCAAATCTATATCTACTGAATAAGTAAATATGATGAAGTACCAAATCATCTCTAGCACTTGTGCTTAGTGGTTCACATACATCAGTATGTATGAGTCCAAAAGATCATATATTTGCCCAATAAACAAGTTTCACATGTCTCATATGATTCTTAACCAAATGAGTCCAGAAATTCATGCATATGGCGTCTAGAAATGCGTTCTTATTCACGTGGCCTAAACCACAATGCAAAAGTTATATCTTTAATGTTATAGACGAAATTATCATGATCAAGGATCTACAATCCATTAGACAGATTAGCGTTACAATAATGCATTTATTTAAAATAAATGAAACAACATTTGTCCATTATTTTAATAGGAAATCATTTATTGTTCAAATAAGAAATTGTGATAATGTTCCTACTCATAGCAGGGACATAATCGTACTTGTCTAATTCGTGGATAATTCCAAAATGTAGAGATAATTTCCTACGACTAATTCAGCAACCCTTGCTTCATTGTCCACGTGTAGGTGTATCTCTTCCAATTGTCTACATCTCTTGAGATCCTGCACATTTCTATAATGTGAGATCCTTATCTAGTATCAAATACCTACGGTGATGAGATAGACACATTAGTCTTTTATAACAAAGATACCTAAATTGGAATTCATAATTTCCTTTTTCCTTCCATGTACCTTGGGCAGTTCCTCTTCCACTACACCACCCTTTTGGCTAGCAGTTTGTTCAGCGATTCTCAATCATATTGAGTAAATCGCCTTTGAACAAAAACTCTAATTGCATCCAATGCAATTCTTGGTCCAATTGGGAGAATAACTCCTTATTCTTTTATCTATCTCATAGATAACTCCCATCTTATGTGTTCTCGATCTTATTTAAATACCTTAGTTGCGTTTGATCTCTTGCTTCAGCATTCACACATTACTAGCTTGTTCCGTCGCGTCACATCTTGATGAATGAAGTCGCCTTGCTTTGGCAAGCCCGAGCTTTATTACATCTTGATCATGACGAGTGCTAAGCAAGAGAAAGTGAAACGCAAATGGAGCAACACTTCAAACATTCATGTATAGCCGACTCTTGAAAAGAGCTTCTTTACATGTATGATCATATCATACGCATCCATGTTCTCATATGGCTTCAAAAGCTCAGAGTTCATGGTAGCTCACGTGAGGCAAGTCACATCCAGAGATCCATTCTTTGATGTTCCTTCCATTAGGTTTTAGTGCGTTTCGGTAGTTGGTGGAAGGAAACATTATGCTCTAGGATATACAACATTTGTTCCTTTTATTTGAGAACAATTCTCACTTTTATACCAGTTTATAAAACAGATTCTAGACGGCTTGTCCTTCCCAAGGACATATCGTAGTGATAAAGTCGAATTTGTTTGTTTTAATGCCATAGGTATTCAGCACAAAAGGATTATGCAAAATATTGTGACGTTTGAACTATATTTAACAAGGACTTAAGTTGTTAAATATAGCTCCCACCATTTTTCTCAGATTAATAGTCCTCACCATTAATGCGAAAAATATCATATACTTTCTAGTGGGCCAAGATCCATATTTCACCTCCTCTTGAATCTGCTTTGGCACGTCACCCAAGAATTGGTTATTTAGGTAGGAACACCTTCCAATTACATCCTATGCAACTCTTGGTTAACTCCTTATTTACCTATCTCATAGATAATCCCAATTGCCATGCCTCTAAGTCATCAATCCGATTGAAACTACTTAGTTACGTTTAACCTCTTACTTTAACAACCACACATTACTTGCTTGTGTCGCCGCATCACACCATGATAAATTAAAATCGCCTTGCTTTGGCAAGCCTGAATTTAATGAACCCTGATCATGAAGGGTGTTATAAGTAAGAGAAGGCCAAAACGTAATATTTCCTTTGAGGGAATTTAGTGTAATTACTTAATTTTTTTGGTTGACCCCATCAACATGATCTACTTATTTGGATTGGGTAATCCACAGTAAAAGACCAATCCTGTTTTGTATTATCTTGTGACGTTTTGCATGCATCATCCATACATCAAAATAAAACAAGACAATAAATAATAAACATCCAAAAAAATAAAATTAACGTGACATGGATATGGCCCCTAAGACTGAGATATTACGAAGCCAATGATAATATCTATATGCCATAAAGTGACAAGCTCATCTCCATGTGCCTCCACCATAGTTGCGCGTCCTAGGTGTGCAAGTCTTCCATCGTCTTTGTGGCTTCTTGCTTCTTTGGTCTTCTTCTACATGCTCTTGGCTATAATCTAATTATCTAATTCTAGCTAGCATCTAAATTAAATAAATAAATAAAACCTCACATGTTGAGAAGATGATTAGCTCGCAGGCCGTAAAACCTTAATTAATTATTACATTTATTTGATCAGCTCGCATGTCGTAAACCAAACCACAAAGTAAACATCCACCATGAAATAAAGTACATAATATAGTTAAAACCAATTTTTAACGCGTTTGTTTAATTTAATTAATTCAATTGAGATACTAGGGGCAAAATAGTCAAAACGGTCGCGCGAGTCCAACTAGACGAACCGAACTGACCCGCCAAACCGGGCCGACCCGGTCGGACCAGCCCGCCCGGTCAAACCAGCCGGCTGGCCGAACCGACATGGCCGGTTGGCTTCGTCGGCGCACCAAAGGGAGGGGACGGGTCTCTTAGGCCGAACCCCATGTGGATTAAAAACAAATTTTTCTCCTTCCCTTCATGGCCAAACCCCAATGTCGGACAAAATATATTTTCTCCCTACATTGTGCCCAAACCCTAGATTTATGTCACAAATTAATTTGTACATCATATGTACATGAAAAACTCTAATTTTCACATCCTATGTAAAATTAGCTGATTTCCTCACGAATCATATTCATGGCATATCAAAATACGCATATTAATTTTATTACATTTTACGGTCAAACTGACAAAAACAGTGAAAACTGATAAAATTAGTATATCAAATATATACCCGAAATTCAGTATTTTAACATCATCTCTACTACGATAAAAAGTTGAAGAGTTCCAAAGTATTTAGCACATTGGAGTGTTTTCTCCGTTTTCTATACTTTTTGCTTGGTCAAAAATACCCTCAAATAATTTCATTAATTGCCTAAACTTCATCAATAATATAAATGGAGTTTAATCTGTGTAACTCCCTAAAGAAAAATTCTTAATTATTTTATGCCCATATTTAAAATTCGTCATATCATAAATGGACTATAATTACACTAACCGTTATGTACCACAAAAAAAATAACCCACACAACCTGTCATACGCTAAGAGAGTCGTCTCCTAGAGTTCATCATATTTACATTTTTCCTATCTATGTCAGACCATTTATTACTAATTACTAATATATTAACTCGAGACAATGAATGTGTCTTTTCCTTATAGCGGTTTCGACAAAAAATAATACGAACATTATTTTGTGTTCATGATCTTCCATTGTTTTTATGGGTGGATTTCTTTGATTTCCTTCTATATCTAATATTTTATATTTCTCATTGTTGGTAGTTGCAGGTTGAAAGTGAAACGATGGGGATTGATGGAGGTCAAAGAAAAAAGTCTTTCGCAGACTCCCCAAGCACGTCCAACTATGGTAACAATTTATGTTATTGGTGTAGAAGTTCTCACTTGACGAACTTTTTGTGTAAAATTTCAGTAACTATTGTTAGTTTATATATGAAAATTAGTTTTAACAATTTTTAGATTTTTGTGACAATATTGTAACAGTACTTGTCATATTTTTCTTTTTTTTTACTGTAGTTTCCGGTTTTGACATGTTTGATGCTTAACGTCAATCGAGACAAGTTTTCCAATAGCCATTTTGGTGATACTGAACCAATAACCATGATGGTTTTCTCCATTTATCTGGATTTGATTCCTTTTCTCAATTCTTGAGATGTGATTATGACTTACGTAATTTATTTTTTTATATTTTTTATTTTCAGAAAGTGCTCATCCAATGTTTTTGTTGCAGCCTTTGAATCCTTAACCTGAGATTCATCTCTGAAATTCATTATAACCTACTAGATCACAGCCGATCTGCTCCCGAGGCAGCCTCTGCATGAGGTTTATGTATACAAATGCGTCTGTTTTTATGTTTAACGAATGTCAAACCGATTATGATATGAGATGAATCTATTATTGAGCTTATGATATTAGATGAATCTATTATTGTGCTTTACAATGTTTATCTATGATGCTTTTATGTCATAAAGTATTATTTGTTTGGATATTGCTTGGATCCCGGAGTTATGAAGGATACTTCGTTTTAAATTCTGAGTTATTGTTCTATAATTTTACCCTGAACTTAATGGGGTGGCTTGGTTGCATTAATCCCAAATCTCTCTTATGCCTTCTGATCGATTCATTTCAAACTTAAAGGATTGACATAATTCTTATTCCTCAAATATCCAGTCAAGGCTACGTTCCCGTGTTGTCACAAGAATGAAAAAAATGCTTGTTTTCTTATCATCAATAAATTCTGTTTTGAACTTTGTCTATCCGAGAGATAATAAGAGATGCTTCACATTCTAAGTACTTATTCTCTCATCTAAAATATGCTTCTTCTTATTTTTAGTAAAAAATAAGCTTCTATTCTAAGGTAGTGGACGAATTGTATATTTCGGAAGACTAATTCATTTTTATTCTAAAACATGCTTAAAAATGAAGGTCTTTTGTGGTTCTCCTCGAGAAACGCATTTGACACAGACATCCTTTCTTCAGTGTTAGAATTTTGCCTTGAATCGAATCGTCAAGACTCGGCAACGATGGAGCGAAGCAACAAGTCAAGAGGAGTCACTAAATACAATTTGCAATTTATTCGCAATTAATCGATTCTTTTGAATGCACAATTTTTTCTATTGTTCTTCTTCTATAGATGGGTTTATTTAATAGTCCTAAGTTTTGTCATTGGTTTGATGGAGATAAAAACAAATAGATAATAAAATAATATTTAATAATCCAATCTCATCAACAAATTCAAAACCCAGCCCGGCAACGACCAACTTAATTCAAAAAGTAGTCATTTTTTAGTTATCTTAGGTGTAGCTCGTATTGTTCAAAAAACGTTTAGTTGCTTCATTGCGACATAACTCATATGAAAACTTCTTCAATTTAAGATCAATTGCCGTCAGTTTGAATTCATCATTTCAGAGGATAACTTTATCAATATTTTGTACATAGAATGATCGTCCCCATATCGACGTGCTTTATATTGTGGGGGAAAGGAAATATATAATATTAAGCGACGTTGTTGGAGAAATTAAATTACTAAAAATATGTATATTTTTTTCAGGAGAAGATACTAGAATTCGTGTATTTGTTATAACTTCAAAAATGATTGCTATTATAACACTCGACCCTCTTTCTTCAAATTATATTTATTTTTTCATTCGTTTTAGTCTGCTGGTGAAATATCTTAGATCATTTTAGAACATTGAAATTATTTTACTACAACATGTGATGCTATCTTATTCTTACGTTTCTGTTTGGCCAAAAAAAATCTTACGTTTATGTAGTAATAGTCAATTCTTATTCTTTTTTTTTGAGAGAACATTCTTATTCTTTTGGTGTAATTGGTTTGCTATTTGGTACTTGTCTTTTTTACGTTACCATCCTCTTTCATCTTGTATTCACGTATACTTTCATGGGGTACCCAATAGAAGAATCTATTTAAAATTGGCAGTTTCCAAGTCAAACACCATGGTTTAATTCTTAGAATTTTCCGTTTACAATTATTATGTGTTTATGCAAGATGAAGATAATGTGTTACTAGAGAGCTGGAAGATATCCGTTATTCGATGAATGTTATGGATAAATGTATAATTTTTTGTTCATAATTAAATGCAATACAAAATAGGTGGTTGGGTCATATATAATTCTTTAAATATTGGATAATTGTCTATTGGTTCCTCTCAAGCGATCTCGAGGAAAAGATGTAGAAGTTATAAGATTCGTAATTTATTTTTTCTCCTTGCCCCATCATTTTGTTGATACGTTGCAAATTCTCACATATAAAAATTCAACATGCAATGCACGTGCATAAAACTAGTATGTAAAATAATTGAATCTCCACATGAATCATATTCATGGTGCATCATAATACGCATATGAGTTTTACTAATTTTTACGGTCAATCTGACAGATACGGCCAAAAAACTAATAAAAACAGATAACAACATAAATCAAGTTATGTGCTATCGGCATGTGACTCTGATACCACTATAACGTTTTGATGCAAGTTACACAGCGGAAATACAAAAATTTATTCTGCTCAAAACCCTCTATGAATCGCAGGTGAAGCATCACAACGTGATGAAGGAAGAAAGGTCACCTCAGCCATACCAGGCTGGGACGATCACATACAAAGAATAGCATCTTTATCTCTACGGTATCCACACGAATAGACCTCAGTCGGGTTTCCTCTCCAGTGGTGCTAGCAATCGTGAGAAGAAGGATGAACTTGGACGTGCACATGCTGGATCACATCCATCAACGAGGCAAGGAGATGGCCACGACATCATCATGTCGTGGGCAGCCAAGGAGGCCGACAGCACCATAGGAGGGGCGGGATGGGGCTGGCCGAACACTAGAAGGAGGAAAAACTCATTTTCTTCTTTCTCTCTAGCTCTCTAGTAAACTGTGTTGTGTAGGAATTAATTAAGCATGTATTTTCATAGCCTACAAATCCTATTTACAGGTAGAGAAAATCATTCTTGCCCATAAATCCAACAATGTGGGACTAGTTACATTCTAGTCCACAATTTCTCTTTAGTCCAACTAATGGGCACAGTTCATACTTTAGTACAATCGATTCATTATTGCTATTTAGTCCAACTAATTAGCAATAATCCCAGCTTGATCTATTATTGTGTGTGACCCTGTAGGTTCCTAATTACGTTGGAAGTAATAACAATTATTACAAAGTTTGAGCGGTATCTAGCAATACATCAATGCTACCCAAGTAATAGGAATGTCAGTGATCTAACTAACCTCTGTGACTAATGTTACCGTGTTGTATAAACCCTTTATCTCATCTATCCGGATTGGACACAAGACATGGAGTTTCACACTTGTATATCCAATCCATAGTTTCTCGATCTGTGAGTAGACTTAGATAAACAAATAGCATCAATATCTCATATTGATTTGTTCGAGCATGGCCATGCATTTTCCTAAGTCCTACTCATAGAGTGGCCATGGATATTTACTCCCGTTATGTGGGAGGGACAAATTCTCTCTACATCACTACCATCTCTCAACTTGCTTCATATCATGTCTGATTAAAGCCTTTATAGTAACCCAGTTACGGTGTAACGTTTGACGATATCAAAACATGATAATTCACAACTAGAGTATCTAGTGACTTAAAGTCTAAGGATCACAACACTATTGTCACTTTGAGAAGCGCTTGTGACATTCACATAACTCCCATGTAGCCTTCTCATGGTGGGTCAATCCAGTACGCCATAAATCCTAATGGGTACCCATGTGTTAGACTTGATATCCCCATATCAATCTACCCACATACTAGTCTCGATGCAATACAGTTGTCCTATTAGCTGTAGTACTCGACTAGGGATATTTAGGAATATAAAATTTATTCTAATGACTTCATTCATGCTAGCATATCTCCATAACAATAGAATAATGAATAGTAAGTCCAAATTATTGTCACGATAAATTGATTGCCTCTAGGGCACAATTCCAACAGAAAAGTATCTGACCCGGTTGTATAAAGTCCAAAATTGAGGGGGGGGGGGGTTGTTAAATCTCGAACCTTTTCTTCCTTTAAACCTAGCCACAGCCTCTATTTGTTGTATTTGCTTCATTATTTGAGGTTGTACAGTGCGAAGAAGAAGTATCCATCAAACTATTCTAGATCAGGTTAAAAAAGTGAAGCTTTTTACTATTTTATTCAATATTCAGTAGTTGACAAAGATAGAAAGGAAGAGATTTTGTCTCTTGTCAGTGGTGGGGCACTGCTTGTCCTTGTCTATGTATCAAACGAATTGTTTATTATTCTTCTTTTGGTTTCTTGACTACTTCTCATTATGCATCAATTTAATATTCATTATTCACCTACTAGTGTCATGTACTGATGATATTATTATACTGTTATACTTATACATACTATTGAGACTCTACAGATCCACATGCACTTTATCATTATTTTTTTCTTTTTCTGGCTACGAAGTACAACAAAGTATAAAGTGATACAAAGGATATATTACAATAGAGTGAGTACTGGAGTAGTAGATGTAGTATTTTATTAACAAGTAATAACGTTGTCACTCCTTTAGTTATACTTTCACATTTTAATGTTAGTAATGTTGTTGCTGCTCTTGTTATGGAACATTGTAGAAGAGAGAATGAAGGCAACGAATTAAGGATGCTATGTAATTATTGTGACCATGGTTGTTGGGGTGGCACTACAAGAATGGGACATCATTTTGGTGGAACTAGCTCTGATGGGAAAACTTATCAACAATTTCCTCAGGATTTGAGGGACAAATTTATACAAATTCATGAAGCAAGACAGCAAGGTAAGGCAGTTGATGTTGAAAAAATTGATGGTGACGGTGGAGCCATGGATGCTTTTGTTGATAAAGGGGATGGATTAAACAAATTAACCATTAATTAAATGGTTAAGAATAGAGACCCTGTTATTTAAGTTATTTTTCTTTGCCTTTATGGTCATAAATTACCATTTATTTTGGTTAAAAGTCCGTTGTTCCTGAAAATGTTGAAATATGTTGGGTAGTATGGAAAAGGCTTGAAGCCTCCGAGTTATCACGAGGCACGAGTTACTTATTTGAAGAAGGGTGTGGAATATGTGAAACATGAAATGGAAATATACAAGAAAGAATGGGTAAAAACAGGTTGTACATAATGAGCGATGGATGGAGTGATGGAAAACGAAGATCCATTACTAACTTTCTTGTGAACAGTCCCAAAGGTTATATGTTTTTGAGATCGGTTGATACTTCAGCTATTATAAAATATTCTAATGCAATGTATAAATTACTTGATAAGATTATTGAATAAATAGGGGAGGAGAATGTTGTCCAAGTAGTAACTGATAGTGCCTCCAATTTAGTTGGAGCATGTGAACCACTTGAGTTGAAAAGAAAGAAGCTAGTGTGGAATCCATGTACAGCCCATTTGATTAATCTTATGCTTAAAGATATCGGTAAAATTACGATATATTATGACACTTTGGAGAAGGCCAAAGAAGTGACACTATTTATTTATGGGAGTAATTGGCTACCTGCTTTGTTTAGAAAGTTCATAAAGCTGAGAGAGTTGACTAGGCTAGGGGTGACAAGAATTGCTAATTCATTATATGACTTTGAAGAGCTTTCATGATAGAAAGATTCAAATTCGAGCTATGTTTGCATCGGAGGAGTGGGCGACAAGCTCCCATGCTATTACCACAGTTGGAAAAGAAGCAGAAAAGGTCATAATAAATGATGCTAGGTTTTGGAAGTCCGTTACATATTTCATGAGTAGTGTTCTTCCACTTGTGAAAGTTTTGAGACTTGTTGATGGAAATGCAAAACCTGCAAAGGGGTACATTTATGAAGCCATGGATAGGGCCATGAAAGAAATTAAAAAATAAATTGACAGTGTGAAACTATATATGAGTGTGTGTGGGATACTGATGATAATAGGTGGAACTTGCTGCTTCATAGTCCATGCAGCTGGATACTACCTAAACCCCAGGTAATTTTTATAATATTATTACTAATATTATTAGTATTATTACTAATAATAATAATATGGTTTTATCATTTTATGTTTCAATACGATCCAACTTTTCATTCTGATATGGAAGTGAAAAGTGGTATGTACAAGACAATCGAAAGGGTGTATATGTAGGGTTTTGATATGGATTACGCAGCTGAAATACAAAATACGTTCAAAACCCTCCATGAATCGCAGGACAAGCCATCATAACGTGGTAAAAGTAGAAACAATGTGTACCTTGTTTGTCAGAAAGATCACTCCACGTAGAATGCTATCCACGGCTCTATGAATATCCACACCTAGGATTGAACTAGAGTCCCTCCAACATGAATGTGCTAGAAAAAGGAGCAAGGAGGAAGAAGAAGATCACGCACAACGAGGCACTCAATGCCCGTGCGCCTCACGAGGCCGACGGCGAGGGAGGGTGCGGACGGGGGGTGTTTGGCCCTCGTGTCTTGCTCTCTCCTTGCTTTGTTCTCTCTCAATAGTGATGCACTTATGAGAAAATAAGGTAGGAGTGCCCTTATATAGTTAATAACTACTTATTAACTACATATTAGCCCCCAATGGCCAATACTAATCCTGTCCATACACGAATTAGTCCACTTCGCAAATTAGTCCTACTAAGTTTGATTGTGGTTGTGTATTGATCCTTCTATTTAATCAGTCCTACTAATTAATCCCCAAGTCTAGTTTAATCCATAGGGCGTGTGACCCATATGTTTCTATTTAGTTGGTAGTAACAATTACTAACATAGAGCGGTGTCTAGCAACACATCTATGTCACCAACAAATAGAAATAGTCAGTGATCTGACAAAAGCTTGTGACCAATGTTACCGCATTGTATCATCCATTTGTCTCTATATCCGAATTGGACACAAGACATACAAGTCACACTCGTATATCAAATCCATAGTTTTCTCGATCCTGGGAATAGTCTTCTCCATGCAGATAACATCAATATCCCATATTGATTTATCTGAGCCTGGCCAGATATTCTATAAGCACTACCCCTCGAGTGGCCGTGGATATTTACTCTCGTGATGTGGGAGGGACAAATCCTCTATACATCACTACCATCTCTAAGCTTGCTTCCTATCATGCCCGATAACTATCTTTTTCGTTACCCGGTTACGGCACAACGTTTGATAATATCAAAGCATGATATTTCAAAACTAGAGTATCTAGTGACTTCAAGTCTAAGGATCACAACATCATTGTCAATACGAGAAGCGCTTGTGAATATTTCATAACTTGTATGTAGCCTTCTCGTGGTGGGTCATTCAAGTATGCCAGTAACGCTTAATGCATACCCATGTGCTAGACTTGATATCCCCATATCAAGATACCCACATACTAGTCTATGGTTGATCATCCTATTAATCAATATAACCGACTAGGGATATTTAAGATAAACAAAAATTGTAATCTAAGGACTTCATTTTATTTTATATCTCCATAAATAATATAATGATTATTCTATCCAAAATAATGTTCATACTAAATAAGATTGTCTCTAGGGCATCTATTCCAACAGTCTCCCACTTGCACTAGAGCCAATCAGGTGCATCTCGTATGCCTATAGATCTAGTGTGCCTTTAATGCTTGCGCTGAACAAGCCTCACATGTCTCATATGATTCATAATCAAATGAGTATAGGAATCCATCCTTATGGAGTTTAGAGATGCGTTTTCGTCTATGTGGCCTAAACGACATTGCCATAAATAAGCAGGATTTAAATCATTAGTCTTAATCGTCTTGGTATTAATGTTATAGACGGAGTTATCTAGATCAAGAATATATAATCCATTAGAAAACAAAGCATTACAATAATGCAAACCATCAAAATAAATGGAACAACATTTGTCCTTTATTTTAATAGAAAAATGTGGTATCGGATCATAGGGTTATAGAGATCGTAGTTATTAATATTAGGAAAACCTTTTATGTGTATATTAGATAAGTATGATAATAAGGTTCTTGGTACCATCAGTATGCGTACGTAAATTTATCATTATGTGTGCATGTACCACGTTAGCTCCTTGCGTTAGGAATATAGTATGTAATAAGATAATTTTATAACTTCCACATAGGACGATGAAAAACCTAAGCAGGATTGGTCTGGGAGATGTGAACGGCAACAACCCAATGGGTGACGGAATCACTAGCCACATGCAAAATGAGACAAACACCGAAAATGAGGGCGGAGGCCCATCGGCTGGAGGGAACTCTCAGTGATTAGAGCGAGCCGTTGAAGGACTTATGCAAATGCTCTCGGCTAGTTCAAGAGTAATGATTGACAAATTCAAGGCACTGGGACCCCCATCGTTTAATGGAGCAGCTGATCCCACAGCCGCTGAATCATGGCTTCTAGAAATGGAGAAGAGCTTTGATGTCCTACAGTGTGATGATCAGCCGAAGATGAAATTCGCAACATACACCCTTAAGGATGAAGCATATAGGTGGTGTTTGATGTTAAAGCTTAGTCGTCCAAACATAATCTGGAACCAATTTGTTGAGGCTTTCAATGAAAAGTTCTTCCCACATGCATTACCGAATATGAAAGTAAACAAGTTATTGACTCTCACCCAGGGGAACCTCACAGTCGCTCAGTATGAGGCTCAATTCATAACGATGTCTCGTTATGCTCCGTATGTGGTTGATATTGGGGGGAAGACAGCACGCAAGTTTGAAAGTGGTCTTCGCATGGGCATCGGGAACATGGTTGAACTACTGAAGTTTCCAACCTACAATGAAGTCGTGGAAAGGGAAATGATGCCTGAAAGGGGAAACGAGGAGTTTAAGAGACAGATAGAGCAGAAAAGAGGAGTGAAACGAGCAAGAATACTCAGAGGATTGGGTCGAATCAAAGCACATCTTTCAAGAAGCAGGGCAGCGGTTCCAACTTCAGTAAGAGCGCTTCATTCAACACAAGTTGTAGCTATCCACGATGCTCTAATTGCAACAAGCTTCATAGGGGTGCATGCTACTTTGGTTCCAACGTGTGTTATCGATGCGGGAAGGCAGGTCACCTTTTTAAAGAATGCCCAACTGCTAAGACAACTCCCTCCAGCGCACCAAGTGTTTCCGTTGACCAGCCTCAACCTATTGGAGCCCCACAAAATAGACAGGGTAGAGCTTTTGCCCTAGTTCATGGAGACGTATAAGCAGCTGCATCCGTCGTGGCAGGTACCTTACCTATTGAAGCAACTTCCGCTCATGTGTTAATTGATTTCGGTTCTAGCCATTCTTTTGTTGATTCTCATTTTGTTCGTAATATCCATAAGTGTCTGAAACCATTAGGCTTAACGCTAAGTGTGTCTACACCTGCTGGCATAACTTTGGGTTGTTCCTCTATATATCGTAAATTTATAACTTTAGTTGTCGACCTGATACCCTTAGAGATTCACGACTTTGACGTTATCTTGGGAATGGAATGGCTTACCTTAAATCATGCCACCATAGATTGTTCGAACAAGAAGGTCGTATTTTGCATTCTAGGGATGTCAGAGTTTCCCTTTTCAGGAGATGGTGTAGTAACCCCACCTTACGTGATGTCCGCTATGAAATCGAGTAAGCTACTCAAAGGGTGTCAGGGTTACCTTGCTTGGGTTTTGGAAAAATCATCCAAAGAGCTCAATCCTAAAGATATTCGTGTAGTAAATGAATACCAAGATGTTTTCCCAGAGGTCTTAACCGATTTACCTCCAGGGAGAGAAATTGAGTTTAGCATTGATGTAATTCCTGGAACATCCCCTATCTCGAAAGCACCATATAGAATGGCCCCTGCTGAATTGAGAGAGTTAATGGTATAAATCCAGGAACTGCTTGATAAGGGGTTTATATGGCCTAGTACCTCGCCTTGGGGAGCACCGATTTTGTTTTTCTAGAATAATGATGGTACAATGAGGTTATGCATTGATTATAGGGAGTTGAACAAGGTCACCATAAAGAACAAGTACCCGTTGCCAAGAATTGATGATTTTTTTGACCAGTTACAAGGAGCTAAGGTACTTTCTGAAATTGACTTGCGGTCAGGATACCACCAGTTACGCATCAAAGCCAAGGATGTACCCAAAAGTTCATTCCGCACTAGGTATGGCCACTACGAGTTTCTTGTTATGCCATTCGGCTTGACTAATGCCCCTGCAGCGTTTATGTATTTAATGAATAGGGTATTCCAGCCATATATAGATGACTTCAGTATAGACTTTATAGATGACATCTTGGTTACTCTAAGAGCGAAGAAGATCATGACCGACACTTGCGAGCTGTCCTGCAGACCCTACGGGAAAAGAAGTTGTATGCAAAGTTTAGTAAGTGCGAGTTTTGGCTGCAACATATATCATTTTCAGGATGTCAAATGATGGGATATTGGTAGACCCGCAAAAGATTGAAGGAGTAGTGCACTGGTGCATACCTACAAATGCTTTAAAAATTCGTAGTTTCCTTGGACTAGTAGGTTATTATTAAAGATTTGTAAGGGACTTCTCTTTGTTGGCTTCCGCACTAACAAGACTAATGCGGAAGGAAGTACCATTTCAATGGACTGATGAGTGTGAAAATAGTTTTCAGGATTTGAAGAACAGACTGGTGTCGGCTCCCATCTTGGCATTGCCTAGCGGATCAAGAGGATTTGTTTTACATAGCGATGCCTCAAATAAAGGTTTATGGTGTGTTTTGAAATAGATTTTCTAGAGGCAATCTAGTTTAGTTTGAGCAATAATTGGCTAGAATATTCTTATATTATTTATGGAGATATTTAATTTAATGAAGTCCTCAGATTTACAGTTGTGTTGTTTATCTTAAATATCCCTTGTCCATTATACTGATTAAGAGGATAATCATCTATAGATTAGTATGGTGTAATACCCGAGATTTTTCCTAATTACATTTTAGTAATTTGTGAATTTTAATTAGTTAGTTTTATGATGATTTTTTTTTTAAGTTTTATAAATCTTAACTTATAATTATACATTTATATAACATATATATATTTTTTAGTATAAAATTAAAATGTTTATTTTATATAAACAATAATGTTATTATTTGTCGTGTATCGCTCGTTATCACATTTATAAATTTTCTTCGCATCTAAAATGTTCGGCGCTTGTTAATTTATGTCGCACACCACCTTTCACGTGTCGAACAACCGCGTGACTTCGCGAATCCGCCACACCATATAATTTTCTCTCACCCATCACTTCCACTTTTCTTTTTTTCCTTTTTTTTCTTTCTTTTTCTCCTTTCCCTCCTCTGCATTGCTGCTTCAGCCACCGACCAGCCACATGAAAAACCCACGCCTCCATACCCTTCACCTCGACCACGCACGCCGCCTTCTTCACCAGCTAGCTAGCCTAGCATCTTAATTCACATCAGCCTATCTCCCTCTCTTCTTAATCTCCTCCTTCTTTATCTTCTTCACCTCCATCTCCACGCTCTGTTTTGTTTGCCGAGACCAAACCCAGCAAAACCAGAGCCACCACCACCATCACTCTGCTCGCACCCACCTCCATCTCTCCCTACTCTCTGTTTCTCCGCAACATCACCACCACTCCCATCTCACCTGCTCTGTTTTGCCGAGAGCAAACCCAGCAAACAGAGCATCACAGCCACCAACCAATACCTCCAATCACCGTCACCACTCACCACCATCATCACCCTCATCTATCCCTCTCACTCACGGCCTCACCCCCTCTCTGCCCCGTCGAAACAGCTGCAGAAACAACAACCGCAGCAGCAGCGGCAACGGAGGCAGTGAGCCCCAACGCCGCCACCGCCGACGTTCTCCTCTGTTTCCGACCACCACCGCGTCTCCGCCTCTCCCTTTGCCTGCTATTCGCCTCCCAATCGAACCCTGGTGCTGGAGTGAGCGGAGGCCAAGCTCCGATCAAACCCCGACCCAGGATTTCGCCGGAAATTTTCGATTCGTCCTCCTCCTCTGTTTTCTGTAAATTGAACTCTCTACGGTCGATTTCCTAAGCTATTATTGTTCATCAATGATGTATGTCTGCTTGTATGTATGTGGGTGTGTGTGGGTGTTTGAATCGGGAAGAAACCCAATTGGAGAAGAGGTTGTCTTTGAATAAAAATTGTGTTGCAGAGGGGTTTTGTTGTTCAATTTGAAAGCTTGAGGCTATACTTTATCACATGTTTAAAGGATGTTGTGTGTAGTGGGGGGTGCTTGCTGTCATTGTACCTAAACTGCATTTTTTGTATTTATACTTGTATTTAGTTAGTATAAATATTTATTAATTCTTGTTAATTTATATAGTAGTTATAATTACAAATAAATTAGTTTTTAACATAAAATAAAAATATAAATTTATGTGAATTGGAAATTAGTTATGTTTATATATTTATATTTAGTTGTTCACAAATATGTTAGTCAAAATATACTTTTGTGTATGTTTAAATATATATTCGATAAAGATTATATTGTTGAAAAGATGAAATAAATCTAAGTTTCATTTTAATTACATTACTAGTAATAATTCAATAAAGTGTACAACTTGATATTATTTTTATCAACAAGTAGATTCGTTTAAACTAGAATATTAAATAGTTTTCACTCCTTATAATTATTGGTTAATTTTCTAAAATAAATTTGGAGTTTATAAATACGTTAGGGGTATTCGATTAGGCTTTCGCCTTCATATCATATAGGACATATGCATTGTCTATTTGCAATACAGACTCTTTTGTGATTAGGAATTTATGTGTATGATTGTAGAGCGTGCCTTCGACGACCTAGTTGAACCAGACGTTGTTTACGAGTAGCGGCTTAGATAGCACTTTTGGCTCTCACGGTGAGTATTCATGCTTAGTCTCGTGTTCTTATCTTATTTCTTGTCAAATGTGATTTTATTCCATGTCTCAAAATATACATGTGATACATGCTTAGTTTTGTGTGCCAGTTCCTTTCATGTGATACTCGTTTATCTAAAAATAATTGTCGTGCTTTATTCCAAAATTTATAAACTTGTCGTACTCACATTTAAATCGTCACTGTATCACTCGTTTTCAAATCAAAAAACTAATTGTTCAGTTATCACTAAGTCAGAATTCATTAATAACGTAAAGTGAAAGCATCGCAAGTACTGAACCAGTTGGGTCTACGACAGTGCTTTACGCCTACGTCGTGTTACTTTACTTTACGTTACGTTACTATCGGGTGATGATTCCCTGGGCCAGGTCCCTAAAGAGATATCGGTATAATCCCCTGGGCTCCAGTCCCTAAACTTATTTTGGGTGATGATTCCCCGGGGCTTTGTCCCTAAAGATATGGGACTCCGTGCGCCCCGATTCCTTTCGCCATAGGCTGGAATCCAGCATTCTAGTACTACCCTTCTGACTTACAATCTTAAGGGACACTTAAGGTCTAGTAGTTGGCTTGTATGATGACTAGCGGGATCGGAAACCCCGATCCACAACGCTTGGGAGAGAGGTCGGGTTATCGGAACCCCCTATAAGCCAGTATCATCTGTTACTATTAACCCTAGTCTCTCCTGGTTACTGCGAATTAATAATACAACTGCTTCGTCTCTAAATCTGGAAACTGTGATTTGTAAGCCGTGTTCTGATTAGACATGCAACTTGAGAAAATATCCTTGGAATTGAATTACTGAACGTTTGATAGTCTTTCGAAACATTGCAAACTCTGATCTTTATACTTATACTCTGTTACTGTTTAAACTACTTTAAATGTAAACCCCGTAACCTATCTTAGCCGTTCTGTTTTACATGCTAAGGTGTATATTCACTCATTTTTACTGATACTCGAAAAATGCGTTCTTGTGTCTTTTAATTCCCCTGCACGTATATGACTGGTTTGCATGGGGTAACCCGCTGGACTCACGATTCGTTCTCACCTGCAAACAGTATCAATTAGTAATTAACCGTAGAGCAAACTCTTGGTGTAATATCTCTTTTGCTAGGCTTGTTGTCCTGTTTGGACTCAGCCACGAACAATGTTATCGTGTAAACTTTTAATTAGTAGTTTGGATGCTTCCTTTCACTTTCTTGTTACTAATACTCCTTATACGAAAGGGTAATTCCCTGTATGGAGGACACTACCCCGATCTCCTGTCCCTCTGGAAATCAGGGGTGTTACAGTTGGTATCAGAGCGGTGACATCCAATTAGGACTGTAGGGAGAAAACGTTTAAAAACTAAGATTTTTGAAATTTACTACAACCAAGTTTGAACTTGATTAGGGAAACATAAAAGCTAAGTAAAATAAATACAAGCCGGGGTGTATGGGTGTTCTCTTTTACTTATTCTAATATGCTAAATTGTTATATGCTTTATGCATCTATCATGTTTATATGCGCTTTAGTTTATTTAGAGACTCCTAGGGTTACTTACCTTAAGAGAACCTTTAGGTAGATGTAATATTAGACTAATAGATTGTTTCTCTTACCTTGTAGATGGCCATAAGAATCTTAACCCCGACTCGCGCAGAATTTAGAGACACCTATCCTGCTGGTACCCAGCGAAGGCCTGGGGAGACCATCACCCAATTTTGCAACAGGGTAGAAGCGCGATGTGAGCTTTGGGCCCTTAAGTACCACCGTACCGATAATTTCTACCATAACCTGGTGAAGGTGCACTGCATCCTAGCATCTCTGCCCAGTGTGGAGCCTTACCTGGCCCTTAAGCACGAGTACCGTGGCATAGTGAACCACTCTTTGAGGCCCCAGCCTGCTGGCTACCGTCATGCCGGTGGATGGACTGTAACCCCTGAGTCTCTTTGTGCTCGTTTGGTGCAAGCCGAGATGCATTGGGCCGAACCAAACAACCCTAGGTCAGAGATTGAGATCACCGACTACGAGACATTCGACGACTAGCTAGTAGGGAGCCCCACCCTCCCACTCCTTTCTAAAGGAATCTTTTGTCAGTCCAGGCACTCTTGCCATTAGGACTTTCCCTTTTATGCTTGTAAGCTATGTAGGTTTTGTACTTTATTTTGGGGGACGGTAGTATTCCCAAGTTCTGAACTTATCTGTATCTTTATGAAATTAAGGGTTGTATACCCGCTCTTTTGGTAATGTATGACAAGCAGTCACGCTTCAACTCTAATGAAACTTTACTTGAGAGAAGTTTATTTCTCGAATTGCGCGTATCTCGATAAAATAACTTTAGTGTTTCGCTGTTATTACATCTGATGTTGTTATATGTGATTAGAATTGTTTTATACGCTTTAGTTAAGTTATATCATCATGCATATCCCGCACCGCATAATCAATAGGCAACAATGTAGGGCATATGAACGATAGGCAACACCGCTACGCCACTAGAAGCAACGCGTCAGCCCAAATGGAGGGAGTTGAAGAATTGCACCCACAGGTGACTCAGGTGATCGCTCAAATGGGTCAGTTTGTTCAGGCTGTGAACGACAACCAGGGTGCTCCAAACAACAATGTTGCCAACGAACGGGAACCAGACTGGTCTAAGAAGATAGGTCATAGGAACCCGAGCAACTTTTATGGGAAATAGGATCCAGTACTGCTCAAAAACTGGATTAGGGACTTCGATCAAATCTTCCATGCTATGGAATGTCCCGAAACCCGCAAGGTAAATGAGGCGGCTTTCTATTTCAAAGACAAGGCCGATAACTGGTGGACTGCTAATCGAGCAAGGCTCTTAGCTCAAGAAGGCTTTAACTGGGAAGCAATGAAGACCACTATGAGGAAAAACTTCTATCCAGATCACGTCAAGGAACGGAATTATTATGAGTTCATCGCGTTGAAGCAAGGCAACGACTCTGTAACGGACTATTATGACAAGTTCGTGGAGTTAGCTCGGTTCGATGAAGACACAGTGCCAACAGAAGGGCACATGGTTACCAGCTTTATAACAGGACTGAAGCTTGAAGTACAGAGGACTATGCTCACTAGAGGCTATGATACCTTGTCAGAAGCCTATGGAGTAGCAGCGAACATATGGAGAATCGATGAGACGCTAGTTCAACAATCAGGAAAGAGGAAGCTGGAAGGCCAAGGAACTGGAGGCTATGGCCATGGAGGAAGCAATAACCAAGGTTCGGACAAGCGTTTCACAACCGGTAATGGTGGAGGCAATTTCCACCAGAACCGTGGGAATGGTGGCAACAGGAACCAGTACAACTTCATCAGGTGTGGTCGCAACCATCGGGGATTCACTTGTGATGGCGCAGCTTTAGCTTGCAGATTTTGTGGCATCAGAGGTCACATATCAATTGACTGTAAGAAGAGGATGGCAGCTGAGAAACGACAAGGTTTCAATGGGCAAAATAATCGAGGAAACGGACAGAATTTCCAAGGCAACGGGCAGAACTACCAGGGGAACCGGCAGAATCAAAATGGGAATGGATTCCCGCAGAAAAATCCAAATGGGGGAAATCAGGTCCGCAAAAACAACAACTACAAGAACGATGTCGCTGGTCAGCAGGGGAACTACAACAGTGGGAATGGCAACGGGAACGGTTGGCAGAACAGGAATGGGACTGCTAATGGTAACAACGGTAACTACAGAGCTGGCAATAATGGGAATGGAAATGGAGGCAATGCAGCTCAGGGAAACAACCAGAGGCCGGGTGGCCAGATATTTGTGATGAACCGGACAGAAGCGGAAGCAGCGAACAACTTGGTGACTGGTACTTTTCTTGTCCACAATCATCATGCTTTCACATTATTTGATTCTGGAGCATCTCTTTCATTCATATCATCTGCATTTGCTAATAAGATAGGACTAGTACTTTCGGCTAGAACCTCAATAGCAGTTGCGACACCTAACAGTCAAGTAGTGAGTTGCGACACTATTTGTGAAGGAGTAGAGGTCAACATCTTAGGTTGCACCTTAACATCGAATCTCATTGAGTTTAACCTTGGAGAGATTGACGTTATCTTGGGAATGGATTGGTTGACGGAATACAAGGCCAATATCATATGATCCGATCAGAAGGAGAGGCTAAGAGGACCTAATGGGGAGCGTATTTCCTATAGAAGTGTTCCTAAGGAACCTTCAGTAAAGATAGTCTCGGCCTTAACCATCGTTAACCAGGTTAAGAAAGGCCATGAGGCTTACTTGTGTTAAATTCAAGACCTTAACGCGTCAGAGAACGTGTTGGAAGATATACCCGTAGCACGGGAATTCCCGGACGTGTTCCCGGATGAAATCCTGGGTATGCCACCGACAAGAGAAGTGGAGTTTACAATCGAAGTTGTGCCAGGAACGGCACCGGTTTCGAAGGCACCATACCGCATGGCGCCCCCAGAGCTGAAGGAGTTGAAGGAGCTACTAGAGAAGGGATACATTAGATCGAGTGTATCGCCTTGGGGAGCACCAGTCCTTTTCGTGAAGAAGAAGGATGGAAGCCTCAGGCTATGTATTGACTATCGGGAGCTCAACAGCGTCACGATCAAGAACAAGTATCCATTGCCGAGGATAGACGACATGTTTGATCAATTGCATGGAGCATGTGTCTTTTCGAAGATTGATTTGAGGAAAGGATACCACCAACTGAGAGTGGCGGAGAAGGACATACTGAAGACAGCCTTCAGGACAAGGTATGGACATTACGAGTTCACAGTCTTTCGTTTTAACCAATGCACCAACAATATTTATGGATGTGACGAACCGAACCTTGAGACCGTTCATAGACCGTTTTGTGGTAGTGTTCATCGACGACATACTGGTGTATGCGAAGAGCAAGGAAGAGCATGAGGATCACCTTAGGAAAGTTTTGGGAACCCTCAGGGAGGATAAGTTCTATGCAAAGTTGTCTAAGTGCGAGTTTTGGCTGGACAATGTTCCATTCTTTGGACATATCATCTCTAGTGAAGGAGTGTCAGTTGATCCAGCTAAGACGACAGCAGTGAAGGATTGGCCTAGACCGAAGAATGCATCAGAAATTAGAAGTTTTCTGGGATTGGCAGGCTATTACCGGAGATTCGTGAAGGACTTTTCAAAGATCGCAAGGCCCTTGACGAATTTGACTAAGAAGACCGTGAAGTATGTTTGGAATGAAAGCTGCGAGGAAGCATTCCAAATATTAAAGGAGAAGCTGACAACAGCACCCATGTTAACTCTACCTAATGATTCAGGGGAGTTTGAGGTGTATAGCGATGCATCGAAGAAGGGCTTGGGATGCGTGCTTATGAAAGACAGGAAGGTTATTGCCTATGCATCCAGGCAGTTGAAACTGCATGAAGAGAACTATGCGACACATGACTTGGAGCTTGCAGCAGTTGTGTTTGCGCTCAAGATTTGAAGGCATCATCTCTATGGAGCGACTTGTCGGATGTTCACCGACCACAACAGCTTGAAGTACATCTTCACCCAGAAGGAGCTGAACCACAGGCAAAGGAGATGGTTAGAGATGATCAAGGACTACAACTTAGAGATTCAGTACCATGAAGGGAAAGCAAATGTAGTTGCAGACACCTTGAGCAGGAAATCAAGTCATACAGTGAATACCACATGGGTTTTACCACACCGATTGTGCAAAGAGTTTGAGAAGATTCAGATCGAGGTAATGGAGAAAGGAACTGTGAGGAACATGTTGGGAAGTATGACGACTGTGCCTGACATCTTGGAAGAGATAAATAAAGGCCAGCCAGGAGACGCGAAGCTGGAAAGGATTAGAAAGAAAATCGAGGACGGTTCAACAAAGGAATTTCACATTCACGGAGACGGGAGTATTCGATATAAGGGAAGGTTGTGTGTACCCCAGAAGTGTGCAGACATCAAGGAGAAGTTGATGCAGGAGGCGCATTGTACACCTTACTCAGTGCATCCCGGAGGGAACAAGTTATACAAGGATCTTAAGATGCAATTTTGGTGGCCCAAGATGAAGAATGAAGTAGCAGATTTCGTGGCTCGATGTCTCACGTGCCAGAAATTAAAGTTTGAGCACAAGAGAATGGGCAGACTAGTGCAACCACTGCAAGTTCCTAAGTGGAAATGGGATGCGATCTCAATGGATTTTGTCACGGCTCTACCAGTGTCGAGGAATGGGCTGAATTCGATCTGGGTAATAGTCGACAGATTAACCAAGACAGCGAGATTCATTCCGATGAAGGACACGTGGAACATGGAACAGAGGGCAGACGCATATGTGAAGAATATAGTGCGGTATCATGGAGTACCAGAATCGATAGTTTCGGACAGAGATCCAAACTTTCTCTCTCATTTCTGGCAAGCACTCCAGGAAGCGTTGGGGACAAAGTTATGTTTCAGTACAACCTTTCACCCAACCACAGATGGCCAAACAGAGAGGACAATCCAGACTTTGGAGGATATGTTGCGTGCTTGTGTCATGGATTTTTAGGGTTCATGGGTTGATAGACTACCGCTGATAGATTTTTCCTACAACAACAGTTACCATGCCAGCATTGGGATGGCACCTCATGAAGCACTGTACGGGAGAAAGTGTAGGACTCCACTCTGCTGGAGCGACATCAGCGAGACAGTTGTACTTGGACCACAGATCATTGAGGATATGACTGACCAGGTTCGACTCATTCAGCAGAAGATGAAAGCAGCGCAAGACAGGCAGAAATCATATGCAGATCAGAAAATAAGGCCACTAGAGTTCCAAGTAGGCGATAAAATATTTCTGAAATTTTCACCGACCAAGGGAGTAAAAAGGTTCAACCAGAAAGGGAATTTAAGCCCCAAGTTCATTGGACCATATGATATCGTGGAAAGGATTGGAGAGTTGGCATATAGACTGGATTAACCATCGAATCTCGGACGTGTTCACAACGTATTCCATGTATCGCAGCTGAAGAGATACATCATCGACAAATCTCACGTCCTAGATCCTGAACCCATAGAATTTGATCTTGCGCTAACTTACGAGGAACATCCAGTCAAGATCTTAGACCGCAAGACGAGGGAAACACGGAACAAGAGCACCAATTTGGTCAAAGTTATATGGACGAATCCTCTGACCGAGGAAGCTACTTGGGAAACCAAGGACGAGATGAGGAATAAGTACCCGCACCTCTTCGTCGATGAGGTATTAACCGAGTTCCGGGGACGTCACTCCTCTAAGGGGGAGAGGATGTAAAACCCCATTAATTCCTGCTATTACTTTCCCTAGCATCTCATCTCATATAATCATGTTATCCTCATACCGTCGCATTGCATTAGTCACTTGCATTTCATGTGCTTCTTGTCTACTTGTTACTGCATTAGTATATTGGCATTTAGAGACCCGTATATTCTATTACCGCGTTCAAGCTTCGAGGACGAAGCTAAGTCCAAGGAGGGTAGGATGTAATACCTGAGATTTTTCCTAATTATATTTTAGTTAATTAGTTAGTTTTATGATGATTTTTTTTAAGTTTTTATAAATCTTAACTTATAATTATACATTTATATAATATATATATGTATATTTTTTAGTATAAAATTAAAATGTTTATTTTATATAAACAATAATGTTATTATTTGTCGTGTATCGCTCGTTATCACATTTATAAATTTTCTTCGCGTTTAAAACATTCGGCGCTTGTTAATTTATGTCGCACACCACTTTTCACGTGTCGAACCACCGCGCGACTTCGCGAATCTGCAACACCATATAATTTTCTCTCACCCATCACTTCACCTTTTCTTTTTTTCCTTTTTTTTTCTTTTTTTTTTCTTCTTTCCCTTCTCTGCTTTGCTGCTTCATCCACCGACCAGCCACCTGAGAACCCCACGCCTCCGTACCCTTCACCTCGACCACGCACACCGCCTTCTTCACTAGCTAGCTAGCCTAGCATCTCAATTCACATCAGCCTATCTCCCTCTCTTCTTCATCTCCTCCTTCTTTATCTTCTTCACCTCCATCTCCACGCTATGTTTTGTTTGCCGAGACCCATTCCAGCAAAACCAGAGCCACCACCACCATCACTCTGCTCGCACCCACCTCCATCTCTCCCTACTCTCTGTTTCTCCGCAACATCACCACCTCTCCCATCTCACCTGCTCTGCTTTGCCGAGAGCAAACCCAGCAAACAGAGCATCACAGCCACCAACCACCACCTCCAATCACCGTCACCACTCACCACCATCATCACCCTCATCTCTCCCTCTCACTCACAGCCTCACCCCCTCTCTGCCCCGTCAAAACAGCTGCAGAAACAACAACCACAGCAGCAGCGACAACGGAGGCAGTGAGCCTCGACGCCGCCACCGCTGCCGTTCTCCTCTGTTTCCGACCACCACCGCGTCTCCGCCTCTCCCTCTTCTTGCTATTCGCCTCCCAATCAAACCCTGGTGCTGGAGTGACCGGAGGCCAAGCTCCGATCAAACCCAGACCCACGATTTCGCCGGAAATTTTCGATTCGTCCTCCTCCTTTGTTTTCGGTAAATTGAACTCTCTCCGGTCGATTTTCTAAGCTATTATTGTTCATCAATCATGTATGTCTGCTTGTATGTATATGGGTGTGTGTGGGTGTTTGAATCGGGAAGAAAACCAATTGGAGAAGAGGTTGTCTTTGAATAAAAATTGTGTTGCAGAGGGGTTTTGTTGTTCAATTTGAAAGCTTGAGGCTATACTTTATCACATGTTTAAAGGATGTTGTGTGTAGTGGGAAGTGCTTGCTGTCATTATACCTAAACTGCATTTTTTGTATTTATACTTGTATTTACTTAGTATTTAGTTCGTATAAATATTTAATAATTCCTGTTAATTTATATACTAGTTATAATTACAAATAAATTAGTTTGTAACATAAAATAAAAATATAAATTTATGTGAATTGGAAATTAGTTATGTTTATATATTTATATTTAGTTGTTCACAAATATGTTAGTCAAAATATACTTTTGTGTATGTTTAAATATTTATTCGATAAAGATTATATTGTTGAAGAGATGAAATAAATCTAAGTTTCGTTTTAATTACATTACTAGTAATATTTCAATAAAGTGTAAAACTTTATATTATTTTTATCAACAAGTAGATTCGTTTAAACTATAATATTAAATAGTTTTCTCTCCTTAAAATTATTGGTTAATTTTCTAAAATAAATTTGGAGTTTATAAATATGTTAGGGGTATTCGATTAGGCTTTCACCTTCATATCATATAGGTCATATGCATTGTCTCTTTGCGATAGGATCTCTTTTGTGATTAGGAATTTATGTGTATGATTGTAGAGCGTGCCTTCGACGACCTAGTTGAACCGGACGTTGTTTACGAGTAGCGGCTTAGATAGCACTTTTGGATCTCACGGTGAGTATTCATGCTTAGTCTCGTGTGCTTATCTTCTTTCGTGTCAAATGTGATTTTGTTTCATGTCTCAAAATATACATGTGATACATGCTTAGTTTTGTGTGCCAATTCCTTTCATGTGATACTCGTTTATCTGAAAATAATTGTCGTGCTTTATTCCGAAATTTCTAAACTTGTCTTACTCGCTTCTAAATCGTCACTGTATCACTCGTTTTCAAATCGGAAAACTAATTGTTCAGATATCACTAAGTCAGAATTCATTAATAATGTAAAGTGAAAGAATCGCAAGTACTGGAACCAGTTGGGTCTACGACGGTGCTATACGCCTACGTCGTGTTACTTTACTTTACGTTACGTTACTATCGGGTGATGATTCCCTGGGCCAGGTCCCTAAAGAGATATCGGGATAATCCCCTGGGCTCCAGTCCCTAAACTTATTTCGAGTAATGGTTCCCTGGGCTTTTTCCCTAAAGATATGGGACTCCGTGCGCCCCGATTCCTTTCGCCGTAGGCTGGAATCCAGCATTCTAGTACTACCCTTCTGACTTACAATCTTAAGGGAGTGTCGACACTTAAGGTCTAGTAGTTGGCTTGTATGATGACTAGCGGGATCGGAAACTCCGATCCACAACGCTTGGCAGAGAGGTCGGGTTATTGGAACCCCCTATAAGCCAGTATCATCTGTTACTATTCACCCTAGTCTCTCCTGGTTACTGCGAATTAATAATACAACTGCTTCGTATCTAAATCTGGAAACTGTGATTTGTAAGCCGTGTTCTGATTAGACATGCAACTTGAGAAAATATCCTTGGAATTGAATTACTGAACGTTTGATAGTCTTTCGAAACATTGCAAACTCTGATCTTTATACTTATACTATGTTACTGTTTAAACTACTTCAAATGTAAACCCCGTAACCTATCTTAGCCGCTATGTTTTACATGCTAAGGTGTATATTCACTCAGTTTTTACTGATACTCGAAAAACTGCGGTCTTGTGTCTTTTAATTCCCCTGCAGGTATATGACTGGTTTGCATGGGGTAACGCTGGACTCACGATTCGTTCTCACCTGCAAACAGTATCAATTAGTAATTAACCGTAGAGCAAACTCTTGGTGTAATATCTCTTTTGCTAGGCTTGTTGTCCTGTTTGGACTCAGCCACAAACAATGTTATCGTGTAAACTTTTAATCAGTAGTTTGGATGTTTCCTTTCTCTTTCTTGTTACTAATACTTCTTATACTAAAGGGTAATTCTCTGTATGGAGGACACTACCCCGATCTCCTGTCCCTCTGGAAATCGGGGGTGTTACATATGGGGTTGGATTGTTATAGAGATATCACGATCCAACACATGGGTATGCATTAGGGGTAATGGCATAATGGATATACCCATCTCCGAGAAGGCTACATACAAGTTATGTAAAGTCACAAGCGCTTCTCGCGGTGACAACGGTATTGTCATCCTTGGACTTGAAGTCACTAGATCATCTAGTTGTGGAATATTGTGTTTTGGTAGCGTCAAACGCTACACCGTAACTGGGTAGCCATAAAGGCGTGTATCGGACCCAATATGAAGCAAGATTAGAGATCGTAGTGATGTAGATATAATTTTTCCCTCCCACATAACATGATCAAATATCCGTAGCAACTCGAGGGATAGTGCTTATGGAATGTCAGGCCAGACTGAGATAAATCAATATGGGATATTGATGTTATCTGCACGAATAAGGTTATTTCCCACGATCGAGAAACTATGGATTGGATATACGAGTGTGACTTGTATGTCTCGTGTCCAATACGGATATAGAGACAAAGGGATGAGACAATACTTGCACAAGGTTTGTCGGATGACTGTTTCTATTAGTTGGGTGGAATGGATGTGTTGCTAGAAACCGCTCCATGTTAGTAAATAGTTATTACCAACTAAGTTGAAACCTATGGGGTCACACGCCATATGGATTGAACTATACTTGAAAATTAATTAATATGATTAATTAATTAGAAGGATCAAAACGCAACAACTTGCTAACTTAGTAGGACTAATATGCAAGAGAGACTAATCCGAACTTGAGTAGGATTAGGAGAGGGTCTTTATGTAGTAAACAAGGAGTTGTTGGACTATATAAAGGATTCTTCTATCTTCCATCCTACTAACTAATTCTCATTACTTGAGTAGGAGAGAAAGGAAGGAGAGAGAGAGCAAGACAAAAGGAAGTCGAACCGACCCCCTTGGTCCGCCCTCTACCCGTCGGCCAAAGTAAAGAGGCTGAAACTCATCTTTAGTCCCCGTTGCGTGATTTCTTCTTCCCCTTCCATCGTTCCTAGCTAGCACAAATGAGTTGGAGGATCCAGAACTCAACCTTAGGCGCGGATCAACCATAGATACACAACATTATTTGTGTTTGAAGTCATCATAGGAGACCCACAAGGTACTTGTTATGAATCTTTACTATCGTTATGAATTCTCTTCCTGTGATCCTTGGAGGGTCTTGATCGGATTAATTATTGTTTATTCTGATACGTATCCATGATCAAAACCCTACAGTTCTTATTCATAATGGAAAGGTAATTGCATATGCTTCAAGGAAACTGAAACCCTACGAAGTAAATGACCTAGAACTCGCGGCAGTGATCGTTGCTCTAAAGAGTTGGCGGCACTATCTGTACGGGTAGTCCTGTGAGATTTACACGGATCATAAGAGCATGAAATACATATTCACACAGAAGGATTTAAGCATGAGACAACGGAGGTGTCTTGAGTTGATGAAGGACTACGATCTCACCATTCATTATCACCCAGGGAAGGCTAATGTTGTGGCAGACGCCTTGAGTAGGAAATCTTCCGAAAACCTCACTTACCTCCTCACTACACAAGAGAGTTTGAAAGAGGAAATCCAGAAGCTAGAACTGGAAGTAATCCCTCATGGAGCATCTAGTTGTGTCTATGCACTCATGGTCCAAACCGCATTGATATAAGAGATTCGAATAGCACAACAGAATGATCCTATTCTTGCAAAGATTCGATACGAAGTGATTAAAGGAAGGATAATGATTTCTCTATCCGTGATGGAATCCTGAAGTACCATGGTCGTGTATGTGTTCCGAATGATCCAGAGATCAAGCATCGAGTACTCCAACCAGCTCACCACTCCAGTTTCTCGGTACACCCAGGATCTACCAAGATATATCAAGACCTTCGCGAGCTTTCTTGTTGGACGAGAATGAAGCGAGAGATTGCAAAATTTGTCGCTCGATGTCTTCATTTCCAGCAAGTCAAGGCGGAACACCAACAACCAGGAGGACTTCTCCAACCCCTTCCCCTATACCTGAGTGGAAGTGGGAGCATATAATGAAGATTTCGTCACTGGGCTTTCAAGATCATCATGTGGAAACAATTCTATTTGGGTTATAGTCGATCGACTGACTAAATCAACTCATTTCTTGGCCGTGAAAACGACTCATTCACTACTGAAGTTGGCTCAATTGTACATTCAAGAAATTATTCTTCTTCATGAAATACCAGTTTCTATTGTGTCCGACCGTGATCCGAGGTTCGTCTCTAGGTTTTGGAAGGGAATATAGGAGGCTTTAGGTACCAAGTTTAACTTTAGCACATCTTTTTGTTCTCGAACAGATGGCCATTCAGAAAGAGTTATTCAAACGCTTGAAGACTTTCTTCGCCTTTGTGTTTTGGAATTCAAGATAGGATGTGAGGAGCACCTTCCATTGATCGAATTTGCCTACGATAATATCTTTCAAGCAAGTATAAGGATGGCTCCCTTCGTAGCGTTGTATGGAAGGAAGTGCAGGTCACCTATTTGTTGGGAAGAGGTGGGTGAAAGCAAATTGTATGGTCCAGGGTTGGTGCAGATGGCAACCGAAAAGATTCAACTATTCAGGAACGTCTTAAAACAGCTCAAAGCTGCCAGAAAAGTTATAGTGACAACCGAAGAAGGGAACTAGAGTTTGATATGGGAGACCACATGTTTCTAAAAGTGTCTCCAACTAAGGGTGTGATGTGTTTTAGTAAGAAAGGAGAACTAAGTCCTCGTAATGTTGGACCGTTTGAGATTCTAGAAAGGGTGGGACTAGTTTCTTATCGCTTGGTGTTACCCCCTGAAATGGAGAAAGTACACAATGTATTTCTTGTGTCCATGCTTGAAAAGTATGTGTACGATCCGAGCCATGTGATAGAGTATGAGCCACTGAACGTGCAAGAGGATCTTACCTACCAGGAGGTGCCCGTGGACATCTTAGCGCGAAGGGATCAAGTTTTGAGGAATAAAGTCATACCTCTGGTGAAGGTCCTTTGGATAAATCATGCAGTTGACGAAGCAACGTGGGAACGTGAGGATGAGATAAGGTCAAAGTATCCGCACCTTTTCAACTGAGGAAGATCGATTTTGGGGACAAACTCTTTCTAAGGTGGGTAGGATGTGGTACCCCTAATATTTAAGCTATGAAATTATTTGTTAATTGTTATTAATCGTTTTAGTTAAATAGTATTACTATTAATATGTACATAATTAGGTTAAATGACTATATTTGATAAAATTTTCATTGTTGGGTGCTAAGTTGTTATTTACTAAGTAATTTTGGTGTTAGGCATAACCAAGAATTAAATTTGAGGGGTGTTATGAGAATAATTAAAATTGGTTTAGTAAGTATAATAGTGTGTTTTAATTATACAAGTATTACGTAGTAGTTTGGTCATATGTATAACCACAAGTCTATATATGTCGAACTTAGAGCAACATAGTATGGTAGAATTGGTGCAATTGTTGCACCAAATCAATTCCCTTATGTGCATGAAATAATCCTCCACTTGTCACTCCACTCCCAAGTCCCAACACATGTCACTCTTCCATCCCATTTCTTCTCCACCTCCTTTTCCTCCTCCATTCGTCCATCTCTTCTCCTCTTTCTTCTCTTATGAAACCATTTCCCCATCGTAGCTAGCATGTCATTAATATTTTCAAAATCCCCAAAAATTGGAAGATCAACACTCAATTTCTTCAAAAACCACCAAGTTATGCTAAAAGCTCCACATTAGGAGGCTAGGAGGCACAAGCACAACCTCACCATCATCATTTGGGTTAAAATTCATTTTGTAATTTTAATTTTTCACTTCCATTCATATAGACTATCCATGCATGTCAACAAAATCAAGTTTAATGGGTAATCACCATTTGGATCATGAATGAATGTGTTATGATGTTATGAGTAGTGTCAAGTATGTTATTTAGAGAATTTTTGGGTGTAATCTCATATTTTGGTAGAGTAATTTCTTCATGAAACAAGTCTTGAAGTATGAAAAATCACAAGACTCATATTTTGAGCCTATTTTCACGTAATTAGGAAATATGATTAAACTTTTCAAAAAATTATGAAAAATTTACAGTCTGTATATTTGTATGCGGTATTTCTACAGTAATAGATTTATACTCATTGGACCTGAATTGAATTTTTAATCCACCAAAAATCGGAACTGTTTTAGTACTTTGCTCAACTCTGAACCAGTCCGGTAAATAATCAATTTCATGTACTTATTGTACTTCAATTCTAATGAAATTTGGATATGTTGTTTCCATACATCTTTCGTACCTATTGAAAATATTTTCTAATTATTGGAATTTATATGAATATTTTATAAATTTATTTTCAGCGCTGCTATCAGCCTCTATTTTCGCACCCAAACAGGCTCGAAGTTTTATGTTCAAAAATATTTATATTTTTTTAATTTGTGATACTACAGTATGTTACGGGTAAACTCTTTATCTCTCTTACATTAAGATTTTGGGTCCCGTGTAATTACTTTGAATTAATTATGAATTTGTGAACTATCGATAGTTACACTTTGCCTACAAGTAAAATTTAGAAATTTGTCATATAAGTTTTGAAAGCTTTAAGTTTGTCTCCAAAGAATAATTTAACATGTTTATAAATATTTTAACCATGTTACTTAGCAATTTTTATGGGTTTTGTAAGTAGTTGCTACTAGTAACACATTATGTTGGTTTGAGAAATCACTATTTAGGACACAGTCGTAATGAAAATAGAACCCTCTAGGTTGCATTGCATGTAGTAGAAATTATGTGTGATTCGTGACACTTGCGTTATTCTTATATAATTTGATTTATGTGGGTCAAAATCAAGTTAGTACAAAGCTAGGCTCCGGGGTAAGATTCTTAGAGTTTGGGACTAATTCAGCCATAGCAAGGTGAGTTACTTTACCTCCTAAAGTTTGTACCCAACCTCATTTATATGTATATGAGACTAAGATTCTTATATTATTTCGATACGTATATGTTTTAGATTGACCCCATGATGCGATTTATATACTTCAACGTTTATGATGAAACGTTCCAAGTTATAAATGTTCAATTATTATTTGCAAGATGATTTGTGTTCCCAAATAATTGTTATGACCCCATGGATAGAATAAACGATTTAAGATAATTCTTTATGACTGAAGACACGTGTCATAAAAGCCACGATACCGGAGTGAAATCCCATGTCGGGTATAGGCAGGCTACGGCCCTTTTACCAGGGCATTATAAGCAAGCACGCGTCGCCTCACGAGCCATCACGATGGACATGTCCCTATGTTATGTTATGTCACGAAGGTCATCACGGGCCTAAGAAAAATTAGTATAATTCATGCAAGTATGTTCTCAGTTACACATGTTACACTTTTAAATTCTATGGAATAATATTACTCTCAAGTTTATGAAATGATTTAATTCATGTTCATGGTATAAGTTAGCCTTTTCGTTTTCCAAACCTATGGAGGGGCGTAACTATAACTCACCGAGCTAGTTGAGCTCACCCTTTTGGGACTTTATTTTTCAGGTAACAAGGAGACCGATAACGCCCAAGAGAGATTATCTTGCATGATGTGTGGCTGCATTGTTTTGGAGACTTAAGTTATGTCGTCTAGTATAGCTATGAACTTGTTTGTATGTGTAAGCTATGTTAGCATGTTTTAGCCTAAGGAGGCTAAATATGAACTATGTATGTATGACTCATGGACTTGGTTTGTGTTATCACTCGCTACCACCGAATTATGCTCTGTCATGTCACGAGTCGAGTGGGCTAAATAATCTTTTATTTACAAGTACAAGTTTTGGAATTTTTTTTATCTGAAACAATACTTATTTTCTCTCACAAATCAATTTTTTTTATCCTTGGCGACCCCTAAACGTCTTATTAGTTACGCTTCCTCTTACGAAAGAAAAAAAAATATTACAGCTATTTTTATAAATTACTTGTTTAGCCCCTTGATGAGTTAAGGCCTCTCCAGCGCTTTTCGCACTTCCTTCCCACTAATCGGGGTCGCCAGGAGAGGGTGTGACAAAAAACCTTTCTTGTCCAAACAAGAAACAGAAATAATGTTTCTGCTGCATCGGGTGCAACAAAGGAGTACATTGCTGCATCGGGTGCAACAAAGGAGGCTGTTTTCATCTCGAATAAGATGAAAACTCTGGTTGCCCAAACTTTAGGGGGGGGGGGGATTCGTGGCCCTGGCACGTTCAAACCACAAGTGTATGGCTGTCAGTACAGTAATAATCGGAGAAGTCCGGATTTATCGAATCCCATAGGACTTGTCGTGAATCAATTGGTATCCTTAACTTTGTGTGGGAAAGCAATTTGAAATTTTACTAAACTAAGAATTTTAATAACAAGTTAATATTAAAATTTTGATTAATATGAGGGACAAGTACCAGGATTTCTCTAGGATCACTAGGTATTCACCGTTAATGAATTACGTTTTGAAACAAAGCTGAGGATCCAGTTCGCCAAACGAGCAATAATATTCATCGAGTTACGAAGCGAGATTTCAATGCCCAGATTAGATTAAAACCGAGTTTCTAAATTCTAATTATAACCCTAAACATGTATTAACATAAAATTCAACTCTACGTTCTCAGTTAATTTGGTCGATCGATCAAGTTTTCAATTCAACTATTCGGGTAATTTGTTGCGTCCACTACCATATTACCTATGTTCTCATATTTATGGCCGAACGATATAAAGATAGATGAATAAAATGAGTTAAACATAGCAAAATGTATATGCCATAACAATTTCAGCCCCCAAATGAGTTCGCGAGGCTTAGATAAAAATTTACAAAGCTCGTTGTAATGTAGCAGAATTGTAAAGTGACCAGCTGTAAAAAAGTTTTCTTTAAACCTATCTTCCAGACCTTTGATGGGTCTCAAGTTTCAATGATGATTTTTAGACACATAGGGCTATAGCTGGTAGAAAACCTAGCCTATTTTTGGGAAGTTAAAGTCAGTTTAAGACCTTGTGAAGTCGAAGTTTATGTTCTAACGGTCTATGACAACAGCAGTGGTATTCTCTGCATAACTTGAGTTCTACAAAAAAATTTGAGTTGATTCTTCTTGATTATGAAAGTAGACTCAGAGAGTATTTTGTACACCAAAAATTAATAATTCTCCTTTGTATGATTTATCATTTTTCTAATTTTCAATGAAGAATGAGATTTAAGACGTTTTAGCGTATATGAAATTGCTTGTGTAAATGATCAATTGTTGATCAATGTGTTATATTACATGATTAATTGCACATTATATGCCATGTATTTCATTTTTACTTTTACTTGATGATATTTTAGGAATGATACAATAGGTTATAGTGTAGGAAATAGACCACACCCATGCAAAACTAGAAATATATCGTCGTAGTTTAGACTATTGTTGTATTAGGAAATTTTTGGTGTTTATATGGACTCCTATTGTTACTGAGTTGACTAATTTGGGTATTTTGATATCTTAATCTCTTATGGGGATGGTTGGAGAGTCTTAATGTGGTGTAAAATACTAAAGACTTGACATATTACTTGGAGTTCTAAAATCGTTGATTGATAACTCCGTTTTCAGAGTTATTTTATTACTTACTTTTCTGCGTTTTATGTCCTCAACATGGAGATTTATCGTCTTTTCAAGTAAATTGTGCGATTATTTTTGAAAATGAGTTCTTGAGATAAACTTCTTAAATCCGGGTGTTTTTAGTGTAATTTCGAGCTTTTATTGTGATATGATCGCGACTTGTGTTTCGTGTTGTGATTCGCAGGAAAATAGGGCTTGGTGATCATGCGGGAGAATGAAACGAGCTTCGGAAACGAGGAACTCAAAAAATAAGGAGCCAAAAGACTTAGAAGAATCTGCAGAAAGGGTGTCTTCGCACGAAGACTTTGGACTTAGCCAAATTTTGAAGTTGCAGAAGTGTCTTCGCAGAACAAGCTGCAGTACTTATTTGGGAATGCCTTCGCACTAAGGGTGACGGTCTTCGCACTAAGACCCTTCGCACGAAGAGGAAAGTGTACGCAAGAAGCGCCTTCGCACGAAGAGAGTTCTGTTCGCACGAAGACTTCGCTGAAAGAGGCAGTTTGGCACTGGGGTTTTTATGCAATTTATCAAGACTTTTTCCCCTTATTTTGGAAACTTAATTAAGCAACTTAAGTCGTGATTTTCAGTAGTTTTCAAGGTTTGGACGTGTTCTTGAGAGCTAGGAGCGATTGTGGAGCTTTGCGAATGATTGGATTCGATTTGTTTGCTTCCTAAACTCTTTTTTCTTGCTACTTTTTGTTTATGATCATCAAACTTATTATGTTGATCATGTGCAGTTGCAGATAAACCCTTTTTACTGGGAATTCTCGTTTGGTAGCTAGGGGTTTTGGTATGAACATGTCGTTTCGAGATTATGACTCACGTTTAGACTAAATTTAGCATGTTTTTCTATTAGTATGAATAGTTTATGTTAAATCTCTCTCTTGCACGTAGCTAACGTATGATTGATCTTAATTTGGATTCACGCGGTAACTCCGTGAGTTCTAGTCTGTAAATTGAACTATTCACTTAATTTTATCATAACTTGGAAACTCGGTAGTGTTGATTTGGATCGTAAAGTATAATAACGAATGTTAATGCATGCAAGTTGAATTAGACTTTGTAACTCGGTTTAAATTGATCTTAGGCATATACAACTTATTTGTTAACTCGGTGAGTTGTATGTTGCTTGGTTACTAATAGAAGACATGTTAGTGTTTCATGAATCAAAACATAGTTCATATAATCCCTAGTGATCCTCGAGTGAATTCCCGGTATTTGTTTCTCATTAGTAACTTTCTCAACTATTTTCTTTAATCGTGAAGTCATCTAAACGGTTAACTTATTTGCTGTCTTTAAATTTCGTAGAATCAGCAAAACACAAACAACGCGATTTTCCCACACAAGGTTAAGAAATATCAACTAAGTTACAAGAAGTCCTTTGGGTTCGACAAACCCGGTCTTACAGGAATTATTACTACACCGAAAACTGTGCACTTGCAATTAGAGCGTGTCAAGTTTTTGGCGCCGTTTCTGGGGACTTCGGCTAAATTAGTTATAATTCCTAGCGTTAGGGATTTTAATTTTTTTATATCTGTTACTCACCTACTTTATTTGTGTGGTCTATGTTTTTAGGTTGAATATTACGGTGCATGACCCGTTCTCGAGATGAGCTTTTGTACCCAGTACTTGAAAACCCGGAATCCTTGTTACGCCAAGAACGTAGAGACTCGAGGAAGACAAACTCAGCTCAGATGGATGACCAAATCAGAGCTGATTTAGAAAGGTTGAGTAAGGCTGTGCAAGATGCAGAGGCAGCCAAAATAGCAGTTGTGCAAGAGGAAACCACTAAAGCACAAGAAACTGAGGAGCTCAGGGCTCGGATGGTTGAGATGGAAGCAACTATGGCATGCCTAAATCCAGCACTTTGTGCAGGCACAGATCTTGGAAACAATGGAGGTAATAACGGTGGAAATAACGGAGGCAATAATGGGGAAAATAACGGTGGTAACAATAGGCAGAATGCTGAGGCCCAAGTAAACAATGTAGATCAGGATGAACGTCCTTTGGTGGACTACTTCAGAACCACGCCGGACGGATATCAGCCTACCATGGTGAGACCAACCATTAATGCAGCACATTTTGAGTTGCGCCAGCCATTGATAAACATGGTTCGAGATGAGTGACTATTCACGGGAGCTCTAGGTGATGATCCACATGCCCACTTGCTCAACTTCGAGCACATTACTTCCAAGATATATGATCAAAGGGTTCCACTTCAGACGGTAAATCTGATGCTTTTCCCCTTCTCTTTATCGGGGAAAGCAAAGACATGGCTCATGGAACTTCCAGTGGGATGCATTGTTGGAATAGGTGCCCTAGAGGCAATCTTTTTAGTATGAATGATGTTTTTTGTCTAGAAACATCAATTGTATTATTTATGGATACATTTAACATAATGAAGTCCTTAGATTTCAAATATGTTGGTTATCTTAAATTTCCCAAGTCGATTATATTGATTGACAGGATGATCAACTATAGACTAGTAGGGGTTGGATTGATATGGAGATATCACGATCCAACACATGGGTATGCATTACGAGTGATAGCATATTGGATTGACCCACAACGAGAAGGCTACATACATGTTATGTGAAGTCACAAGTGGTTCTCGTAGTGACAACTGTATTGTCATCCTTAGACTTGAAGTCACTAGATCCTTTAGTTGTGGAATGTTGTATTTTGACATCGTCAAACACTACACTGTAACTGGGTAGTAATAAAGGCATTAGTCGGATAGAATAAGGAAGAAATCTTAGAGATGGTAGTGACGTAGATAGAATTTGTCCCTCCCACATAACATGAGCAAATATCCACGGCCACTCGAGGGATGGTGCTTATAGAATGTCTGGCCAGACTCTGATAAATCAATATAGGATATTGATGTTATATGCATGGATAAGACTATTCCCAGGATCGAGAAACTAAGGATTGGATATACGAGTGTGACTTGTATGTCTCGTGTCCAATCCGGATATGGAGACAAAGGGATGAGACAATACTTTCACAAGGTTTGTCGGATGACTATTTCTATTAGTTGGGTAGCGTGGATGTCTTGCTAGAGGTCGCTCCATGTTAGTAATTGTTACTACAACCTAAGTAGAAGCCTATGGGGTCACACTCCCTATGGATTAGACCGGACTTGAGAATTAATTAATATAATTAATTAAATAGAAAGATCAATATGAAACTACTTTCAAACTTAGTAGGACTAATTTGCAAGTTGGACTAATCCGTGTATGGACATGATTAGGATATGGGCCTTTATACAGTTAACAAGGAGTTGTTGGACTATGTAAAGGACACTCCTAACTTTTCTCAATACTAATGCTCATAACACACATTGAGTAGGAGGGAAAAATAAGGAGAGAGAGAGAGCAACAAAGAGGCCGAAGCCCCCTTTACCGCACCCTCACCGCGTCGGCCTCAAGGAGGTGTCGCCCCTCCTTTCTCCGATTTGCGTGATCGTGATCTTCTTGTTCTTCCTTCAATACTAGCTAGCTAAATGGCTTGAAATATCCAGATTCAATCCTAGGAGTGGACTAGCCATAGAGACATGAATACTTTTTCACGAGTGAAGTCATCAAAGGAGAACCAAAAGGTATTTTGATACTCAAACCCATACTATCGTTATGATGTCTAGACTTGTGATCCTTGCAGGGTCTTGTATGGATGATTGTTATTATGATGTGTAATCCATTAAAAAACCCTACAGTGGTATCAGAGCAGGGTTATAGAGCATAACGTAGTTTATGTGTTACGATTTTTGTTGTTTTACACTTTAATTGTTGTTTATCGCCTATAACGAATAAATTAAGCATAATTGATGCAACTGCATATGATTCAATCAAACAAGACCTATTTTTACATATGATGTGAATTATTAGTGAGTTTGAATCACATAGGATTTGAATTTTTGGATCTAGTCGGCTAGGGTTTGGGCACATGCTTGGAAAAGGGGTTTTCAAGTATGGAAACAACTAAACTTAGGCAACAAGGAAAGGAGTTATTTTGGAAACAACTCCATAGAGAGGTTCGCCCCCCCTTAGGGACTACGCGTCTTGCCTTGCCTCCCAAGTAAGGCACGGCCAAGGGCTCCAGCTGGCCCTAGTGCGCGGCTTGGCCGTGCGTGGGCCAAGGCCGACCGGCCCAAGGCCGTGTGTTGGTCCATTAGGTTTTTCGGCCAAGCGAGGAGGGCCCTATTGGACTGTTTTTACCCTAGCACATCCAGAAACAATTAAAAATTGATCAAGCGCGTTAAAATTGGATTTTAACTGTTTATGTGTTTTTTGCATGGTGATTGGATATGGCCTTAGGTTGTGGTTTGTTGTGGATGTTTATTTTTTGGTTTGTTTTACGGTCCGCGAGATGATCAAATTAATGTAATAGTTAATTATGTTTTACGGCCTGCGAGCCGGTATTCTTCTCAACTTGCGAGATCTCTCTATTTAGTTTAGATGCTAGCTAGAATTAGAAAGAGTAGATAATAGCCAAGATTTAAAGAAGGAGCATGGAGAAACCACAAGATGGCGACAATCCACGAAAGCTATGGAGCATGGAAAAAAGGATGGATGCACATGGAGATGATCTTGCTATTTTTTAGGGCTCGTAGATATTCTCATTGGCTTGAGAATATCTTAGTTTAGAGGCCATATCCATATCACGTTAATTTTTCTTTTGTGTTTGTTTATTGTATTGTCTTATTATTTATTATTGGTGTATGGTTGATGCATGCAAAATTGATAATAAGATAAATAAAAACCCGGATCTTTTATTTGTGAGTTTTCCCAACTCAGAATAAGTAGATCAGTTGACATGGATCAACAAAACAATTAAAATTGAAAGTAAAATCCCTCAATTTTATATTGTGTTTTGCCTTCTCGTTACTTAAATACTCTTCATGATCATGATTATCAGGCTCGTGCGTGCCAAAGCAAGGTGACTTGGTTTGTCATGATTATGTTGCGATGGTACAAGCAAGTAATGTGCAATTGTTTAAGTAAGAGGTTGGACGCAACTAGGTGATTTTAATAAGATTAAAATCATAGAGACAACCAATTGAGATTATCCATGGGATGGATAAATAAGGAGTTATTTTCCCAATTGAACCCAGAGTTGCATAAGGATGCAATTTGAATTGTTCATACCTAAATAACTAATTTTGGGTGACTTGCCAAAGTAAGCTCAAAAGAAGAGAAATATGGATCTTGGCACCCACTAGAAAATATAATGATATTTTCCACATTAATATTGAGGGTTATTATTCCGAGAAAAATAGTGGGAGCTATGTTTAATAATATAGCCATTATTAAATATAGTTATATATATTCACAAAATACTAAAATTTGTATATTTCTCATTTTTGTAGAATTCCAATGGCAAAGAACTCATCGAGTTCATCACACTCCCTACGCTCTGTCATTGAGAAGGACAAGCTTTTTGGAACCAACTTTCTAGACTGGTACAAGAACTTGGGAATCGTTCTCAAGCAGGAAAAGAAAATGTACACTCTAGAGGAGGAAGTTCCTCAAGCTCCAGAAAACAATACCGCTGCAGCCCTAAAGGCGCATCAAAAGTTCGTTGATGATGCTCATGATGCGGCCTGCCTGATGCTTTGCACCATGTCCTTGGAGCTCCAAAAGCAACATGAGAACATGGCTGTGTTTGATATGATCATTCACTTTAAGAAGCTCTTCCAAGAGCAGGCTAGGGTTGAGAGGTATGAAGTATCCAAGGCATTGTTCAAATGTCATCTGTCAGAGGAAAACCCAGTGGGACCTCATATACTCCGAATGATCGGGTACTTAAAGAATCTCGATAGAATAGGGTTTCTGGTGGGTCAAGAGTTGGCCACATATCTCGTTTTGCAATCGTTGTTTGAGAGTTATGGACAGTTCACCATGAACTATAACATGAACAATATCGTGAAATCTCTGTCAGATCTACTCAATATGTTGAGGACAGCGTTGAGGACAGCTGAAAAAAGCATCAACAAGGGAAAGGGCAAGGCCATAATGATGGTGCAGAATGGGAAGGGCAAAAGGATTGCCTCTACCTCCAAAGGAAAGGGCAAGGCAGTTGCTAAATCCAAGTAAGTTGCTCTTAAGCCTGTTGGTGGCATTTCCAAGGGTATGAATAAGGGTGACTGTCACTAATGCAGTCAGCCTGGACACTAGAAGAGGAACTACCCAAAGTATCTAGAAGATAAAAGGCTTGGAATAGTGATTCCACCACCACCAGGTATTTTTGTTATAGATGTCAATATTACTTACTCTTCATCTTGGGTATTGGATACTGGATGTCGATCTCACATTTGTCGAAATGTGCAGGATCTAAAGAGAAGTAGAAGATTGGCTAAAGCGAAGATAGATCTGCGCGTTGGGAATGGAGAAAAGGTTGGTGCATTGGCTGTAGGCGTGAACGAGTTTGTCTCTGCCCTCAGGATTAATTTTAGAATTAAATAAGTGATATTTTGTGCCTGCTATGAGCAGAAACATTATAATTATTTCTTGATTGGACAAGGAAGGTTTTATTATTTCAATAAAGGACAATTTTTGCTCCATTTAGTTTGATAGTATTCACTATTGTAGGGCGCATTATTTAATGGATTACATATTCTTGATCTAAAGAATCTTGTCTATAACATAAATACCAAGAGGATTAAAATGAATGATTTAAACCATGCTTGTCTATGGCACTGTCGTTTAGGCCATATAAACTAGAAACGTGTATCTAGGCTCAATAAGGATGGATCTATAGACTCATTTGATTTTGAATCATATGAGACAAGTGAAGCTTGTTTTTGGGAAAAATGACAAAGTCCCCTTTCAATAAGAAAGGTGATAGGACTAGTGAGCAATTGGCGCTCGTGCATACTAATGTTTTTGGGCCATTTTCCATGCCTGCCAGGGGTGGTTATGTCTACTTCATTACGTTTACTGATGATTTCAGTAGATATGGACTTGTATACCTTCTGAAGGCCAAATTCAAATCCTTTGAAAAGTTCAAAGAATTCAATAATGAATTAGAGAAGAAACTTGGAAAAAAGTATCAAGGCTCTACGATGGATCGTGGAGGAGAGTACTTGAGCCAAGAGTTTGACGACTATCTTATAGAGTGTGGGTTAATACCAACTCACTCCACCCGGAACGCCACAATGGAATGACGTGTCCAAAAGGAGGAATCGAACACTGTAAGACATGATTAGATCTATTATGTGTCAAACTGATCTTCCATTATCCTTTTGGGACTACGCTCTATCGTGTGCATCTTTCACCATTAACCGTGTTCCATCTAAATCGGTCATGAAGACACCACATGATATGTGAAATGGGAGGCGTCCCACAGTGTCGTTCATGAAGATTTAGGGCTGCAATGTCTATGTAAAGCGTTTACAATCAGAAAAACTCGGGCCTAAGTCGGATAAGTGTAAGTTTGTGGGATACCCTATTGAAACTAAGGGATATTACTTCTACAATTCAACTGAGAAAAAAGTGTTTGTTGCTCGGTCCGGCGTGTTTTTAGAAATAGAATTTGTCTCTAAAGAAGCAAGTGGGAGGAGAGTTGAACTTGAAGAAATTCAAGAACCACAAACTACAAATCCTACTATGGAACATGAACAGGAACCACAAAATGTTGTGGAGGAACCTGTTCAAGTAAGACAAGAGCTTCGTAGGTGAAGTAGAGTGTGCGAGGAGAAAGAGAGATATGGACTTCTCGAGGCTGATTCTGGTGACACGTTGCTCATAGATGACGAGCCTACTACCTATGGAGAGGTCATGAAAGGGCCTGACTCTCAGAAGTGACGCAAATCCATGGAATCGGAGATGGAATCCATGTATAGGGTGCAAGTGGGTCTTCAAGAAGAAGACCGGCATGGATGGTAATGTGATTACCTATAAGGGACGATTGGTGGCAAAAGGATTCAGGCAGATTCATGGCAATGACTATGATGAAACCTTTTCAGTAGTCACAATGACCAAATCTATCCGAATCCTACTTGTTGTTGCAGCTTACTACGACTATGAGATTTGGCAGATGAATGTCAAAACAGCGTTTCTGTATGGAAACCTCATCGAGGATGTGTATATGACCCAACCTGAGGGTTTTGTAGATCCAGAGCATGCAATAAAGTTTGTAAGATACAACGATCCATTTATGGATTAAAGCAAGCTTCTAGGAGTTGGAATCAACGTTTTGATGAAGCAGTCAAAGAGTTTGACTTTGTCAAGAACGAAGATGAATCTTGTGTCTACAAGAAGGTTAGTGGGATCTCTGTTGCTTTTCTGGTCTTGTATGTGGATGACATACTACTCATTGGAGACAACATTCCCATGCTTCAATATGTGAAAGATCGGCTAGGAAAGTGTTTCTCAATGAAGGACTTAGGGGAAGCGGCTTATATACTTGGTATCAAGATCTATAGAGATAGATGAAGGAAGCTGATAGGGCTAAGTCAAAGTACATATATAGACAAGGTACTGAATCGGTTCAAAATGCAAGGTTACAAGAATGGATTCTTACCCGTGTCGCATGGAAGCATTCCTTCGAAGAATGATTGTCCTTCCAATGAGATGGAGAAGGAATGCATGAGTAGGGTACCACATGCCTCGGCACTATGATCCATCATGTATGCCATGTTATTTACTAGACCAGATGTGTCATACGCGTTGAGTATGACAAGCAGATATCAGTGTAATCCGGGTGAGAGTCACTGGATAGCGATCAAGAACATCCTAAAGTAATTAAGAAGAGCTAAGGAGGCGTTCTTGATCTATGGAGGTTAGGAAGAGTTCCATGTAAGGGGTTACACGGATGCAAGCTTCTGAACCGACAGAGATGACTTCGGATCGCAGTCGGGATTTGTGTACTACCTGAATGGAGGAGTTGTGAGCTGGAAGAGTTCCAAGCAAGAAACAATTGCTGATTCTACAATTGAGGCTAAGTACATTGCTGCGAGTGGCGCTGCAAAGGAAGCTGTTTAGATTAGGAAGTTCATTAGAAAGCTTGGTGTTGTTCCTAGCATTGTGGATCTAGTAGAGTTGTATTGTGACAACTCTGAGACGATCGCACAATCAAAGGAACCCGGGTCACCCCAGAAATTCAAACACGTACTCAGGAAGTTCCATCTTATTCGAGATATCATCGATATAGAAGATGTGAAGATATGCAAGATTCCTACAGATGAGAATCTGCCAGATCCGCCTACAAAGCCGCTTATTCAGTGCAAGCATGAAGGGAACACTAGATCTGTGGGCATACGGGATGCGCCATATTGGCTCTAGTGCAAGTGGGAGACTATTGGAATAGGTGCCCTAGAGGCAATCTTTTTATTATGAATAATTTTTTTGGCTAGAAACATTCATTGTATTATTTATGGAGATATTTTATATAATGAAGTCCTTAGATTGAAAATATGTTGTTTATCTAAAATATCCCTAGTCGATCATATTCATTAACAGGACGATCAACTATAGACTAGTATGGGGTTGGATTGATATGGAGATATCACGATCCAACACATGGGTATGCATTATGAGTAATAGCATACTAGATTGACCCACAACGAGAAGGCTACATACAGGTTATGTGAAGTCACAAGTGCTTCTCGTAGTGACAACGGTATTGTCATCCTTAGACTTGAAGTCACTAGATCCTCTAGTTGTGGAATGTTGTATTTTGACAGCGTCAAACACTACACCGTAACTGGGTAGTAATAAAGGCGCTAGTCGGATATAATAAGGAAGCAAGCTTAGAGATGGTAGTGACATAGATAGAATTTTTCCCTCCCACATAACGGGAGCAAATATCCACGGCCACTCGAGGGATGGTTCTTATAGAATGTCAGGCCAGACTCAGATAAATCAATATAGGATATTGATGTTATCTGCATGGATAAGACTATTCCCAGGATCGAGAAACTAAGGATTGGATATACAAGTGTGACTTGTATGTCTCGTGTCCAATCCTGATATAGAGACAAAGGGATGAGACAATACTTGCACAAGGTTTTTCTGGTGACTATTTCTATTAGTTGGGTAGCGCAGATGTCTTGCTAGAGGCCGCCCCATGTTAGTAATTGTTACTACCAACTAAGGAGAAACCTATGGGGTCACACTCTCTATGGATTCACCCGAACTTGGAAATTAATTAATATGATTAATTAAATAGAGGGATCAATATGCAACTACTTGCAAACTTATTAGGACTAATTTGCAAGTTGTAATAATCCGTGTATGGACAGGATTAGGATATGGCCTTTATACAATTAACAAGGGGTTATTGGACTATATAAAGGACACTCCTAGATTTTTCTCAAGACTAGTTCTCATAACATACATTGAGTAGGAGAGAAAAACAAGGAGAGAGAGAGCAACAAAGAGGCCGAACCCCCCTTTGCCCCCCTCACCCCGTCGGCCTCAAGGAGGTGCCGCCCCTCCTTGCTCCGATTTGTGTGATCGTGATCTTCATATTCTTCATTCAATCCTAGCTAGCACAAAATCTTGAAGGATCCAGATTCAATCCTAGGAGTGGACTAGCCATAGAGACACGAATACTTTTTCATGAGTGAAGTCATCCAAGGAGAACCAAAATGTATTTTGATACTCAACCCCTTAATATCATTATGATGTCTAGACTTTTGATCCTTGGAGGGTCTTTTATGGATGATTTTTTTTTATTTCCGCTGCGTAATCCATTACGAAACCCTACATGCATTACTACATGGGCTGAGTGTAGCTAGGAGTTTCTCAGGAAATATCGCTCGCCATCGAAGGTTGCTCAATGAATGGCTGATATTACAACGTTCACTCAGCAAGAGGATGACTCTTTGGGGGATACATGGAGGAAATTCAACCAACTCCTACGGAGATGCCCCACTCATGGAGAACCTTGATATAAATTGCTTCATTACTTTTATAATGCTCTAGACAGGTAAACATCAAGCGAACTAGATATGATGGCCCAGGGAAACTTTATGTTCTTGGGAGTGCGGAGATGACAAGAGTTTCTGAACAATGTAGCAAAGTGTGAGTCTACGAGGTCTGAGACTCCTAGGAACTCCAAATCAGATGGGGCTCTGGTCAACAAGATTGAGACAATGGTGGAGCAGAAATTTGAACAGCAGATGACAGTTATGAACTCGGCCTTCAACGGTATGAATCCATCGACATATTTAAAATAAGTAGGAGATATGATGGCGGATGAGAATCAAGGATATGGCGTTGAAATTGAAGATGTAAACTACATGGGTCCACCGCGACAGCAGCAGTGGCCTAACACTTATCATCCTAATAACCGCAATCACCCCAACTTCAGCTATGCCAATCCAAACACTGGATTATATTCACCTGGCCAAAAGCCTAATCTCCCATACCAAGTGCAAATACAGGCTCCACAGCAGCAGGCTCCGCAACAAGAGGACAAAGAGATAAAAGTTTTATTGAGAAAATTGCTTGCTAATCAAGATAGAATGGAGAGCAAAATTGTCTCCATGGAAGCCAGAATGAAGAGTCATGAGACGCAGATTCGGCAAATTGCCAATCAAAATACTAGACTTCCACCCGACATGCTTCCTTCTAACACAATCACTCCACTTGAGCAGTTGAATTCTATCACTACTCGCATTGGGACCACCACTAAGGATCCTCTGTACCCTACCCACGCATGAGCTGAGGCGACTAAGGCCACTGAAAAGGCTTTGGATGAGATTCTCGTGCCCACCGTGAGTCCCCAATCAAAGGAAATGGTGAGGAAGTCATTTTGAGAAGCATAAGCCAAAGGAGGAATATAGCGTGTGTGTGCCATACCCGCAGTGGTTGAAGAGCCAAGAGGACTCTAAGCACTTCAAGAAGTTTGTGGATATCTTCAAGAAGTTGCATATTAATATTCCTTTCGCGGAGGCTATTTCACAAATGCCAAAATATGCTAAATTTCTCAAGGATCTCCTCTCCAATAGGAGGCACATGGATGACTTTGAAACGTGTCTCTAAATGAAGAGTGTAGCACCATTGTTCAAAAGGTGTTGCCAAAGAAGATGAAAGATCCTGGCAATTTCATCATTCATGTGACATTGGGAGATGCTTTTCATGGGAGAGAATTATGTGATCTTGGCGCAAGCATTAATTTCATGCCCACATCTGTTTTTAAGCAGCTTGGTGTGGGAGAACCAAAACCGACTAGGATGTGATTGCAGATGGCAGACTGCACCATCAAACGTCCAAGGGGCGTTTTGGAATATGTACTAGTGAGAGTTGAGGGACTCATCTCCCAGCTGATTTTGTGATCCTAGACATGGAGGCCGATGATGATGTCCCCCTTATCATGGGCCGCTCCTTTCTGGCCACAGTGAGGACCATATTTTATGTGGCTAACGGAGAGTTGACGATGAGGATCAATGATGATAAAGTAGCCTTCAACGTGTTTGAAGCTACAAAGTTTCTCGCTTATGCGGTGAGTGAGCAGTGTTTTGGTATGGAGGCACACACACCGGAAGAGGAGGAAGAAATTTTATTGGAACGGCTATATGAGGAACTTTCTCTACTTGATTCAAGCAAAAAAGAGCAAGCCCTGGAGGCTCATTGGCGCCAGCCCCTACCCCTCTTTAATGAGGGAAGAAGGAAGATCCTTAATCCTTCTCTTGATATTGCTCCTATTTCAGAGTTAAAGCATTTACCTGCACATGTGAAATATTTATATCTTGGATCTAATGAGACTTTACCTGTGATTGTGTATTCTTGTTTGGGCAGGGAACAGGAGGAAAAATTGTTGAAAGTGTTACAGGAAAGGAAAGCAGCTATGGGATGGACCATAGCAGATATCAAGGGGATCAGCCCTACAGTCTGCCATCACAAGATCCAGCTCATGGAGGATAGGAAGCCGGTAGTCCAGTTTCTGCGCCGCTTCAACCCTCATATGCCGGAGGTGGTGAAGAAAGAGGTGCTTAAATGGTTGGAGGCGGGCATCATCTAGCCGATTTTCGACAGCACATGGACTCGCCCGGTGCAGTGTGTCCCTAATAAGGTAGGTATTACTGTGGCGGAAGAGGAGAAAGGTGAACAGATTGCTACCCGTACTGTTATTGGGTGGAGAGTTTGCATGGATTACCGCAAACTCAATGATGCCACTTTGAAGGATCACTTCCCCCTTCCATTCGTTGATCAGATGCTTGATAGGCTGGCTCACCACTCGCACTACTGCTTTTTGGATGGGTACTCCAGGTAAAACCAGATTTTCCATTGAGCCAGCAGATCAGAAGAAGACGACATTCACATGTCCCTATGGGAAATTTGTTTTCACACGCATGCCTTTTCGGATTATGCACGCACCTGCTACTTTTGTGAGGTGCATGATGTCTATCTTCTCTGATATGATGGAGCACAATTTTTAAGTGTTCATGGATGACTTCTCGATGTATGGTAATGGGTTTGAATACTGTTTGCAGCAACTGGCCCGTGTACTGGATAGATGCATTGACACCAACATAGTGCTCAACTGGGAGAAGTGTCACTTCATGGTTACTGAGGGCATTGTTTTGGGGCACAAGATCTCCAACAAAGGTTTAGAGGTGGATAGAGTCAAGATTGAGGTAATTGATAATCTACCGTACCCTACTTCTGTCACAGGGGTAAGGAGTTTCTTGGGACACGCAGGGTTCTATCAGTGCTTCATTAGAGACTTCTCGAAGATCACAAAGCCTTTGTCTAGTTTGCTTGAGAAAGATGCAGTCTTCGATTTTGATGCAGAGTGAAAATTAGCTTTTTATTTGCTCAAGGAGAATCTGATTAGCGTGCCCATCATCACCACACCAGACAATATCCTGCCATTTGAGCTCATGTGTGATGCTAGTGACTACGCGGTGGGAGCAGTTCTGGGACAGCGAAAGAACAAGTTAGCTCATGTCATCTATTATGCTATCCGGACCATGAACAATGCATAGGTAAACTATGCTACTACTGAGAAAGAGATGTTAAATGTTATTTTTTTCATTGGAAAATTTTTGGCCGTATCTTGTGGGTTCTCAGGTGACTATCTTTACTGACCATGTTGCCCTCACGTACCTTCTCACCAAGAAGGATGCCAAACCAAGATTGGTGTGGGTATTGTTGATGCAAGAGTTTGAAATAGAGATCAAGGACAAGAAAGGGGTGGAGAATGTTGTGGCAGATCATCTATCAAGGCTAGAGAAAGACAAGCATGAGGAGGTGCCAATGAGAGAGGAATTTCCATATGAACATCTTATGGTAGTGGTCGCAGTTGTGCCTTGGTTTACTGATTTGGAAAAATTCAAGGCGCTCAACATTGTTCCCAAAGACATGTCCTCCCACCAGAGAAAGAAGTTATTTGCAGATTCAGGATGATATTTCTAGGATGATCCCTACATGTTCAAACTGGGAGCAGATAATGTATGGCGAAGGTGTGTAGCGCCGCCAGACACGTTAAATATTCTCAGACACGGCCATGAGTTGAACTGTGGGGTAATTTTGGTAAGTCGCGCACACTGGCCAAGGTACTTCAGAGTGGTTTCTATTGGCCCACATTGCATAAGGACGCTCATCTCTTTGTGCAGCAGTGTGACCGGTTTCAGAGAACCGACAATATTTCCAACCGAAGATGCCTTTGAATTTCGTGTTGGAGGTAGAGTTGTTTGATGTCTAGGGTATTGACTTCATGGGGCCATTCCCCTCTTCACTTGGTAATCTCTATATTTTGTTGGTTTTTGATTATGTGACCAATTGGGTGGAGGCTTTGGCATGTCCAAAGAATGATGGAGCTACAGTAGAGAGATTCGTGCACAAGAACATTTTTACGCAGTTTGGGACGCCCATGGCCATTATTAGTGATGTGGGACACATTTCGTGAACAATGTCTTCGCCAATGTCTTGAGCAAATATGGGGTGAAGACTCACAAAATATCACTAGCCTACCATCCGCAGTCAAATGGGCAAGCTGAAGTATCAAACCGACAGATCGAGGTAATTGTAGATAAGATAGTCAATCCGAGACGCAAAGACTGGATGATAGTCTATGGGCATATCCGACTGTATACAAGACTCCCTTGGGCATGTCTCCCTACGAGCTAGTATTTGGTAAGTCATGTCATCTCCCTGTGGAACTTGATCACAAGGCCTTTAGGGCTTTGAAGAAGATCAACTTGAATGCTAAGCTCTCATGTGAGCAACGGAAACAGACATTACTTGAACTTGAAGAATTTCGACTGATGGCGTATGAGAGTGCGGAAATCTATAAAGAGCGGACGAAGCAATGGCACGAAAAACACATCATACCTAGAGACTTCAACGTAGGACAGAGGATGTTGGTTTTCAATTCCAGGCTGAAACTGTTTCCCGAAAAGTTGAAGTCAGGATGGAGCGGCCTGTACACGATTACAGCAGTATACCCATGGGGATCTATTGAGGTAGAAGATGATAATGGGGGTCGTTTCAAGGTGAACGGAAAGAGAGTCAAACCATAAGTAGAGGGGAATTTCATTGGAGTCATTGAGTGGCTCAATGTAATTCCCGATGTCTAATAATCTCCGAGGTAACTGGGTCGGGCCGTCGACCGTAAATTACAAGCGCTTGTTGGGAGGCAACCCAACCTATTTACTATTTTAGGATAGCTTTAAATACTATTTTGTATATTCTGTTATGTTTCTATTATTTGAGAGGTGCGAGAGAGAGAGGGACTAATATTTCCAATGAATGTGTGTAGGAATTCTAGGTGAAAGGCCTATTCTGGATCCCTCCCGTCTTGATGTGTGTATGAGGAATATCAGGAAAAGTGAGAAAAGGCAGGCTAAAGCGCGTATCGAGACCCGGAATGAAGAAATTGATGGAGGATGCCATTTCAACACTCACTCAACACACGCTCCTGGGGAAGAATGAGTATCCGACTCCCCGTCATGATATACGTGTAGAATGAATTGAAGACTAGTGAAAGTTGGTACAATGACACGGATTAGGAGGCAAATTTGTGAAGACATGACTGTGAGTTGAATTGAAGAGTTCCATTGTGTGGGGTGGTTGAGAGCTTTCCGTAGACAGGTAGATCGCATATATCGGAGTCCGGAAGAAGGATTTATGGAAAAAGGATGCTCAAATTAATAAAACGTGGCCAAAAATATCCGGAAAATGCCAACACGCCTTTCGAGGAGCAAGATTGATGAATAAAGGGTTCCCCGGACTTTTGGAATTTTTTATAGCCTGAAAGGAGTCTCGGGGTCGAGGAGATCCTTAGGAAAGCAAAGGCGCGGGCACGGAAGCGAAAAACGACGAAAAAATGATGTTTTTGCACTGTCCGGGATTGTCTTCATGCGAAGAGAATTTTCATCGTGCGAAGACAAGTACTTAGAAAAAATTTTGAGGCTGAAATTTGTCTTCGTGAAACAAGCTGCAGTACTTGTTCACGAAGGTCTTCGCACGAAGAGGTTACAGTCTTCGTACGAAGACTCTTTGTGCGAAGAGAATCCTCTTCGTGTGAAGTCAACGTGCAGAATTACAATTTTGGACAGACACAGTAGAGGAAGAAGATGAGATTTTAAGGGTATTTTGGACATTCCACTTAAAAGCTTTATAAGTTGAAAACGCATAAGATGAAACTAGTCACCTTCATTTGACTTAAACACAGTCTCTCTCTTTCTCTCTCGTTCCCCTTCACGAAGAACACCCACAAACCCTATCTTGCTTCGAGTCTCACTGAATTTCGGTGGGATTTGAAGTGATTAGGGGAGCAATCACCACAGTTCTCAATAAATAATCACAACCAATTGTCTCTGGCTCGAAATTGAAAAGGAAGGGAGCTAGGGTTCAAGTGGTAGATCTAAAATTGGAAGCTTCTCGTGAGGATTTGTCTCTCGGTGAAGAAGGAACTATCGACGGGGACTACGAGGGGAGTACAGAAAGTACAAAGTTCTTGATTTTTCTGGAAAATTTTTCGACGGCTGAATGTAATAACCCTAAACTTTGACCAGGTTATTTGATAATTTCATAAACTACACGAGTTAATTTGGTAATTATAACTTGTTTAGCATCGTTATTTTCCTATTTTATTTTAAATATAGTGTATAACTAAATATAATCTCTAAACTTTTGATTATTTATTCTCTATTTGATTTAATATGATTCGTACTTTAATAACCATTTATTTTACATTTTTAAGTACCTAAATGCTAAACTCGTTTTGGTAGTTCCAAAACACCCACTCACAAAAATAAGGAAAAAAAATAGAACTCCCGTATCTATTTTCTCCAAACAAACAGGACAAGCTCATATACATCCTCTCATTACTCCTCACCTTCCTAATTGATTACACTTCATTAATTAGATGGATTGTATCTTTTCCTTACTCTCAGTTACATACGAAAGGAAAAAATGGCATCACCAGTCACATTTAATTATATGAGTCGCTTTATTTACTTCCTACTTCAATTAATTGTACTGAAAGGGGAGTATGCAGGTAGAAATGCAGCACATATACTCTAGAAGGGAGGGGGGTGAATAGAGTATGCCAACTTTTTGCAAAACTTGTAAAGGAGAAGAGTTTCTGTAACGTGCAATGAAGTTCAAGGCCTTGAAAACACTTTCAAGCCACCACTAGAAATTATGGCAGAGACCGTCGTTTTTTAAGTTTACGGCGATTTCTGTGGCGGTTTGATATCTGCCGCCAGGAACGCCGTCGTTAAAAAAAATAACGTCACTTTGAACCGCAAAGCATTTTCTACACGGTGGTTTCAATAAACCGACGTTTCTCTAATGGATTAATTTTCCAGTAACGGTGGTTCATAGGTCAGACGTTTTAGATTCTTTTTTAATTAAAAAATAATGTTTTCTTCAAATCTCTTTTTTTATTACGTTTTTTCTTTTTCATCAACTTGAACATCCAAGCCAGCAGACATAATTTTCTAAAAAATGTATTCATCCCCAAAATTTTGACCCACAGATTCAAAATCCAACCCAGTACACTTGAACTTCCCAGATCCAATCGAGCAAGGGGAGAGATAAGATGGGGGTTCACAGGTCGTCGGAGGAAGCCATGGTCGCCGGAGCAACGGATCTGAAAATAAGATCAAACGGAGAAAGAGAAGAGGGACAAAGGAGTCAGAGAGAGACAGAGAGAAAAGTGAAAGACCGTGGAAAATGTAGAATTATAGGAAGACGAAGAAAGACGCAGCAGAGGGAGGGAGAGAGTGAGGGAAGGAGGGAGGGAGGGAGAGAGAGAGGGAGACGAACCTGGAGGTTTCCGTAGGAGGGAGACCGAGGAGTCGTCTGATGAATGAGAATAAGAGAGAGAGTTTGGAAGTTATAAGGATAGGTTTTACTAATGGACGGTCTAGATTTAATCTGGTGGAATATTTTTTTTGAAATGTAATCTCTTGGGATTGGATTTTATCTGTTTTTCATTAATGTTAATAAATAATTGAGTAAAAAGTTGGTGTAAGGCGGGTTCAAAACAACCGCCCATTAATTAAAGGAAAAAACTGTGGAAACCACCGAAATGACAGGGCGGACATTGACTCTCCGCCGTAAATATAGGGAGCTTTTTGAATTTCCGCCGTAACATGGATAAACTTCACGGCAGTTTCTGCTAACCGCTGTTATCTGCGGCGCTTCTAGGGAAACCGACGTTATATTGTCCAATAAACGACAATTTTTTCCTCTGTCGTATTTCAAACTGCCGTATCAAGCCAAATTTCTAGTAGTGAAGCCTTTGGACAGAAAAATAGTTTGAAATAAAACAGACAAGTTTTTCAAGACCTTGAAAAGAGTTTCAAACCCTTGAAAATAGACTGGTTTGAATGCTGCAAAAAAACTGTAAATGTAAGAGACGCAGAATTTATAGAGTTCAATCCACTTGGACCTACATCTCTACCTCAGGGATCTTCTCCCAGTAGGATTTTCAACACAATTCTTATTAATCAAAAGCTAAGCCCTAGATCTCAAGCACAGAGATATGCCTTACTCTTTTACAGCTTGTGGTTCTCTTTAACCTATCTAGTACCTGCTCTAGCTAACTGATTAACTAAGAATTCTCTATTGTTCACTTTCAAATTTAGTACAAGTCAGAAGAACACTGAAGTGTAAAAACTGCAGTGAAGAATGCAGTGATCTTCTGTGAGATGGATTGTGAGAATGATGTGCTTCTTTGATGCTTGTCAATCCTGAAATGTGTCTCTCTCTTTTTTGCCCGTTTAGTGTTGTATCCGTTGCTTCAAAATGAGCTCAATTTATACATCTCAGAGCTCTGCAAATCTTCCCAGATTTTCAGCAACAACCTTCCTGTTTTGTAGGCAACAGCTTTGACTCTTTTAACAACCTTCTCCAACAGATAGTTGATCATAATCTTCTGAGATATTATTCTGATCTTGTCTTTAAACAAATTGAGAATATGTCAAGAGTGTCTTATTGATCACATAATCACATTCTCTCCAAGTTTCCTTTCCTACAAAATCCAAATTAGGAAACCAATCCTGCAAACTAGGAAATAAAATTTTCCTGCAAAACCGAGTCAAACAGATAGATTGAATGGTGTTAAATATATCAAAGTAGTTTGTCTTTCATAATCAATTAATAGCAGATCAAGCATAGGGGTGAGAGAGGTAGAGTCAAATCAGAAGAGTTCAGAAAAAATCCCCCTAAGTATATGTATAAAGGTCAGACAGTTTCAAGGCTTTGAATCCTGTTTCAAGGCCTTGAAGCCTGTGAAATCTGATTCAAGGCTTTGAAAACTTGTTCAAGGCCTTGAAATAGCTCAAGCCTATGAAACCTGTGAACTTAAAATCTCCCCCTTGATGAAAGACAAAACCTTAATCTGTTTGATCCTTAGTTTCAGCAAAAAATACTATTTAGCACACAGCTCAAATAGTAGTAACACATTGGTTCCAAAAAGATCCAACTTATTCAATGATAAACTTAAGCCGGAAAACACATACGTCCAAATAATCCTACTGACCAAAAAGATAGGTCACTAAAACATAAAAAACAACATAAGATTTCTCCCCCTTTTTGACTTTCATCAAAAAGAATGAGAACATGTTGGATCAGAGTCTTTGGAAAATTTTGAAAACAAACTTAAAATAAGTGGGAAAGAAAAAGTAGGCAAGATTTTATGGGGTTGGGTCTTCATCTCCTTCCTGATCTCCTTCTTCTTCCTCATTGGCCTGTTCTTCTTCATCCTCTTCATTCACACCAGTAGTCTCTTCTTCAGCCTTATCTTCAGTAGCAACCTTCGAAGATTTCTTCTTCTTCTTCTTCAGATTTATTAGAAAGGCATCTAAATCAGGATTGTCTACTTCATCTCCCTCTTGAGCAGCTTGTTCAACAAACACCTGTTTTCCTTTGTCCTTGTCTTGAGCAGCCTCTTCCTGGTTGGAGTGTTCACTTGGCAAGTTCTTGTCAAAACCATCTTTCTTGATACCTTTTTCATCCTCAGGGACATCAAACACAGTCATGCTTCTAAAGATGGTCTCCACCATGTACTTCACCTTTCTGGGATCAGTTTCAAACCCATGCTAATTCTCTTTGATTTCACTAGAGTCAATCTCTAAACCGTCAAGTCTCTGAAGAATTGAAGACAATTCAGGAGGCTGAGAGGTCTATATTGAAGTAGGGGTCAATGTCTTGGGCTTAAGAAACTTCTTTGCACCCAATTCCTCTTCTGTTAAATCTGAATACAACTTCCAGATTTTTACCTTGGTCTTCACCGCTCCAATCTTCTCAAATTCTTTCTCATTTAGCAGACCAATTCCAGGAGTGATAGACTCTTCACCAGCAGTTGGAATTTCATGGTGTTGAAAAAATAGAGTGAGAAAGTTTGCATAAGGCAAGGGATGCTTTCTCTTATCTGTTTGGCTAAACAACATGTGTTCCATTACAAGCTTCTGAAAATCAATGTCATACCCATGCATAATCAGATACATAATGTATAGAACTCTCTCAGTGATCAACTCCTTGGAATGTTCCCTTGGGAAGATACATCTCATCAAGATAGTGAATAGAACTTTGGCTTCAACATTTAACACAGAGTGTGTTAACTGTTTGGATGAGGCAAGAATATTGGGTAGAAAGAATTCTTCTTTTTCTAACTTCAAAACTTCACTTTTGGGAGGACGGTTCTGTGTGTCATACCTCTTAGGAAAGCCTAGGACAAAAGCAAACTCAGCATGATCTAGCTCCATATTAACACCAGCAACTCTAGTCTTGATTACTAAGTGTGGAGAGTTCTTAAGTTGCTTTCATGTTAAGATAGAAGAATATGGTAAGTCTTGGGTAGGCTAGCTCAGGGTGTTTTAGCATGAACCAAAGAGAGCTTTTATTTAACATAGTAATTCAGTTCAGATTCATTCCAAGTAACATAGGCATACTGATCAAGCTACAGAAAGCAATAGGCCTATAGGCAAAACCATCCAACCGCTGACCTTTGGAAGTATTTGAGATGAACCAAGATTCATCAGGAGCAGAGTTCTTTGATTAGATCTGTAAGGCCCTCTCCACATTGTCTTCTGGTTCTTCCTCTGTCACCTTTTCTTTTCCCTTTTCAGCTTGAGAGGCCTTCTTCTTTATCTTTAACTTCTTGGGGCTTGAGATCTGTGTTTCAGGTTGATTTTTTTGCAGCAGCCTTCTCTTTCTTTTTCTTATTCTTGTCTGAAGATGGTATCGCATCCTTCTTAGTCTTCTTCTTTGGTGGAGGAAGTTCTGCAACAGGTTCTGCACTGGCAGTCCTAGAGCTTGAGTCCCCACTGATTGTTTGATCTTCATCCTCAACTTTCTTCTCATCTTCTCTGTACTGGTATTTGAACCTCCGGCCATCTTCATTCTATCATAGGCTCTTCTAGTGCTCATTAGGGTTCTGGAGAAGAATGGAGAGAGTGAGGGTTGATACGGAGTGAAGGAGAAGAGAAGAAGATAAATACTGAAAGAGTTTGAGTTTGAAAAGGAAACTGCAATTTCTTTCTGATATCAAAATATTTGTAATGATCAAAAAAAATTCAAATCTTTGAAGCCGTTGGAAATAAATTATTTTATACTATATTTGGCCAAAAACAATTTTGAAAAAGGTAGGGGCAATATTGAGCAAATATCTACAAAGATAGCACCCAATACTAAATGATCCAAGTATTATTGACTAACCAGTTATTAGACTTATTTTCAAGGTTTTGAAAATAATTTCAAGGTCTTGAAATGCTGCAATACTGAAACACATAAAGTCAAAACTTTGAATAGATTTTCAAGTCTTTGAAAATCAGTTCAAACCTTTGAAACACATAATAACTTACCTTCCTTACCTTGTACTCCCCCTAAACCAATGCATCTTTATTTAGCATGCCTAATTCCAGTCTAAGAGCTCCTAATTCCAGTCTAAGAGCTGAAAATCTTTCATCTGGCAATGGTTTAGTGAAGATATCTTTAAGTTGAATGTTTGTAAAAACAAATTCAAGAACAATATCACCTTTCTCAGCATGATCTTTGATGAAATGGTGTCTGACATCAATATGCTTGGTTCTTGAATGCTGAACTAGATTTTTTGTAATTGATATTGCACTGGTGTTGTCACATTTGATTGGTATACTTCTGAACTCAAATCCAATATCTCTCAACTTTTGACCAATCCATAATATTGTGAACAACATGCTCCAGCAGCTATGTATTCACCTTCAGCTGTTGATAAAGAAACTGAGTTTTGTTTCTTGGAGTGCCTACTGATCAAGGAGGATCCAATGAATTTACAAGTTCTTGAAGTACTTTTCCTATCAACTTTGTAACCTGCAATGTTAGCATATGAAAAACCATGCAAAGAAAAATTAGAATGTCTTGGATACCAAAGCCCTAAGTCTTTGGTACCATTGAGATATCTGAATATTCTCGTCACGGCACTTAAAGTTTTATTCCTTTGGATCAGCTTCAAGTCTTGCACACATGCATACACTGAACATGATATCTGGTCTACTAGCAGTAAGGTATAGTAATGATCCAATCATACCTCTATACTCTTTAACATTTACACTCTTACCAGATTCACCCTTATATAAGGACAGTGTAGAACTCATAGGGGTCTTGATTTCTTTGTATTGAGACATGTTGTACTTGTTCAACTCTCCCATCGTGCTCATTTCAAATTCCCTGATTATAAGACTTGCTTGTTTCTGATCACTTTGCCATTCTCATCTAGTTTGTTTCTGAACACCCATCTGGTACCAATGACAGACTGGTTTGTTGGTGGGGCAACTAGGTTCCACACCTTATTTCTTTCTAACTCATTGAGTTCACTTTGCATAGCTATAATCCAGTCTGCTTTTTGTAATGTTTCTTTCACAGTTTTGGTTCTACAAGAAAAATAAAAGCATTAAAAGCACAAAGATTCTTCAACTGGGATCTTGTTTGTGTATCAGTGGTTGGAGCAGAGATGATATTGTCAGCTGGATGAGATGAAATATATTTAAATCTCTTTCTTGGAGACCAAGGTTCAGGCTTTCCATATTGCTTCCATGGTCTTGAAGTAGTAGCCTGATTACTCATATTTTTCTGATCATCCTTGTCAAGGCTTTGATCTCTGATTTTAAGGCCTTGGGACCTGTTTTCAAGGTATTCAAAATGGATTCTGTTTCCTTCTGAACCTTTCTTGAAACCAAGTGAATTCTCAGATTCTTCTTCTGATTCATGCTTGTTCAGATTCAAGTCTGCAAAACTTTCACTCAAAGAACCATCATATCTTTCATCAAAGATAACATGAATACTTTCTTCAACCAGCTTGGTTCTTTTATTATAAACTCTATAAGCCGTGCTAGTAAGAGAGTAACCCAAAAAGATACCTTCATCACTTCTTGCATCAAACTTACCCAATTTGTCCTTACCATTGTTGTGGACAAAACATGTGCAATCAACGGGTCTGAAGTATGAAATGTTTGGTTTTATCCCTTTGAAGAGTTCATAGTGGGTCTTCTTCATGATAGGTCTGATCAAGCACCTGTTCAAAAATGTAATTCGTTGTATTCACAGCTTCTGTCCAATAGTGCATTGGCAGCTTGTTTTCTAGAAGCATTGTTCTTGACATATTTTCAAGAGTCCTGTTCTTTCTTTCAACAACTCCATTTTGTTGAGGAGTTCTAGGAGCAGAGAAATTGTGAGAGATACCATGCTTAACACACAAAAAAATAAAATTCTAATTGATCAAATTCTCTACCAAGATAACTTCAGATTGAAGCAATGGGTACGTTTTTCAGGGTTTGACGTTCTCTGCAAAGCTTTGAAAATTCAAAGAGGGCTTCAGATTTTTCTTTCAGAAACATAACCCAAGTGAATCTAGAATAATCATCTACAATCACTAGCATATACCTCTTACCTTTTGGAGTTGGATTCCTCATAGGGCCACAATGATCCATATGAAGTAATTCAATAGGTCTGGTAGTACTTACAAATTTCTTTGGCTTGAATGAGATTCTGATCTGCTTACCCTGAGCACAAGCTTTGCATACTTCATCATCTTTGAACTTAATAGATGGAAATCCTATTACCAGATCTTTGGATATCAACTTGTTCAAGGTATGCAAGCTAATGTGACCAAGCTTTTTGTGTCAAAGCTTTGAATCCTCTTTCAAGGCCTTTAGACACTTCAAGCTTTTACCTGCAACTTTGTTAGTCTGAAAGGTATAAACATTGTTTGATCTAGAGGCTATGAGAATGCAATTGCCTGATTTCTCATTTTGCACCACACACTTCTCTTTATCAAAGATAACCTTATTTCCATTGTCACAAAGCTGAGATACACTAAGCAAGTTAAATTGCAATCCATCAACTAGATATACATCAGAAATTGAATTTTCAGATTCTGTACCAACTTTACCAATACCAAGAATGTTGAATTTTCCTTTATCACCACGTGTAATTGAACCTTCAGATTGCTCTTTCAATTCTGAGAATAGAGATCTCTTTCCACCCATGTGTCTTGAGCAACCATTGTCCATAAACCACTTATGTTCTTTGACATTGGTGACAACCTGTAAACACCAATCACTCTCTTACCCAGCTGTTAGACTAAGTGTGGCATTTGGACTCATACTCAGGGTCAACCATGTTGGGTGGTCTGAACCCTTTAGGAACCCAAATCTGTCTGACTTGTCCCTTGACTTGAAATGGGAAAGTGTTCCTCATTATGTGAGGGTCTCTTCTTTTGAAAGGACAAGTCATCTTAACATGACAATTTTGTTGCAAAAATGACACTTAGGAGAAGTTTTGTTTCAATCTTTCACAAATCTGGTATTGTTCTTTCTTGAAAAATTTGAATTGTATCCAATATGGGTTTTGTGAACAGACTTTGAACTTTCTCCAAGAATCAAGTTCAACTTGTGTTCTGAGCCCGCAAGCTTAACTTTGACTAATTCAGATGCTTGAAGTTTCTCAGTAAGATTAGTCTTTTGTTTATCTAATTCATCAAATTGATGTCTTAGATTAACAAGGCTATCACTCAATAGATATTTCTCACTGACTACTTCCTTGACTTGTGTTTTCAAGGCTTTGAAACTGGTTTTCAAGGCATTGAAATCACTGTCAGTTTTATTCTGAGAGATATCAAGATTCTGATTCAGACAAACAAGTTGTAAATTCTCTTTTGCTTGCTCATGAACTTTTTCTTTCAAAACTCTAATCTCTTTCAGATAGTCCTCTTCATTTAAAAGCATTGTTCTAAGATAATCTGAGAGAGCTTCTTTTGGTTTGGAAATCAAACAGTTTACCATTACCTCAATGTTCTTTTCAGAACTTTCATCATGTCTGGCCATGAAGCATAGGTTGGCATGTTCTTATTCATATTCAGAGTCACTTGAGGTATCTGAATCACTCCATGAAGCTGTCATAGCTTTCTTTCTCCTGTCATGGTCTTTCTTGTTTTTCTTGTGTGGACAGCCCCTATCAAGTGACCTGCATCACCACACTCAAAGCAGTTCATGACTTTTGATTTACTTTGTGAAGAAGACTTAACTTTGTAGTCCTTGCTACTGGATGATCTGTGTCTTTCTCTGTTGAAGTCTTGGTTTCCAAAGTTTTTCTTCATCTTGAGGATTATGGTCAAGGCTTTGGAAATCAAGCAAATGGATCTTCATCATCATCCTCAGTTTCAAGGATTTGAATTTTCTCATTCTCTTTGGCCTTGAGTGCCAAGTTCTTAACACCTTCTGGCAGTTCTCCATCAGCTTCATTCATTGATATTTCATGTGTCAAAAGCTTCCCTTGTAGGTCATCAAGTTGTAGTGATGAAAGATCTTGAGCTTCCTCAATTGCAGTAGTCTTTTTTTCCCATTTTGTCTTTGGTAGACTTCTCAGAATCTTCCTCACCTTTTTTTTCATTGTAGATATGCTTTCCAAGTGAATCAAGGTTATTGACTATGCTTGTGAACCTTTTGAACATTTCTCTGATTGACTCATCTGCATTCATCTTGAATAGCTCATATTGTATGAGATAGATATTGATCTTGGTTTGCTTGACTTGACTGGTTCCTTCAAATGTCACCACAAGCTTATACCGGATCTCCTTGGCAGTCTTACATCCTGAAATCCTGTTGAATTCATTTGTACTCAAAGCACAATACAAGATGTTAACAGCTTTATAATTCATGGGGAATTGTTCTAATTCAGATGAAGAAAGAGAGTCCTCAGATTTTGGATATTTAATCCCATCTTTCTATGTGTAGAAAGCGTGAGGTTCATTCTGAACAATGGTCCATAGCTCTATGTCTTGATCAATGATGAACATTTTCATCGGAGCTTTCTAGTGAGCAAAATTATCTCCACAGAATAGAGGGGGTCTAATGGAAGCTCTTCCGTGTGAGAAACCACCATCACATGCAGTACTCATGATCACCATATGGTTAAATCTATACCGTGATACAAGCTCTGATACCAATTGAAAGGGGAGTATGCAGGTAGAAATGCAGCACAGATACTCTAGAAGGGGGGGGGTTGAATAGAGTATGCCAAATTTTTGCAAAACTTGTAAAGGAGAAGAGTTTCTGTAAAGTAAAATGAAGTTCAAGACCTTGAAAAGAGTTTCAAACCCTTGAAAACAGAATGGTTTGAATGCTGCAAAAACTAAGTATGCAAATAAAACTGTTAATGTAAGATACACAGAATTTATAGAGTTCAGTCCTCTTGGACCTACGTGTCTACCTCAGGGATCTTCTCCCTCTAGGATTTTCAACACAATTCTTATTAATCAAAAGTTAAGCCCTATATCTCAAGCACAGAGATATGTCTTACTCTGTTACAGCTTGTGGTTCTCTCTAACCTATCTAGTACCTGCTCTAGCTAACTGATTAACTAATAATTCTCTATTGTTCACTGTGAACAATCCTTGATAATGAGAGCTAGAAGTAGTATAAGAATGATATACAAATTGAGTACAAGTCAGAAGAACACTGAAGTGTAAAACTGCAGTGAAGAATGCAGTGATCTTCTATGAGATGGCTTGTTAGAATGTTGTGCTTCTTTGATGCTTGTCAATCCTGAAATGTGTCTCTCTCTTTTTACCGTTTAGTGTTGTATTTGTTGCTTCAAAATGATCTCTATTTATACAGCTCAGAGCTTGCAAATCTTCCCAGTTTTTCAGCAACAACCTTCCTGTTTTGTAGGCAACAGCTTTGACTCTTTTAACAGCCTTCTCCAACGGATAGTTGATCATAATCTTCTGAGATATTGTTCTGATCTTGTCTATAAACAAATTGAGAAGCTTTCAAGACTGTCTGATTGGTCACAGAATCACATTCTCTCCAAGTTTCCTTTCCTTCAAAATTTATATTAAGAAACCAATCATGCGAACTAGGAAATAAAATTTCCCTGCAAAACTGAGTCAAACAGATAGATTTAATGGTGTTAATTATATCAAAGTAGTTTTTCTTTCATCATCAATTAATAGCAGATCAAGCATAGGGGTGAGAGAGGTAGAGTCAAATCAGAAGAGTTCACGAAAACTCCCCCTAAGGTCAGACAGTTTCAAGGCTTTGAATCTTGTTTCAAGGCCTCTGCTATTTCAAGCCTATGAAATATTATTCAAGGCATTGGAAACTTGTTCAAGGCCTTGAAATAGCTCAAGCCTATAAAACCTGTGAACTTACGTGTACGTTCTTATCCATCCCCATTACTCCCTCTGTCCATTATGACTTGACTCCCATCGAATGATTTCCTATATTCAAAACCATCTATCTCTATCTTGTTTTTTAAATGAACGTTGTTGCGCAACAAATTTTGGCTTCAATTAATTAGAGCAATTACTCTCATCAATAACATGGTCCAAAACGTAAAAGCAGTTTATTTTCATTCTGTTCTTCTCCACCTCGCACGACCCTCTCTCTCTCATCATTACCTATATAAACCATCCCTCTCACCTTCTTTCTCAAACAGTCTTGCATCCATCTCCATTCTTCTCCGTCTTGGTCTCTCTGCCTTTGTCGGGTGCAAAAAGCGGCAGTAGCGCCGTCGCCGCACAGCCAGGTTCCCAACCACGGCTTCCTCTCTCCATCTTCGACGCGCCACACACACTATCGCTTCCTTAGTTTTGACGTTGGTTTCGTCACTGGTCTTTCATTGCCTCTTAATTCCATTTCCGACTCACACTTTCACCTCCCTGTAAGTATAGTATTCGGTGCTTGCTTTCTAATTTTTGGCTTCGTGTTCAATCTGATAATTTCATGAAGAAGACCTCTTGTCCATGTTTAATTCCGACTTAAATTTCATGAATATTGATATATCATCGTATGTATGTCTGCATGTGTATGAGTATGTGAGCAAGTTTTGATTTGTGAGGGTGCATGAACTACTCTGTTAGATTTGAAAACAAAGAAGAGGTATTAAATGTAGTGGTAATAGTTATCATTCATGGTACTTTTAGTTGTTTGATTCATTTTGAAAAGAAAATAAAAATAGTAATAAAAGTAAAAACTTTACTACTGGAAATTCTCTATCATAGTTTTATATTGTTAGCAATTAATTTTTTTTATTTGGCATAGACATTTGTATTAGAGGATCCACATTTATTTCCTTCTTTTTGACATTTGGACCTCATGCTCAAGTTTTAAACTTTCATAAATGTGAAACTTGAGTAGTATTTTCTTTAGTTAATAATGACTATTTGGGTATTAAATATTTGCATCAATTGAAGTTCTAGGGTTATTTGTCTTACGTCATCGTGATGTTGGGTGCATACTTAGATTAGGAACAAGTTGCATTGTGCTTGTTAGTTGGGTGTGTGTTAATTAGGAACTTGTTTTCACTATTTGTAGAATCCGGTTTCGTAGGTGGCGAGTTTGTGAAAGACCCATATTTCGACTACAAGGACGTTCTTGCTGTGTGCGCTACTCAACTTTAATTCCGGTAAGTACATATGTACAATGCTTTCAACTATCAAAATTATGCTTTGGTGTGTGTGTCACTACGAATTTAATAACATGCAATATTTGACAATGCTTATAAAATGCTTTTGTGTAAACTTGTTATTTAGAATATCTTGGAATCATTACTTATCTCGAAAACGTTGGAAATATGACTAATGAACGATAATGGATATGGGGCTATGTACAAAGGATGTGCGTGAGGGCTACGGTCAAGGGAGCTTATCAGCAATCCCTCAGGTGATAATCCATACGAGATCACATACCCGGCCCCCGTAGTGGCTGACATATATTGCTATGGTACAGCCCCGGGTTATTTGTTGTGAAAACTGTAGAGTACTACCTATGTTGACGTAGGTCACTGCGGTATAGGGGTTTCGACACTTAAGGTCCTATAGTATGGTTTGAACGGGTTATGCGTTGGGCTACCTTCTAACGCTCTTGGTGAATTGGGATGGGGGATGTCCCAAGACGTACCTTTTTATAAGTTTATATTGCATTGTGACCTCTCTGTGGACATACGTTACCCGCTGGGTTTTCATGCCTCAACCAAACTAATAAGTTAATATGGCACCTTTTTTTATATCCGGTTTAATTCAAGAGTTATTTCAATCATGTATAACTTCTTTTACACTCGCGTTATTTCAAAAGTTCTTATGATCATGTTGTACTTAGCCAAAACTCTTATTTACTCATTTTAGTATGTACTTACTCTGTAAAACCCCCAAATGGCCCAAGCCGGAGACCCGGGGATGTCACTCCGTACCCGAGAGGAGCCCGGATACAAGGAGATTTTATAACATGGTTCGCAAGCACAAAACATCCACAATAATAATTAAATCCAATTAAAACATCGCAATATTAAAAATCCAACATCCTAGCCACAAACCGGCATAACAACTAAAGCGTTTAAATCACTAAAGAATTCAAATTTAAATGAAATACGACTACTATTGTTCCATGTGATGCGCGTCCCCTTCTACGCCAAATAACCATCTTCTAAACCTGTTGTGCGGAATGAAAAAGAAACACCACAGTACAAAATCAGCATGAAATACTGGTAAATAAACATCCAAACATGTAAAACGATGATGGATAGGTATAAAACAATGACTCATTTGCAGTAAGAGTTTTTCGCAAACACAGCGGTAATAAAGTTGACTCTTGTATTAAAACATAAGAGTTCCCAATTCCATAATATTTCCAACCAATTTCCATAATCATTAGGAAAATCTGAAATCCATTGTTAACTTCTTTCCGTTAACAAAAACCAAAAATCCATTATTAATTCGTTGTGACGGGGTAAACCAAACCATCTCGCAAGCATCCAAGACCTTAAGTGTGGACACCCCCCAAAGAATCTAGCGTCCAGAGGAGTGAGTACAGGGAGCTATCCGGGGACTTGCAACCGGATTAAAATAAAAATAAATTGAAACGGAAGACCGAGATCAAACCGTCCAATGCCAATGGTAACCATACCACAATAATAATAAATGTCCCCTCACAACTATTCCACTTTACGTATTAATGCATTATCATTATCATGGTGATATTTCCAAGAAAAACATTTATCAAGTAGAAATCACATATTGCATGTCACATCACATAAACACATTTTGAGACGTAAAGAAATACAAGAATTCGTTTTGATACGAAAGAGATAAGCACAACTAGGCTTGGCATATTTACTTACCTCAAAGCAAATTCCAACTATAGCAATCAATCAACGTACTCCACGTACTCGTCGTCGACGAACTCGTTACCTACACGTAACAATATTCTAATCAAACAATTATTCTAGCAATATACTTGCTATACTAATTACATGCATAAGATAGTCAATGGTTTAGGGTTCGAACACCAACCTAACATCCCACTCAATTCATACTTCAAAACAAAACCCAAAACTTTGCTTCAAAATCCTCTAACCTAAGCATACATACTCTAACATAACTCCACCAAATCTATTAATACAGTTTCCCAAACAGATCATGGTCTAAAAACAGTTCCATTGGATTCAAAACAATTGAAATAATAAGTTTAGCCTCAAACGGATCTTAATTTCGATTCCTGTATCAAAAGTTACACTAGTTTCAAGTTTCCAACTTCATTCAAAATATCAATATGGGAATTGTCAATCTTCATGAAACTTTTCCCCCAAGCATCTAGTTCATCATATATTCATACTAAACCTAATATAACATGATTCCCATATTCAAATCAGATTGTTATCCACCTACTATGATCATTCAAAACACCCAAATCATTCAATCAAACTTCTCCTCCAAACTAGGGTTTCTTCCCAACACCCAAGAACATGATGAACCCTAAAACTTGATTATCAATCCTACGAATTCATGAACAATGATCCTAACAATAACAAACTGAAATTTAAAGATTACATGCAACATACATGAACCATGAACAAGTGATCACAAGAATAAGAGATCAACAAGAGAAAAGAGAAGAAGAAACAAAACAACTCAAACCCGCCGCCCATGGAGGCGAACGGAGAGAGAGACGGACGGAGAGAGAGAGAAAAAGAAAGAGAGAAAGGAAAAGAGAAAGAAAGAAAAAGAGAAAAAGAGAGAGAGAGAGAGAGAGAGAGAGAGAAGAAATTACCTCAACGGAAAAGAGAGAGAACGGCGGCGGCGGTCGTGGCTGCCGTCGGTCACAAGAGAGAGACGAGAGAGAGAGGGTCGGGTAGAGTGATGGAGACGTGAGTGAGATTAGAAAAATAGTGAGAGTGAGGGTTTTATGAGAGTTGGAAATAAAATTAACTTCATAAGTAGGAAACCCTCTTAGATTAGGAAACTTTTACGTAGGAAGAAAAGTTAGGTCAAAAGACACTTATTTCCCCTTAGTTTTGCCAAAAGACAAACACCTCCCCCAAACTCAAGTAAAAGACACTAAAACCTTTTATTAAAGTCATAAAGTTCCCCCAAACTCTCAAAGCATTATAATTAACTCTCTACAATTAAATTAACTTCCCAACACTTATAATAATATCACAAAATACCCGTAGTCACAAAACGGGGTATTTCATCCTTCCCTCCTTAAAGAGAACTTCGTCCTCGAAGTTTAAACAAAAACCTCCCTCCTTAATGAGAAATCGTCCTTGAAGTTTAAACTAAACATTAACCTCAATAAGGTATGAACCTTCCCTCAATGGTACAACTACTAAATGCAAACCTAAGGTCATGAATGATATGCAATATACTATAAGTAGTACTGTATTAAAGAAAATGAAGGATTACATCATCTCCCCCTTAGAGGAGTGACGTCCTCGTAACTCAAGGTACCTCTTCAAACAAGTGAGGGTACTTCTTCCTCATATCATCTTCCGCTTCCCAAGTTGCCTCTTCAGTGAGGTGGTTTGTCCATAAGACTTTTAAAATCTTGACACTCTTGTTACGGGTGTTTCTTGTCTTGGTGTCTAAGATCTTGACAGGATGTTCTTCATAACTCAAATACGGGTCCAATTCTACTGGTTCGGGATCTAATACATGAGATGCATCAGGCATATACTTCTTCAGCTGCGATACGTGGAATACGTTATGAACACGACCCAAATTCGATGGTAAATCCAATCGATAAGCCACTTCTCCAATCTTTTCTATAACATCATATGGTCCAATGAATTTTGGGCTCAACTTCCCCTTCTGATTGAACCTCGTGACTCCCTTAGTCGGCGATACTTTAAGAAATGTTTTTTCTCCAACTTGAAATTCCAATGGTCTTCTTTTCTGATCAGCGTCGGACTTCTGTCTATCCTGGGCTGCTTTCATTCGCTGCTGGATAAGTCTTACTTGATCTGTCATCTCTTCGATAAGTTGTGGACCAATTAATATCGTCTCACTTATGTCGTTCCAACACAATGGTGTTCTACACTTCCTTCCATACAACGCCTCATGTGGTGCCATCCCAATACTGGCATGATAACTGTTGTTGTAGGAGAATTCTATCAAAGGTAATCTATCAACGCATGAACCTTGAAAATCCATAACACACGATCTTAACATATCTTCCAACGTTTGAATTGTCCTCTCGGTTTGTCCATCTGTAGCAGGGTGAAATGCCGTGCTAAACTTTAGTTGAGTTCCCAATGCCTCCTGGAGTGCTTTCCAGAAGTGAGAAAGAAAATTGGGATCTCTGTCGGAAACTATAGAGCTTGGTACTCCATGATACCTCACAATGTTCTTCATGTACGCATCAGCTCTTTGTTCCATATTCCATGTGTCTGTCATCGGAATAAATCTTGCTGTCTTGGTCAATCTGTCAACTACGACCCAAATCTAATTCAGTCCATTCTTTGATGTCGGCAACGCAGTTACAAAATCCATCGAAATAGAATCCCACTTCCACACTGGGACGTCTAATGGTTGTACTAAGCCTCCCATTCTTTTATGTTCAAACTTCACCTTTTGACAAGTTAGACATTTTGCCACAAGTTCTGCTACTTATTTCTTCATGTTAGGCCACCAAAACGTCTTCTTCATGTCCTTATAGAGTTTGTCACCTCCTGGATGTACTGAATAAGGTGTGTTGTGCGCTTCTCGCATCAACTTATCCTTAGTCTCCATACACTTATGCGGTACACACCATCTTCCCTTGTAACGAATACTTCCGTCTTCATGGATCTTGAAATCCTTTGTTTGACCTTCTGCAATCTTCTTCTTTATCCTTTCCAGCTTCACATCTCCTGGCTGGTTACTCCTTATTTCTTCTAAGATATCTGGCACAACTGTCATATTCCCAAGGATATTCTTTACTCCGCCTTGTTTCACTACTTCAATTCCAAGTTTTCGGAACTCTCGGCATAGCTGATCTGGTAAAACTAACATAATATCCAAAGTATGGCTCGATTTTCGGCTTAACGCATCAGCTACTACGTTTTCCTTCCCTTCGTGGTATTGGATAAGCAAATCATAATCCTTTATGACTTCTAACCAACGTCTTTGCCAGTTATTTAGCTCTTTCTGCGTGAAGATGTACTTTAGACTGCTATGATCCGTATACAATCTACACACAGATCCATACAAGTGATGTCTCCATATCTTCAATGCAAAAAACTATTGCTGCAAGCTCTAAGTCATGCGTAGTATAGTTCTCTTCATGAGTTTTCAGTTGTCTTGAAGCATAGGCAATAACTCTTCTTTCTTGCATAAGCACGCATCCTAAACCCTTCTTCGATGCATCACTGTAAACATCAAATTCTCCAGAATCATTGGATAAAGCTAACACAGGTGCTGTAGTCAACTTTTCCTTCAATGTCTGGAATGCTTCTTCACAATCTTCGCTCCACTTATACCTTACCGTCTTCTTGGTTAGCGTAGTAAGCGGTCTAGCGATCTTCGAGAAATTTTTCACGAAACGTCTGTAATATCCTGCTAATCCGAGAAAACTTCTTACTTCAGACACATTCTTCGGAATAGGCCAATCTTTAACTGCTGAAATCTTTCCTGGATCCAAGGATATTCCCTCCTTGGAGATTATGTGACCCAAAAATGGAACATGTTTTAGCCAAAACTCACACTTCGAGAGTTTAGCATATAGCTTCTCATGTCTCAAAGTTTCTAACACTTCTTTGAGATGTTCTTCGTGTTCTTCCTCGCTCTTTGAGTAAACAAGGATGTCATCAATAAATACGACCACGAAACGATCTAGAAACGTCCTCATAACACGATTCATTAGATCCATAAATACTTCTGGTTCATTGGTTAGACCAAAAGGCATAACTGTAAACTCGTAGTGTACATACCTCGTTCTAAAGGCTGTCTTCGGTATGTCCTTCTCGGCTACTCGAAGCTAGTGATACCCTGATCTCAAGTCTATCTTTGAGAAAACGCTCGCCCCTTGTAACTGATCAAACAAGTCGTCAATTCGGGGTAAATGGTATTTGTTCTTGATCGTTGCGCTATTCAACTCTCTATAGTCAATGCACAACCTAAAGCTTCCGTCCTTCTTCTTCACAAACAATACCGGTGCACCCCAAGGGAAAACACTCGGCCTTATGTAACCATTTTGAAGCAACTCTTGCAACTGATCTTTTAGTTCCTTCAACTCTACTGGCGCCATTCTGTACGGTGCTTTTGAAATTGGAGCTGTTCCAGGTGCTAATCCATAGTGAATTCGATCTCCCTTCTAGGTGGCATTCCTGGAATTTCGTCCGGGAACACATCGGGAAAATCTCTAACTATTGGTATCTCTTCTAGCACATTGTCCTTCTTAGACATGTCTTGAACATAACACAAATAAGCACTATTCCCCTTCTTCACTTGGTTGACTATGGTCAAAGCTGACACTAGTCGGATACATGGTTCCTTTGTGATACCACGGTAAGAAACTTTTTCTCCCTTTGGACCTTTAAGCCTTATCTTCTGATCGTGACAGTCTATTACCGCTCAATATTTACCCAACCAATCCATTCCCAATATAACATCTATTCCTCCAAGATCAAATTGTATCAGGTTTGCTGGTAGGGTACTAGCCGAAATCTTAACTTCTACTCCTTCAAAAATGGCGTCACATACCGTTACATGACCGGTTGGGGTAGCTACGGGGATGGATATTCTAGACGGCTTATTGAGACTCAATTTTTCCACAAATGATGATGAAATAAACGAATACGATGCTCCGGAATCAAATAGAGTAAAAGCTGGTTGATCATGAACAAGAAATATACCAGTGACTACTCCGTTTGCTGCTTCCGCTTCAGTCCTGCTCATGACGGCGATCCTTGCAACATTCTCATTCTGTGTGGTAGTTCCTGCCGTACCAGTCCCATTATTGTTGGCGTTAGCTGGAGCGTTGTTGTTCCTATTCCCGTTCTGAGCTCCATTGTTCCTTCCATTACCTTGGTTGTTCACTTGCTGCCTACCATAATTGTTGCCTCCGTTATTCTGGTTGTTGTAGTTCCCGTAGTTTCGGTTTCCGCCCTTATTGTTGTTGAACTTTCGGTTTCCTTGGTAATTGCCTCCTTGGTTCCCTTGCTGGTTTCCATTTGGTTTCAATCGGCACTCAAAAGCACGATGACCTTTCCTGCCGCAGTTGTGGCAGTTCACAAGGTTTCCTTGGCAGTCCTTTCCTGGATAGTTTTGTTGACACTTCTTGCAGATATAACGGCGAGGCTGATCATCTCCATTATTCTGCTTGTTACCACGATAATTTCCTTGGTTATTTCCTCCGTGGTTAGGCTTAAACCTCTTTTCCTGACTACTTTGGTTAATCCTACTCTGATTGTTTCCATAGCCCACAGCGTTCTCAACCTCGCGCTTCCCACGCTTCTCATCTTGTTCCTCTTGAATACGCCAAACAGCTGCAGCTCTATCATAGGCTTCCTGGAGAGTATTGTACGTCCTGCACATCAAGTCTTTCTGCAGATGAAGTTCGAGACCAGACATGAACTTTCTAACTTTAGTCGCTTCATCAGGCATCAGCTGACCTGCGAATCGGGATAATTCCATGAATTTCTTGAAGTACTCGGTCACGGAACCGTTCCCTTGTGTCAGATTCACGAAGTCTATGTACTTTTGATCCTGGACATGGTCCGGATAAAAGCGAGTGCGTAATGCAGTTTGAAGAGCCTCCCAATTGAAATTGGGTTGCGCCAAAAAGTTCTGACGTGTGCTCCTCCACCATGTATTAGCTTCGTTCTTCAAGTAGAATGTCGTGCAAACAACCTTGCGGTCTTCGGGGCACTCAACTAGCTCAAGGACCTTATCCATCTCATCGATCCAATTTTCGAGCTCAACAGGATCCTCATTGCCTGTAAAGTTCCCTGGTTTCATGTCTGGCACTTTCTTAGCCCAATTAGCGTTATTCTGCTTTCCCTGGTTTGCGTTCTGCGCCATCTGAGCAAATTGCGCGAAGAACTGCTCCATGTTGTTGTTGTTGTTGTTTGGTGCTGCCATTGGTACTTGGCGATTTCTCCTGGTGTAGTATTGATGTGGTCTATCAGTCATAATCCCTGCACTATAGCCTATTGTATTACTTATAAAGTACCAAGAATTACAAACAATCATGCATATATGGCATGTAGTGCACAATTTTAAGAAGTAATGTCACACATTGATCATCATTTAAATCAATTACTCATGTATTTCCACATAGGCTGATCGCGACACAGCTTTTCATCTAATTCCAAAATTGGTAAAAGGATCAATCGATCAAGAAAAAATTATGAATTTTGGTGTGCAACACCCTCTCTGAGTGTACTTTCATAATCAAGAAGAATCAACTCAAAATCAATTGTTGAATTCAAGATTCACAAGAAATACTACAGCCGCTGTCACAGCCCACCAGAACAGAAACTTTGACTTTGAAAAGCCTTAAACTGACTTTAAAATTCTCAAAATGAGCTAGGATTTCTCCCAGAGTTAGTCAAACGTGTCTCAAAGTTTCACAAAAATTTGAGATCAAAAAAAGATTTGGAAGATAGATAACAGTCAAAAATGCTACAACTAGTCACTTTGCAATTCTGCTACTAAACCACCAACTTTGAAAATTCGTAACTAATACTCAAAAACTCATATGGGGTTGAAATTTTTATGGGAGATACCTGGATATGTCTACTTTCTGGAAAAAATTCAAGGAAAAATAACTCCAAAATTAAATACGTATGCTACAACAAAAAATCACTGCTGTGCAGATTCAACAACACCAAAGATCAAAGTTTTCACGTTCTAACTCCATGAACACTTTCTAAGTACTCAATCAATAATATCAAGGCATAACACAACCATAATTCATCGATTCATACTCCAAAATTCAGAAAGCTAAATTTATTAAACTCCCCAAATCGGATCTTCAAAGCATCAACATTATTCATCCCAAGGCAAAACGCTAAAAATTTAACTCTAGCCCAAAAGTGACTATTCAAGAATCGTTCTAAAATTTCAAAGTGTTACTTGGCTCCATAGCCTTATTAAAACCAATAAATAAAACTCAAAAACATCTAGTCTGGGAAATCTAAAGAACTCTAACAAGCTTAATCGTCATCCTCATCGCTTTCATCCATCTCTTCCTCTTCATTGGAATCATACTCATGCTCTTCATCTTCACTCGGGTCTTCTTCACTTTCTTCATATTCTATGGGATCTTCTTCAATCTCGGGGTACTCATCGACATCTTCCATTGGATCTTCTTCGACTTCCTCATCGTCACTAGAGTCTATAATAATCACCTCTTTTTCATCATTAGAGCTTATGTTGATCACGTATTCTTCATCACTGGACTCTATCTCAATAACGGTATAACTTTGCCACTTAAGATAAGTCTCCATCAACAACTTGCATATGAAATCTGCACTTACAGTCCATTCACCTTGGCAACGATAATCCCTATCATTCAGACGATTCAACCTGCCCATGATGTTGCTATACTTCGTAATAATTTCCCCAAACATGGGTTTCATAGGTAGTGCCTTCACCATACAGTAAGCTTGAAAAGCTGGATTTCTATACCGAGGAAAATCTAAGGCTTGGAATCTATCTTCACAATATTGAACCACGCGGTCACGAAAATCTGGAAAGTCTTCACCTTCGACCCAACGTGTCACAACAGGGTGCTTCTCAACTGGCAACACACGCTTCCTTGCTGTATGCTTAATTCTAGCCATCTACAAGAGGAAAAAACTTAATAAATCTCCTAATTTCACAAGGCATATATCGAAATACGAAATAGCTACTCTTTGCAACTAATAATTAATCCCAAGACTCCAAATTGATAGTCACAAGACTCTTGAAGAAATTTCCCAACAAAGTCTCTTAAAAGTAGGCTTAAACTTAGAATTCGAATGAAACGCTTCAAAAATTCGATCCCTTAGCATCTAGGATAGGCTAAGGCTCTTAGTTAGGAATGGGTGGATGGAAGTACTTGCTTTCTATCCTATTTTATAAACAATTACACATAGTAATCCTATCCACACTACCCAAATTCCCACGGCTCGTCAAATTTTACGTTATTTCTCCTATATTCATTTTAGTTACCCTAACAAGTTTCGATTTCCTTTTCGGAATGCCGGCTCTGATACCACCTATAACACCCCCAAATGGCCCAAGCCGGAGACCCGGGGATGTCACTCCGTACCCGAGAGGAGCCCGGATACAAGGAAATTTTATAACAAGGTTCGCAAGCACAAAACATCCACAATAATAATTCAATCCAATTAAAACATTGCATTATTAAAAATCCAACATCCTAGCCACAAACTGGCATAAAGCGTTTAAATCACTAAAAGAATTCAAATTCAAATGAAATACGACTACTATTGTTCCATGTGATGCGCGTCCCCTTCTACGCCAAATAACCATCTTCTAAATCTATGGTGCGGAATGAAAAAGAAACACCACAGTACAAAATCAGCATGAAATACTGGTAAATAAACATCCAAACATGTAAAACGATGATGGATAGGTATAAAACAATGACTCATTTGCAGTAAGAGTTTTTCGCAAACACAGCGGTAATAAAGTTGACTCTTGTATTAAAACATAAGAGTTCCCAATTCCATAATATTTCCAACCAATTTTCATAATCATTAGGAAAATCCAAAATCCATTGTTAACTTCTTTCCGTTAACAAAAACCAAAAATCCATTATTAATTCGTTGTGACGGGGGAAACCAAACCATCTCGCAAGCATCCAAGACCTTAAGTGTCGACACCCCCCAAAGAATCTAGCGTCCAGAGGAGTGAGTACAGGGAGCTATCCGGGGACTTGCAACCGGATTAAAATAAAAATAAATTGAAACGGAAGACCGAGATCAAATCGTCCAATGCCAATGGTAACCATACCACAATAATAATAAATGTCCCCGCACAACTATTCCACTTTACGTATTAATGCATTATCATTTTCATGGTGATATTTCCAAGAAAAACATTTATCAAGTAGAAATCACATATTGCATGTCACATCACATAAACACATTTTGAGACGTAAAGAAATACAAGAATTCGTTTTGACACGAAAGAGATAAGCACAACTAGGCTTGGCATATTTACTTACCTCAAAGCAAATTCCAACTATAGCAATCAATCAACGTACTCTACGTACTCGTCGTCGACGAACTCGTTATCTACACGTAACAATATTCTAATCAAACAATTATTCTAGCAATATACTTGCTATACTAATTACATGCATAAGATAGTCAATGGTTTAGGGTTCTAACACCAACCTAACATCCCACTCAATTCATACTTCAAAACAAAACCCAAAACTTTGCTTCAAAATCCTCTAACCTAAAGCATACATACTCTAACATAACTCCACCAAATCTCTTACTCCAGTTTCCCAAACAGATCATGGTCTAAATACAGTTCCATTGGATTCAAAACATTCGAAATGATAAGTTTAGCCTCAAACGGATCTTAATTTCGATTCCTGAATCAAAAGTTACACTAGTTTCAAGTTTCCAACTTCATTCAAAATATCAATACGGGAATTGTCAATCTTCATGAAACTTTTCCCCCAAGCATCTAGTTCATCCTATATTCATACTAAACCTAATATAACATGATTCCCATCTTCAAATCAGATTGTTATCCACCTACTATGATCATTCAAAACACCCAAATCATTCAATCAAACTTCTCCTCCAAACTAGGGTTTCTTCCCAACACCCAAGAACATGATGAACCCTAAAACTTGATTATCAATCCTACGAATTCATGAACAATGATCATAACAATAACAAACTGAAATTTAAAGATTACATGCAACATACATGAACCATGAACAAGTGCTCACAAGAATAAGAGATCAACAAGAGAAAAGAGAAGAAGAAACAAAACAACTCAAACCCGCCGCCCATGGAGGCGGACGGAGAGAGAGAGAGAAAAAGAAAGAGAGAAAGGAAAAGAGAAAGAAAGAAAAATAGAAAAGAGAGAGAGAGATAGAGAGAGAGAGAGAGAGAAGAAATTACCTCAACGGAAAAGAGAGAGAGCGGCGGCGGTGGTGGGTGGCTATCGTCGGTCACAAGAGAGAGACGAGAGAGAGAGGGTCGGGTAGAGTGAGGGAGACGTGAGAGAGATTAGAAAAATAGGGAGAGTGAGGGTTTTATGAGAGTTGGAAATAAAATCAACTTCATAAGTAGGAAACCCTCTTGGATTAGGAAACTTTTACGTAGGAAGAAAAGTTAGGTCAAAAGACACTTATTTCCCCTTAGTTTTGCCAAAAGACAAACACCTCCCCCAAACTCAAGTAAAAGACACTAAAATCTTTTATTAAAGTCACAAAGTTCCCCCCAAACTCTCAAAGCATTATAATTAACTCTCTACAATTAAATTAACTTCCCAACACTTATAATAATATCACAAAATACCCGTAGTCACAAAACGGGGTATTTCATACTCAGTCTTTCACTGATAATGTTTTTTTGCGTCGGCTGTTGCCATTTGAAAACCGCAGGTTGCTAATAAAGGTGGGGATCATTCACGAATCATTGAATAAGAGGCTGCAATAAGGTCATTAGTGAAGTCATGCGAATAATGTAGTTTATTTTATCAAAACAATGTTCAGGGTTTGGGTTTAATTGAATAAATTTTTATGTTCGGATATTTGAGTATTGCACCATCTATGAACTGACGGTTCTATCCGTTCCCAATGGGGTTCATCACCTCGGGCGGAGGCATCCCATATTTTGGGGGTGTTTCAGTTGGTATCAGAGCCAACCGTTCTAAGATAGTGCAATCCTACAAATTCCACTAATATAAGTTGAAATAATTTTTCGAAAATTGAAATGAACTTAGGGCAACTAAAATTGTGCCAAGTCGTGGGTTATGGGTAGCTTAGGAATATATATTCCTTCTCGTTTGTGATATTTTTTCTTGTTTGTTAGATGTTAATAATGCTTATAACCGAGTGTACCGCTTAAGTTCCACACCTTTATGAGACTTTTTTTTTCTTTTTCTCATATGCCCGCTCAACTATCTTCCGGAACTACCAAGTATATTCCCCTACCTTAAATTTCAAGGACTCCCCAATGTTCATGAAGTATCTCGATGGTCAGGAGCGCCTTTTCGACTATTACTCCTGAGTGGTGAATATGTGTTATTTTAGTAATAAATGCATAGCCTTGCTTCATGTATATGTATGCTATATGTTAGGATTGTATTAAGTAATATCGCATTTATAAGGTACAATGCGTTATGCCAACCCCCACCACTATTATACCAGGAGCCGCATGAACCAACCAGCAACAATGAACCCAGCAGGACAACAAGCTCAAGGTGGACCCATTCCACAGGTGGACCCGATTGAGTTCCAAAACCTCTAGCAGGCGACCTTGGCCCTCACCCAGATCCTCCATAATACTCATAATGGGGGAGGAAGTGTAAGGAGTAAAAAAGCTGAACTCCGACTTGACTTCTCTCACGCGTCTTCTCCCTCTTTCTCTCTCCCCGTCGTCGCACCACAGAACAGACCCACGTCCACCATTGAAGCAACACCCAAGCTCTTCAAATCCTCACCCCGTCCTCGAATCTCAACCAAATAGAGTGAAATCGGTCCCAAATTAATCCTAAGACCGAGAGCTACATAGCCCACCCCTTAATTTGGTCCAAAACTTACCAACAAGAAAAGCCCCAAAAGCTAGGGTTCTTGAAGAGGAAGCTAGAATGAACGATGGAGAGAAGCTGAGTACAATTCAAGGGTTGAGATATGTTCTTGGAGGCCAAGGAAGGTCGAAGACAAGCTCTATACAAACCGAAGAAGAAGAAGAAGAAGAAGAAGAAGAAGAAGAAGAAGAAGAAGAAGAAGAAGAAGAAGAAGAAGAAGAAGAAGAAGAAGAAGAAGAAGAAGAAGAAGAAGAAGAAGAAGAAGAAGAAGAAGAAGAAGAAGAAGAAGAAGAAGAAGAAGAAGAAGAAGAAATCCACCTCCCAACCTCACGCTTTTGCTAGACGAACCCTTGTTTCTTATCTTCCTCGATACTCACCGGTTCTGGGGGTTTCTTGGTGCATATGATCTTGTCCTAGAGCTAATTTGGAGCCAAGAACCCTTAGGGGGAAGAGTTGGGTTTCGGATTTAGCTTGTTCTCATCTCTTGTTCTTCATTGTTCTTGGTTTCTTGGTTAGTTAGCTAATATTAGTTGATAATTATGGGTTATATGAGCTGTTAGTAGTTGATATAGTGTAGTGTGAATCAAGTATTAGTGACTTTGTTCATCATTTTGGGTATTTGAAGCAAGTTTTTGGGTTGAAATTGGAGAATAGCTTGTGTATTCTTAAGTTGGAACTAGAATTGAATGAAACTGTTCATGAATATGCTTGATATCTCTTGTGTTTCTCTCTTAGACATGAGTAGCTAAGTTTTTTGTTGGTTGAAGTTGATGAATCTAGGTGTGTTGGGTGTGGATTCAATTGTTGAATAAATGAGTTGAGAAGTCCTCTTGTGATTCATGATTGAACGAGTGTTGGAATACAAATCCGATTTGTAGCTTCATCTTGTATGTGGATTCATGTTTGAATAGACATAATTGATAGTTGATACAACTTAGTTTTGGATTCCACCAGTGTTTCTCATGAATCATACTTGGATTTGACATTAGAATCCACACAAGCCCTGTCTGAGTTTTCAAATCTTTGTAAAGAGTTGCAGACTTCTAAAAACCTACTTGTTGATTCTATTAGGAGTGATCATGGTAGATAATTGATCAACTAGAATTTGATATGTTCTGTGTAAATCATGGAATCTCTCACAATTTTTAAGATCATACAACTCCGCAACAGAATGGGGTAGTGGAAATGAAAAACAAAACCCTTGAGGATATGCCTAGGACATTGCTTTTGGAAAATACTTTTCCAAAGTCTTTTTGGGCAGAAGCTGTGAATACTTCCAACTATATTTTGAACAGGTGCTTGATCAGACATATTTTGAAGAAGACCCCTATGAACTGTTTAAAGTTAGAAAGCCAAATATTTCCTATTTTAATCATTTTGGTTGCACTTTCTTTATAACAATGGAAAAGATAATCTTGGCAAGTTTGATGCTAGAAATGATGAAGGCATCTTTCTGGGTTACTCTTTGACTAGCAAAGCCTGTAGAGTTCCTAATAAAAGAACCAAAGTTGTTGAGGAAAGTATTCATGTTATTTTTTATGAAAGCAATTTGAGTGAAAGTTTTGCAGACTTGAATTTGAATAAGCATGATTCAGATGACGAAGCTTATACAAAGAATGGTAATAAGGTTGGCTTGCAGGAACACATAAACGATTTTCAAATCCTTGAAACAGGATCTCAAATAACACAGAGTGGATCACCCACTGCATCAACTTCCAAAGGCCTTGAAAAACTTCCTGGAGAACCAGAACCATGGACTCAAAGAAAAAAATTCATATATTCATCTCCCATCCGATGGAAAATATCATTTCTAATCCAACTACTGGTACTCAAACTAAATCTCAGTTAAATAATATGTGTGTTTTTAATGCCTTTGTTTCTGTTGTAGAACCTAAAAATGTGAAAGAGGCATTACAAGAAGCTGACTGAATTATTGCTATGCAAAGTAGGTTAAATGAGTTAGAGAGGAACAAATTGTGGAACTTAGTTCCTGCTCCCAAGAACCAGCCTGTGGTTGGAACCAGATGGGTATTCAGAAACAAGTTGGATGAAACGGGCAAGGTAATCAGTTACAAATCCATACTTGTGGCTCTGGGATACAATCAAGAAGAATGTATTGATTATGGGGATATATTTGCTCCCGTGGCCAGGTTAGGAGCTATTAGAATGTTACTTGCTTTTGCTTCCTACAAGAACATTAATTTTCAAATAGATGTTAAATGTGCTTTTCTAAATGGATATTTGCAAGAAGGAGTTTATGTTTCTCAACCTCCTGGTTTTGAAAGTGATGATTTCCCTAATCGTGTTTACAAATTTGATAAATCTCTTTATGGCCTTAAGCAAGCTCCAAAGGCTTGGTATGAAAGGTCGTCTAAATATCTCCTTGAAATAGTTTAAAAAGATGCTTGGTTGATAAAATTATGTTTATCAAAACACATGAGAAAGATATCTTAGTAGTACAAGTTTATGCTGATGATATACTGTTTGGTGCTACTAATGATACTCTATCTAAGGAGTTCTAAAGTATTATGTGCATGGAGTTTGAAATGAGCTTAATTGGAGAGTTAAATTTCTTTCTTGGACCTCATGTTCATCAAATGAAGAAATGGATTTTCCTACATCAGAACAAGTATACCAAGGATCTACAGAACAAGTACAATATGTCTCAATCCAAGGTTGCTAAAACTCCTATGAGTTCTACTCTATCTTTAGACAACTATTAGAATGGTAAGAGTATGACAAAAAGATTCATAGGTATGATTGGTTCACTACTTTATCTCACTGCTAGTGGGCCAGATATTATGTTTAGTGTTTGTAGGTGTGCTAGATTTCAAGTTGATCCAAAGGAGTCTCACTTAGTGGTTGTCAAAATGATTTTCAAATATCTCAATGGTACTAAGGACTTAGGTATTTGTTATCCTAAGAGATCTAATCTATCTCTTTGGCTATTCAGATGTTGATTTTGCAGGATACAAGATGGATAAAAAAGGATTTCATGATTTTATCAATTCCTTGTTTCATCCTTGATAAGCTAGCATTCAAAGAAGCAAAATTCAGCAGAACTATCAACAACGGAAGCTGAATATATTGCAGCAGGAGCGTGTTGCTCACAAGTTTTTTGGATAGCTCAATAAATGAGGGATCTTGGATTGGATTTCAGAGACACTCCAATCAAAGGTGACAACACTAGTGCCATCTCCATTACTAAAAATCCAGTACAACATTCAATTACCAAACACATTGATGTTAGACATAATTTCATTATTAATCATGTGGAGAAAGGTGATGTTGTTGGAATAGATGCCCTAAAGACAATCTTATTTAGTATGAACATTATTTTTTGCTAGAATAATCAATGTATTATTTATGGAGATATTTAATATAATGAAGTCCTTAGATTGCCTTATATTACAATTGTTGTTTATCTTAAATATCCCTAGTCGTTTATATTGATTAATAGGACGATCAACTATAGACTAGTACGTGAGCAGATTGATATGGGAATATCAAGTCTAGAAATGTGTATGCATTATGGGTATGGCATACTGGAATGACCCACCACGAGAAGGCTAAATACAAGTTATATGAAATTCGCAAGCGCTTCTCGTAGTGACAACAGTATTGTGGTCCCTAGACTTGAATTCACTAGATACTATCATGGTTTGATATTATCGAACGTTGCGCCTTAACCGGGTAACTATAAAGATATGTATCGGGCAAGATAGGAAGCAAGCTTAGAGATGGTAGCGATGTAGAGAGGATTTATCCATCCCACATAACGGGAGCAAATATCCAAGACCACTCGAGGGGTAGTGCTTATAAAATGTCTGGCCAGAATCAGATAAATCAATATGGGATATTGATGTTATCTGCATGGATAAGACTATTTTCAGGATCGAGAAACTATGGATTGGATATACGAGTGTGACTTGTATGTCTCGTGTCCAATCCGGATATAGAGAAAAATGGATGATACAATACGGTAACATTGGTCACAAGGTTTTTCGGATCACTGACTATTTCTATTAGCTCGGTGACATAAATGTGTTGCTAGACACCGCTCTATGTTAGTGATTGTTACTACAAACTAAGTAGAAGCCGATGGGGTCACACGCCTAGACTTGGGAATTAATTAGTAAGACTAATTAATTATAAGGATCAATACGCAACCTCACGCAAACTTAGTAGGACTAATTTACAAAGTGGACTAATACGTGTATGGACAGGATTAGTATCGGGGCTAATATGTAGTTAATAATGAGTTATTGACTATATAAGGGCACTCCTAGCTTATTGTCTCGTAAGTGTATACTATTGAGAAAGAACGAAGCAAGGAGAGAGCAAGACAAAGAGGGCTGAACTCCCCCCCCCCCCCCGTCAGCCCTTCCCTCGCCGTCGGACTCGTGAGGCTCGCGGCTCCTTTGGTGTCTCCTTGTGCGTGATCTTCTTCTTCCTCCTTCCTTCCTTTGCTATCACATTGACGTTGGAAGGACTCTAGTACAATCCTAGGCGTGGATATTCATAGAGACGTGAATAGCATTCTACGTAGAGTGATCTTTCAGACAAACAAGGTACACATTGTTTCTACACTTACAACGTTATGTTGGCTTGTCTTGCGATTCATGGAGCTCTTTGAACGGAATCTTTATTTTGTATTTCCACTTCGTAATCCGTATCAAAACCCTACAGTGTTATCAGAGCCACAGGTCGTAGCGCATAACGTGGTTTTATGTGTTACTTTTCTGTCAGTTTTACACCATAATTATGATTTATCTCGGAAAACTAAAATTAGCATAATGATGCAAACTGGATATGATACAGTAGAGAATGATCTAAATTTATGTATCGTACTCAAATTAGAAAATTTCACTCACATATGATGTGTCAATTTAGGTTTTCAAAAACTAGGGTTAGGGCACAATTATAAAAAAGAGTATTTTCTTAATTGGAAACAGGCATACAAAGGAAGGAAGGAAGGAAATAAACCTAGGGTGAAACCCTAGGGTCGTCCGCGCCCTCCTTGCGCGCCAAGCAAGCTGCGACCTAAGGGTCGGGCCGGCCTAGCAGACGATTTGACCGTTCGGGCTAGGGTCGGCGGGTCCGGTTGGCTTGCAGGGGTTCGGCCAAATCAGCTGGTGGGCCTCCATGGACCGTTTTGACCCTAGAGATTCCTAAATTCAACTAAAATTGATCAAGCGCGTTAAAATTGGATTTTAACTATATTATGTGCTATCGTATGGTGATTGGATGTGGCCGTAGATGTGGATCTTGTGGATGTTTATCTTTGTGGTTTGTTTTATAGTAATTAATTGAATTAATTAAGTTTTACGCCCTGCGTGTCGTCTTCTCCTCAACTTGTGACGTCTCTCTATTTAATATAGATGCTAGATAGTATAAGATGGTTAGATGATAGCCAAAACATGGAGAAGAAGCTTAAAGATTGAAGAAACCACAAGAAGAGGACATTCCACAAACTAAGGCGCTTGGACTACAAGATGGAGGAACATGGAGATGAGCTTGCTATTTTTTAGGGCTTAGAGATATTCTCATTGGCTAGGGAATATCTTAGTTTTAGGAGGCCACATCCACACCACGTTTACTTTATTATTTGTGGTTGTTTATTTATTGTCTTGTTATTTTATTTTTGGTGTATGGTTGATGCATGCAAATTGTAACAAGATAATAATTGGAACCCGGATCTTTTATTTTGAATTTTCCCAATCCAAATAAGTAGATCAGTTGATATGGATCAACAAAACAATTAAAACTAGCAGAAAAATTCCTCAAATTTTAATATTGTGTTGTTGCCTTCTCGTTAGTTAACACTCGTCAAAACTATAATGTATTAACTCGGGCTTGCCAAAGCAATGAGATTTAATTCTTTATAGGATGGTGCGATGGCACAATCAAGTAATGTGAAATTGTTGAAGTAAGAGGTTGGACGCAACTAGGCTATTTCAATAGGATTGAAACACTAGAGAGAAGGCAATTGGGATTATCTATGGGATAGATAAATAAGTAGTTATTTTCCCAATTGAACTAAGATTTGCTTAGGATGCAATTGGAAATTGTTTCCTACCTAAATAACAAATTCTTGGGTGACTTGCCAAAGCAAGCTCAAGAAAAAGTGAAATATGGATCTTGGCCCACTAGAAAATATAAATGGTATTTTCCGCATTAATAGGGAGGGTTATTAATCCGAGAAAAATAGTGGGAGCTATGTTTAATAATCTAGCCATTATTAAATGTAGTTATATGTTCGTAAAATACTAAAACTTGTATATTTCTCATTTTGTAGAATTACAATGGCAAACAATCCATCGACTTCATCACAATCTCTACGACCAGTCCTTTAGAAGGAGAAGCTTTCTGGACTGCTACAAAAACTTGAAAATTTTTCTCAAGAAAGAAAAAAAAACTGTACATTCTAGAGGATCCAGTTCCTGAAGGACCTGAAAATAATACTGCTGCCGCTATCAAGGCACAACAGAAGATTGTTGACAATTCTAATGATGTGACTTGCTTGATGCTTTGCACCATGAACTCTGAGCTTCAGAAGCTACATGAGAACATGGAGGCATATGATATGAACATACATTTAAGGCAGCTCTTCCAAGAGCAGGCAAGGCCTGAGCGGTATGAAGTATCTAAAGCACTGTTCAAGTGTCATCTGTCAGAGGGAAACCCGATGGGGCCTCATGTACTGCGCATGATCGGGTACCTGGAGAGTCTCACGTGTCTGGGGTTTCTAGTGGGTCAAGAGTTGGCCACTGATCTCATCTTGCAATCGTGGCCTGATAGTTATAACCAGTTCATTATGAATTATGACATGAATGGATCAGTAAGCCCCTGTCAGACTTGCTCAATATGTTGAATAACATCAACAAAGGGAAATGCAAGGCCATAATGATGGTCAACAAAGGGAAGAGCAAGCGAGTTGCATCTACCTCCAAAGTAAAGAGCAAGAAAGTTGCAAAATCCAAGGAAACTACCTTAAAGCCCTTTGGGGGCGTGGCTAAGGGTGAGTGTCACTACTGTAGTCAGCTCGGTCACTGGAAAAGGAGCTGCCCAAAATATCTGGAAGATAAAATGCTTGGAATAGTGATTCCACCACCACCAGATATTTTGTCATAGATATGAATCTGTTTGTCTCTTCATGTTTGGTATTGGATACTGGATGTGGATCTCACATTTGTCGAAATGTGCATGATCTAAAGAGAAGCAGACGACTGGCTAAATGGGAGATAGAATTGCGTGTGGGGAATGGAGCAAGAGTTGCTGCATTAGTCGTAAGCGTTTATGAGTTATCTTTACCTTCATGACTTATCTTAGAATTAGACAATTGCTACTTTGTGCCTGCTATGAGCAGAAATATTATTTCAGTTTCTTATTTGGACAAGAAAGGTTTTTCTATTGAAATAAAGGACAAATGTTTCTCCATTTATTTGATGGTTTGCATTTGTGACACCCCTAATTTCGGAGAGTGTTCTCAAGTGCAATATCAAGACTTTGGGGGCGAATTTGTAAATAGTCTGTCTTGGCCTTATATGTGGCATTTTGGAGTGTTATCAATATTTGTAATTCTTTAGAATGATTTTGAAGCACTAGAGATGTTCGGGGTGGTTGTGCAATTCTCTGAAATTAAGTAGAAGCTCTAATTCTAGTTGTACCCAAAAGTTTAGAAAACTACACTTTGACCCCTATGCATGTGATACACTTGTCAAGAGAGTTTTGACACCTCATTAGTGAGATGACATCATCTCCTCCCTCTCCTCTATCATTTGTTGCTGAGGACAATGGGCATCTTCATCATTTTTTTGGAATTTCATCTTCTTCCTCTCTCTTCACCATGCAACCACCAAGAACACCACCACCTCCACCAAGGACCTACCACCAAAAAACCACCAACTCCCGACCTGATACCAACCGGAGTAGCCCTCACCACAAGGATAAAAAAGTCCCAAAAATTTCGGGATATCATCAAGAATCGAGTGAGAAATTCAGGTTTGAAGGTAAGAACCCTAGTTCGGTTTTTCGTTGATTTCTCCCTCCTAGTTGAAACCCATCAAAATTAACACCCATATCGTTGTTCTTGAGATCAAGGCGAATCCGTAGGTACCAAATTTGTATGCTGAATCGAACGAAATCAACATCGCCGGATTCCGGGTTGAAGAACCTGACGGGAATGGCCGCCGGCCACCAAGCGGCGGCATTCTCTTTGTTCTTGGTCGTTTCCCCCCGATTGAAGGTAAACCCATGACATTTGGAAGTCGTGGAAAACCGTACCCAACCCGTAACCTGATGGGAACTCTCTGAAGCGCCGGAAATCGGGCGACATGTCGCCGGCGAACTCCATGGCCGCCGGAGAGCAATGCAACAAGGTATCTCTCTCATTCCTTAACTATTTTCATCGCTTCTTGTACCAAAATCCCCCCTAGTACATCTAGAATGCATTAGAAGCATCAAATCAATCCCATAATCTGTTTAGAATCGAGTTTCAGTTCATGACTCGCACTCTTGTTCGTTTTCCCGGAACGAAACCTGCCCCTGTTCAAATGATCGTATCTCCCTCGTTTTTAATCCGTTTTGAGTGTATTTGACTTTATAGAATCCCCGGACAAATAGCTACTGCTTTCGTGTTTTAAATTTTGTCAAGTTTGGTCTCTAACACACCCAAAAATTGAGTTGAAATCGCTGCGATTTGTGTTGTGCAATCTGTCCGGAGCAGTTTTTTTTCTAAGTGTTGGAGTTTAGATTGAAACACTCATTTCAAACGATCATACTCCCTCAATTTTTGATGAAATCTTGTGTTTCTTTCTTTTATGTGTAGCTGGCATATAATACTTCAAATCATCGTCTCGTGGTCATGTTCAAATTATTACGAATTTCTCACAAAACGAGCCTAAAGTCGCTAGTTTGAACTCGTGAAATTTTCTTGAATTTTTTTAAGTGTCGAATCAGGATTTTTGTCCAACTTTGACTAGCAATATCTCTTTGATCACTTGAAGTTTTTAGGATTTCAAATATGTTCTGGAAATCTTGAAATACCCTCTTCAAGAACCCACCTTCATATTTCCTAAAATCTCCCTCATTTTACCACAAATCAACTCCAAAGTTGATTACTTGAGATGATTTCGCTCTATCTTTGACTTTCAATATTCTCATTCTAAATGGCATTTCTAGCCTTAACATTCGTCATGAAACTTGTTGGTATTCATCTTCTGAGTCTAAATATCAAGTTTGACCAAGTTTGACTTTTTGAAAACCCTAGTTTGACTGAACTATAAAGGAGGGGCAAAATAGTAATTTCACTTTGGTTTGAATTGATATTTGTTTTGTAACTTGGAGTTCGTCAGCATGTATTGTATGCGTATTTGGAGTACTCGTATGTAATTCTCGGCTAATGTTGACGGAGTAAAATGTTGGGGTCTTTTTGCAGTTTTACTAAACTTCGGGGGCCTTTGTACATTTGATCAAAACTTCACACTTGAACTACTTCAGACTAAGTTAGTGTTTTGAGACCAAAAAACCTGACTTAGAAGGATATTTGAAGTCTCAAGAAGGAAGTATTTGACTCGGGATTTATCAAAATATTTTTGGGCCAGTATGAGTATAGTTTGGGGTCCATGCACAATCAGAGTCGTTATTGGACGATTTTGGAGTATTAGGGGCCTTTTGGTCAAGTTAGCTTACATGACCTGCATTTCATTGCATTCATCCATACAACCTCATATAGAGGGTATATGCTAATAGTTTGTATACTTTACTTTTGTATATCTAGCCGTTGTTAAGGATTATTCGAAGTAGACGTATTTATTCGTGTTGCTGCATTGACTGTGAGACCCAACTTCGTATGACACGAGCGTCATAGCCGGAGTGCTAGATTTTCTTTTTTTTTTGTTCTTGGCTCAATGGTAAGTACATATGTACGGTCTCTTCTTATCAAAATAAGCGCATGTGTGTGATGTTTCAAATGAATGCTTGTTATACGAAAAAGTATGAGAATGCATGATTTAAACTCGAAAAGTTCTTTGGAATATTTTATTGATATCCTTTGAAAACTCTTGGAAATGACTCGTGAAATATTTTATAATGATTTGGTTATGTGAAAGGAAGGTAATAAGATACCTCTAATAGACTTAAAACGATGTACAGAGTTATGTTATTAATGGGAGGCGCCAAGCGATCCTCCATTTTCTTATGTCTAAGACCATTGAAGCAATGTTTATTATTATGGCATAGAACTTTAATGTTCACAAATCCGCCCCCGATGAGCCAAAGTGTAATACCCCGTCTAAATTCTAAGGGTAAATTAGTAATTTGGGAGGTAAAATAAATAAATAAATAAATAAATAAATAAATAATTTTGTTGCGGATAATAAGTTGGGTAGATTAATGTGTTTTTATAGCTAAGAACTTTGCATGTAAGATTCTAGAAATCGTTAGAAAAATAATCGAAAATTTATACGTGAACGGTTTTCTAATTTTTACTTTCTAGCGCGTGTCCAACCACCGCGTAGAGTAACACTATTGTAACACCCAATCACTCTAGCACTTGGTACCTTCCTCACACCCAATCATTTCCAAGAAATATTATTTAAATTTGAAGAGAAAAGCTTTCACCAGATGTTTCTCTCACCCGAAGCTTCTCCTTCGTTTTCTTCACGGCAAAGGCAACTCCACCGCCTTCGTCTCCTTGCCACCTCCACATCACCGCCACACTCTATCTATTTAAGCCCCTCCCTCTCACGCCGCAGCAGCTAGCTACCACCACAGTCACCATCTTCTCCAACACCACCATCGTGTTCACCATCATCACCACCACCGTTAACACCATCGGAAATAGGAGTAAACCCACCACCTTCACCTCTTTCTTTCTCACTCTAACCTCTGTTTCTTGAAGACAACATCAGCGAAGCAGCAGCCACCATCTCCACCAACACCATCGTCATCTTCATCAAGTAACTGCCACCACCACCGTGGCCATCTCTCTTTGCCTCCCCCATCACTCTATGCCTATATTATTTCCTTCTCTGTCGTCTCTCTCTGCTCATCGAGAGCCACAGAAACAGCAGGAGCAACAACCAGGGAAGTCGCCGCCACCGACGGGAGGCATCACTCGAAGCCACCACCACCACGGGTTCAACTCTTCTCTCCGTCTTTACCTCTATTTCGATCTCTGAAGAGTAAAAATCAGCAGCTAACAGCCACTGTAGCAGCAGTATCAAGCCCAGCCGCCATCAACTCCGGCGAGCTCCATGTTTTTCGGCGAAAAGCTTCGCCAAACGAACTAGGGCCACCCACCCTTCGTTCTCTGTTCCATTCGAATCTAGGAAGTTCGATTGAGCTCCAGAGGGTCTCATCCGAAGCCTGGAGCCACCGGAAACAGCTCCGATCGAGTTCCAACTCCAGTGGCTAATTCGTCGGCTTGACCCGCTTCAATACTCCGCCGTTCTCTCTTTTCTTGGACCGGGTGCGCTCTAAATTCTCTTATGAGTTGTTTTTAACAATCAAAATCGTGTATTTGTTACTCGAATCCTTGTTTTTGTTTGGGCGAGGTGAATTGTTCATCGTGGGGGCAAATTTTTCTTTTATGAAACTTTGGGGGTTCTCTATCTAGATTAGCTGAAACTGTTGGGGGTTGTTTGTGTTTCAAGAAAACCTCAAGGGGGCTTCCATTGTTTTTGTATCATTATCAATTTGTCTATGACTTTTTTATATCCTTTTACTAAATAACATTTCAAATAAAATTAAAGTGGAAGCATTTTAGAGATAAAGATATGTTCGGGTTGTAATAAATCATTTCCTTGGAAGATTAGGCTAATTATAAATATTTGGGATATATAAATGTTATTCCACTTTTGTTTAAATAGATAGAAAGTTTGAAATAGTTTCTTATCAATCTTTTATTAAGAATTAAATATTGCAGCTTAAGCTATATAACTCTGTATTGATATAGCAAAAGCTATTCTCTCGCTAATTGTAATATTATGCTTGTTTGATAAATATTTACAAGTGTTGTTTAAACTACTTAATACCACGGTTATTCCCGGAAATACGTCCTTACAAGGTTGTGTTAATGAGCATACAACGGGTCTTATTGGGTTTTACTGGGGATTTGTGAGAATTGGACCTAGATGCGACGAAACAATGCGTTAAACAGTATAAAGTGCCTTCTTTGTTCATATGTAATAATATTTTATTAGATAGTTGGTATTCGTGGTGAACATGATCATAGTTAACGAAGACGAGCGTCCGTAGGGGCTGGTATGGGCTAATGGCTGTAAGCTAAGGTGAGCGGACATGCCAAGTCTTGCGCCCCTAACTCCTTTCGTGTCATAGCTTGACCTTTATAATTGGTTTCAGAATGTGATTATTATTGTCGGGACTGACCCGGCCTGTGATTATTATTGTCGGTACTGAACCGGCATGCGATTATTATTGTCGGGACTGCCCCGGCATGTGATTACTATTGTCGGTACTGCCCCGGCCTGTGATTATTATTGTCGCGACTGCCCCGACCTGTGATTATTATTGTCAGGACTGCCCCGGCCTGTGATTATTATTGTCGGGACTGCCTGTCATTATTATTGGCGGGACTGAGCCGGCCTGTGATTGTTATTGAAATACCCCGTTTTGTGACTACGGGTATTTTGTGATATTATTATAAGTGTTGGGAACTTAGTTTAATTGTAGAGAGTTAATTATAATGCTTTGAGAGTTTGGGGGGAACTTTGTGACTTTAATCAAAGGTTTTAGTGTCTTTTACTTGAGTTTGGGGGAGGTGTTTGTCTTTTGGCAAAACTAAAGGGGGAATAAGTGTCTTTTGACCTAACTCTTCTTCCTACGTAAAAGTTTCCTAATTCTAGAGGGTTTATTACTTATGAAGTTGATTTTATTTCCAACTCTCATAAAACCCTCACTCTCCCTATTTTTTCTAATATCTCTCACGTCTCCCTCACTCTCTACCCGTCCCTCTCTCACTCTCTCTCGTCCCTCTACCCGACGGCAGCCACCCCACCGCCGCCGCCGTCTCTCTCTTTTCCGGTAAGGTAATATCTCCCTCTCTCTCTCTCTCTCTCTCTCTCTTTTTCTCTTTTCTTTCTTTCTCTTTTCCTTTCTCTCTTTCTTTTCTCTCTCTCTCCGTCCGTCTCTCTCTCCGTCCGCCTCCATGGGCGGCGGGTTTGAGTTGTTTTGTTTCTTCTTTTCTTTTCTCTTGTTGATCTCTTATTCTTGTGATCACTTGTTCGTGATTCATGTATGTTGCATGTAATCTTTAAATTTCAGTTTGTTATTGTTAGGATCATTGTTCATGGATTTGTTGGATTAATAATCAAGTTTTAGGGTTTATCATGTTCTTGGGTGTTGGGAAGAAACCCTAGTTTGGAAGAGAAGTTTGATTGAATGATTTCGCTGTTTGAATGATCATAGTAGGTGGATAACAATCTGATTTAAATGTGGAAATCATGTTATATTAGGTTTAGTATGAATATAGGATGAACTAGATGCTTGGGGGAAAAGTTTCATGAAGATTGACAATTCCCGTATTGATATTTTGAATGAAGTTGGAAACTTGAAACTAGTGTAACTTTTGATTCAGGAATCGAAATTAAGATCCGTTTGAGGCTAAACTTATTATTTTGAACGTTTTGAATCTAATGGAAATGTTTTTAGACCATGATCTGTTTGGGAAACTGGAGTAATAGATTTGGTGGAGTTATGATAGGTTATGTATGCTTTAGATTAGGGGATTTTGAAGCAAAGCTTTGGGTCTTATTTTGAAGCATGAATTGAGTGAGATGTTGGGAAAGTTTTAGAACCCTAAACCATGGACTATCATATGCATGTAATTAGTATAGCAAGTATATTGCTAGAATATTTGTTTGATTAGAATATTGTTACGTGTAGGTAACGAATTCGTCGACGACGAGTACGTAGAGTACATTGGTTGAGTTGCTATAGTTGGAATTTGCTTTGAGGTAAGTAAATATGCCAAGCCTAGTTGTGCTTATCTCTTTCGTGTCAAAACGAATTCTTGTATTTCTTTACGTCTCAAAATGTGTTTATGTGACGTGATATGCAATATGTGATTTCTACTTGATAAATGTTTTTCTTGGAAATATCACCATGTTAATGATAATGCATTAATACGTAAAGTGGAATAGTTGTGCGGGGACATTTATTATTATTGTGGTATGGTTACCATTGGCATTGGACGGTTTGATCTCGGTCTTCCGTTTCAATTTATTTTTATTTTAATACGGTTACAAGTCCCCGGATAGCTCCCTGTACTCACTCCTCTGGACGCTAGATTCTTTGGGGGGTGTCGACACTTAAGGTCTTGGATGCTTGCGAGATGGTTTGGTTTCCCCCGTCACAACGAATTAATAATGGATTTTTGGTTTTGTTAACGGAAAGAAGTTAACGATGGATTTTGGATTTTTCCTAATGATTATGGAAATTGGTTGAAAATATTATGGAATTGGGAACTCTTATGTTTTATTACAAGAATCAACTTTATTACCGCTGTGTTTGCGAAAAACTCTTACTTACAAATGAGTCATTGTTTTATAACTATCTCATCATCGTTTTACATGTTTGGATGTTTATTTACCAGTATTTCATGCTGATTTTGTACTGTGGTGTTTCTTTTTCATTCCGCACCACAGGTTTAGAAGATGGTTATCTGGCGTAGAAGGGGACGCGCATCACATGGTATAATAGTAGTAGTATTTCGTTTGAATTTGAATTCTTTAGTAATTTAAACACTTTAGTTGTTATGCCGGTTTGTGGCTAGGATGTTGATTTTTAATAATGCAATATTTTCAATTGGATTTAATTATTATTGTGGATGTTTTGTGCTTGCGAACCATGTTATAAAATCTCCTTGTATCCGGGCTCCTCTCGGGTACGGAGTGGCATCTCCGGGTCTCCGGCTTGGGCCATTTGGGGGTGTTACAGTTATTGTCGAGACTGACATGGCCTGTGATTATTATTGCCGGTGTTGACTTTGTTCACCCGGCCTGTGATTATGGTTGTAATGCGGAAACTGGATCTTTATGAATAAACATAAATTTTATACTTGGATCGTTGGAATTAAATTGGAGTTTTCAGATGAGGATTGGATATGGATTAAACATTGGTTCTTGGTGATTCCTAAAATTGGGTCAGAAACTGAAGAATATTTCATTTACTAACTGTCTTTACTTCCGCTGTCACTGTTAAATGAGATTGAGAATAATACTCTCTGTCTGAAAGTTGAGAAGCATAATTCAAAGAATGTAAAGAGTATAACTGAGTTACCTACTTTATCCTTTAAGGTACTCTTTCATGATTCTAATTCCTCTTTTATACGCTGTGCAAAAGAATCAATCTTCATCACCTAGATTTCTGATTTTAGGGGCATCAATGGAAATGGGTTGTTGAGACTTATTAGAAAGCTCATTGATGTTGACCTCGGGTTGAACAGAGAACCTAAAAATTTCGTGAAATGAGTAAAGAACTTGGGATTGACATCCCACTATCCTCTACTTCTGATCAATTAATATTTATAGTTTTTATCCAAAATATGTCTCATTTGTATTTTACATGCCTAACGGTTGCTTACTCAGTATTTCCTTACTGACTTTGAAACTGCGGTTCTTCTTTCTTTCCCACCGTAGGTCTAGAAGCTTGTGTCGATGGTTGGGTTTGACGCAAAACTCACTTAGAGTGACTTCACAAGTAGTATTTAGAAATTGTTAGTTAAACACCGTGTAATAGTAATCGGATTCTTGTATAAGACTCAGATCTTAGTATAGATGTTAATGTTAATATACAAGTTGTGGACTGTACTGATTTTGAGTTCCGCCGTTACTTTTAGCATCGCCCTCCCGGTCTTGCCCAAGCCGGATAAGGGGGTTGTTGCAGGTGGTATCAGAGCAGTCGTTCCAGTTTAAAACCTGTAGGGTAACTTAAAATGAATATAGGGAAAGATAATTAAAATTGGAAAAGCCGATCGGGTTGTGGGTAGCTTAAGTGCTGGTCTTGCTGTCCTTTCGACCCTTGCCCTTGGTATCATTTAAGAACATCATTTTGTTGCTTGTTTGATGTTTCTATCCCTTTTATAGGGAATGGGAAGTATGAAATTAGAATGAGATTCTGGATTACATACTGTCGCATCTGAGGAGACAAGTCATGTGGTCATTGGTAACAACTGTTACTCCTAGAATGGGGATATAAGATGTGAAAATTTAATCCTTATTTGTGATTGATTGATAAGATGAGTTATATGTGTTTTGATCTCTATGTGGTTGTTGAAATTTAGATTATTTTGTGCATGCAATATATGTTATACTACAATAATAGGGGAAGTGAGTTATTGAATTTGGACTGTGGATCTTGAATGACTTGTTGGATGATTTTCCCCGTCGCGATTATTTGGTTGATTTTATCTTCGAGGACGAGGCTCTCTTTAAGTGTGGAAGAGTGTAATACCCCCATCTAAATTCTAAGGGTAAATTAGTAATTTGAGAGGTAAAATAAATAAATAAATCAATAAATAATTTTGTTGCGGATAATAAGTTGGGTAGATTAATGTGTTCTTATAGCTAAGAACATTGCGGGTAAGATTTTAGAAATCGTTAGAAAAATAATCGAAAAAATTTATACGTGAACGATTTCTAATTTTCACTTTTTAGCGCGTGTCCAACCACCGCGTAGAGTAACACTATTGTAACACCCAATCACTCTAGCACTTGGTACCTCCCTCACACCCAATCATTTCCAAGAAATATTATTTAATTTTGAAGAGAAAAGCTTTCACCAGATGTTTCTCTCACCCGAAGCTTCTCCTTCGTTTTCTTCACGGCAAAGGAAACTCCACTGCCTTCGTCTCCTTGACGCCTCCACATCACCGCCCCACTCTATCTATTTAAGCCCCTCCCTCTCACGCCACAGCAGCTAGCTACCACCACATTCACCATCTTCTCCAACACCACCATCGTGTTCTTCATCATCACCACCACCGTTAACACCATCGGAAAAAGGAGTAAACCCACCACCTTCACCTCTCTCTTTCTCACTCTACCCTCTGTTTCTTGAAGACAACATCAGGGAAGCAGCAACCACCATCTCCACCCACACCATCTTCACCATCATCAAGTAACCGCCACCACCACCGTTGCCACCTCTCTTTGCCTCACCCATAACTCTCTGCCTCTATTATTACCCTCTTTGTCGTCTCTCTCTGCACATCGAGAGCCACATAAAAAACAGGAGCGACAACCAGGGAGGTCGTCGCCACCGTCGGGAGGCATCACCCGAAGCCACCTCCACCACGGGTTCAACTCTATTCTCCGTATTTCCCTCTATTTCAATCTTTGAAGAGGAAAAATAAGCAGCTAACAGCCACTGTAGTAGCAGTATCAAGCCCAGCCGCCATCAACTCCGGCGAGCTCCATGTTTTCCGGCAAAAAGCTTCGCCGAACGAACCAGGGCCACCCACCCTTCGTTCTCTGTTCCATTTGAATCTAGGAGGTTCGATTGAGCTCCATAGGGTCTCATGCGAAGCCAGGAGCCACCGGAAACAGCTCCGGTCGAGTTCCAACTCCGGCGGCTATTTTGTCAGCTTGACCCGCTTCAATACTCCACCGTTTCTCGTGTTTCTTGGACCGGGTACGCTCTAAATTCTATTCTGAGTTGTTTTTAAAATCGTGTATTTGTTCCTTAAATCCTTGTTTTTGTTTGGGCGAGGTGAAGTGTTCATCGTGGGGGCAAATTTTTCTTTTATGAAACTTTGGGGGTTCTCTATCTAGTTTAGCTGAAACTGTTTGGGGGTTGTTTGTGTTTCAAGAAAACCTCTAGGGGGCTGCCATTGTTTTTGTATCATTGTCGATTTGTCTACGACTTTTTGTATATCCTTTTATTAAATAAAATTTCAAATAAAATTAAAGTGGAAGCATTTTAGAAATAAAAATGTGTTCGGGTTGTAATAAATCATTTTCTTGGAAGATTAGGCTAAATAGAAATATTTGGGATATATAAATGTTATTCCACTTTTGTTTAAGTAGATAGAAAGTTTGAAATAGTTTCTTCTCAATCCTTTATTAAGAATTAAATATTGCTGCTTAAGCTATATAACTCTGTATTGATATAGCAAAAGCTATTCTCTCACTAATTGTAATATTATGCTTGTTTGACAAATATTTACAAGTGTTGTTTAAACTACTTAATACCACGGTTATTCCCGGAAATACGTCTTGACAAGGTTGTGTTAATGAGCATACAACGGGTCTTATTGGGTTTTACTGGGGATTTGTGAGAATTGGACCTAGCTATGCAACGAAACGATGCGTTAAACAGTATAAATTGCCTTCTTTGTTCATATGTAATATTATTTTATTATAAAGTTGGTATTCGTGGGCAACATGATCATAGTTAACGAAGACAAGCGTACGTAGGGGCTGGTATGGGCTAATGGCTGTAAGTTAAGGTGAGTATACATGCCAAGTCTTGCGCCCCTAACTCCTTTCGTGTCATAACTTGACCTTTAGAATTGGTTTTGGAATGTGATTATTATTGTCGGGACTGACCCGGCCTGTGATTATTATTGTCGGTACTGAACCGGCTAGTGAAGTAAAATGAAGTTCAAGACCTTGAAAAGAGTTTCAAACCCTTGAAAACAGAATGGTTTGAATGCTGCAAAAACTAAGTATGCAAATAAAACTGTTAATGTAAGATACACAGAATTTATAGAGTTCAGTCCTCTTGGACCTACGTGTCTACCTCAGGGATCTTCTCCCTCTAGGATTTTCAACACAATTCTTATTAATCAAAAGTTAAGCCCTATATCTCAAGCACAGAGATATGTCTTACTCTGTTACAGCTTGTGGTTCTCTCTAACCTATCTAGTACCTGCTCTAGCTAACTGATTAACTAATAATTCTCTATTGTTCACTGTGAACAATCCTTGATAATGAGAGCTAGAAGTAGTATAAGAATGATATACAAATTGAGTACAAGTCAGAAGAACACTGAAGTGTAAAACTGCAGTGAAGAATGCAGTGATCTTCTATGAGATGGCTTGTTAGAATGTTGTGCTTCTTTGATGCTTGTCAATCCTGAAATGTGTCTCTCTCTTTTTACCGTTTAGTGTTGTATTTGTTGCTTCAAAATGATCTCTATTTATACAGCTCAGAGCTTGCAAATCTTCCCAGTTTTTCAGCAACAACCTTCCTGTTTTGTAGGCAACAGCTTTGACTCTTTTAACAGCCTTCTCCAACGGATAGTTGATCATAATCTTCTGAGATATTGTTCTGATCTTGTCTATAAACAAATTGAGAAGCTTTCAAGACTGTCTGATTGGTCACAGAATCACATTCTCTCCAAGTTTCCTTTCCTTCAAAATTTATATTAAGAAACCAATCATGCGAACTAGGAAATAAAATTTCCCTGCAAAACTGAGTCAAACAGATAGATTTAATGGTGTTAATTATATCAAAGTAGTTTTTCTTTCATCATCAATTAATAGCAGATCAAGCATAGGGGTGAGAGAGGTAGAGTCAAATCAGAAGAGTTCACGAAAACTCCCCCTAAGGTCAGACAGTTTCAAGGCTTTGAATCTTGTTTCAAGGCCTCTGCTATTTCAAGCCTATGAAATATTATTCAAGGCATTGGAAACTTGTTCAAGGCCTTGAAATAGCTCAAGCCTATAAAACCTGTGAACTTACGTGTACGTTCTTATCCATCCCCATTACTCCCTCTGTCCATTATGACTTGACTCCCATCGAATGATTTCCTATATTCAAAACCATCTATCTCTATCTTGTTTTTTAAATGAACGTTGTTGCGCAACAAATTTTGGCTTCAATTAATTAGAGCAATTACTCTCATCAATAACATGGTCCAAAACGTAAAAGCAGTTTATTTTCATTCTGTTCTTCTCCACCTCGCACGACCCTCTCTCTCTCATCATTACCTATATAAACCATCCCTCTCACCTTCTTTCTCAAACAGTCTTGCATCCATCTCCATTCTTCTCCGTCTTGGTCTCTCTGCCTTTGTCGGGTGCAAAAAGCGGCAGTAGCGCCGTCGCCGCACAGCCAGGTTCCCAACCACGGCTTCCTCTCTCCATCTTCGACGCGCCACACACACTATCGCTTCCTTAGTTTTGACGTTGGTTTCGTCACTGGTCTTTCATTGCCTCTTAATTCCATTTCCGACTCACACTTTCACCTCCCTGTAAGTATAGTATTCGGTGCTTGCTTTCTAATTTTTGGCTTCGTGTTCAATCTGATAATTTCATGAAGAAGACCTCTTGTCCATGTTTAATTCCGACTTAAATTTCATGAATATTGATATATCATCGTATGTATGTCTGCATGTGTATGAGTATGTGAGCAAGTTTTGATTTGTGAGGGTGCATGAACTACTCTGTTAGATTTGAAAACAAAGAAGAGGTATTAAATGTAGTGGTAATAGTTATCATTCATGGTACTTTTAGTTGTTTGATTCATTTTGAAAAGAAAATAAAAATAGTAATAAAAGTAAAAACTTTACTACTGGAAATTCTCTATCATAGTTTTATATTGTTAGCAATTAATTTTTTTTATTTGGCATAGACATTTGTATTAGAGGATCCACATTTATTTCCTTCTTTTTGACATTTGGACCTCATGCTCAAGTTTTAAACTTTCATAAATGTGAAACTTGAGTAGTATTTTCTTTAGTTAATAATGACTATTTGGGTATTAAATATTTGCATCAATTGAAGTTCTAGGGTTATTTGTCTTACGTCATCGTGATGTTGGGTGCATACTTAGATTAGGAACAAGTTGCATTGTGCTTGTTAGTTGGGTGTGTGTTAATTAGGAACTTGTTTTCACTATTTGTAGAATCCGGTTTCGTAGGTGGCGAGTTTGTGAAAGACCCATATTTCGACTACAAGGACGTTCTTGCTGTGTGCGCTACTCAACTTTAATTCCGGTAAGTACATATGTACAATGCTTTCAACTATCAAAATTATGCTTTGGTGTGTGTGTCACTACGAATTTAATAACATGCAATATTTGACAATGCTTATAAAATGCTTTTGTGTAAACTTGTTATTTAGAATATCTTGGAATCATTACTTATCTCGAAAACGTTGGAAATATGACTAATGAACGATAATGGATATGGGGCTATGTACAAAGGATGTGCGTGAGGGCTACGGTCAAGGGAGCTTATCAGCAATCCCTCAGGTGATAATCCATACGAGATCACATACCCGGCCCCCGTAGTGGCTGACATATATTGCTATGGTACAGCCCCGGGTTATTTGTTGTGAAAACTGTAGAGTACTACCTATGTTGACGTAGGTCACTGCGGTATAGGGGTTTCGACACTTAAGGTCCTATAGTATGGTTTGAACGGGTTATGCGTTGGGCTACCTTCTAACGCTCTTGGTGAATTGGGATGGGCGATGTCCCAAGACGTACCTTTTTATAAGTTTATATTGCATTGTGACCTCTCTGTGGACATACGTTACCCGCTGGGTTTTCATGCCTCAACCAAACTAATAAGTTAATATGGCACCTTTTTTTATATCCGGTTTAATTCAAGAGTTATTTCAATCATGTATAACTTCTTTTACACTCGCGTTATTTCAAAAGTTCTTATGATCATGTTGTACTTAGCCAAAACTCTTATTTACTCATTTTAGTATGTACTTACTCTGTAAAACCCCCAAATGGCCCAAGCCGGAGACCCGGGGATGTCACTCCGTACCCGAGAGGAGCCCGGATACAAGGAGATTTTATAACATGGTTCGCAAGCACAAAACATCCACAATAATAATTAAATCCAATTAAAACATCGCAATATTAAAAATCCAACATCCTAGCCACAAACCGGCATAACAACTAAAGCGTTTAAATCACTAAAGAATTCAAATTTAAATGAAATACGACTACTATTGTTCCATGTGATGCGCGTCCCCTTCTACGCCAAATAACCATCTTCTAAACCTGTGGTGCGGAATGAAAAAGAAACACCACAGTACAAAATCAGCATGAAATACTGGTAAATAAACATCCAAACATGTAAAACGATGATGGATAGGTATAAAACAATGACTCATTTGCAGTAAGAGTTTTTCGCAAACACAGCGGTAATAAAGTTGACTCTTGTATTAAAACATAAGAGTTCCCAATTCCATAATATTTCCAACCAATTTCCATAATCATTAGGAAAATCTGAAATCCATTGTTAACTTCTTTCCGTTAACAAAAACCAAAAATCCATTATTAATTCGTTGTGACGGGGTAAACCAAACCATCTCGCAAGCATCCAAGACCTTAAGTGTGGACACCCCCCAAAGAATCTAGCGTCCAGAGGAGTGAGTACAGGGAGCTATCCGGGGACTTGCAACCGGATTAAAATAAAAATAAATTGAAACGGAAGACCGAGATCAAACCGTCCAATGCCAATGGTAACCATACCACAATAATAATAAATGTCCCCTCACAACTATTCCACTTTACGTATTAATGCATTATCATTATCATGGTGATATTTCCAAGAAAAACATTTATCAAGTAGAAATCACATATTGCATGTCACATCACATAAACACATTTTGAGACGTAAAGAAATACAAGAATTCGTTTTGATACGAAAGAGATAAGCACAACTAGGCTTGGCATATTTACTTACCTCAAAGCAAATTCCAACTATAGCAATCAATCAACGTACTCCACGTACTCGTCGTCGACGAACTCGTTACCTACACGTAACAATATTCTAATCAAACAATTATTCTAGCAATATACTTGCTATACTAATTACATGCATAAGATAGTCAATGGTTTAGGGTTCGAACACCAACCTAACATCCCACTCAATTCATACTTCAAAACAAAACCCAAAACTTTGCTTCAAAATCCTCTAACCTAAGCATACATACTCTAACATAACTCCACCAAATCTATTAATACAGTTTCCCAAACAGATCATGGTCTAAAAACAGTTCCATTGGATTCAAAACAATTGAAATAATAAGTTTAGCCTCAAACGGATCTTAATTTCGATTCCTGTATCAAAAGTTACACTAGTTTCAAGTTTCCAACTTCATTCAAAATATCAATATGGGAATTGTCAATCTTCATGAAACTTTTCCCCCAAGCATCTAGTTCATCATATATTCATACTAAACCTAATATAACATGATTCCCATATTCAAATCAGATTGTTATCCACCTACTATGATCATTCAAAACACCCAAATCATTCAATCAAACTTCTCCTCCAAACTAGGGTTTCTTCCCAACACCCAAGAACATGATGAACCCTAAAACTTGATTATCAATCCTACGAATTCATGAACAATGATCCTAACAATAACAAACTGAAATTTAAAGATTACATGCAACATACATGAACCATGAACAAGTGATCACAAGAATAAGAGATCAACAAGAGAAAAGAGAAGAAGAAACAAAACAACTCAAACCCGCCGCCCATGGAGGCGAACGGAGAGAGAGACGGACGGAGAGAGAGAGAAAAAGAAAGAGAGAAAGGAAAAGAGAAAGAAAGAAAAAGAGAAAAAGAGAGAGAGAGAGAGAGAGAGAAGAAATTACCTCAACGGAAAAGAGAGAGAACGGCGGCGGCGGTCGTGGCTGCCGTCGGTCACAAGAGAGAGACGAGAGAGAGAGGGTCGGGTAGAGTGATGGAGACGTGAGTGAGATTAGAAAAATAGTGAGAGTGAGGGTTTTATGAGAGTTGGAAATAAAATTAACTTCATAAGTAGGAAACCCTCTTAGATTAGGAAACTTTTACGTAGGAAGAAAAGTTAGGTCAAAAGACACTTATTTCCCCTTAGTTTTGCCAAAAGACAAACACCTCCCCCAAACTCAAGTAAAAGACACTAAAACCTTTTATTAAAGTCATAAAGTTCCCCCAAACTCTCAAAGCATTATAATTAACTCTCTACAATTAAATTAACTTCCCAACACTTATAATAATATCACAAAATACCCGTAGTCACAAAACGGGGTATTTCATCCTTCCCTCCTTAAAGAGAACTTCGTCCTCGAAGTTTAAACAAAAACCTCCCTCCTTAATGAGAAATCGTCCTTGAAGTTTAAACTAAACATTAACCTCAATAAGGTATGAACCTTCCCTCAATGGTACAACTACTAAATGCAAACCTAAGGTCATGAATGATATGCAATATACTATAAGTAGTACTGTATTAAAGAAAATGAAGGATTACATCATCTCCCCCTTAGAGGAGTGACGTCCTCGTAACTCAAGGTACCTCTTCAAACAAGTGAGGGTACTTCTTCCTCATATCATCTTCCGCTTCCCAAGTTGCCTCTTCAGTGAGGTGGTTTGTCCATAAGACTTTTAAAATCTTGACACTCTTGTTACGGGTGTTTCTTGTCTTGGTGTCTAAGATCTTGACAGGATGTTCTTCATAACTCAAATACGGGTCCAATTCTACTGGTTCGGGATCTAATACATGAGATGCATCAGGCATATACTTCTTCAGCTGCGATACGTGGAATACGTTATGAACACGACCCAAATTCGATGGTAAATCCAATCGATAAGCCACTTCTCCAATCTTTTCTATAACATCATATGGTCCAATGAATTTTGGGCTCAACTTCCCCTTCTGATTGAACCTCGTGACTCCCTTAGTCGGCGATACTTTAAGAAATGTTTTTTCTCCAACTTGAAATTCCAATGGTCTTCTTTTCTGATCAGCGTCGGACTTCTGTCTATCCTGGGCTGCTTTCATTCGCTGCTGGATAAGTCTTACTTGATCTGTCATCTCTTCGATAAGTTGTGGACCAATTAATATCGTCTCACTTATGTCGTTCCAACACAATGGTGTTCTACACTTCCTTCCATACAACGCCTCATGTGGTGCCATCCCAATACTGGCATGATAACTGTTGTTGTAGGAGAATTCTATCAAAGGTAATCTATCAACGCATGAACCTTGAAAATCCATAACACACGATCTTAACATATCTTCCAACGTTTGAATTGTCCTCTCGGTTTGTCCATCTGTAGCAGGGTGAAATGCCGTGCTAAACTTTAGTTGAGTTCCCAATGCCTCCTGGAGTGCTTTCCAGAAGTGAGAAAGAAAATTGGGATCTCTGTCGGAAACTATAGAGCTTGGTACTCCATGATACCTCACAATGTTCTTCATGTACGCATCAGCTCTTTGTTCCATATTCCATGTGTCTGTCATCGGAATAAATCTTGCTGTCTTGGTCAATCTGTCAACTACGACCCAAATCTAATTCAGTCCATTCTTTGATGTCGGCAACGCAGTTACAAAATCCATCGAAATAGAATCCCACTTCCACACTGGGACGTCTAATGGTTGTACTAAGCCTCCCATTCTTTTATGTTCAAACTTCACCTTTTGACAAGTTAGACATTTTGCCACAAGTTCTGCTACTTATTTCTTCATGTTAGGCCACCAAAACGTCTTCTTCATGTCCTTATAGAGTTTGTCACCTCCTGGATGTACTGAATAAGGTGTGTTGTGCGCTTCTCGCATCAACTTATCCTTAGTCTCCATACACTTATGCGGTACACACCATCTTCCCTTGTAACGAATACTTCCGTCTTCATGGATCTTGAAATCCTTTGTTTGACCTTCTGCAATCTTCTTCTTTATCCTTTCCAGCTTCACATCTCCTGGCTGGTTACTCCTTATTTCTTCTAAGATATCTGGCACAACTGTCATATTCCCAAGGATATTCTTTACTCCGCCTTGTTTCACTACTTCAATTCCAAGTTTTCGGAACTCTCGGCATAGCTGATCTGGTAAAACTAACATAATATCCAAAGTATGGCTCGATTTTCGGCTTAACGCATCAGCTACTACGTTTTCCTTCCCTTCGTGGTATTGGATAAGCAAATCATAATCCTTTATGACTTCTAACCAACGTCTTTGCCAGTTATTTAGCTCTTTCTGCGTGAAGATGTACTTTAGACTGCTATGATCCGTATACAATCTACACACAGATCCATACAAGTGATGTCTCCATATCTTCAATGCAAAAAACTATTGCTGCAAGCTCTAAGTCATGCGTAGTATAGTTCTCTTCATGAGTTTTCAGTTTTCTTGAAGCATAGGCAATAACTCTTCTTTCTTGCATAAGCACGCATCCTAAACCCTTCTTCGATGCATCACTGTAAACATCAAATTCTCCAGAATCATTGGATAAAGCTAACACAGGTGCTGTAGTCAACTTTTCCTTCAATGTCTGGAATGCTTCTTCACAATCTTCGCTCCACTTATACCTTACCGTCTTCTTGGTTAGCGTAGTAAGCGGTCTAGCGATCTTCGAGAAATTTTTCACGAAACGTCTGTAATATCCTGCTAATCCGAGAAAACTTCTTACTTCAGACACATTCTTCGGAATAGGCCAATCTTTAACTGCTGAAATCTTTCCTGGATCCAAGGATATTCCCTCCTTGGAGATTATGTGACCCAAAAATGGAACATGTTTTAGCCAAAACTCACACTTCGAGAGTTTAGCATATAGCTTCTCATGTCTCAAAGTTTCTAACACTTCTTTGAGATGTTCTTCGTGTTCTTCCTCGCTCTTTGAGTAAACAAGGATGTCATCAATAAATACGACCACGAAACGATCTAGAAACGTCCTCATAACACGATTCATTAGATCCATAAATACTTCTGGTTCATTGGTTAGACCAAAAGGCATAACTGTAAACTTGTAGTGTACATACCTCGTTCTAAAGGCTGTCTTCGGTATGTCCTTCTCGGCTACTCGAAGCTAGTGATACCCTGATCTCAAGTCTATCTTTGAGAAAACGCTCGCCCCTTGTAACTGATCAAACAAGTCGTCAATTCGGGGTAAATGGTATTTGTTCTTGATCGTTGCGCTATTCAACTCTCTATAGTCAATGCACAACCTAAAGCTTCCGTCCTTCTTCTTCACAAACAATACCGGTGCACCCCAAGGGAAAACACTCGGCCTTATGTAACCATTTTGAAGCAACTCTTGCAACTGATCTTTTAGTTCCTTCAACTCTACTGGCGCCATTCTGTACGGTGCTTTTGAAATTGGAGCTGTTCCAGGTGCTAATCCATAGTGAATTCGATCTCCCTTCTAGGTGGCATTCCTGGAATTTCGTCCGGGAACACATCGGGAAAATCTCTAACTATTGGTATCTCTTCTAGCACATTGTCCTTCTTAGACATGTCTTGAACATAACACAAATAAGCACTATTCCCCTTCTTCACTTGGTTGACTATGGTCAAAGCTGACACTAGTCGGATACATGGTTCCTTTGTGATACCACGGTAAGAAACTTTTTCTCCCTTTGGACCTTTAAGCCTTATCTTCTGATCGTGACAGTCTATTACCGCTCAATATTTACCCAACCAATCCATTCCCAATATAACATCTATTCCTCCAAGATCAAATTGTATCAGGTTTGCTGGTAGGGTACTAGCCGAAATCTTAACTTCTACTCCTTCAAAAATGGCGTCACATACCGTTACATGACCGGTTGGGGTAGCTACGGGGATGGATATTCTAGACGGCTTATTGAGACTCAATTTTTCCACAAATGATGATGAAATAAACGAATACGATGCTCCGGAATCAAATAGAGTAAAAGCTGGTTGATCATGAACAAGAAATATACCAGTGACTACTCCGTTTGCTGCTTCCGCTTCAGTCCTGCTCATGACGGCGATCCTTGCAACATTCTCATTCTGTGTGGTAGTTCCTGCCGTACCAGTCCCATTATTGTTGGCGTTAGCTGGAGCGTTGTTGTTCCTATTCCCGTTCTGAGCTCCATTGTTCCTTCCATTACCTTGGTTGTTCACTTGCTGCCTACCATAATTGTTGCCTCCGTTATTCTGGTTGTTGTAGTTCCCGTAGTTTCGGTTTCCGCCCTGATTGTTGTTGAACTTTCGGTTTCCTTGGTAATTGCCTCCTTGGTTCCCTTGCTGGTTTCCATTTGGTTTCAATCGGCACTCAAAAGCACGATGACCTTTCCTGCCGCAGTTGTGGCAGTTCACAAGGTTTCCTTGGCAGTCCTTTCCTGGATAGTTTTGTTGACACTTCTTGCAGATATAACGGCGAGGCTGATCATCTCCATTATTCTGCTTGTTACCACGATAATTTCCTTGGTTATTTCCTCCGTGGTTAGGCTTAAACCTCTTTTCCTGACTACTTTGGTTAATCCTACTCTGATTGTTTCCATAGCCCACAGCGTTCTCAACCTCGCGCTTCCCACGCTTCTCATCTTGTTCCTCTTGAATACGCCAAACAGCTGCAGCTCTATCATAGGCTTCCTGGAGAGTATTGTACGTCCTGCACATCAAGTCTTTCTGCAGATGAAGTTCGAGACCAGACATGAACTTTCTAACTTTAGTCGCTTCATAAGGCATCAGCTGACCTGCGAATCGGGATAATTCCATGAATTTCTTGAAGTACTCGGTCACGGAACCGTTCCCTTGTGTCAGATTCACGAAGTCTATGTACTTTTGATCCTGGACATGGTCCGGATAAAAGCGAGTGCGTAATGCAGTTTGAAGAGCCTCCCAATTGAAATTGGGTTGCGCCAAAAAGTTCTGACGTGTGCTCCTCCACCATGTATTAGCTTCGTTCTTCAAGTAGAATGTCGTGCAAACAACCTTGCGGTCTTCGGGGCACTCAACTAGCTCAAGGACCTTATCCATCTCATCGATCCAATTTTCGAGCTCAACAGGATCCTCATTGCCTGTAAAGTTCCCTGGTTTCATGTCTGGCACTTTCTTAGCCCAATTAGCGTTATTCTGCTTTCCCTGGTTTGCGTTCTGCGCCATCTGAGCAAATTGCGCGAAGAACTGCTCCATGTTGTTGTTGTTGTTGTTTGGTGCTGCCATTGGTACTTGGCGATTTCTCCTGGTGTAGTATTGATGTGGTCTATCAGTCATAATCCCTGCACTATAGCCTATTGTATTACTTATAAAGTACCAAGAATTACGAACAATCATGCATATATGGCATGTAGTGCACAATTTTAAGAAGTAATGTCACACATTGATCATCATTTAAATCAATTACTCATGTATTTCCACATAGGCTGATCGCGACACAGCTTTTCATCTAATTCCAAAATTGGTAAAAGGATCAATCGATCAAGAAAAAATTATGAATTTTGGTGTGCAACACCCTCTCTGAGTGTACTTTCATAATCAAGAAGAATCAACTCAAAATCAATTGTTGAATTCAAGATTCACAAGAAATACTACAGCCGCTGTCACAGCCCACCAGAACAGAAACTTTGACTTTGAAAAGCCTTAAACTGACTTTAAAATTCTCAAAATGAGCTAGGATTTCTCCCAGAGTTAGTCAAACGTGTCTCAAAGTTTCACAAAAATTTGAGATCAAAAAAAGATTTGGAAGATAGATAACAGTCAAAAATGCTACAACTAGTCACTTTGCAATTCTGCTACTAAACCACCAACTTTGAAAATTCGTAACTAATACTCAAAAACTCATATGGGGTTGAAATTTTTATGGGAGATACCTGGATATGTCTACTTTCTGGAAAAAATTCAAGGAAAAATAACTCCAAAATTAAATACGTATGCTACAACAAAAAATCACTGCTGTGCAGATTCAACAACACCAAAGATCAAAGTTTTCACGTTCTAACTCCATGAACACTTTCTAAGTACTCAATCAATAATATCAAGGCATAACACAACCATAATTCATCGATTCATACTCCAAAATTCAGAAAGCTAAATTTATTAAACTCCCCAAATCGGATCTTCAAAGCATCAACATTATTCATCCCAAGGCAAAACGCTAAAAATTTAACTCTAGCCCAAAAGTGACTATTCAAGAATCGTTCTAAAATTTCAAAGTGTTACTTGGCTCCATAGCCTTATTAAAACCAATAAATAAAACTCAAAAACATCTAGTCTGGGAAATCTAAAGAACTCTAACAAGCTTAATCGTCATCCTCATCGCTTTCATCCATCTCTTCCTCTTCATTGGAATCATACTCATGCTCTTCATCTTCACTCGGGTCTTCTTCACTTTCTTCATATTCTATGGGATCTTCTTCAATCTCGGGGTACTCATCGACATCTTCCATTGGATCTTCTTCGACTTCCTCATCGTCACTAGAGTCTATAATAATCACCTCTTTTTCATCATTAGAGCTTATGTTGATCACGTATTCTTCATCACTGGACTCTATCTCAATAACGGTATAACTTTGCCACTTAAGATAAGTCTCCATCAACAACTTGCATATGAAATCTGCACTTACAGTCCATTCACCTTGGCAACGATAATCCCTATCATTCAGACGATTCAACCTGCCCATGATGTTGCTATACTTCGTAATAATTTCCCCAAACATGGGTTTCATAGGTAGTGCCTTCACCATACAGTAAGCTTGAAAAGCTGGATTTCTATACCGAGGAAAATCTAAGGCTTGGAATCTATCTTCACAATATTGAACCACGCGGTCACGAAAATCTGGAAAGTCTTCACCTTCGACCCAACGTGTCACAACAGGGTGCTTCTCAACTGGCAACACACGCTTCCTTGCTGTATGCTTAATTCTAGCCATCTACAAGAGGAAAAAACTTAATAAATCTCCTAATTTCACAAGGCATATATCGAAATACGAAATAGCTACTCTTTGCAACTAATAATTAATCCCAAGACTCCAAATTGATAGTCACAAGACTCTTGAAGAAATTTCCCGACAAAGTCTCTTAAAAGTAGGCTTAAACTTAGAATTCGAATGAAACGCTTCAAAAATTCGATCCCTTAGCATCTAGGATAGGCTAAGGCTCTTAGTTAGGAATGGGTGGATGGAAGTACTTGCTTTCTATCCTATTTTATAAACAATTACACATAGTAATCCTATCCACACTACCCAAATTCCCACGGCTCGTCAAATTTTACGTTATTTCTCCTATATTCATTTTAGTTACCCTAACAAGTTTCGATTTCCTTTTCGGAATGCCGGCTCTGATACCACCTATAACACCCCCAAATGGCCCAAGCCGGAGACCCGGGGATGTCACTCCGTACCCGAGAGGAGCCCGGATACAAGGAAATTTTATAACAAGGTTCGCAAGCACAAAACATCCACAATAATAATTCAATCCAATTAAAACATTGCATTATTAAAAATCCAACATCCTAGCCACAAACTGGCATAAAGCGTTTAAATCACTAAAAGAATTCAAATTCAAATGAAATACGACTACTATTGTTCCATGTGATGCGCGTCCCCTTCTACGCCAAATAACCATCTTCTAAATCTATGGTGCGGAATGAAAAAGAAACACCACAGTACAAAATCAGCATGAAATACTGGTAAATAAACATCCAAACATGTAAAACGATGATGGATAGGTATAAAACAATGACTCATTTGCAGTAAGAGTTTTTCGCAAACACAGCGGTAATAAAGTTGACTCTTGTATTAAAACATAAGAGTTCCCAATTCCATAATATTTCCAACCAATTTCCATAATCATTAGGAAAATCCAAAATCCATTGTTAACTTCTTTCCGTTAACAAAAACCAAAAATCCATTATTAATTCGTTGTGACGGGGGAAACCAAACCATCTCGCAAGCATCCAAGACCTTAAGTGTCGACACCCCCCAAAGAATCTAGCGTCCAGAGGAGTGAGTACAGGGAGCTATCCGGGGACTTGCAACCGGATTAAAATAAAAATAAATTGAAACGGAAGACCGAGATCAAATCGTCCAATGCCAATGGTAACCATACCACAATAATAATAAATGCCCCCGCACAACTATTCCACTTTACGTATTAATGCATTATCATTTTCATGGTGATATTTCCAAGAAAAACATTTATCAAGTAGAAATCACATATTGCATGTCACATCACATAAACACATTTTGAGACGTAAAGAAATACAAGAATTCGTTTTGACACGAAAGAGATAAGCACAACTAGGCTTGGCATATTTACTTACCTCAAAGCAAATTCCAACTATAGCAATCAATCAACGTACTCTACGTACTCGTCGTCGACGAACTCGTTATCTACACGTAACAATATTCTAATCAAACAATTATTCTAGCAATATACTTGCTATACTAATTACATGCATAAGATAGTCAATGGTTTAGGGTTCTAACACCAACCTAACATCCCACTCAATTCATACTTCAAAACAAAACCCAAAACTTTGCTTCAAAATCCTCTAACCTAAAGCATACATACTCTAACATAACTCCACCAAATCTCTTACTCCAGTTTCCCAAACAGATCATGGTCTAAATACAGTTCCATTGGATTCAAAACATTCTAAATGATAAGTTTAGCCTCAAACGGATCTTAATTTCGATTCCTGAATCAAAAGTTACACTAGTTTCAAGTTTCCAACTTCATTCAAAATATCAATACGGGAATTGTCAATCTTCATGAAACTTTTCCCCCAAGCATCTAGTTCATCCTATATTCATACTAAACCTAATATAACATGATTCCCATCTTCAAATCAGATTGTTATCCACCTACTATGATCATTCAAAACACCCAAATCATTCAATCAAACTTCTCCTCCAAACTAGGGTTTCTTCCCAACACCCAAGAACATGATGAACCCTAAAACTTGATTATCAATCCTACGAATTCATGAACAATGATCATAACAATAACAAACTGAAATTTAAAGATTACATGCAACATACATGAACCATGAACAAGTGCTCACAAGAATAAGAGATCAACAAGAGAAAAGAGAAGAAGAAACAAAACAACTCAAACCCGCCGCCCATGGAGGCGGACGGAGAGAGAGAGAGAAAAAGAAAGAGAGAAAGGAAAAGAGAAAGAAAGAAAAATAGAAAAGAGAGAGAGAGAGATAGAGAGAGAGAGAGAAGAAATTACCTCAACGGAAAAGAGAGAGAGCGGCGGCGGTGGTGGGTGGCTATCGTCGGTCACAAGAGAGAGACGAGAGAGAGAGGGTCGGGTAGAGTGAGGGAGACGTGAGAGAGATTAGAAAAATAGGGAGAGTGAGGGTTTTATGAGAGTTGGAAATAAAATCAACTTCATAAGTAGGAAACCCTCTTGGATTAGGAAACTTTTACGTAGGAAGAAAAGTTAGGTCAAAAGACACTTATTTCCCCTTAGTTTTGCCAAAAGACAAACACCTCCCCCAAACTCAAGTAAAAGACACTAAAATCTTTTATTAAAGTCACAAAGTTCCCCCCAAACTCTCAAAGCATTATAATTAACTCTCTACAATTAAATTAACTTCCCAACACTTATAATAATATCACAAAATACCCGTAGTCACAAAACGGGGTATTTCATACTCAGTCTTTCACTGATAATGTTTTTTTGCGTCGGCTGTTGCCATTTGAAAACCGCAGGTTGCTAATAAAGGTGGGGATCATTCACGAATCATTGAATAAGAGGCTGCAATAAGGTCATTAGTGAAGTCATGCGAATAATGTAGTTTATTTTATCAAAACAATGTTCAGGGTTTGGGTTTAATTGAATAAATTTTTATGTTCGGATATTTGAGTATTGCACCATCTATGAACTGACGGTTCTATCCGTTCCCAATGGGGTTCATCACCTCGGGCGGAGGCATCCCATATTTTGGGGGTGTTTCAGTTGGTATCAGAGCCAACCGTTCTAAGATAGTGCAATCCTACAAATTCCACTAATATAAGTTGAAATAATTTTTCGAAAATTGAAATGAACTTAGGGCAACTAAAATTGTGCCAAGTCGTGGGTTATGGGTAGCTTAGGAATATATATTCCTTCTCGTTTGTGATATTTTTTCTTGTTTGTTAGATGTTAATAATGCTTATAACCGAGTGTACCGCTTAAGTTCCACACCTTTATGAGACTTTTTTTTTCTTTTTCTCATATGCCCGCTCAACTATCTTCCGGAACTACCAAGTATATTCCCCTACCTTAAATTTCAAGGACTCCCCAATGTTCATGAAGTATCTCGATGGTCAGGAGCGCCTTTTCGACTATTACTCCTGAGTGGTGAATATGTGTTATTTTAGTAATAAATGCATAGCCTTGCTTCATGTATATGTATGCTATATGTTAGGATTGTATTAAGTAATATCGCATTTATAAGGTACAATGCGTTATGCCAACCCCCACCACTATTATACCAGGAGCCGCATGAACCAACCAGCAACAATGAACCCAGCAGGACAACAAGCTCAAGGTGGACCCATTCCACAGGTGGACCCGATTGAGTTCCAAAACCTCTAGCAGGCGACCTTGGCCCTCACCCAGATCCTCCATAATACTCATAATGGGGGAGGAAGTGTAAGGAGTAAAAAAGCTGAACTCCGACTTGACTTCTCTCACGCGTCTTCTCCCTCTTTCTCTCTCCCCGTCGTCGCACCACAGAACAGACCCACGTCCACCATTGAAGCAACACCCAAGCTCTTCAAATCCTCACCCCGTCCTCGAATCTCAACCAAATAGAGTGAAATCGGTCCCAAATTAATCCTAAGACCGAGAGCTACATAGCCCACCCCTTAATTTGGTCCAAAACTTACCAACAAGAAAAGCCCCAAAAGCTAGGGTTCTTGAAGAGGAAGCTAGAATGAACGATGGAGAGAAGCTGAGTACAATTCAAGGGTTGAGATATGTTCTTGGAGGCCAAGGAAGGTCGAAGACAAGCTCTATACAAACCGAAGAAGAAGAAGAAGAAGAAGAAGAAGAAGAAGAAGAAGAAGAAGAAGAAGAAGAAGAAGAAGAAGAAGAAGAAGAAGAAGAAGAAGAAGAAGAAGAAATCCACCTCCCAACCTCACGCTTTTGCTAGACGAACCCTTGTTTCTTATCTTCCTCGATACTCACCGGTTCTGGGGGTTTCTTGGTGCATATGATCTTGTCCTAGAGCTAATTTGGAGCCAAGAACCCTTAGGGGGAAGAGTTGGGTTTCGGATTTAGCTTGTTCTCATCTCTTGTTCTTCATTGTTCTTGGTTTCTTGGTTAGTTAGCTAATATTAGTTGATAATTATGGGTTATATGAGCTGTTAGTAGTTGATATAGTGTAGTGTGAATCAAGTATTAGTGACTTTGTTCATCATTTTGGGTATTTGAAGCAAGTTTTTGGGTTGAAATTGGAGAATAGCTTGTGTATTCTTAAGTTGGAACTAGAATTGAATGAAACTGTTCATGAATATGCTTGATATCTCTTGTGTTTCTCTCTTAGACATGAGTAGCTAAGTTTTTTGTTGGTTGAAGTTGATGAATCTAGGTGTGTTGGGTGTGGATTCAATTGTTGAATAAATGAGTTGAGAAGTTCCTCTTGTGATTCATGATTGAACGAGTGTTGGAATACAAATCCGATTTGTAGCTTCATCTTGTATGTGGATTCATGTTTGAATAGACATAATTGATAGTTGATACAACTTAGTTTTGGATTCCACCAGTGTTTCTCATGAATCATACTTGGATTTGACATTAGAATCCACACAAGCCCTGTCTGAATTTTCAAATCTTTGTAAAGAGTTGCAGACTTCTAAAAACCTACTTGTTGATTCTATTAGGAGTGATCATGGTAGATAATTGATCAACTAGAATTTGATATGTTCTGTGTAAATCATGGAATCTCTCACAATTTTTAAGATCATACAACTCCGCAACAGAATGGGGTAGTGGAAATGAAAAACAAAACCCTTGAGGATATGCCTAGGACATTGCTTTTGGAAAATACTTTTCCAAAGTCTTTTTGGGCAGAAGCTGTGAATACTTCCAACTATATTTTGAACAGGTGCTTGATCAGACATATTTTGAAGAAGACCCCTATGAACTGTTTAAAGTTAGAAAGCCAAATATTTCCTATTTTAATCATTTTGGTTGCACTTTCTTTATAACAATGGAAAAGATAATCTTGGCAAGTTTGATGCTAGAAATGATGAAGGCATCTTTCTGGGTTACTCTTTGACTAGCAAAGCCTGTAGAGTTCCTAATAAAAGAACCAAAGTTGTTGAGGAAAGTATTCATGTTATTTTTTATGAAAGCAATTTGAGTGAAAGTTTTGCAGACTTGAATTTGAATAAGCATGATTCAGATGACGAAGCTTATACAAAGAATGGTAATAAGGTTGGCTTGCAGGAACACATAAACGATTTTCAAATCCTTGAAACACGATCTCAAATAACACAGAGTGGATCACCCACTGCATCAACTTCCAAAGGCCTTGAAAAACTTCCTGGAGAACCAGAACCATGGACTCAAAGAAAAAAATTCATATATTCATCTCCCATCCGATGGAAAATATCATTTCTAATCCAACTACTGGTACTCAAACTAAATCTCAGTTAAATAATATGTGTGTTTTTAATGCCTTTGTTTCTGTTGTAGAACCTCAAAATGTGAAAGAGGCATTACAAGAAGCTGACTGAATTATTGCTATGCAAAGTAGGTTAAATGAGTTAGAGAGGAACAAATTGTGGAACTTAGTTCCTGCTCCCAAGAACCAGCCTGTGGTTGGAACCAGATGGGTATTCAGAAACAAGTTGGATGAAATGGGCAAGGTAATCAGTTACAAATCCATACTTGTGGCTCTGGGATACAATCAAGAAGAATGTATTGATTATGGGGATATATTTGCTCCCGTGGCCAGGTTAGGAGCTATTAGAATGTTACTTGCTTTTGCTTCCTACAAGAACATTAATTTTCAAATAGATGTTAAATGTGCTTTTCTAAATGGATATTTGCAAGAAGGAGTTTATGTTTCTCAACCTCCTGGTTTTGAAAGTGATGATTTCCCTAATCGTGTTTACAAATTTGATAAATCTCTTTATGGCCTTAAGCAAGCTCCAAAGGCTTGGTATGAAAGGTCGTCTAAATATCTCCTTGAAATAGTTTAAAAAGATGCTTGGTTGATAAAATTATGTTTATCAAAACACATGAGAAAGATATCTTAGTAGTACAAGTTTATGCTGATGATATACTGTTTGGTGCTACTAATGATACTCTATCTAAGGAGTTCTAAAGTATTATGTGCATGGAGTTTGAAATGAGCTTAATTGGAGAGTTAAATTTCTTTCTTGGACCTCATGTTCATCAAATGAAGAAATGGATTTTCCTACATCAGAACAAGTATACCAAGGATCTACAGAACAAGTACAATATGTCTCAATCCAAGGTTGCTAAAACTCCTATGAGTTCTACTCTATCTTTAGACAACTATTAGAATGGTAAGAGTATGACAAAAAGATTCATAGGTATGATTGGTTCACTACTTTATCTCACTGCTAGTGGGCCAGATATTATGTTTAGTGTTTGTAGGTGTGCTAGATTTCAAGTTGATCCAAAGGAGTCTCACTTAGTGGTTGTCAAAATGATTTTCAAATATCTCAATGGTACTAAGGACTTAGGTATTTGTTATCCTAAGAGATCTAATCTATCTCTTTGGCTATTCAGATGTTGATTTTGCAGGATACAAGATGGATAAAAAAGGATTTCATGATTTTATCAATTCCTTGTTTCATCCTTGATAAGCTAGCATTCAAAGAAGCAAAATTCAGCAGAACTATCAACAACGGAAGCTGAATATATTGCAGCAGGAGCGTGTTGCTCACAAGTTTTTTGGATAGCTCAATAAATGAGGGATCTTGGATTGGATTTCAGAGACACTCCAATCAAAGGTGACAACACTAGTGCCATCTCCATTACTAAAAATCCAGTACAACATTCAATTACCAAACACATTGATGTTAGACATAATTTCATTATAGATCATGTGGAGAAAGGTGATGTTGTTGGAATAGATGCCCTAAAGACAATCTTATTTAGTATGAACATTATTTTTTGCTAGAATAATCAATGTATTATTTATGGAGATATTTAATATAATGAAGTCCTTAGATTGCCTTATATTACAATTGTTGTTTATCTTAAATATCCCTAGTCGTTTATATTGATTAATAGGACGATCAACTATAGACTAGTACGTGAGTAGATTGATATGGGAATATCAAGTCTAGAAATGTGTATGCATTATGGGTATGGCATACTGGAATGACCCACCACGAGAAGGCTAAATACAAGTTATATGAAATTCGCAAGCGCTTCTCGTAGTGACAACAGTATTGTGGTCCCTAGACTTGAATTCACTAGATACTATCATGGTTTGATATTATCGAACGTTGCGCCTTAACCGGGTAACTATAAAGATATGTATCGGGCAAGATAGGAAGCAAGCTTAGAGATGGTAGCGATGTAGAGAGGATTTATCCATCCCACATAACGGGAGCAAATATCCAAGACCACTCGAGGGGTAGTGCTTATAAAATGTCTGGCCAGAATCAGATAAATCAATATGGGATATTGATGTTATCTGCATGGATAAGACTATTTTCAGGATCGAGAAACTATGGATTGGATATACGAGTGTGACTTGTATGTCTCGTGTCCAATCCGGATATAGAGAAAAATGGATGATACAATACGGTAACATTGGTCACAAGGTTTTTCGGATCACTGACTATTTCTATTAGCTCGGTGACATAAATGTGTTGCTAGACACCGCTCTATGTTAGTGATTGTTACTACAAACTAAGTAGAAGCCGATGGGGTCACACGCCTAGACTTGGGAATTAATTAGTAAGACTAATTAATTATAAGGATCAATACGCAACCTCACGCAAACTTAGTAGGACTAATTTACAAAGTGGACTAATACGTGTATGGACAGGATTAGTATCGGGGCTAATATGTAGTTAATAATGAGTTATTGACTATATAAGGGCACTCCTAGCTTATTGTCTCGTAAGTGTATACTATTGAGAAAGAACGAAGCAAGGAGAGAGCAAGACAAAGAGGGCTGAACTCCCCCCCCCCCCCGTCAGCCCTTCCCTCGCCGTCGGACTCGTGAGGCTCGCGGCTCCTTTGGTGTCTCCTTGTGCGTGATCTTCTTCTTCCTCCTTCCTTCCTTTGCTATCACATTGACGTTGGAAGGACTCTAGTACAATCCTAGGCGTGGATATTCATAGAGACGTGAATAGCATTCTACGTAGAGTGATCTTTCAGACAAACAAGGTACACATTGTTTCTACACTTACAACGTTATGTTGGCTTGTCTTGCGATTCATGGAGCTCTTTGAACGGAATCTTTATTTTGTATTTCAACTTCGTAATCCGTATCAAAACCCTACAGTGTTATCAGAGCCACAGGTCGTAGCGCATAACGTGGTTTTATGTGTTACTTTTCTGTCAGTTTTACACCATAATTATGATTTATCTCGGAAAACTAAAATTAGCATAATGATGCAAACTGGATATGATACAGTAGAGAATGATCTAAATTTATGTATCGTACTCAAATTAGAAAATTTCACTCACATATGATGTGTCAATTTAGGTTTTCAAAAACTAGGGTTAGGGCACAATTATAAAAAAGAGTATTTTCTTAATTGGAAACAGGCATACAAAGGAAGGAAGGAAGGAAATAAACCTAGGGTGAAACCCTAGGGTCGTCCGCGCCCTCCTTGCGCGCCAAGCAAGCTGCGACCTAAGGGTCGGGCCGGCCTAGCAGACGATTTGACCGTTCGGGCTAGGGTCGGCGGGTCCGGTTGGCTTGCAGGGGTTCGGCCAAATCAGCTGGTGGGCCTCCATGGACCGTTTTGACCCTAGAGATTCCTAAATTCAACTAAAATTGATCAAGCGCGTTAAAATTGGATTTTAACTATATTATGTGCTATCGTATGGTGATTGGATGTGGCCGTAGATGTGGATCTTGTGGATGTTTATCTTTGTGGTTTGTTTTATAGTAATTAATTGAATTAATTAAGTTTTACGCCCTGCGTGTCGTCTTCTCCTCAACTTGTGACGTCTCTCTATTTAATATAGATGCTAGATAGTATAAGATGGTTAGATGATAGCCAAAACATGGAGAAGAAGCTTAAAGATTGAAGAAACCACAAGAAGAGGACATTCCACAAACTAAGGCGCTTGGACTACAAGATGGAGGAACATGGAGATGAGCTTGCTATTTTTTAGGGCTTAGAGATATTCTCATTGGCTAGGGAATATCTTAGTTTTAGGAGGCCACATCCACACCACGTTTACTTTATTATTTGTGGTTGTTTATTTATTGTCTTGTTATTTTATTTTTGGTGTATGGTTGATGCATGCAAATTGTAACAAGATAATAATTGGAACCCGGATCTTTTATTTTGAATTTTCCCAATCCAAATAAGTAGATCAGTTGATATGGATCAACAAAACAATTAAAACTAGCAGAAAAATTCCTCAAATTTAATATTGTGTTGTTGCCTTCTCGTTAGTTAACACTCGTCAAAACTATAATGTATTAACTCGGGCTTGCCAAAGCAATGAGATTTAATTCTTTATAGGATGGTGCGATGGCACAATCAAGTAATGTGAAATTGTTGAAGTAAGAGGTTGGACGCAACTAGGCTATTTCAATAGGATTGAAACACTAGAGAGAAGGCAATTGGGATTATCTATGGGATAGATAAATAAGTAGTTATTTTCCCAATTGAACTAAGATTTGCTTAGGATGCAATTGGAAATTGTTTCCTACCTAAATAACAAATTCTTGGGTGACTTGCCAAAGCAAGCTCAAGAAAAAGTGAAATATGGATCTTGGCCCACTAGAAAATATAAATGGTATTTTCCGCATTAATAGGGAGGGTTATTAATCCGAGAAAAATAGTGGGAGCTATGTTTAATAATCTAGCCATTATTAAATGTAGTTATATGTTCGTAAAATACTAAAACTTGTATATTTCTCATTTTGTAGAATTACAATGGCAAACAATCCATCGACTTCATCACAATCTCTACGACCAGTCCTTTAGAAGGAGAAGCTTTCTGGACTGCTACAAAAACTTGAAAATTTTTCTCAAGAAAGAAAAAAAAACTGTACATTCTAGAGGATCCAGTTCCTGAAGGACCTGAAAATAATACTGCTGCCGCTATCAAGGCACAACAGAAGATTGTTGACAATTCTAATGATGTGACTTGCTTGATGCTTTGCACCATGAACTCTGAGCTTCAGAAGCTACATGAGAACATGGAGGCATATGATATGAACATACATTTAAGGCAGCTCTTCCAAGAGCAGGCAAGGCCTGAGCGGTATGAAGTATCTAAAGCACTGTTCAAGTGTCATCTGTCAGAGGGAAACCCGATGGGGCCTCATGTACTGCGCATGATCGGGTACCTGGAGAGTCTCACGTGTCTGGGGTTTCTAGTGGGTCAAGAGTTGGCCACTGATCTCATCTTGCAATCGTGGCCTGATAGTTATAACCAGTTCATTATGAATTATGACATGAATGGATCAGTAAGCCCCTGTCAGACTTGCTCAATATGTTGAATAACATCAACAAAGGGAAATGCAAGGCCATAATGATGGTCAACAAAGGGAAGAGCAAGCGAGTTGCATCTACCTCCAAAGTAAAGAGCAAGAAAGTTGCAAAATCCAAGGAAACTACCTTAAAGCCCTTTGGGGGCGTGGCTAAGGGTGAGTGTCACTACTGTAGTCAGCTCGGTCACTGGAAAAGGAGCTGCCCAAAATATCTGGAAGATAAAATGCTTGGAATAGTGATTCCACCACCACCAGATATTTTGTCATAGATATGAATCTGTTTGTCTCTTCATGTTTGGTATTGGATACTGGATGTGGATCTCACATTTGTCGAAATGTGCATGATCTAAAGAGAAGCAGACGACTGGCTAAATGGGAGATAGAATTGCGTGTGGGGAATGGAGCAAGAGTTGCTGCATTAGTCGTAAGCGTTTATGAGTTATCTTTACCTTCATGACTTATCTTAGAATTAGACAATTGCTACTTTGTGCCTGCTATGAGCAGAAATATTATTTCAGTTTCTTATTTGGACAAGAAAGGTTTTTCTATTGAAATAAAGGACAAATGTTTCTCCATTTATTTGATGGTTTGCATTTGTGACACCCCTAATTTCGGAGAGTGTTCTCAAGTGCAATATCAAGACTTTGGGGGCGAATTTGTAAATAGTCTGTCTTGGCCTTATATGTGGCATTTTGGAGTGTTATCAATATTTGTAATTCTTTAGAATGATTTTGAAGCACTAGAGATGTTCGGGGTGGTTGTGCAATTCTCTGAAATTAAGTAGAAGCTCTAATTCTAGTTGTACCCAAAAGTTTAGAAAACTACACTTTGACCCCTATGCATGTGATACACTTGTCAAGAGAGTTTTGACACCTCATTAGTGAGATGACATCATCTCCTCCCTCTCCTCTATCATTTGTTGCTGAGGACAATGGGCATCTTCATCATTTTTTTGGAATTTCATCTTCTTCCTCTCTCTTCACCATGCAACCACCAAGAACACCACCACCTCCACCAAGGACCTACCACCAAAAAACCACCAACTCCCGACCTGATACCAACCGGAGTAGCCCTCACCACAAGGATAAAAAAGTCCCAAAAATTTCGGGATATCATCAAGAATCGAGTGAGAAATTCAGGTTTGAAGGTAAGAACCCTAGTTCGGTTTTTCGTTGATTTCTCCCTCCTAGTTGAAACCCATCAAAATTAACACCCATATCGTTGTTCTTGAGATCAAGGCGAATCCGTAGGTACCAAATTTGTATGCTGAATCGAACGAAATCAACATCGCCGGATTCCGGGTTGAAGAACCTGACGGGAATGGCCGCCGGCCACCAAGCGGCGGCATTCTCTTTGTTCTTGGTCGTTTGCCCCCGATTGAAGGTAAACCCATGACATTTGGAAGTCGTAGAAAACCGTACCCAACCCATAACCTGATGGGAACTCTCTGAAGCGCCGGAAATCGGGCGACATGTCGCCGGCGAACTCCATGGCCGCCGGAGAGCAATGCAACAAGGTATCTCTCTCATTCCTTAACTATTTTCATCGCTTCTTGTACCAAAATCCCCCCTAGTACATCTAGAATGCATTAGAAGCATCAAATCAATCCCATAATCTGTTTAGAATCGAGTTTCAGTTCATGACTCGCACTCTTGTTCGTTTTCCCGGAACGAAACCTGCCCCTGTTCAAATGATCGTATCTCCCTCGTTTTTAATCCGTTTTGAGTGTATTGGACTTTATAGAATCCCCGGACAAATAGCTACTGCTTTCGTGTTTTAAATTTTGTCAAGTTTGGTCTCTAACACACCCAAAAATTGAGTTGAAATCGCTGCGATTTGTGTTGTGCAATCTGTCCGGAGCAGTTTTTTTTCTAAGTGTTGGAGTTTAGATTGAAACACTCATTTCAAACGATCATACTCCCTCAATTTTTGATGAAATCTTGTGTTTCTTTCTTTTATGTGTAGCTGGCATATAATACTTCAAATCATCGTCTCGTGGTCATGTTCAAATTATTACGAATTTCTCACAAAACGAGCCTAAAGTCGCTAGTTTGAACTCGTGAAATTTTCTTGAATTTTTTTAAGTGTCGAATCAGGATTTTTGTCCAACTTTGACTAGCAATATCTCTTTAATCACTTGAAGTTTTTAGGATTTCAAATATGTTCTGGAAATCTTGAAATACCCTCTTCAAGAACCCACCTTCATATTTCCTAAAATCTCCCTCATTTTACCACAAATCAACTCCAAAGTTGATTACTTGAGATGATTTCGCTCTATCTTTGACTTTCAATATTCTCATTCTAAATGGCATTTCTAGCCTTAACATTCGTCATGAAACTTGTTGGTATTCATCTTCTGAGTCTAAATATCAAGTTTGACCAAGTTTGACTTTTTGAAAACCCTAGTTTGACTGAACTATAAAGGAGGGGCAAAATAGTAATTTCACTTTGGTTTGAATTGATATTTGTTTTGTAACTTGGAGTTCGTCAGCATGTATTGTATGCGTATTTGGAGTACTCGTATGTAATTCTCGGCTAATGTTGACGGAGTAAAATGTTGGGGTCTTTTTGCAGTTTTACTAAACTTCGGGGGCCTTTGTACATTTGATCAAAACTTCACACTTGAACTACTTCAGACTAAGTTAGTGTTTTGAGACCAAAAAACCTGACTTAGAAGGATATTTGAAGTCTCAAGAAGGAAGTATTTGACTCGGGATTTATCAAAATATTTTTGGGCCAGTATGAGTATAGTTTGGGGTCCATGCACAATCAGAGTCGTTATTGGGCGATTTTGGAGTATTAGGGGCCTTTTGGTCAAGTTAGCTTACATGACCTGCATTTCATTGCATTCATCCATACAACCTCATATAGAGGGTATATGCTAATAGTTTGTATACTTTACTTTTGTATATCTAGCCGTTGTTAAGGATTATTCGAAGTAGACGTATTTATTCGTGTTGCTACATTGACTGTGAGACCCAACTTCGTATGACACGAGCGTCATAGCCGGAGTGCTAGATTTTCTTTTTTTTTTGTTCTTGGCTCAATGGTAAGTACATATGTACGGTCTCTTCTTATCAAAATAAGCGCATGTGTGTGATGTTTCAAATGAATGCTTGTAATACGAAAAAGTATGAGAATGCATGATTTAAACTCGAAAAGTTCTTTGGAATATTTTATTGATATCCTTTGAAAACTCTTGGAAATGACTCGTGAAATATTTTATAATGATTTGGTTATGTGAAAGGAAGGTAATAAGATACCTCTAATAGACTTAAAACGATGTACAGAGTTATGTTATTAATGGGAGGCGCCAAGCGATCCTCCATTTTCTTATGTCTAAGACCATTGAAGCAATGTTTATTATTATGGCATAGAACTTTAATGTTCACAAATCCGCCCCCGATGAGCCAAAGTGTAATACCCCGTCTAAATTCTAAGGGTAAATTAGTAATTTGGGAGGTAAAATAAATAAATAAATAAATAAATAAATAAATAATTTTGTTGCGGATAATAAGTTGGGTAGATTAATGTGTTTTTATAGCTAAGAACTTTGCATGTAAGATTCTAGAAATCGTTAGAAAAATAATCGAAAATTTATACGTGAACGGTTTTCTAATTTTTACTTTCTAGCGCGTGTCCAACCACCGCGTAGAGTAACACTATTGTAACACCCAATCACTCTAGCACTTGGTACCTTCCTCACACCCAATCATTTCCAAGAAATATTATTTAAATTTGAAGAGAAAAGCTTTCACCAGATGTTTCTCTCACCCGAAGCTTCTCCTTCGTTTTCTTCACGGCAAAGGCAACTCCACCGCCTTCGTCTCCTTGCCACCTCCACATCACCGCCACACTCTATCTATTTAAGCCCCTCCCTCTCACGCCGCAGCAGCTAGCTACCACCACAGTCACCATCTTCTCCAACACCACCATCGTGTTCACCATCATCACCACCACCGTTAACACCATCGGAAATAGGAGTAAACCCACCACCTTCACCTCTTTCTTTCTCACTCTAACCTCTGTTTCTTGAAGACAACATCAGGGAAGCAGCAGCCACCATCTCCACCAACACCATCGTCATCTTCATCAAGTAACTGCCACCACCACCGTGGCCATCTCTCTTTGCCTCCCCCATCACTCTATGCCTATATTATTTCCTTCTCTGTCGTCTCTCTCTGCTCATCGAGAGCCACAGAAACAGCAGGAGCAACAACCAGGGAAGTCGCCGCCACCGTCGGGAGGCATCACTCGAAGCCACCACCACCACGGGTTCAACTCTTCTCTCCGTCTTTACCTCTATTTCGATCTCTGAAGAGTAAAAATCAGCAGCTAACAGCCACTGTAGCAGCAGTATCAAGCCCAGCCGCCATCAACTCCGGCGAGCTCCATGTTTTTCGGCGAAAAGCTTCGCCAAACGAACTAGGGCCACCCACCCTTCGTTCTCTGTTCCATTCGAATCTAGGAAGTTCGATTGAGCTCCAGAGGGTCTCATCCGAAGCCTGGAGCCACCGGAAACAGCTCCGATCGAGTTCCAACTCCAGTGGCTAATTCGTCGGCTTGACCCGCTTCAATACTCCGCCGTTCTCTCTTTTCTTGGACCGGGTGCGCTCTAAATTCTCTTATGAGTTGTTTTTAACAATCAAAATCGTGTATTTGTTACTCGAATCCTTGTTTTTGTTTGGGCGAGGTGAATTGTTCATCGTGGGGGCAAATTTTTCTTTTATGAAACTTTGGGGGTTCTCTATCTAGATTAGCTGAAACTGTTGGGGGTTGTTTGTGTTTCAAGAAAACCTCAAGGGGGCTTCCATTGTTTTTGTATCATTATCAATTTGTCTATGACTTTTTTATATCCTTTTACTAAATAACATTTCAAATAAAATTAAAGTGGAAGCATTTTAGAGATAAAGATATGTTCGGGTTGTAATAAATCATTTCCTTGGAAGATTAGGCTAATTATAAATATTTGGGATATATAAATGTTATTCCACTTTTGTTTAAATAGATAGAAAGTTTGAAATAGTTTCTTATCAATCTTTTATTAAGAATTAAATATTGCAGCTTAAGCTATATAACTCTGTATTGATATAGCAAAAGCTATTCTCTCGCTAATTGTAATATTATGCTTGTTTGATAAATATTTACAAGTGTTGTTTAAACTACTTAATACCACGGTTATTCCCGGAAATACGTCCTTACAAGGTTGTGTTAATGAGCATACAACGGGTCTTATTGGGTTTTACTGGGGATTTGTGAGAATTGGACCTAGATGCGACGAAACAATGCGTTAAACAGTATAAAGTGCCTTCTTTGTTCATATGTAATAATATTTTATTAGATAGTTGGTATTCGTGGTGAACATGATCATAGTTAACGAAGACGAGCGTCCGTAGGGGCTGGTATGGGCTAATGGCTGTAAGCTAAGGTGAGCGGACATGCCAAGTCTTGCGCCCCTAACTCCTTTCGTGTCATAGCTTGACCTTTATAATTGGTTTCAGAATGTGATTATTATTGTCGGGACTGACCCGGCCTGTGATTATTATTGTCGGTACTGAACCGGCATGCGATTATTATTGTCGGGACTGCCCCGGCATGTGATTACTATTGTCGGTACTGCCCCGGCCTGTGATTATTATTGTCGCGACTGCCCCGACCTGTGATTATTATTGTCAGGACTGCCCCGGCCTGTGATTATTATTGTCGGGACTGCCTGTCATTATTATTGGCGGGACTGAGCCGGCCTGTGATTGTTATTGAAATACCCCGTTTTGTGACTACGGGTATTTTGTGATATTATTATAAGTGTTGGGAACTTAGTTTAATTGTAGAGAGTTAATTATAATGCTTTGAGAGTTTGGGGGGAACTTTGTGACTTTAATCAAAGGTTTTAGTGTCTTTTACTTGAGTTTGGGGGAGGTGTTTGTCTTTTGGCAAAACTAAAGGGGGAATAAGTGTCTTTTGACCTAACTCTTCTTCCTACGTAAAAGTTTCCTAATTCTAGAGGGTTTATTACTTATGAAGTTGATTTTATTTCCAACTCTCATAAAACCCTCACTCTCCCTATTTTTTCTAATATCTCTCACGTCTCCCTCACTCTCTACCCGTCCCTCTCTCACTCTCTCTCGTCCCTCTACCCGACGGCAGCCACCCCACCGCCGCCGCCGTCTCTCTCTTTTCCGGTAAGGTAATATCTCCCTCTCTCTCTCTCTCTCTCTTTTTCTCTTTTCTTTCTTTCTATTTTCCTTTCTCTCTTTCTTTTCTCTCTCTCTCCGTCCGTCTCTCTCTCCGTCCGCCTCCATGGGCGGCGGGTTTGAGTTGTTTTGTTTCTTCTTTTCTTTTCTCTTGTTGATCTCTTATTCTTGTGATCACTTGTTCGTGATTCATGTATGTTGCATGTAATCTTTAAATTTCAGTTTGTTATTGTTAGGATCATTGTTCATGGATTTGTTGGATTAATAATCAAGTTTTAGGGTTTATCATGTTCTTGGGTGTTGGGAAGAAACCCTAGTTTGGAAGAGAAGTTTGATTGAATGATTTCGCTGTTTGAATGATCATAGTAGGTGGATAACAATCTGATTTAAATGTGGGAATCATGTTATATTAGGTTTAGTATGAATATAGGATGAACTAGATGCTTGGGGGAAAAGTTTCATGAAGATTGACAATTCCCGTATTGATATTTTGAATGAAGTTGGAAACTTGAAACTAGTGTAACTTTTGATTCAGGAATCGAAATTAAGATCCGTTTGAGGCTAAACTTATTATTTTGAACGTTTTGAATCTAATGGAAATGTTTTTAGACCATGATCTGTTTGGGAAACTGGAGTAATAGATTTGGTGGAGTTATGATAGGTTATGTATGCTTTAGATTAGGGGATTTTGAAGCAAAGCTTTGGGTCTTATTTTGAAGCATGAATTGAGTGAGATGTTGGGAAAGTTTTAGAACCCTAAACCATGGACTATCATATGCATGTAATTAGTATAGCAAGTATATTGCTAGAATATTTGTTTGATTAGAATATTGTTACGTGTAGGTAACGAATTCGTCGACGACGAGTACGTAGAGTACATTGGTTGAGTTGCTATAGTTGGAATTTGCTTTGAGGTAAGTAAATATGCCAAGCCTAGTTGTGCTTATCTCTTTCGTGTCAAAACGAATTCTTGTATTTCTTTACGTCTCAAAATGTGTTTATGTGACGTGATATGCAATATGTGATTTCTACTTGATAAATGTTTTTCTTGGAAATATCACCATGTTAATGATAATGCATTAATACGTAAAGTGGAATAGTTGTGCGGGGACATTTATTATTATTGTGGTATGGTTACCATTGGCATTGGACGGTTTGATCTCGGTCTTCCGTTTCAATTTATTTTTATTTTAATACGGTTACAAGTCCCCGGATAGCTCCCTGTACTCACTCCTCTGGACGCTAGATTCTTTGGGGGGTGTCGACACTTAAGGTCTTGGATGCTTGCGAGATGGTTTGGTTTCCCCCGTCACAACGAATTAATAATGGATTTTTGGTTTTGTTAACGGAAAGAAGTTAACGATGGATTTTGGATTTTTCCTAATGATTATGGAAATTGGTTGAAAATATTATGGAATTGGGAACTCTTATGTTTTATTACAAGAATCAACTTTATTACCGCTGTGTTTGCGAAAAACTCTTACTTACAAATGAGTCATTGTTTTATAACTATCTCATCATCGTTTTACATGTTTGGATGTTTATTTACCAGTATTTCATGCTGATTTTGTACTGTGGTGTTTCTTTTTCATTCCGCACCACAGGTTTAGAAGATGGTTATCTGGCGTAGAAGGGGACGCGCATCACATGGTATAATAGTAGTAGTATTTCGTTTGAATTTGAATTCTTTAGTAATTTAAACACTTTAGTTGTTATGCCGGTTTGTGGCTAGGATGTTGATTTTTAATAATGCAATATTTTCAATTGGATTTAATTATTATTGTGGATGTTTTGTGCTTGCGAACCATGTTATAAAATCTCCTTGTATCCGGGCTCCTCTCGGGTACGGAGTGGCATCTCCGGGTCTCCGGCTTGGGCCATTTGGGGGTGTTACAGTTATTGTCGAGACTGACATGGCCTGTGATTATTATTGCCGGTGTTGACTTTGTTCACCCGGCCTGTGATTATGGTTGTAATGCGGAAACTGGATCTTTATGAATAAACATAAATTTTATACTTGGATCGTTGGAATTAAATTGGAGTTTTCAGATGAGGATTGGATATGGATTAAACATTGGTTCTTGGTGATTCCTAAAATTGGGTCAGAAACTGAAGAATATTTCATTTACTAACTGTCTTTACTTCCGCTGCCACTGTTAAATGAGATTGAGAATAATACTCTCTGTCTGAAAGTTGAGAAGGATAATTCAAAGAATGTAAAGAGTATAACTGAGTTACCTACTTTATCCTTTAAGGTACTCTTTCATGATTCTAATTCCTCTTTTATACGCTGTGCAAAAGAATCAATCTTCATCACCTAGATTTCTGATTTTAGGGGCATCAATGGAAATGGGTTGTTGAGACTTATTAGAAAGCTCATTGATGTTGACCTCGGGTTGAACAGAGAACCTAAAAATTTCGTGAAATGAGTAAAGAACTTGGGATTGACATCCCACTATCCTCTACTTCTGATCAATTAATATTTATAGTTTTTATCCAAAATATGTCTCATTTGTATTTTACATGCCTAACGGTTGCTTACTCAGTATTTCCTTACTGACTTTGAAACTGCGGTTCTTCTTTCTTTCCCACCGTAGGTCTAGAAGCTTGTGTCGATGGTTGGGTTTGACGCAAAACTCACTTAGAGTGACTTCACAAGTAGTATTTAGAAATTGTTAGTTAAACACCGTGTAATAGTAATCGGATTCTTGTATAAGACTCAGATCTTAGTATAGATGTTAATGTTAATATACAAGTTGTGGACTGTACTGATTTTGAGTTCCGCCGTTACTTTTAGCATCGCCCTCCCGGTCTTGCCCAAGCCGGATAAGGGGGTTGTTGCAGGTGGTATCAGAGCAGTCGTTCCAGTTTAAAACCTGTAGGGTAACTTAAAATGAATATAGGGAAAGATAATTAAAATTGGAAAAGCCGATCGGGTTGTGGGTAGCTTAAGTGCTGGTCTTGCTGTCCTTTCGACCCTTGCCCTTGGTATCATTTAAGAACATCATTTTGTTGCTTGTTTGATGTTTCTATCCCTTTTATAGGGAATGGGAAGTATGAAATTAGAATGAGATTCTGGATTACATACTGTCGCATCTGAGGAGACAAGTCATGTGGTCATTGGTAACAACTGTTACTCCTAGAATGGGGATATAAGATGTGAAAATTTAATCCTTATTTGTGATTGATTGATAAGATGAGTTATATGTGTTTTGATCTGTATGTGGTTGTTGAAATTTAGATTATTTTGTGCATGCAATATATGTTATACTACAATAATAGGGGAAGTGAGTTATTGAATTTGGACTGTGGATCTTGAATGACTTGTTGGATGATTTTCCCCGTCGCGATTATTTGGTTGATTTTATCTTCGAGGACGAGGCTCTCTTTAAGTGTGGAAGAGTGTAATACCCCCATCTAAATTCTAAGGGTAAATTAGTAATTTGAGAGGTAAAATAAATAAATAAATCAATAAATAATTTTGTTGCGGATAATAAGTTGGGTAGATTAATGTGTTCTTATAGCTAAGAACATTGCGGGTAAGATTTTAGAAATCGTTAGAAAAATAATCGAAAAAATTTATACGTGAACGATTTCTAATTTTCACATTTTAGCGCGTGTCCAACCACCGCGTAGAGTAACACTATTGTAACACCCAATCACTCTAGCACTTGGTACCTCCCTCACACCCAATCATTTCCAAGAAATATTATTTAATTTTGAAGAGAAAAGCTTTCACCAGATGTTTCTCTCACCCGAAGCTTCTCCTTCGTTTTCTTCACGGCAAAGGAAACTCCACTGCCTTCGTCTCCTTGACGCCTCCACATCACCGCCCCACTCTATCTATTTAAGCCCCTCCCTCTCACGCCACAGCAGCTAGCTACCACCACATTCACCATCTTCTCCAACACCACCATCGTGTTCTTCATCATCACCACCACCGTTAACACCATCGGAAAAAGGAGTAAACCCACCACCTTCACCTCTCTCTTTCTCACTCTACCCTCTGTTTCTTGAAGACAACATCAGGGAAGCAGCAACCACCATCTCCACCCACACCATCTTCACCATCATCAAGTAACCGCCACCACCACCGTTGCCACCTCTCTTTGCCTCACCCATAACTCTCTGCCTCTATTATTACCCTCTTTGTCGTCTCTCTCTGCACATCGAGAGCCACATAAAAAACAGGAGCGACAACCAGGGAGGTCGTCGCCACCGTCGGGAGGCATCACCCGAAGCCACCTCCACCACGGGTTCAACTCTATTCTCCGTATTTCCCTCTATTTCAATCTTTGAAGAGGAAAAATAAGCAGCTAACAGCCACTGTAGTAGCAGTATCAAGCCCAGCCGCCATCAACTCCGGCGAGCTCCATGTTTTCCGGCAAAAAGCTTCGCCGAACGAACCAGGGCCACCCACCCTTCGTTCTCTGTTCCATTTGAATCTAGGAGGTTCGATTGAGCTCCATAGGGTCTCATGCGAAGCCAGGAGCCACCGGAAACAGCTCCGGTCGAGTTCCAACTCCGGCGGCTATTTTGTCAGCTTGACCCGCTTCAATACTCCACCGTTTCTCGTGTTTCTTGGACCGGGTACGCTCTAAATTCTATTCTGAGTTGTTTTTAAAATCGTGTATTTGTTCCTTAAATCCTTGTTTTTGTTTGGGCGAGGTGAAGTGTTCATCGTGGGGGCAAATTTTTCTTTTATGAAACTTTGGGGGTTCTCTATCTAGTTTAGCTGAAACTGTTTGGGGGTTGTTTGTGTTTCAAGAAAACCTCTAGGGGGCTGCCATTGTTTTTGTATCATTGTCGATTTGTCTACGACTTTTTGTATATCCTTTTATTAAATAAAATTTCAAATAAAATTAAAGTGGAAGCATTTTAGAAATAAAAATGTGTTCGGGTTGTAATAAATCATTTTCTTGGAAGATTAGGCTAAATAGAAATATTTGGGATATATAAATGTTATTCCACTTTTGTTTAAGTAGATAGAAAGTTTGAAATAGTTTCTTCTCAATCCTTTATTAAGAATTAAATATTGCTGCTTAAGCTATATAACTCTGTATTGATATAGCAAAAGCTATTCTCTCACTAATTGTAATATTATGCTTGTTTGACAAATATTTACAAGTGTTGTTTAAACTACTTAATACCACGGTTATTCCCGGAAATACGTCTTGACAAGGTTGTGTTAATGAGCATACAACGGGTCTTATTGGGTTTTACTGGGGATTTGTGAGAATTGGACCTAGCTATGCAACGAAACGATGCGTTAAACAGTATAAAGTGCCTTCTTTGTTCATATGTAATATTATTTTATTATAAAGTTGGTATTCGTGGGCAACATGATCATAGTTAACGAAGACAAGCGTACGTAGGGGCTGGTATGGGCTAATGGCTGTAAGTTAAGGTGAGTATACATGCCAAGTCTTGCGCCCCTAACTCCTTTCGTGTCATAACTTGACCTTTAGAATTGGTTTTGGAATGTGATTATTATTGTCGGGACTGACCCGGCCTGTGATTATTATTGTCGGTACTGAACCCTTTGTGATTATATCATGATCCCTCTTTACATCGACCCTGCTGGTGGCTCTGGACATGCCTCAGCTATAACGGTTAATTGAACTTGAAAGAAAATTGTCTACTCTATTGATGTTGTTTGTGGCTCTTGATATGACATAAGAAATTAAATGAGTTTAAAAGCATTGGGTACTCGTGATTTAATATCATTATCAGTTCAAATGAATTTTTTTTTACTGTTGAATATATTACTTGTTTAAGAATATGTAGAATACTCATGGTTTACTGATATTTTAAAGGTGAGAAGTCCTTGATATGCGACTACTTATACTTGTTCCGAAGTTCCCACCTCTTTTCTTATTAACGTTTCAAATCTCTTGACCTATTTCGACTCATGCTTTCGTGCCACTCGTTGCTTTACATGTCGTAGTGTGTACTTACTCAGTTTTTCTGATCATTTTCTTCAAAACTGCGTCGGCTTTTGCCATTTTAAAACCGCGTGTCACCAATCAAGGTGGGGGTGGGCACGCGTATCGAGACAAAGCCGCGGGCTTAAGTTACAAGATTTGTTGTATATATTAAATGAGATGTAATCTTAATAGTTAATTTTCTACTTTTGATCGTCGATTGTCTCTTTAACCCTGAACCGAGATCCCGGGGTGTTTCACCATTATTGTAATGCTTTTGATCTAATGGATTATATATCATTGATCTAGATAACACCGTCTATAATATTAATACCAAGAGGATTAAAACTAGTTATTTAAATCCTACTTGTTTATGACATTGTCGTTTAGGACACATAAACAAAAATCACATCTCTAGACGTCATAAGGATGGATTACTAGACTCATTTGATTATGAATCATATGAGACATGTGAGGCTTATTTATTAGTAAAAAGTACAAAGTCCCCTTTCAAGAAGAAAGGTGAGATGACTAGTGAGTTATTGGCACTCATACATACTGATGTGTGTGAACTGTTTCCCACGCATGTCATAGGTGATTATCTTTATTTCATAACATTTACTGATGATTTCAGTAGATTTGGATTTGTATACCTTATGAAGGCGAAATCAGAATCCTTTGAAATGCTTAAAGAATTCAAGAATGAAATAGAGAAGCAACTTGGCAAGAGTATTAAGGCTGTATGATCGAGATCGTAGAGGAGAATACTTAAGCCAAGAGTTTGACGACTATCTTAGGGAGTGTGGGATCATATCCCAACTCACTCCACCCAAAACGACACAGTGGAATGGAGTGTCCGAGAGGAGGAATTGCACCCTATTGGATATAGTGCGATCTATGATATGTCAAAGTGATCTTCCATTATCCTTTTGAGGACACGCTCTATTATGTGCACCTTTCACCCTTAACCGTGTTCCATCCAAATCTGTTATGAAGACTCCATATGAGATGTGGAGTGGGAGGCGTCCCACAGTGTCTTTCACGAAGATTTGGGGTTGCGATGTCTGTGTAAAGCATTTACAAACAGACAAGCTCGGACCAAAGTCAGATAAGTGTAATTTTGTGGGATATCCTAAGGAAACGAAGGGATATTAATTCTACAATCCAACCGAAAACAAAGTGTTTGTTGCCGGGACCGGTGTGTTTCTATAAAGAGAATTTTTCTCTAAAGAAGCCAGTGGGAGGACTATAAAACTTGAATAAGGTCAAGAACCAAAAACCACTGATCCTACTATGGAACATGAACATGAACCGCAAGATGTTGTGGAGGAACATGTTCTGGTAACACAAGAGCTTCGTAGGTCGAGTAGGGTGCATCAAGAGCCCGTGAGGTATGAACTTCTCGTCACTGAGCCCGGTGACGCACTACTCATATATTGATGAGTCTATTACCTATGGCGAGGCCATGAAAGGGCCGGACTCTTAAAAGTGGCTTGAAGCCATGAGATCCGAAATGGAATCCATGTATACCAATAAGGTACGGACAATGGAGTCTTACCCAGGGTTTTTCGACCTCCGGAGGCCGAACGCGTTCGACTTCAATTTGATCTGGGCAAGCGTACTTCTGCATTTCTTGAAGATTTTACACACCACCAGCTTGAGGACAAGGTGATTTTCAACCGCAGGGAGTTGATACGGGTCAACTGTATCATCAACCGTATCTTCATTATTTTTTATTTATTTATTTATTTATTTAAGTAATTGTGAGTTACTTAGTTTATTTATTTAATTAGTTTAAATATATTATTTAATTAGTTAGTAGACATGGCCGAGCCCGTTAAGTCAAATCGTCTAGTTAGGGTTAGTATTTTTCTATTTAAACAGTTGTAATTTTATTATTTTATAATCAATCAATCAATCAAGAAGAATATTCAAAGTGTGTGTTCGGTTAAAAATCCAGTGTTCGTGTGTGTGGAGACTTGATAGTGTCTAGAATTACTATCGTGTTAGCTAAACCCCAACAATCCGATACATTCGTGTATCACAAGACCCTGTTGCAACCCAAATTTTTGACGGTGTGGACAGCGGCTGGAGAAAATCTCAATCCATTTTTTTGCCAATCCTAAAAAAGGAAAAAAAGAAAAAAATCTCAATCCATTTTTTTCGAGAAGGTATTCATTGGACCTAGCCCCATCACGTGACATGCTACTTGGTGGAAGCACGCCAGTATCTGACAAATATTAAAAAATTGATAGGTTCCATCTAATTAAAACACGTTTTCTGTAGGCATGCCACATGGTGGTGAGGCTAACCCCGCCAATCTTTAAGAAAGCATTTTTTCCCAAAAGAAAAAAGAGAGAAAAAAAAAAAGAAAAACTCGAAGAAAGAAAACCAAAATTCACTCGTCTTTTTTCTCAAAAAAAAAAAAAAAAAAAAAAAAACACTCGTCTTTAGGGCACACAACAGACTCGTCCATCGCCCTCTAAGAAATCGCGACCCCGTCGGCGTCGACGGAGCTCTCATACTTCCGTGAGTTTTCTCAATCGTCTCTCTCTTTTTCCATTAGTACAAACCCTAATTCTCGTACCCCCATTTTACTCGGAATTTCAGTCATTCATACAAATCCCTTCTCTCGACACAGATTTTCGAGTTCGGATTCTTCTAATCGAGTCGAACAAATCAGAAATGCCTCTCTATGACTGTATGCTGCTACTCAAACCCCACATAAAGAAGGAAGCTGTGATGGATTTGGTTGCTCGAGTGGGGAAACACGTTTACCGAAGAAATGGGGTCCTCTGCGAGCTCAAGTCATTTGGATCAGTTCATCTGGGTTATGGTATCAAGAAGCTTGACGGAAGATACTACCAGGTAAGTGCTGATCCCTTCTGGCTTCTATTTTCGGTATTCGGGGTATATATTGCAAGATCACTAGGATGCTTTGGGTTTGTAGTAGTGAAGATTGTGTGAAATGTTGTTTAAAGAGAAGAATGAATGATGATAATGCACATAATCCTATAACAATTGAAATGATCCACGCTTGCTTCAGTTTATGCATCTACATCATAGAACAATGCAGTGCTATATGGTTATAAGAATCTAGATGTACTAGAGTTGCCCCATCAATTGAATTACTTAAAGGAATCTGCCTGGTACAATACCGTATTGATTTACTGAAATAATATCACAGAAATTTATAGTACTATCAAAGATTAGTGTGTCCCAAATGGTGGGTTTGAGGTTTAAAGCACAACCTTCTAATAAGAAGCTCCAGATTGCATTGGAACACAATGTAATCGTATTGTAAGACTGTCGGATGAAGTTTGGAATGCTTATGTACTCTAGACTGATAAGAATTGAGAAGCTAGTATTTCTAAGTGCGGTGATTGGTTATGCTACATATAGGTGTACTTGTTATTGTGTCTCGCAGTAGATTGTATGGTGGAACATTGTAGCCCTTTCTCAGAGTTCAATGTTTCTTGTTTCCTGGTTTGGTTTTTTGGGATGTAGACTAATGTGTAAACAGATTCCTAGAGGCAAACACTTCAAGATTTTAAGCTTGTTCTTCATTATCAACAGGATTTCATATGGTTAAATTTTTTGTTTATCTTCCACAATATTTAGTTGCAGGAGATAGTAAATACTCTCTCTGGACCACAAAGGTAGCCCGTTCATTCATATTTATATGCCCCATCTTTTTGACCTCATACCTTCTGAAGATCTGAAATATGATGGAATTCTAACATCTTATACAAGCTGCTAAAAAGCCAATGCAGGAAGAGAGAGAGAGAAGGGGTTGTTTAGATAGGAAGATGTGAGACTGAAAATTTGAATTTGGGATCAGTTACATATTTACATATATCTCTGAAATCTAGAGTTCAAATAGGGAATCCCTTTGGGGCAAGGGCGGGGTAAGAGCCTGTTTGGTACTTTTTTAAACACATGAAAAACAGCTCAAAAAAACACCAACATTGGTGTTTTAGAATCAGCTGTTTCTTATATTTAAGAAAACCCTAGAAAATCAGAAAAAGCAGGGCTGCCAAACCTGTATTGAGTGAAAAAATTGTTTTGAACAAATCTGTTTAATACAGGGTTGCCAAACATGCACTAAGTTTTAAGGGAACACCCAATTTAAAGACCTTCTTTAGCAGAGACTACAAAGTGATCACTTAATTTGAATGCTGGTCCTCGAAACTCTCATATTTTGTGTTATTTTACATGAATGTAAAAATTGTCAACTTACTACCATATTTTTTACCAAGTATTGTTGCAACGAGAGAGAGGACAAGGAAACACTTAGTAAAAAGGTCAAAGTATGGTGGCCATAACTGTGGGCTGTTGTTTGATGCCTTGGCCTTAAGGATGACGTGTGTGCCAGTTCCATTTTTCTCATCTAGAGGAGTAGAGGGTGAGACTTGCACTGTATGTGTGCAGGTGCAGTGGTAGTTGAATTCCGGAAGGTTGAGAGTAGTGGGAGACTGGGAGGTTAAATTAACCCTAGTATGATTTGATTAATGGGTACTTTATTTGGCATGACGTAACAACTGAAACAGAGGTGAAAATTAGTACACATATTGAAATTGTATTCTCATTAATGGGATCCTGAATGTCTTTCAGTGAATACCTTTGTTTCCTGACTATGCCTGCTCACACACACAAGTACTGATAGGTCACTGTGTGCCTAGAATTATACACACAAACGTACTTGATATTTGGGAATTTAGTTCTCTAAAGTTCCAAGCATGCCTGTGTCTCCTTATCCTTGATGTACTAATTACTAAATATTGAAACGAATTCTAGGAGGATAGAAGAATCAGCAATTTATGGTCCTCGATCGAGATCTTAGGATATAGTATTTGAAGAACTAATATATGTCGTGAGCAGGGACGGCCCTAGCTTTCAAAAGGCCCTAGGCGAAACTTAAATCCAAAACCTCATGCTTCCAAAGTATTGCGTGTAGCATATTCTGTTAATAGATAACATGATATACTTGTTGGGTTTCTTTTATAATACAACTAAATTAGGACAAATGACCATAACCTATATGCACTATGCATTTTGTAATACTAAACCCGAACACTTTCAATTGTAGTAAACTCACCTGCATTGTCGTAAATGTGTCAAATAGCCGTAAATTGCCAACAATGTTACCTACATCTAACAGAACATGTGTAAAAATGGCAATTCCCCTCACACTCACTACCAGCCATGAACATCACCACATCCACCTCCTCTCTCTCTCTCTCTCTCTCTCTCTCTCTCTCTCTCTCTCTCTCTCTCCTCGGATCCTCAATCGCTCCTTCTATGTCCCAATCTGAACCCGAACCCGCACAACCCTTAAACCGTACCCTAGCCTCCTCTGTTCACGACGAAGCAGGAACCAGCGCCTCCATTACCACCGCCTACCACCATTGTTCCAGATGAATTAAGATACCACAACCCAAACCCAGACTCACCCACCAGTGACGAGACCACCAAGACCCAACCCGTTACCCACAACGAGCACCTGATTTCTTTTCCTAGTCTAACTCAAATCAGACCCCAACCGAACCTCCAAGAAATCTGTCAGTTCACTCCACCACCACAGCTGCACCCAATAGACCAAACAACCTGATTCTCTTTCAAATCACTCAATCGATAATCTAGATCGACAACTCAAACTCCAAACCTGTTCCACAACGCAACCTAGAGCTTTAGCCAGCCTAACCTAAAACCCAATCGATCCCCAATTGCACAGCCCAAATCGAAAATCAGACTCCTGCCTCTCTCACCACCGAACTCCACCTCAAAAACCCATTACCTATATTCTCTATCCACCCAGACGCCAATGCTCCACACCACAGCTAGAATAACATACCTAAACTCGGATTCACCAATAGATAGAAGAGAGAGTGTGTTGAATCAGGCGACGACTTAGGTAGCTAAGCAGGCGCTGAATTGTGATGGATCCGACTCTGCACTTGTTGGGTTTGTCAATTTTCTGCAAGAGAGAGAGAGGGAGGGAGGGAGATTTACAGCTATTTGACATATTTAGAAAACTCCATACAGGGATTGTAAATTAATCAGTGGTTTAGTGTTACAAAGTGCATAGTGCATGTAGATTTAATTTTTTGTCCAAATATTCATGTTGTTTTGTGAGAATAGTATATTTTAATGGGTAAATGACACAAACTACCCCTGTGGTATGGTATATTACCAACTCTGGCACATACCCAATACCACACTTGTGACTAACACAGGGTAACAAAAGGTGAAGATGTCCATTCTACCCCTTGTACCTAACGAAATTCACACCATCTTATTAGGAAAATGATGTCTCTCAGGCTAAAAATACACACTCTCTCTCCCTCTCTATCTTCTTCTCTCCCGTTTGTATCTGCTTCTTCTCTCTTTCTCTCCTTCGCCCCGCCACCACTACCACCACAACAACCTCCACCATCTCTGTTCTCTCTGTACCGACTGAACAAACATCGAACCACGCCATCGTTTGAGTTAGAGTTCAATTGAGGACTATCATGATTGGACTTCAAATTGTAAGATGGTCTTTGACGCTCTGTTTGTTCTGGGTTTTTCATATCTATAGATCTGTTTATGGGTCGATATTTGTACCACTCAGTCGAAGTTTGTTGGTGGGTCCTGAGATCTTGGCCGAATTCCACCATGTTTTCAACATTGGTGAACCTTTCTCCTTCTCTCTCCTCCCTAGTCGACTTCGGCGTGAAGTGGCTATGCTGATACTGGTATATTTGTGGATCTGTTACAATCCGATTTCCAGCACTGTTGCCGATAGGTTGTTGTCCCGGTTTCCCTTCGGATGTGGCTTGTACAAGTTGGGTGGGAATAGACTTTTTAATCAGAATTTCGTGGGTTCCCACCCCAAATCGTTTCAGTTCACTTATGGGTTTGATTTTGGAGTGCAATGATTGGAACCATCAGGGGCTGTCGTGTGCTTGGCCGTGGGGTGAAGTTGGGCTGGGTCTTCGGATTTTGTGGGTTCTCGCTCCAAATTGGTGGTCATTTTGAGTTGAAGTTGGGTTGGGTCTTTCCGAGCAGGATCCAGTGATTCGGGACGGTGGGTTTTAGTCTTTTAGAGTTGGTGATGGTTGCAGCTTATGTGGTTATCCCGGTGCTGTACGTGGTTTCATTGAAGAAATGGTATAGATGAAGATGGATGATTTAGTAAAGTTAGTAAAAGTTCAGGGGTGCACTAGTCATTAGTGTTGAAGGAGGGCAAAAGTGTCGGAAAAATGAGTGAAGTGTGGTCCCATGTGTTCCACTAACAGACTTGGACAGATGGGTGGCATGTGTCACAAGGTTTGGCTACCAGAAGGGTGGTATTGGGTATTTGCCAAAGTTCAAGGTAGTAAGTTGGTAATATGCCATACCACAGGGGTGGTTTGTGTCATTTACCCTATTTTAATTGCTTGATAATGGAAAAAAAACATAAGGCTTGGATTCCCATTTGGTATACAAAGAAAGAATGAGAGAGAGAACTGTAAAGAGTGAAGAAGACATGCATTTTATTAATCAGTTGTTGGGTAAAGAAAGTATATCAACTTGTAAAACTTATAACCTACTACCTCCGTTCGCCCTCTATCTTCCAAGATAGAGTGGCACAGGTTTTAAGGAGAGCCCCGAAAAGTCAATTTTACCCCTAACAAACTTTGTAATTCCCACCCGCTCTCTCTCCCTCTCCCAACACAACATCAACCAAACAACAATCTGCGGCAACCAAGAACAACAATCGGCATCAACAAATTGGATGTATTTACGGCAAAAGAACTTGAAACAAGTCAGCAAAATAGAACATCACTGTACAGATTTAAAGAATAAGAGAAAAAGATGGAGAACTAGACAAATCGCCACCACTACCGCCAGTCCCCGCCGCGCAGAGGGAGGCGCTCTTCTCCAGATCCATCGCCGGAGAACGAAGGTCCGCCAGCGCCACAACCACTGCAAACGCCTGGAACAAAAAATTGCAGATCTGGGTCAGAACGAAGACTTAGAGAGAGGGAGAGAGAGGAAGAACGAAGTAAAGGAAGATCCAAACCTCAGAGAGGAGATGAGAGATTCGAAGTCACCACCGTCGCTTTCGGGATCTTGCTTCTCTTTGTCGAAGGAGAACGGATCGGCTCCCTAGAACGAAGGTCCGCCACCGCCAGATCGAAGTAGCCTCCACCGTCGGGTTCGCCTTCCTCGTCCTCGTCCTCGTCTTATCCTCTTCAGCGCCGTCTCCGTCGCCTTCTAGGCCGCCTCTGTCGCCTTCTCTCTGTCTTCTCTTCTTCTTCCCTGTCTCTCTCTATGCCTCTCTTTTTTATCTCTAATATTTACCGTGGGTGTGGTCAAAGTGGGTGGGTTAGAGTAGAGGTTGAATGGTGTGTGATAAAGGGTATAATAGACGATTACCATGAAAAAAGAGGCCGGAAATAGGAAGAGGAAGATAGAGAGAGAATGGACCGAAAATTAAAGTAGGAAGATAGAGGGAGAACGGAGGAAGTACAATTTATTACCAAAATTACCATTATGTCCTCGCGTGTATTTAAATTGTCTACACTCAGGGTCGTGCCTGGTCACGAGGACCCCTTTGACTAGAATATGCCCCTTCTCAGGCCATATCCAGTTAAAACAAAAAACATGCAGGGGCACGAGAAAATTTGACCTATTGAAATATGCCTTGTTGGACACCCATAACTGCTGAGAGGACATCAATGATGGTAATAGGTATACAGAGTTTGGGGTCATTATTTTCTTGAGTGTGAGAGAACTATTTTTGCAGTTCAGTTAGGGTGAGCATATGAAGATCCGTCATACGAAATGAGTTGTGTAACTAGGAAAGATATGATACACATGACACAATTAGAAAGAATCTAGACGTTGCACCAATAGAAGTCCGAATGTGAGACTTATTTGAGGTTGTTAGGTCATGTGTATTGTAGGGCCATTGGATGTGCCGGGTAGGAGAAGTGATACGGTCCAGTTCGACGGAAGTAGAAGAGGGAGATGTTATGCATGTCATCATCTAGGACTTGGCAGTCCTTTAAAAAAAAAAAAATCTAACGTGTCCTACACAGCAGTTAAATATAAAATTTAGCAGACACCTGAAGATATGTTGGGCATGTCCGTAGGTGTACCAACATCTCTGGCATGTGGATATGAGGGATTGAGGATGACGGCTCTTAAATATGTCCCTTTCTCAAAGACTACATCATAAACCACAGATTGACAGCAATAAAAATCAGGATATTAAGATTACAAGGGGAAGCAAACCGATAGATGGAGAATGAGGCTTACTTCCACATCAGGAGCGCCATAGCCTGAAGGTGCCTGGTGATAGGCTCCCATTCATATAATCGTATGTAGCCCCTTAAGCAGGTCCTTATATATTACCCGCTGCCACAGCTTCAGGTAAAAGAGTGAAACTGGATCCAGTTGACGGGGCTTACTATGGGGGTACACCTTGGTCTGAACATGTTGGTATTACCAATCTATCTTGTGCGTAGTATCCCAACCTAAGATCATAAAGAGTCTCCCTCAGGATCTTCCAATTACAACTGCCACCAAACATCACGAAAAATGGGTCTAATACTCTCCTTGTACTACGGCACAACAATTTATGAACTGAAGGAAGAAGAGGTGCCTGCAATTCCCATCCTTCATGAAGAGATTGATCTATAGAAGCATGGGTGTAATTTTATATACATAATATTAGGACAGTATGTGACTTTGTGAAGAAAGTATTATTTTGATAACATTGCTTTTCGGAAGAGCTTTTTATTTCTACGTTGAATTTGATGATAATTAGAGAGAAGCACATCCTTAGAATCAGTTACATGGATTCGGAGTAAAACATGGGCCACAACAATTTTTGAAAATTGAGGGCATGAGCAGTCAGGCACCACAAGAATACAAGTACGGCAATATGTATGCTTTTTGTATATGTTGATTTAGTTTAGTCTCCGTGTGGTTGGTGGTAAAATATTTTCCTGTAAAATGTTTTCCCTTGTTTTTGTGTTTGGTTCGCCATTTGTCTCGTAAAATGATTTTCTTGTAAAAGTTTTCACTCATTGATGTAAAATGATTTATACGTTTAAAATCCGTAAGCCATTTTCCAGAGAGTGAAGGAGCATGACAACAACTCATACAAAGACCTCCACCACCAAGAACTACCATTGCCGTCAACCACCGCCACTGCCGTCGCCACCCACTGGCACAATCACCAATTAATTAATGTATTGTTATATGCAGTATTTTCCAAATAGTATCTAATGCACAAGCAAAATGTTTTGCAAGTGTCAACCAAACACGAGTAAGTGATTGCAGTGAACTTCTTCATGAAAAATATTTTACGCGTACTATATTTTCTTTTGAAAATATTTTAATGCCAACCAAATTGAGCTTTAATGTCTTTCATTTTCCCACTTCATGTGACTAAATACTAACCACCACTCTATTGGGAGACGGTAAATCTGATGTGGGTGAGAGTAATCCCGTGACAGGAGAAGCATACTGGCTCAAATTGGACATGCTCTTGTATTCGTTTAGGCAGAGGGCTGTAATAAGCTTAGTCCTCATCATCATGCTGAATTAACACTCTGATTAAAACAATAATTGTTATGAGACTTCTGAACATGATTTTCTTTTGGTACAATTAGTTTTGTGTAGGCTTTTTTGCACTACTGCTCTTTTTGCATGGGTAAATTAGTCTTCACCTGGGTAACAATTAGTATGATCTTTGTATTGTCATATTCTCTACAGGGTCAGTTGATGCAAATGACAATGATGACACCACCCAACTTCAACAAAGAACTGCATTATCTGAACAAAGAAGACCGGTTGTTGCGCTGGCTTTTAATTAAAAACCGTAACGTCAAGTATGGGTTGCAATTCCTGACCGAAGATGATGGTAAAACTGAGCTTAGCAGGTTCGGGAGCAGCTTATTAGGAGACGGATTTGACGACAAGGACGAAGATAGCACTGACCGCGATGATTATGAGGTTGACGAGAGCGAAAACGAGTGACCGACAAGAGGTGAATTCTACCAACTCTTTTAAGTTACAAGATGGAAGGAGCCGGTAATTGTGAGTCAGGTGGTTCATTTATATTATTGAACTTTTGACGCTGTGTACTTACATTAGCTGTTATGGTGCTTCATGTTTTCAAGTCCTCCAGTAATTTAGTAGCATAGACGACGGATAAGGTCTGGGGCGACTGCTTTGTTTGATGATTCCTAGGTCTAAAGTTGTTTGCCCTAGGTTGGATATTTTACTGAGTCTTTCTTTATCAGTGGTAATATTCTTGACTTTTTTGGTCTGTAGGGGGATGGTCTTTCTGTTGTTTGAGGACTTTGTTTTGGTGATATCATGTCTGATCTCCCGTTACTGTTGATTTCCACCGTGAAATACTGGACGTGATTTCTCAGAAGCAAGATGAGATTTTGATAAAAAGAACTGTTATTTTTTCTGAGCTAGTTAAACTTGTTTTGAAGGTTTTATAATCATCAATGTTATTAGATCTGTTATTCGGGGACTTTGTTTTTGTGCTATCATAATCTCTGTTACAAGTGATACTAAGGATTCCGAATAAGGAACACAGTCTATATTGGACATGCAGACCACGCTTAAGCAACATGTCAATTGGATTTGACAAAAAGAAAGCCTTAAGCGCCTATCAGTAGTGTGTGTATGAACAGAAACCAAAGTTTGATCCTTACGATGATTGCTTGCAGGCGCATTTAATTGCGCATAATCAATGGTTAAAGATGAGATGAGAGATAACTTCTTATACGAATCATGTTTACCGAAACTTCATAACAAATAAGTAAAGTCTCAATTATGTAAAGTCTCTAATTCACAAACAATTTCAACGTCGGTCAGACAATAATGGGAACAAAAAAGAAATACTCAGAGCGAGCCGGCCAATCCAAGAAACAGGCCAGTTTTATTTATTTATTTTTATCTTATTTTTATTATTTTTTCGAAAAAGGAAAGGCCAGGTTGGATGTGACCGACATACAGCGTGCGTAATCTGCCCAGTGTCAAGAACTTGGACACCGAAATCATAATTTTAACAAAAATGCATGACGATTTGGTAGATATTTGGCCAGATTTGTCGCACATTTGCCCCCACGTACTTATCAACCAACTCATTAACTAATTAGAGAGGATTGGTTAAAGACAATAAATAATTAATTGTAGGAGTTGAGTTTGGTTTATTAATGGGTACTCTTGGCCACCACATCTTACATCACGCAACATGTAGTGTCTTGTTTTATTTTCCAAATATTTTCTTTTAAGAATTACTACATCATATTCGAACCTCATACCAGGGCTTCAAACGCTCTATTACTGAGCTAGCATCCATTTATACTTTTAAATTAAAATTTAACTAATAAATAACACTCAAATTTGGTATAGGGCCAGTTTGGTAATGCTGTACGTTCAAGAAAGCTGTTGTGGAGAAATTGTCGTGAGAAAGCAGTTGTGAAAATTCTCAAAAAAATAATTTGGTAAACTTTAATATAATGTGCCGTGAAGAAGCACTTTTAGATTTTTTGTTCGGCAATTATTAGTTCATTACTTTAGATTTGTTTTAAGCTGATTTGATGGCTCTTCACCTAGCCATAAACGCAGGTAAAGTAAGACCGATCTTGGAGGGAGATGCAAAAAGTTTTGCAGAAGAGCTACGTCGGGGCATCAATGGCGGTGAACAAAGAGACTAATCTGTAGCTGGAGATGTAATTGAAGAGAAGGGAAGTCTTTTTAGAGTTTTTCAGCTTCTCAAGAGTCACTTCGTAAACCATAGACTTAACGCCACGACCCATGAGCTTGCACGACGAGCAAAGGGCACGGAAGATGAAAACGATACTCTTCGCAGTTGACGAAAGATAGAGCTAATCGTTACTTTTATCAACTGATTGTTAATAGACAATGTCTGTTTTTCCTTAAAAAAAGTCTCTCACTAGACAAGTTGAAATAGAAAAAAGAAATTTATAAAATGTTAACTGAATACTAATACCGCACTATAACTTATAAAATAAGCTCAGTTGTGAATTATAAAAGAAAATGCTACTTAGATTCATTTTCAAGCTTTTAAAGACGAAATAGTTGTGATTTTTTTTTTGTGACATGGGAACCCCTAGTTGCTAGCTACATTTCAAGTGCGCTCTGTGAAATCCCGATTCTAGTGCAGTAGCCTGCAAAAGACCAGAGAGGTAAACTAGCGTGAGAAAACTCGATCTCACACGCTCGCAGTTGAAAAAAAACCAATTGGCAACTCCTGGATGACCCCAAAGTTCGAACTCAAGACCTCTACGCAAATGCCCAAACCACACAAGTCCTTAAGAATGCAAACCCAACAAACTCAACTACACCCCGAAGGATAAAAATAGCGATCTTTAATTGCAACAAACTAACTCTAGATAATCTCTAAACCACGACGATGAATCCACATCAGCCCAATATATATTTCATGACACGTTGTGAGTTATAAAATAAAAACTAACCAACACAGAATCATTTTCAGGCGGTTAAAAGCCGAAACAGTGATCATCTTTAATTGCAACAAACTAACAAATTCTAAATAAATTTGGGGGTATTTGAACAAGAACAACGAACCAAAAATTAAGAACGAGAGAAACACATAGATTTAACGTGATTCGCTAGTTGTGAAACTAGCTACGTCCACATCAGGATAACCGATGTTTTATTGAGAGAGAACCCGATTACAATGCACGCCTTGACCACAATGGCCATCTCGTTACACCACACTTGACAATGCTAAAAGCACTACACAAATTGTCTGATGCTAATCCATATGTTTGTCACTAATGTCTTGCACCATAAGATCCTCTAAATACACATGTGTGGAGGTGGGAATCAACTCACTTGGCAATGTGGAATACCTCCTGCCACAAGTAACACATCAATTGTCATGTGGCAGTCATTGTGCACGAGATATCTTCTCTCTAATATGACCTGGCCTTTCCAATAGACCAATTAGTTTTTCACTGTCTCTCTGCTTCGTTGGCTAAAACCGAGGTGGTCGTCAATTCAATTTCAATTTCTATTCTATCAGAAATTGATGTAAAATTCTACCAATTTCGAGTCTCACACAACCCTCCTCGGCCACTTCTTCCCCCGATCCGTGCGCGTCAATTCTCTCAGATATCTGGTGCGTCGGAGATGGAATCGGGTACGAAGAAGGGACTAGCTTCTCCGGGGAGCAGTACGGAATCGTCTTCATCGGAGAATGGGGCGGATGAGAGAGGTGGTCCGTTCGAGTACTTCGGGTGGGTGTATCACATCGGCGTCAATTCCATCGGCCACGAGTATTGCCACCTCCGATTCCTCTTCATCCGCGGCAAGTATGTCGAGATGTACAAGCGCGATCCTCATGATCATCCCGGCATTGTAAGATCCTCATCATCCCCTCACCTTTCAACTCTCTTCTTGTAGGATGTCTAATTTTAATACCCAATTGCCAAAAAAGCTATGATCGAGGCGGTTCTATGGGATTTTCTTTGAGACCCTTTTCATGCTAGCTTGCAAATTAGGGAACCCATAAGCTACTTTCCACTCCTCTATGTTTGTGCATGTTTAATTTTACCACCCAATTTCCAAATACACAGTAACAAGCAGATACGAATGGGAATTTCTTTGAGACCCCTTCATGCCAGCTTTTAAGTTAGAGAACCCAGAAGCTCCTTTTGACTCCTCTATGTTTGTCCATGTCTAATTTTACTACCCAATTTCTGTTTATTCTTTGAAACCCAATTAATATTAGCTGCAAAATAAGGAACCCAGATGTTACATTCACTCATCTATGTTTGTTCATGCATAAATTTTACTACCCATTTCTATATCTGCACAGAAGAATCTAGTATTTGAGTGCTGGAATATGGATTTCTTCCAAAACCCATCAAGGAAATAAATGCTACTTCAGTTTGCTATCTTGAAGATTGGCCAACGTAGGATTTGATTGAACTGAATTGGGGTTTCTGGGTGGGGTTTAATGGATTTACCGTTTGTATACATGTTTCATTACACTTTGAAGTACGTTCACAGAGTTGAAACTTTGAATGAGGAGATATATACCTTGTAGGGAGATTATTTCTGTATTGGATGCGTTTAACAACGGACAACTTGGTTTATTATTTTATCATCTTTAATCCTTTACCTGCTGGTCCACTTTCTATTGCATGCTATCTTTCGTAAGGCTCAATTCTCTACAATCGCGGACACATGATTTTTCACGAGGGGGACAAAGTTAGCAATAAAAGAGTAGTAACAATTTTTTACACGAAAAGTGAAGTTAGAACAAAAGGCTTGAGTATTTTGAGTACGGAATTATCACACTTCAGTTGCAAAGGATTAGAGAGCACACTTTCACTACACAATTAACATACCTGCTTCCATTACAAAAAGTGAACGCAAATGCCAAACTTTGCTTTAATAGGGAAGGCGCCGAGGTTTCCTCATTTGAAATTGTTCCGTATTATCTTCATTTGAAAGTCAATTAGCGACAACACCCATCGTTCACAATTTAGCAAGCCAACTGAAGAGTAAACTCAATGTCATATGGAATTAGAATAATCTGAAAAATAGATGGGAACCAGAACTTACGTGACAAATTGAAGCAACAGAAAAATCAGTATTCAGAGCTCAAATAATCCTCCACAGTCCATTGCATCAAATGATCAACTGTCAAAAATAATGTGATTATCATTAAGATTCAACACTGGTAGTATGACAATGTTGAACGGTTTCCAAGTGTATTGGTGTACCTTTTGCAACTCTTAGGGCGGTTAGACAAAAATGCTTAATCCTGGAAAATAATAGTAAAAAATAAAATCCAGGGTGGCCCCTGGGTCAAACATAGGTCCGCCCTTGATTCTCTATATAAGATATTGAACAGAAGGTGACATGGTATATCTCAAATTCAAAGAGCTGAGGCCTAGAATGATATTGAGATAAACAATCGGCAACTACCAACTGAACACTTGAAATCGTCCTACTAGTTAACCCGTCGAGTTGTTCGTAAGAACTTCGATCTCCTTACTATATTCAAAGAGTTGAGGATGAACTGCACCAGAAAATGAATTGAAGAATATCAGTAGTGGAACAAAGGAACTTTATTGGTCTTCAATATCCTTATTGTTCGGGAACTTTATCTAATTGCATGAGATTGAAGGATTGTAACTCATATCTCGAAACAGCCTGAAGGAGGTATGTGTGACAGTTTCTGATATCGAAGTAAGAAACACAGTCAATATTGTATCTGTTAACCATGTTTAGGCATTCTATTAACCGAAGTTGCGCAGCATCTATATCCCGCAAATACACGAAATGTAATGAGAATGGAGGTTTGATTAAATTCTTCACCAAATCATAGAACAACATATAACTCCAAATCTCCATTTATAGAGAATGGAGGTTTGGGTCTGCAACGGGTTATCACCAAAATTTCTCCAAAAGGATATTAATGTTGTTTCAAGCAGAGTTGTCGACAACTTACAATTTCAACGAAATAATATCAGTTTCAAAATGTTGAGTACAATGACATTTGTTTAATATCAAACTAATTAGACGATAATATTTAAAGTTTATAATAGAGAAGAATTAAATTTCATTGAAACATGAAACATTTACTTTACATGATACATATTTTTAAAATGTGCTCCTCCTCTTATGATAACGAATCGAGCTTGGGGAACTCCAATTGCTAGTTCTACATATTCCCAACATGATTAATGTTCCTTGATGACATATATCCTTTGACGATTTGGGTGCCCTAATTGCTTGAACTAAAGTTGACCATGTAGGATAAATTCCGTCCGTTAGGTTACAACCGGCATTATAATCCTTTCATTTGAGGAAATAGTTTATTCGTATATACATACTGTTTGTCAATAGACGGAAGAGTTCACAAATAAATTGTAGTTATATGTGTGTGTGTCTGTGTGTGCGCGCGCACGCGCGTGTGTGTGTACAAAGATAATTGTCTTTGGTGTATGAATTTTTTTGTTTATTATGTGTTACTTTTGCGTGTTAAGTATGTATTTCATTTTCTCGTAATGTCATGATGTATAGTATTATTTTCGTGTAACATTTTTATATTAATAATCTTTGCGTTCTATATTTTTCGTTTTACAACAATAAAATAATTATATTTAAATATTTTTGAATTATATTTATAAATTTAATGTAATTATTATCATGTATTGAATAATGTTGGTAATTGTAATTATATGCAATATATAAGTTTGGAGCTATTAATATACAAAATTAGAGTCAAAACTGTCACCGTTCGCGTTTATCAATGAAATGGATGTAAATCTCCATTCTCCGTTCTCACCATCAAATATAGAGGTAAAACAGTGGGGACTGGAGATTTCTTTTTGCAAGATATAGGGATTGGTTGGGGATGGGCATCTCCACCTCTAAAAAATGGAGAAAAAAGTGGAGATTTGGGTGGTCAACTCGCTCGGAGGCTAAATGAAAATCTCAATTTTTTTTAGAGATTTGGAGTTTTAGTGATTTTTGGTTGGAGGCTAAAATCTTCAAATATTACATCAAAACCGGAGATTTGATGATCGGTTGAATATGCTTCAGTCGTTGGGTTTCTTGAGCATTTTGGTTAACCATGTCATAAAAATACTAAAACTACATTTTTGTCACTATTTATGATACACAGTCTATCATAAGGATGAAATAGTTTAATCACGATAAGATACCAACTAATTTGGAGATTTTTTTAGCTTCTATTTGTGCCTGTGAGTTGCCAGGTTTAGAGAAAACTGGGAGATTGAAACAAATCACTTCATGGACTCTGACTTGTAGCATACTAAAACTACATTTTTGTCACTATTTATGATACACAGTCTATCATAAGGATGAAATAGTTAATCACGATAAGATACCAACTAATTTGGAGATTTTTTTAGCTTCTATTTGTGCCTGTGAGTTGCCAGGTTTAGAGAGAACTGGGAGATTGAAACAAATCACTTCATGGACTCTGACTTGTAGCATTCTTTGTAGGATTTTAAATGGATCTGAACACTAAAATGGATTTTTCAGATCTGTGATGATGTGTAGCTGTAGGATTATCTCCACTAGCTACACACGATTGCACATGTCTACTATATTTTTGAAATTTTATATTTTGATCACAGTTCTTTCAAGTAGTGTGTTCAGGGTTCATATTGATTCGCTAGTCCAACTCCAAAGAAAAGTACATTACCTATTAAAGATGTATATAGTATGTATCTTCCCAGCAAGTTCTTACTATTTCCACTCTTTGAATTTGGAGGCCCCAATAGATGATTCTAGAAGGAGAGGCAAGTCTCATAACTCATAGTTATGTTTTTTGTGTAGACATTTCTCATCGGACATTTACAACCTACAGTCACGATTCATAGGATCTTGTATTGCTCCCCTTAATGCCATTTGGTTTTGAGGTGCAACTCATTGATTCTTAACATCAGAGCTTGTTTTACTAGAGGTCTCACTGTGTTGTTCCGGGAAAGATCAGTTGATGGTGTGACAGTGGGGACCGAGGACCCTATGTGTGAGGGGGAGATTGTTGAGATCCTCTCCCACTTTGGTTGTGGAGGAGTTGGGCGGTCTGTTTGTTAATGTATGGGACCACCTCATCGCTTGAGTAGTCTTTTGCAGTTGAGAAGGCACGAGACCACCTACAAAGCTTTTTGCTGTACAGACTTTCTTGCCTTCTCTGGGGACCGTTGAGGACTTCGTGCCTTTCCGTATCAAAGTTGCCGCGCCTTTATTTTCTGTTTAAGGAAGCTGAGTCTAGGACTTGGTAGCTACGAAAACTCGTAACTGTGCTTGTGAGAAGAACAAAGAGATGCATGGAAATGAGTTTTTCAAAGAATCATTTTTGACTAGTATAATCTAGAAAAAAATATGGCTAAATAGTCACTAAAACTTTAATGATCAGCCAATCTAGGGTCTTGTAGCTCCAACAGCTATATTGGCAAAGACTTAGTTGTCATTCCTAACTTCGCAATACAACGTATGGATTCAGAGATTGCTTGTTAATGTAATGTGCATTTGATTTCTATATTGCTGATCTGATGTTTCATTGATGTAATAGAAGATTCAGTGCAGAATCATTCAAAAAGATTCATTGAAAAATGCCAATGGTTGGGGATACACGCTCTGGACAAATTGGAGGTTAGACGTTAGACACTTGGACTCATAACCCGTGTCTGAAGGAAAAGCAAATCGAGAACAAAAAAGTGAAATTATTAGAAAACAAGCTCTTCAGACACTCTGCAAGGGCTTAGCTGCTAAACTTCCGAGAGATATACCTACAATCCAAAACCTCCTATTTGGATCCTCCTTTATTAGCAACATAATTCAACCTAAACAAACTTCCCAATCTGTAGCCATCTCTTACAAATGGACAGTGACCACTAAGGAATCTAGAATTTTGAAACGAGCTCGCCTAAAAACACACCGTCCAAGCTGTCAAATCTAATTAAGAAGTGAGCACATTCTCCATGATGTTTTTTTTCATTTGAAGGCACTATGTTGGGAGATGTATCTTATAGTTAAAGTCCTGGTAGTCTCTGACGAAAAATGTTGGTCTGGTTGAAACAATTTGAGGGGTTCATTTGATCCTTTCCGGATAATTAGACGGTCATCCTGAAGAAGCTTGTGTTTGGGAAGTACTTCCTCTGTTTCTTCTCTTTTTTCCACTTTTGAGTTTTACCACTATTCATCAGGCTGCTTTGACCTGATGATTTGATTAGCTATACGATGTAATTTTTTGGTAAATTTTCATAGTGTTGTACAGTAAACTTTACTCTACAACACCATGAAACATTACCGAAAAATTGCATCGTTTTGCTATCCAAATCACCGGGTCAAAGTGACGTGTCTACGGATGAAAAAGTCAAAACTGGAAGAAAGAGAAGAAACAGACCAAGTAAAATTATTAGAGCATCTCCAACCATGAGGGGGGAGGGGGAGGGGGGAGGTAGGGGTGATTTTATGTATGGGTGGGGGATGGTTAGGGTGCATTTCCCCCCTAACATCTCCCTCCCCCTCCCCCCTCCACGGTTAATCCAATTTGGGATATGTTAATATTTTATAACTATAATATGTGTTTTTAATCATGATTAATATATTTTAATTATTATTTTCATTGTAAAAAAACAAATAATGTTTTCTCTATAATTGAACAATATATTTACGAATATTTATTGTTATTTTATTTCATTGGTTTTGAGAATTAGTTTTTGTTGTCGATGGTTCGAACCCGAGACCTCATGCAGGGGCTTCCAAGGCTCTACCACTTGAGCTACCTTCATTGTCAATTTGATATATCTTATTTTTGTGATACTTAGTAATTATATTTATTAAATATTTTGTAAACACAATTAAAAGACGCCAGTTTTTTTGAATTATAACTAGTTCTCCTCTGTAATAATGTTTAATTACTTTTTTTTATGATTTTTGTGAATATATATCTATATTGATATTATTTCGTATTTACTTTTTATCATTATTAATAATTTATTTTTAATCGTTAAATATATTTTGAACTTAGAAATGGAAATATATCTGATGAAATGATTCGAAAATAGTAGTCACCTCATGCACCATGTACCAACGAAGAAAAAATTATTATAAGTTGGAACTTGGAACCTGCTGCAAAGGCAAACTTACTAGATTCTGTTAAATTGAATGAAGGAAAGAAGAATGGTTTCCTTTTTTTTGAGATCTGTATGCAACTTACATGACTGAAAATTTTATGTTCTTATTGCAGAAACCTATAAGAAGGGGCGTCGTTGGTCACACACTTATGGTAGAGGAGTTGGGACGTCGAAAGGTCAATGATGGTGTAAGCTATTGTCTCTTCACCCACTCTTTGTCTAGCACGATGAATGTTTTTGGTTAAGTATAATATTTGTGTAGTAACTTTTAGATGTCATCTGCTCAATTGGTTGACTATCTTTTGTCTTGGTTTTAAGCACAACAAGCTAATTATCCTCCGGTATCTTCACATTTTTAGGATGTATATGTCCTACGGTTCTACAATCGATTGGAAGAGACAAAAAAAGGAGAAGTAAGTCAAGTTTTCTCTTTTCCTTTCAGTTCTCCTGCAACATCTTTTTCTGCTCATGCTGTCTAAAATTTGGTTTGAACAGTCACTGCATAACACTTTCTTTTAGGCTTTGTAATTAAGTGGAAGTCGTATTTTTTCTAAAGGTATCTTCTGGTTTTCCCTAGAAGGACCAAAACCTAATAGTCTGATCTTATAATCATACCATGACTTGATTTGTCGTGATTGAACATGCATTATCATGCTCCCAACCGTCTAGGAAGCATGAGCAGGACATGTATACGCAATTGACACCGACACATTGTTTCTGGAAACCCTGAAGACATTGCATATGATAGAGCGCTACCATAATTAAATAACTGAATTTCTGGGAAACTATTTCGCATTAGTAGCTGGCTTAAAAGACACTACATTTTAACACCATGGGGGAGTTTGGTATGGCTTATAAGCAACTTATAAGTCAGTTTTGGATTATAAGTTGAAGAAGCCAACTTATAAGTAGCGTTTGGTATGGACTTATAAGATGAAAAGTTGTATTTCGACTTATTAAGTTCATAGTGTTAAAATTGAGTCTAGAAAAGTTGGGGGTTTGAAGCTTTTTTTTTTTTTTTTTTTGAACTTTTGGACTCAGACATCTTTTTCACCAAATACATCTAACTTTTTTGTTCATATTTTTTGTCATCGACTTTTTTGACATAAACTTATAAGTCAACTTAAGTTGCAAATAAATCATACCAAACTCACCCCATATAGCATAAAGATTCGGGTAAAAGACATTTCACTCCCTAAGTTTACTCGAAGGCACTGTACCCCTCGTTGTTTGGTCAATTTACCCCTCATTCGATGGCCGCCGCAACTCCACGCCCTCCTCTACATAAACTACAGAGGATCCTTGGAATTCACCGATCTATGGTAAGACTGGACCAAAGGATTTAACGTTTGCATAGAGAGTGAGGTGGTTGGTCGGAATTCTTATGGGTGGACCTGTGTTTGGAGGCCCTGCTTAAGAGAAAAAGAGACAGATAGAGAAGTTGAAGAAGGGATAAAAATTTAACCCACCTTCATTAGTATCTGTTAGTTACAAGGGGTCATAGTGTCTTTTGTGGACAATGAGGGGGTACAGTGTCCTTTTGTTAAAATAAGGGGTTTAAGTGTCTTTTATCCAAATATTATGTCATTAGGCCCCTTAAACGGAATACGATATTCACAGAAAACATAAACTACTATATAGGCTAGAAGAAGAGACGAAAACAGGTTACAGGGTCCTCAAATCTCTTAAAAGTGTCTGATTCAATCAAAGCTCAAAAATAATTCAAGGTCCCTTAGTGTCAAACTGAATACTCCTTTCTTGTAGCATTTGTTTTTGCCTGCTCCATGAGTTGTTAGAACAAGAGATTGACCAAAAATCAAGGGAAGGAATATAGTATTGCTCTGCGTGTTTTTATGGTTCTTTTGGAGAGAAAGGAATTGAAGAGACTTGGACATTGTTTCTTTTTCTGGACTTGACATCAATGGACGTCACATGAATCCTATTTTCACCATGTACTCAAGGCATTATCCTTTTGGGAACCTTAAAATATATTCTTCTTACCTTAAATAAAAAGGCGACAAGGCGTGTCTAGACTTGTTGAAGAGTGTCAGCAGCTAATGGTGGAAGACACTTTTGCAACATCTTGTTCAAAGCATTCTTCGACCTGTTTATCATTGCAGTTGACTGTTTATGTGATGTCTTTTTTCAGTGGAATTACCAACTTGTGTGTTTTATGCTCACAACTTGATATTCTCCTATTTACCTGGTGCCCCTAGATTGCTTGTGCTACAGCTGGAGAAGCCCGTAAATGGATGGAGGCATTTGATCAGGCTAAGCAAGAGGTATGAGAAAACTGAACATGATGCCACCTGTCGTACATAAGTTTTCAACATAGTCAGTTGATTTAGCCTCACCTCACTCAAAAAAGGAAAGATACGTCACTTACTTTGTATTCTGTCGATGCTGGTTCTCGTCTTTGACCTGTGTCTGTGTGTTTGTTTAGATTTTGTTTATTTATTTTAATTTCGTAATTGTTTTGTAATTAGTATTTGCTCTCAGTGTGAGTTTGTGGAATAACATTTGAAGAACTATAACATGAATTTCTTTAATGATATTGAATGTCCTGGAGTTGCAAATTTGTTTAATAAATATTTGAAGGACTAAGTTTTAGAATAAAATCCTTTGAGAGAAGAAAGAAAATAACTACATACTGTCTTCTTTTGTGCTATCTGGGAACCTTTTTTTTTTTTTTTTTTTTTTTTTTTTTTTTTTTTTTTAAGAAAGCATTCTTTCTGGCGTAAGTTTCTTGGAAATTTGCTAGAAATTTAGTGTTGAGTTTCTTGTAGAATAACTTCAGTCTTTTGGTAGTTGTGGAAACACTTTTTCTGGTGATGAGAAAAACGACATCAACTTGTTACTGGAAACTGTTCCTGAATGACGTTTTTGTAAGACAATCTACAGAATACTTGAGATCTGAGGCATTATTGTTGTCCATCTGATCCAAATTATTTTATTTACAGGCAGAATACTTGCTTTCAAGAGGTGGTAGCGCAAGAAACAAATTGAATATGGAAAATGAGTAAGCTTTATTATCATAGATTTAGTTTAAAGGGTTATATTAGTTTCTTTTTTTGTAATTGTATTATTAATGGTTGTTGATGGAACTATATTACTCTTTTCCATTCTTTGTGATATTGGGACCTCTGGTGATACGACCATACCAAAGAGATGATGATAGTGTGTGCGTGTGTGTATACAGGTTTTGGATGTGACGGTTCAGTTACTTTGTTGGGTTGGCGGGCACCAGAGTTTGATGTGGATTAGTCACCATCTATATATATATATATATATATATTGGTTTTTGAATGTGAATTGTTCAATTACCGTGTTGGGTTGACCCGCACCAGAGTCTGCTGTGGACTAGTTACCGTAGTAAACTAGTTGACCCAACATCCATTCAACCACTTTAAACGCCCCACTTGGTTACAAGCTTACGCTTAGCATCTTGATAGGTTAGTTACAAACTATTATTAGTTAAATTAGAAATAGGTAGATAGTAAATGTCACGACCCGATTCTTTAAAGTCACCTAACTAGAGGTTTAAGGAAATCAGAGTACGGCCTTTGGCTGTGAACTAAACTTTCCTTTTAAAACATAGCAAACAAGTAAGCGCACATGTAAACTGTCTGGGTTTTGCACCCTCCCTACCATATAAAATCTGCTCCTCCAAACCTGGCTTATCTTTCACATTGAAAACATGTAAATACTTGTATAATAAAATAGGAAAAACACATGTATGCAACCTAAGCATGCAAGGGACGAACACAGAAATCCTAACACAAAACCGTTAACATTCTCTAATGATGCACACATCCTCTATCATACAAACAAAATAAGAGGTCTAACACATTTCTTAACGTAACTAATGGCTCTAAAGTCTCACTGTGCACTTCAACCGGGGTTCATACTTATTGCTCTGATACCAACTGTCACGCCCCATTCTTTAACACATTTCTTAACGTACACTAATGGCTCTAAAGTCTCACTGTACACTTCAACCGGGGTTCATACTTATTGCTCTGATACCAATTGTCACGACCCCATTCTTTAACGTCACCTTACTAGAGATTTTAGTAAATCAGATTACACTCTTTGGCTATGAACTAAAATTTCCTTTTTTAGGATAGCAAAGAAGTGAGCACACATGTGAAATATTTAGGTTGTTGCAAAAGAAAAAAAAAAAAAAAAAAAAGAAACCCGCAGGCTAGTTCATTTACTGTGTATTTTACACTACCTGCTTCTTGCTCCCGATGGTTAGCTAGGAAGAAAGTAGGTGTGGTAAAATTCTTTTGTCTATCCTCTATTAAAATATATAAATAATTCAAACATTGAATTCCTATGAGATTATGTAAAGTACCCAACACATTGGAGCATATATACAATCACGTCTCACAAAGTTTAAAATAGGTGTTGATCTTATTCTATATCCTACGATTGTAGATGCTCTTAGACTCTGTCCTACATTAATTTTCATGCTTTTCCTGGATGGAGTAATTACCAAAATTAAAGTGGGGCCAGTGCCTGGAAGACTCTAGTTCCAAATGATTCAGTTAAGAAACAAACTCAATAACTCTTATATTCTATATACTACGATTGTAGATGCTCTTAGACTCTGTCCTACATTAATTTTCATGCTTTTCGTGGATGGATCTATGATGGAGTAATTACCTAAGTTAAAGTGGGGCCAGTGCCTGTAAGACTCTTGTTCCAAATGATTCATTTAAGAAACAAACTCAAGAACTCTTATATTCTTGTTTCACTAATAATATTGTATGTTCCCATTTGATCATTTAATCGGAATAAGTTCTCAGATACAGCCTCAAGTTTATCTATTTACGAAGGAGGAATGTGCTATGCTCCACCGCCCTTTGTTCCCACTTTTATTTAGTCTCCTGTGTGAATTATAGTGATTGGTTTTGGTTTCTGGACCTACTATTTAGAATATTGTGATAGCTAATCACTTAATTGCTCACTAAAGGAAGATAAAAGAGTGCAACTATCTTCTCAAGTTCTAGCTATACCATTATGTACGTGACATGTTATAAAAGTGAGGCTTGCATAAATGAATAAGTGTATACTCCCTATGTCTCAAATAACTGTCTCATTTGACTTTTCATAGAGTTTTAGGAGGTGCTTTTGACATGATAGATTTACTGAAATGTCCTTTCTCTTGTTTGAAACTTTCTAGGAAAGTGAAATAGTAAGAATCTGAAAAAGGGTATGAAGGAAAGTGAACTGAAGAAGTAGACCACTTTTTAAAAGTGAGGCACTTATTTTATTTCTTTTTTGATCGAGGTGAGGCACTTATTTTGGGACAACCCAAAATGGGAAGTGAGACTTATTTCGCGACAGAGGGAGTATATTTTGCCTGACCAAATCTTTGAAAATAGGTGGAGTGGGCACTGCTTGCGGTGTTTATTGTATGCATATCATGTACACAGTTGCGTTTCATATATCTTAGCTTGTAACAGTTGTGATCAGTAAATAATTTGAGTCTTCACAGTAATAACATACTTTATGCAGTCTTTCCCTAATATTGCGTTTATTTATCTTCACTTTTTCTTCATGAAGGATCAATCTAGAAGGACATCGACCTAGGGTACGGCGTTATGCTCATGGTTTGAAAAGGCTCATTAGAATTGGACAAGGTGAGCATATATTTTCGGCAAATGAAATTATCTGGTAATTGGTATTATATTTTTGAACATCGTCGAGTGTATTTTATTTCCATAGAAAGCTCATGCTAGGCCTCAATGAGTAGGAAGGGCAGCAGTCGCTGCAAAACTTTTGGCGTGAGCTCCGCGAAGCAGCGGTTGTTGTGGATCTTTGAGTAGTAGCAAATATTCAAATGAGAACTTTGAAGGCCGATAAGTGGAAATGCTCCATGTGAATGGAGCTTGCACATGTGTTTGTCAATCCTAAGAGTAGAACAAATGCCGATGGAGCGCTTTCAGCACGATTATCGAAAGGGATTCAGGTTTAAATTACCAAACCGGCATGTGGCAGCTGAAGGAAACATTATGGAGTTTAGAGATGTCACCGGGAGCCTCGGGAAGACTTTTCCTATCTTTTTAACAGCCTGCCCACCCTGGAAACGGCTCGGTGGGAGGTCAGGTCCAGCGGCTGGAAGGGCAAAGCATATTAACATGGTGTCTGGTGGGGCCACGCCGGCCCTTGAAAATCCGGCGGACCGAGTGCCTTTCACACCCAGTCGTACTCATAATCTTGTCAGGTCTCCAAGGTGAACAGCCTCTAGTGGATGAAGATTGTAGGCAAGGGAAGCAGGCAAAATGGATCCCTAACTTCGAGAAAGGGATAGGCTGTGAGTGCCAGATGTGAATCCCTCTGTCGGTGGACTGCTCTAGCTGCTCGGCGGTAAAAGCAGGTCGCCACGTGCCGGGGGGGGGGGGGGGGGGTGGGGGACTGGGAACGACTCCTGAGTCCTGGCGGTATAAAAAATGTTATAATCACATATTATTCTCTCCGATGGTCATTTTAAAATTCAAATTAAGACTTTTACGGTTTTACCAAAAATAATAAAAGAAAAAAGAGAACTTTCAGCAAAGTTGCAAATATGTTAATATTGAGCATTACTAAAAATACTGTTCACGCGCCGTAAACTTTATAGTCATGCTATGTCAACAAAAGCAGGGTCACGAGTATCATTTGAAACTAGATTCTTGATACTATGTATGTTCATCTTTTTGCAATCTTGGTCTGTACTAACTCTATTGTCCTTAATTGATTCAATGCCGACATTTTTCAGTCATTTAATTTTAAAATATCCCTACTCTGCGTAGGACCGGAGTCTCTTTTGCGGCAATCTTCAAATATCCCATCAAATGGGTACTTTCAAGAAGAAGAACAGGATGTTATTGAAGCACATTATTGGAAATGCGTTCGTACAGTAAACGGTACCATTCTCCCAATATTTCTCACAGATGTTTTTTTTTTGATGATTGATCTCTTTTGGTTTTTTCATGTACTTTGCGCGTTTAGGTTTGTAAATCTTATAGTGTTTAACATCTTGTATGCTCTTGTGAACATTGATAACACTGACATTGTGATTGCTCACTAATATAGTAAGATGTCATAGACTTGAGTTGTCTCCTCATTTTTGTGGAGTTTATAGTGAAAACCACAAGTTTGTAATTGTGTCGTCTTGCTTGTTAGTGTTATCTTGAGTGACAAGTTTTTGATCAAATTAATCGATCTTAACATGGAATGATGACTTGGTTTTGACATTTACCTTCGTTTGGCCATGTCCCTCAGGTTTCTTTTGACAAAGCTAACATGATACACCTCATTTAAAATATCATTAAAGCTAGAACTCATGTGGCAAAGACGGCTAGTAAATTCAGAAGAGGGATATGAATTATTATGTTGATACTTTTGACTTCATAGATTCGCAGAATTTAAAGTATCAACAAGAATTTCTTTATTTATACATTGCACTGTTCAATGTTAATAACTGGTATGAATTATGATGTTATTATAAGTAATGCTAATTCTTGGTTCATACATCTTGTTAGACAATTCAGTTTCCATTTGGTCTATCAATATACTCGTTTTGCAGAAATTGTTGTTGTTGTTGTTTGTGTGTTTTTTTTTTTTTTTTTATGCTATCCAATTTTTCTTGAACCTTAAAACTATTAACAGATATAAGAATTTAACTCTTTGAACATTCATCCTTTGTCAATTTTGATCAGCGAAGTTCAAGTTAGTCTACACCCTTAAAGCTATGAACAAATACAGGAAGTTAAGTCTTTCTCAAGAACATAGCTAACTGGTAGTCTGCGGTACCCCTTTCAAAAGATGAAGAGAGATGAAATACAACCAAATATTTCTGTTAACATCTGGTTACACTTGGTTCAGAACAACAAACTGATTACATCTTGGATAGAGCAACTTTACTTCACTAGAAAATAGGAATGAATACCATGAATCAACAGATTAAACTGTAAAACATGATAAACTGAATAACTACTATGAAAGTGCTCCTCAAGAAAAAAAAAAACAGTAGCCACTTCTCTGATTAATAGTTGACTCCCTTAATGATAGGTGCAGATTCAACAGAAGCTTAAAATGCTTGAAAATGTGCTTCCAACTAATCCCTGCTGGTTAGGGGAGAAACATTTTTCATATTCATTTCAGGACAAGCCCTCATTATTTACATCCTCATTAAAATGCTGGAAAATATACTTCTAGTTCCAACTATCTACCTGGTTGGGCTGTTGGTGCGTAGCCCCTATGGCGGCCCCATCTCGTGGAATGGCGGTCACAAGGTGATAAGGAAAACATGTCAAGATATATAATCAGATCGAGTCCACATTATAATGAAAATGGGCATGCGTTTAAAATAACCATACTATGTATTTTAAAAGGAACACAAGCAGTGAAATTGACAACAAGAAGTAGCATTTTCCAGTTTAAACAGGGTCGGCTTAATGAATCAAACTTACCCAGTTGCATTTGTGCGAAGCCATTTCCTCCCTAAGGTTTAATTGACTCAGTTGTGTTTTAGTTTGACTAAGGCAGAGCGTATCCTATCTTCCATAGTTACACCAATCGTCCACCTTATCATTCTCATTTATGCTACACTCAGTTTTTGATTATATTTCTTCTTAATCGCCAAACAGTCCATTGCATATATCAAAGGGGGTCGGTACTATAAAACATAATCTTCAATGTAATCGGTATCCTATGGTAACACAACATTCGAGATGCACTCCTCCACTTTGTTCTTCCTGCTTTTATCCTATGGGCAGCATCATCACTATCTCTCCATCACTAGGGTAAAATCGACCCACGGAAACTTGTTTTAGTAGTTTTTGTCTTTACAAATAGAAGGTAGTAGGATTTTTCCTTCCCCGTTCCCGACTCTATAGGGCTCTCTCTTTTCCATAGCTGCGAAGACTTTTAAAGTGAACCTTCTTCAGTAACTTTTGTCCAACGGTAGTTATTGTTGCCTCTCCTACCATCCCATGGTTACTAAAGTTGCACTTCGTGTACTCTGTTTGGGTTAATACTAAACCCTTTAGATCCTAAATTATCGCTCCAGAACTCGAACTTGCCGTCTAGCCCGCTCCTTGTTTCATCAATCACAATATAGTGCAACACAGGATATCATATTTGATTCTCCTTGTAACCCCATCCGTTACCAAATAGAATATTAAGAACTTAATGCTAACCCTGCTATATCTAAATTTTATGGGAACTCTCTCGTTTTTCCTTCCACCATCCTCACACTAGCCAGTGCTCCCGTGTGCATGTCCTTAATAACCTTAATTTGTTAATTAGCTACTCCTTTTCTCCAAGGCTTTCCACATTAGCTCTCTAGGGACTCTATCATTGTCTTTCTAAGTCTATGCATATGAATTCTAATGGAGATCATTTTTATTTTCTCTATACTTCTCCATTTAAGTGCCTAAGTAGGAATATGGCTTACACAGTCGATCTTCCTGACCTAAATCGAAATTAGTTTTGGGTGACTGTAGCCTAATGTCTTAATCTCCTCTCAGTAACATACTCTCAAAGTTCCATTGCATGACTCATAAGTTCGATACCTTAATAGTTAGAGCAACTTGAATTTCTCCCTTGTTCTTGAATAAATGCGTCGAGAAGTCCCACATCAGCCAAATCTAAGAATGAACTACTCTAAATAAGATCATGGATTACTCCCCTCATTGCCAGTTAGTTTTGTGGTGGAGCCTCATGGATTCTAATATTGTATTTGAGTGATGTGAATGGTAAATCGTCCTACGTGCTCACAACCACCCGTAGACAAAAAGATCCACATGTAGGCCAAAAGATGGCAGGGGGGGGGGCGTGTTGAGAATTTCCACATCAAACAAATATACGAATGAAATACACTTCATAAGAAACTGAGTTACCCCATTGTTTCTTACAAAAGAGGCCATTATATTGTTTCTCATTCTTCCAGCAATTCCACCTAAAAAATTCTTGAATAATCCTCTTTTGTCACCTAGCACTTCCACACTTCGATAGAAACCCCGTCATGACCTACAACTTTTCCCACTTTCATTTTCTTGAATGCATCTTTAACCTCACTTTCACTAATATTACGATTAAATTTGTAGTTACGAGTACACAAAGAGTTTCTTAAAGTTACTTCACCTAAACTTAATCTCACCATCTTTGACTAATACTCTACCATCCACATCCCTATAATCCTTGGCGGACCTGCAGTCCTCTTTCCTCTCTCTAGATTTTTGCAATCTTAAACTTATCCCTCTTCCCATCTTTAGATTCAAGTTTTTTCATGAAAAAAATCATATGCTCTTGCTATATTCTCCCATTTTACTCGTTTATGTCTGTCCAAGTGCTCAGTATTCCTACAAGTAAATAATGATTGGGAACACTCTTTTTTTTAACATCGTTTTGGACCTCGTCATTCCACCACCATGTTTCTTTAAATGGGTGTCCACTTCCTTAGACACTCCCAAAGTACCTGTTGCTACCCTTTTAATACACCTAACCTTCCCCACCCAGTTCTTTGCCCGTACGCTATATTTCCTCACTCATCCAGTTTCTTAAAAACCTTGCAAATTTTTGCCTTTCAAATTCGACCACGTAGTGGTTGGGTGCCTATTTCCCCAACTTCTATTCTTCCATCTCCTAAAACAAATGTCAATAACGAAATGGATATATGTTCGATGATAACCTCTCACCTGCTATTACAAATCCTTTTATGGCCTCTCCTTGTCAGAAGAAGTATATTAAGCTAGCATTTGTAACACTTTAAATGTTAATTAGTGTACATCCCTCTTCTTAAAGAACATGTTTGTTATCACTGGAGTATGTGCCAAACCGAAGTCTAAGACGTCACTCCCCTTGTCATTCCTCTCTCCAACATCTAACATTTCGCGTATTCTCTCAAAACCGATGTAATTCCCCCAACATGCTCATTAAGATTCCCCCCTACAACAACTCTCCGCCTGGCACCCTTTGTACTAGCTCGTCCAATTCATCTCAAATTTCCTTTAAAGCGTCTTCTAGCCTGATTTGTGTTGCATAGGCTCTAATAACGTCCAGTGTCACTTCTCCAAGAAGTAGCTTCAAAAAGGTTTAACTTTTTACCTACTCTTTTAACCTCTACCTCTTCATCCTTAAGATTTTTGTCCACAAGAGTACCTATGCCATTCCTACGTCTATCTTTACAGGAATACCATTAGCTTAAACCGGTTCTTTCTATCTCCCCCTACCGACATAGCCCTCCTTCTAATCATAGTGTCAACTAGTAAAGGTTCCTATCTTCCAAGATCCTAAACTGAACTTATTTTCTTGGACTATCTTATTTTTCTGCACCTGTCCATGATAACCCTAGCTTATCTTTCACCACAGCCAGTGCCGATGTGGCGCATCGCTAAAGGGAGACACCCTAGGTTTCCCTTGCCTGTTTATCTCCACACCAGTCCGATGCAGTGCATTGCAAGTAGGGAAAACGCCAACTGAATTCTTTTGATCCATGTTCATAGGTAGTGACAGTTTTATACTTGCTGTCAACTTATTGTAACCCTCCTCCTTTACCCGGCTTGGACCAGCTGCTATATCATTAAAGGACGCATGGCACTAGCAGGCATAGTTGAAATTGACCAAAATAAGAAATAAAATTTTTCTGGAGTCTAGGTTTATTTTGACTCAGATTGACTCCACTAATTGAATGTATGAGGAGCAGAATCGATAAGATTCTCCATCCTGAAGATAATGATTCATTTGGTGGTTTTGATTTATTGGAGGGATTCACATAGTTTCTTGGTGAAAGTCAGAAAGGATTCTGATCTGAATATACTGACAATCATGGTGAAATCACCCCAGCATCCTCACTAAGTGTGACATGCACATTTGCGTCTGTTTTCATTCAGGGGTTCCTTCGATGATTCCCCAAGTAGTACTGGTGTCCTCTTATAGATTGACTTGTTATATATGTAAACATATGTGTGAGTCCACGTAGAGAGAGTACAATTTTCTTTTTTATTTGAAACTTTTTGTTGCATAACCTTTTAATATGTTTTGTTCTGGTCTTATTTACAAGCTTCCGGTATTGTTTCTAATATTTTATTCGTTCTGGGTTAGGTGTTAGAATCTTTGAGGATGCAGCTGGCCCTAAGGTACTCTCAAATTAATTTTCATGTTGATCTTAGATATTCTATATCCATATCTATTTTCTAAACCGTAATGACAATATGAGTTGATATATTTTGATGTTAAAATACCAAGTTGTACAATACCTGCTTTTACTATAGTAATGTTTCCGATTCCCTAGACTATCGGCTAGATATGAAATAGAAAGATAATGTTCTGATGATTTGAGTTATATAGCTATTATTAATGTCTTTCAAGTGAACTGAATAATGCACGTGTCAGGCAGTTGGCAACTTAGAGATCGCTGACACATCAGAATTGAAGTCATACTAGTATAATCACTTGTATGCTACGAATAATGAAAGAAAGGAATTATTTCTTTAGCTTGTGAATGAAGAACATGAAGTATAATTTATTGAACATTTATGAAAATTATCAAAGGGGAAAAAATATGGGGAACACTTCCCAGTGATTTCTTGTTGCTTAAACTACTAGCTGTTTGGATCTGCTATTTAATTCTGATAAAGAAAACACTGAGAAAAGCAGATTCGTTTACCATGGAAAAGCATGTCTTTTAAATAACCGGATTATTTGAAGATGAGAGTTGAGTGGCGTCGGGGAGATGGTACCAGAAAGCAGCGTCAGCATTCTTGGTTTGTGAGCCAGAAGCATTGCAGTACCTGCCCTATAAGGAGCTGTAACATCAATGCTGCAGAAAATAGCAGTCATAGTCCAAAGATGATAAGCAAAAAGTATTCACAGTCCCAAAAACTCTGAAGCCAAGTTATTAAGTCAAACATTAGTCCTTCTGTACAAAATAGCCAGAAGTAGAGCTCCAGTATATTCTATATAGCGTATCCAATGGCCTAATCAGAACAAAAATAACCTAATCATGTGCTAGGAATCCCCTGAAAATAGGTCAAAGTTTGTAAACACCTATTTTGATTCAGTAAAGTTTGTGTGCCGGTTCAAAGCAACTGGTATGGAGTATTTTTCTCTGAACATTTACTTTTCTGATGAGCGCTTCCTGATTCCAATTTGACAAACAACGTTAAAGCGTTAATTACATAACAACAGACCGTGATAAGTGAGGCCTTAGTCATCATTTTCCTTGAAGCTTAAGATTTTAAAGTCCGATTATGGGGAATGAATTAACTCATTCCCATAGGCATACCGCGTAAGAGTTTGGACTATTTAAGTAGTGCTGTGCAGAGATGGGTTGTGAAATGAGATCTTAGATGGTGGGTAACAATATGAATTGAAGATAGGACAGAGAATGAGATAATATGGGTGTCACTAATTTAAATGAGTATGGAGTTGAAAATAGAAGTGGTTCAATGGCTAGATATTCCAAATCTGAAGGACTTTATTAAATACTAAATACCTTTATAGTTTTGACAGGCTGCTTTGACATGCTTTATATTTTCAACATTGGTGCAACTCGTGCAACATCCACTAAGGCAGATAACGAAGTGTTGAAAACCCATGCATATCCTTGAAGCGATAGAACGATAAAGGCAGATTTTGTTTTAATGGACTCGTTGCTTACAAAATTCGTTCTCTCTTTTCCTTTTGGTTTAAGTTTCTACCAGTTATGTTATTTTCGTTATTCTTTGTTAAATAGTTATGTTAGTTTCATCGATTAATGTCTCTAGCCTGTTTTCTGAATTCTCTATCCTGTGGGTATCACATACTATCATGTGGATCTTGCTATGCCTTTTTTGTGGCTGCACTTTAATATTAAATTTAAATTAAATGTCAATAGGAGAAACTTGAGGCTGCATTTAAACAATTGCTCTTCTTCACCATGTATTTTCATTTTGTAGAGTGCTAAAAGTGTTCTTCTGAAGGCTGTGGCTGTGGTTGATGCTAGCGCTGATGCTGTTTTTGAGGTGGTTATGAATGTTGATCGACATAAAAGATATGAGTAAGCATAAGATACTTCGGGTGCACAACTCTTCTCCCAACATCTATTTGATACAGTCCTTTGCAGGTGGGATATGCTAACGGGTGACCTTGAGTTGATTGAGTCACTTAATGGACACTACGATGTTGTTTGCGGTACATATGAACCCAGACACTTGACGAGGTAATTACATGTTTTTCTGTTTTCGCACCAACAAGGTTTGAAGTTGTGTGTGTAAACACGCTATCTATCAGCTGATGAACTATCTTTTACTGTGAAGTTTGAAATTCATCCTTGTTTTAACTTTCAATTATCTTTTACTTTATTCTCAGCATTCACACTTGCTACTCAAATGTTTTCTTATCTACTTCTGACTGTGTGCTTCAAGTGTTTTGTCATCTTGATTTTGTTTGTGTATTACCCCGTATGTCAGGAATTCACTCGTACACTCGAAATGTTTCTATGTTTTTATCTTAGGGAAGGAGCAGAATGATGTTTTGGTATGCTCTTATTTTGTTCTCACACTCGTTTTCCTTTGCACTAGATTCCCTTTCGGGATTATTGCTGAATCACCATGCACGTTGGTGTTTGTTGTGTATCTCAACCGATCTGCCACTTCACCACAGATGTCCTCCATCTCCAACAAAAACCACCTCACCAATACCCTCCTACCCGCCATTCAAACCAGTAACTTTGATTATACCTTGATGGAAACTCAAATTGTGGCTAGTTTTTGGAGGTTTAAATGGAGTTGGATGCTGACTAAGGATTCTAATCTGGGCGTAAAAGTTGGGGTTTTACTCATTCGGTGGAGGCAAATGATGGTGGTTACTTCAAGTGAGGCAGATCTGATCTTTGGGTTTGAATTGTGGGAATGAGGTTTACTGTGTTCCAACTGAAAGGAATCGTTGAGATTTTCTGGGTTTGAATTGGGGTTTTCTGTTTTGATTCGACTGTGAACTGGTGATGTGGTGGTGGTGTTGCGTTGACGTTGCTGTGATGAGTTCACTGGAGTAATATTCGGCAGGTACTTGATCTGATGGGGTGGTGGTGATTGATGGAGGAGAGGAAGGGTGTACTATGTATTGTGTAGATAAAAGGGATCATATCAACATTATCCGTTAATTGACTCTCATCGGGTAGTTGAAGGATATTTTCTGCTACTATTTTGGGAAAAGATATTGTATTTTCTGTAGAATGCCAAAATGCAGCGGTAACCGCTGCTTTTATGCCAAAGAGTCCGTAGAGAGTTCATATCAGAACTATTGGAAAAAAAAGGTTGCATTTTTTACATCAAGGTGACTAAGGATTTGCACGAGTGGAAAGTATGCGGGGTGAGGAAAACAAGAGGGTAAATTGAAATAATTTCCCGTAAGTATAGAAAACATAAGGGATTCCCCATAATATTATGTTTACGCTAAGGACTGACTCCAATCGACAATGGTGATGGATGAGTTTCTTTATGATTTCTAATGTCTATGTTATTTGGCAGATGATATCGGATACAAGGTTTAATGGTTGGCTAGATTTATGGAGGGACTTGGAGAAGTAAGATTACATGGGAATTACTCTCTGAGTAGAACAAAGACTGTTTGATTGGAATTACATTGAGTGTCATATGAGTTCAGATAGAAGAAAGGTACTACTGACAGTCACTAAAAGCTGAAGTGAGATTATGTTCGATACTCGCATCAGTAGTGCTAATTGATCAGGATCACAGCTAGACAGGTAAGTAAAGTCTGAGGACGGTGGTAAGAGCGGCAGCCAGTGGCAGTGAGTGTCGAGTTGGTTGGAAAGAATAGATGCAAGAAATTGTATGTAGCGAAAATGAGAATGTTACGAATCCTGGACTCATAGTAAAGAGGCATTTACTTCTTGCTGATTTTAGTTATCTTGTTTTTGGTTGGAAGTCACATTTGCTGACAACAAAATGTAAACATTCAAGGAAGAGAGGAGATGAAAGGACGATACTTGCATCTCACCTCGTCTTTGATTAAGCTGCTGAATGGTGATACCTAGTTAAGCGTATTGAGGTAGTGAAGATATCTCAATCCGCAAGCATTAGATTAGGAGTACAAGGATGAAAAGATAAAATATCTTCTTTGAATGCTGTATATCCATATTTTTGTTGTAAAATAAATTTTAGGCTATTCTCTGATAATTAATTTTTAGTGGATTCATTTTGTTATGCCTTAGGAGTCGTATATTCTGATAATGTTTTCCCAGCTTCTCACTTACGAAGGGAAATTTATTGGTTGTAAGGATGAAGGGCTTTCATGATACACGAGGACCTATGTGCTTGTACAGCTGCTAAGTTTTTGCTGTTTCTAACAAAATATATCCCCGTGCTGTTGATTTTTACGTGAATTTATGAGTTAGCTATAATGTATTTGGTTGTATCAGTACCACTGAGGTTCCCTTATACCGTTTTGGCCCACCACCTAAACAGACTCATAGGTATTTGCCCCTTGGGTTGGACGGCAGTGTTGTGGGGTTCGAACTTGCAGAAGGTTGTTGCTCTTTCAACAAAAAAAGTGGAGTGTGTTGCTATCTCGGAGGCTGCATAGAAGATAGCATGGTTGGAGAGGTTCTTAGGAGAGTTGGGGAAGATAGAGGAGAATCGCACACTTTACAGTGACAGTCAAAGTGCTATTTTCTTGCTAAAAATCTAGCTTTTCATTCTAAGACCAAACACATTGAGATGAAATATCATTTCATCGAATTTACTCGAGGATGCAGCTTGACAAGATTGGTGGAAGTGAGAACCCGACAGACATTTTAACGAAGGGTGTTACCCTTGAGAAACTGAAGCTGTACGCAACTTTAGTGGGTCTTCCCCATAACATTATGTTAGGGGATTTGGTTCTGGTATGTGATGTTGAACTGGTCTCGAAGTGGGAGAACTGTTGGGGTGGAGCCTGGTTTTGGGGGCGACCCATTTTATGAACCGCCCCAGTTCATGTTTTGCTACGACCCAAAAAGGGAGACATGATTCGTGGAGCGAAGGCTGGGTTCCGGTCCGGTCTCATAGGTTGTCCTTTTATAGAGTTCTTAGGGTTCGTAGAAAGTATGTGTGTGTTGAGCGCTTTTGCTTGTAATTCTCTCTGATACGTTTTCGTCTGTTTTTAGCGAGTTCCTGCAACTCCGCGGAAGTAGGCTGTTTTGCCGGACCACATAAAACTGTGTTTGGTTTCTTTCTTTTTTTCATATTTCGTTTTTCATGACAAGAGAGAGGGTGGGTGGTTGGGAGAAATTCAGATTTTTCTTGAGGGTTCTTATTGTTATTATTGGTCTACTTGCTGTATTGGAATTATTATATTTTTCTTAGTGCCTTCTATTGTTTTTTAATGTATATATTTTAGGCTATCATGGTTTGAACTTACATACATGTGGTAAGATGTTGTGTAGATGATTTGTTTAATATCCACACTATTCTATAGTTCCAAAAATTTATAGCCTGAATTTAATGCAATCGGAACCGGTAGCATTTACTTGTCAAGTCTTATTTACTTCTCCCTCAACTTGAATCTAAGTAGTTGATTTGTCGCTTATTTTATCTATTGCATGTTGTGTAGATGGAAATCGAAGAAAGATTTTGTTTTCTCGAGGCAATGGTTTCGTGCGCAGGATGGGACATACAGTAAGATGCTTTTACTTATTTTGATTGATTGTTTCAGAAGCCTATTTAGTAACACTTTTTTCATCCACACTGCGCGGACTATCCTTTGATGCATGTGCTTTGCTTGTCTGTCTATTTTACATCCAGTGCATACTTGACTGCTTTTTTACGGCTGTCAGCTTCTTCCTGCTAATTTGAATCACAGCGTCTACTTTTGTGGCCCATTAACGGTACATATTGCTGGTTCTATGAAAAAGTGCATGTTGGTAGAATGTCTCTGATTATGAACTAATGATGCAAGAGAGTGAAGGATTAATGCAATCTTGGCAATGTGGTTACTGTTTCAGAATAGTGCAGATATAGATTTACTGTAACTTGCAGGAAAGGAGCCTTGTAGCACACACCTATTCTATTCAACCACAGTTTTTTTTGTATACAAAGAGAAACCTATTCTCATGCATCTTTGCTTTAAATCACTAATCTCTTATTCTATAGCAGTTTTCTACCCAGCATGATAATAATGAGCCTTCAAGAAAGATCTTTGTGGCATCTGTCCCACATTAGAAATATTTGAATTATACATGGGTCCTTAGGGGTTACTAACCATAATTCAAGTGGGTTGTAACAAGTGGCATCAGGTGACTCATTTTCTTGTAAAATTTGTGTGGAAATGCATCGGAATATAGGATATGAAAAGGGGTAGAGACCCTTAGGGTGGCTTTGGTTATATTAATTGTTTCTATCTATACCGGCATCCAGGAGGAAAGTGACAAGGCAAGCTCGGTAAGAAAGTTGTTTCTTTCAGGGGAAGAGATTGCAATGTTCCGTCTTGCTAGAAAGTTGGTGCACGGATTATATTGTTAAGAAACCTTGCGGGGTTACTTCTCAAAGCTTCAACTTACGCATTTTGATCACGTGGTCCGGTTAAACGCGTTTTGGCTCATAATCCACTTGGATTGTTTGGATTTTAAGGTTACCATAGACTTGTTGGGAGATTAAGCACCGCGAGAGAGGAGCACTATAGTATGATTTGGGACACCCACTTACCCAAAAGGTCAACCTTATGAGTTAAGGCCCAAATCATACTATATTAACTTTAGACATTATGTCCACCATCTCGATGTGGGACAAACTGCTCACACATGATACCCAACAAGACGGTGAGGAAGTAAAGACACATCAACGTAAAGGACTTCACTGACTGTGGGATTCACAGTCGGACAGTGAATTCTGCTGTCAGTGGTGCTTCAGTGAGTGAGATAGAAGTATGCTTCCCTACTGAGCGAGGGCAGGATGTGATAGTAATAGCTATCGATAGTAGTAGCAATTCGAGATGCTACGATCTCCGGCTCAGCAATTCGAGGCGCTGAAATCTCCAATAACTAGGGTTTCTATAAATTAACGTAATACTTCTTCATTGAATCAATAACACAATACTGAACCGAAGCAACCTATAAATACTAATCGAACTATAGCTAATTTCCCCAAAGCCCCCCTAACAATGAACCAATATAAATAAAACCCGTAAACAATGAACGCACTCCCTAAACTCTTAATAACTTAAATAAAAACCCCCGAATTTATTGACTAATTATAAAGACTACTTCAACGCCACACGCCATGTCCACAAGTCCAGCGCCGTGTCCTGATACGGATTCTTATCCGTATCAACCTTTCCCCGTTCACAATCACCTTGTCCTCAAGGTGATCCTGGGGATAATGCTTCTGCCATACGGACACAAGTTCCCATGCCGCATCAACCACATCACACTTGCGTCCCTGTATATTCTTACCAGGATCAAACTGGTACTGAACGAGCCTTGTAATCAAGGGCTGGAGGCGCGGCTGTAGTGCATCCTGCTTGTTTGGTTATCATTGAAAATTGAAAGACAGCAACAAGAGGACCAACAATCAACTGCAGATCTGATATTAGGGGTTCAGCCTTGAGCCGTACAGGCAGCGCCGCCAGCGGCTTCCGCTGTTGCTGCTGGTCGGGCGACTGCCGCGCCGGCGGTTGCTGCTGCTGCTGTCTGGGCAGTGACGGCGGCTGCTGCTGCTGTTGCTGTGCCAGCGGTGGCGGTAGGCCATCCGGCTTCTGCTGGAGGGCCGACGGCTGCGGAATCCGCACTGCTAAGGTTTCGTGCGGTAGTTGCGGCGGAAAGCCCTGCGGCTGCTGCTGTGGCGGTGCAAGGTCTGATTGCTCTACTGCATGCCATGGCGGCTGGAAGCAGCTGCTGAGTCGTCGGCGGCAGCTTGATACCGGCCTGGAGCTGCGTTTGTTGCTGTAGCTCTTGCAGCGTAGCGATCTGGATGCTACTGCTGTAACCCTTGTGGCGGCGGCGGCAGATCTGCCTGATGTGGCTGTAACTGCTGCTGTAGTTGTTGCAATTGCGGCGGCGGCGTTCGTGCCTCCATTGCTGTGAATTGGGATTCAAGTTTGGCGTCGATTTTGTCACAGATGGCATCAATATTTTTGGCAAGGGTTTTCATGAGTTCCTGAATTTGCTTACTCAAATTGTCGTTTGAGGTCGACATGATGAAAGCACCAATTGATAGTAATAGCTATCGATAGTAGTAGCAATTCGAGAAGATACGATCTCCGGCTCAGCAATTGAAGACGCTGAAATATCCAAAACTAGGGTTTCTACTAAATTAACTTAATTCTTCTTCATTCAATCAATAAAACAACACAGAACCGAAGCAATCTATAAATACTAATCGAACTATAGCTAATCACCCCAAAGCCGCCCTAACAATCAACTAATTTAAATAAAACGAACTTTTGACACATAACCACCTTACAGTATTGGTTCGCTGACAGTTTGCTACATGCAGTATTGATTTTGTCACTTATCATCTCTGCAATTTGTAAATTCGCAACACTTAGCTCCAATTTTATAACGGAAGTTAAGTATTCGTTGTTAGTGGCCGTTAACCTCATCTAGGTGAGGTCAAAATAGTCTTTCTGTTTATTTATTTTTTCTTTTTTATTTTTTATTTTCTTTTTTGTTCTTCTTCTTCATCTTCTCCTTGCGGAGGTCTTCTCTCCTCCGTTCTCTCCTCCTCTTCCTCAACCACCGCCACCGCAGCTATCTCCACCACCAACAGAACACACCCCATCACCACCACAGCCAACACAACGCCACCGCCACATCCACTCAACAACCACCCCAAATACCGACACAACCACTACCACCTCCTCCACCATCGGATCAACAACCAGATCTGAGACCCATCAAAAGGGCAGAGAGATATGAGAGATGATGCAGAGAGAGATAAATCAGATCACCGCCTCCGCCTCTGCTTATTCTTCTTCCTCTCCTTCTCCAGATTCTCTCCTCCACTGCCCTGATCCACCCATCCCTCCCTTTTTCTTCCTCAAGTTCCTCTCCGCCTCTTCTCTGTTACGAATCCCCAAACCCAGAAAACGCCCACCCTCCCTCCCTCTCTTTCTTCAACCTCCATCACCGCCTATTTCCTGTCCGACCATAGCCCGTAACAGCCATCTTCAACCAACGATTCACTCAATTGAATCGAACCAAACCCAATCACCAAGAGAAACAACCCAACTCCTTAAGCACATACCCAAAGCCAACCCAGTCAGATTCAAATCCACGGTTCTCAATTTGAACCTTCAATCTCTCATCGATCGGTCAAAGAGGGAGAACATAGAGTTGCAGAGGAAAAGAAGAAGAGAAGCGGAGGAAGGAGAAAAAGGAGAAGAAGAAATAAAAGAGAGAAAAGAAAAAGAAAAAAATGGAAAGACCACACTGCCCCCCTTTTAATGACTAAATTACCAAAATACCACTCACTTAACGGACGGAATGTAACGGTGTTAGTCAATTTGGAGCTAAGTGTCGGGAATTTACAAACTGCAGAGATGATAAGGGACAAAATAAATACTGCATGTAGCAAACTGTCAGCGAGCCAATACTGCAAGGTGGTTATGTGTCAAAACTCAAAACTCTCTAAAATGAAATCCCCCGAACTTATTAACTAATTAAATAGTGACTACTCCGACGCCGCACGACGTGTCCTGACAAGTCCAGCGCCGTGTCCTGATACGGATTCGTATCCGTAACAGGATGCATGGGAGGCAATTGTCTACTCCTCGCCATCTTTAAGATCCCAGTCCCCTTTGTTAAATAACCAAGGATCAGCAGAATTTCATAACCACTTGGTCTTCTATATCCCATCACCTTTTTTTCTTGAATAAAACAATTGTGCAGGTCTCGTTGGCGCCTCTGTCGTTTCGCATACCTGAGAAAAGATCAAGGCAACAGTATGCCTTTTACTCTCATCTTTTCCTTCTCTCTTGAAAGGCATGTTAAGGTGGTCGGAAATTTCTGTTTTTGTAGTAAATTATCTTAGTATGCTCACTCATAGACATCTTATGGAATGTTGACAAAAGCAATCACAACATTAGCAGATCATTTTCTGTCAGCAGGCATTTAATGGAATTTAGGATATTGGTAGTTTGTAGAAGTTAGGAATTCGTAGTTAGTTGATCTTCTTTTTTTTTTGATCATTAGTTGATCTTCGATAGTTAAGGGAAGTTTCTTATTTCTATAAAAATCTGCTGCAAACTCACAGAATTGGTTAAGGGAGAACATCTAATTTCTCTCTTCTCTTCTCATATGGTAATAGAGCCATATGGGGTTGGGCACAACTAGGATGGCGACGATCACTACCTAGGAGAGGTTGTAATTGGAAGACACTGCATATGTAAAACCCATCCAGAGTAAAGGCTCAATGATACCGGTGGCGGATTGTCGATGTTAAACCTATATGCTTGCAGATTTAATTAGAGGAATTATAAAAGATTTGTTCTTCTTTGGATTGCATCGTGGAGGCTGGAACTTCTAGCAGAGAAGCTGTTTTAGATTCTTCAGTCTGAAAATTGAAGTATCAATGCTTATGCCTTGGCCAGTAAATTCAGAATAACCGCAAATAGGCTAGGCACATTTGTATCTTCCTACTGCCAAAGATTGTGGCGATTGGGTAGGAAGTGTCATGTATGTAACAACAGGATCAGTGAAGTGGCAATGTGATTCCCTTGTGTGCAAGCTGATAATTCAAGACTTTGATCGACCCATTTTCAGAAAGAGGAGAAGGGGGGGGGGGGGGGGAGGTCTCAACATTATCGGATTATCTCTGTACGCTAATGAGCTAATGGAAGTGATGGATCTGTCTGTTAGTAGAAGTCAAATAGTTAGGGGAAGTTGCTTGGTTCTCTGTAAATCTTCTGTAAACATACACAATTGATTAAGGGAGAAAATATATTTCTTCGTAGATCATTTGGAATTTATTTGGTATCACTACCATTTCATTTCTGACAAAACATGTAATATTATTCTCAGTTTACATACTACACGATCTAACGTGTAATGATCTGAGTGGATTACTTTTTTTCCGCAATCTGTTGGTCCAAACCACTGGATCAAAATGGTTAAAACCAAGTTGTTGGGCCAGTAGCATTACAAATGGTATCAAAGCTAACCCTGGTCCCGCAAGGACTCCTCGGCGGTGCTAAGGTCGGGTAGATGCTAAGAGGGCTATAGGCTCCGTGCTGCACAATGTGCGCAGGGGATAGGCTGATCTGTATTCGCCGATGGGCTGCCACTGTACCTACCAACCAAGGGGATATCTGACTGGGCACACTCGATGACGACATCAAGTTTTTAAGGTGGGGATATTTTCCTATCCTGTCCAACTTCAGAAAGCTTTGAAATCGAAATCTAATATCTGAAACATTGTTGCTTAGTACTAATAACTTGGGCTTAAACATTTAGACGATTCGGATTTAGAATTTGTTTCCCAGCAATCCAATTGGGTCATTACATAACTACTCTCTCGTAGTATATAAGAAACGGACTGATGGACTAGTAATAGAGCAGGCCTTATGGTCTTGGTAAAATCATGAGACTTACACCTGCTTCTTAAAACTCTTCTAGACACATCCTAGGGTCGTTATTAATTTAACATTAATGTAGAGTGAACCATTTGTTTGAATTGAGAAAAAAATAACTTAACTTTATCAGCCTTTTTGCATTCATCCATGGTAGGTTGGATTGGAAACAAGTGATTTGGTTATATTCATATGATCTGGAAGTTTTGTTTATGATGAAACTATTTGGTGAATTTTTTGTATTTTCTTACATGCCCGATGACTGAATACAATGTGTTCGTAATGCAGCAATATTGCAATTTCCAACTATTCACAAGAAATGCCCTCCAAAATCAGGCTATCGTCGTAAAGAGATCAACAGTTAGTTCCTTCAACTCCATGTCGTTATGTTGAATTCCTTGCGTACATGTTTCTTTGTGAAATGGTTAAGTATGGCTAAATGGTCTGTGTTGTGGATCCACTTCTACCCACAGAACAGAAAATGAAGAAATTACACTGAGATGATTCTTCTTCACTGCTTCCCTCTTATTTACTAATATGTTCTAGACACTTCAGAAGCAATCTTGATCAAATTGTGAAGGAATTTAGCCCTCAATGTAACAAGTGAGTCCATGTTGTTTCTGTTATTAGGTTCCACTACTTTTGATGCATATATTTGTGTGAGGCCAAATCAGGAAATGACGAAATATGGACAAACACTTATGGTCAACCTGTCAAAGTTACCTTTGCGAGACATATACAGCTTCCCTGTTGACTCATCATGCACTATTGCACCATTTTAATATCTCTATCTCTCAATAACATGCATAGCAAGATGGTTTCCCCTATAAATCGATTCATATTTCCGAAAGGACTCTTTTCAAAGACTTCTAACAATGCGTGAGCCCTACTGCAATCCGTAAGTTTCTAAATATTCAAATTCTGAGTCCCTGCCATGTTACGAAATGAATTATGAAGAAACAGATGCACATGCCACATGGTGTGTTGGAGATATCAGCAAATGTGTGTGTCGGAGTGTTCTAGAACAGGAGATTACATTCTATATGAAGTATTAACACCCAGTCAACTTGACATGCATGCCCAGAAGGTGTGAGGATTATGTTGACACTTTTCACATGAGATAAACAGTGATTGAAATGTAGCACATATTAACTGGTATGTGCTCTTCTGATTAAACCTAAGTCTTAAAGTCATTCGGTCATTTCTTGTATTGGTTCATTCATCACTGAATCATTAAATTATGAGTTCTGGAAGCTTGCAAAACCTATTCCGTGTTTAGAACCTGGAAACTTCAAGTGGCTTATGGTTGTGTCCATGTTGAGATGACAATGAATGTACAATGTGTTAAGTGCTTTTGTGATTTCACTAATTTTTGAATGAGTCATTTTTTCCATTATTTGGGTCAACTAGTTTGCTTCTGCTGATGTTAAGATGTTTCTCTATTGTAGCTTCCTCATGGGAGATCAGAAGCTTGAATGCAACTTCTACTTCAAATGGCACAAGATGTATTGTAACAATAATGCTAGAGATGCAACGTGCTGGCTGGTTTAAGTGGAAGAATAATGAGTGGTCAAAGTTTGAAAAGTCTGTTCCCTATGCATTATTGAGCCAAGTTGCAGGTGGGTTGACTTGTTTTTCTTATACCAGTTTTTTATCGAACTGCTTTAATTCTGACACTTATGTAGCTAATAATAGTAATAAGCTATAGGTAAGGACAAACAATGGTGCTCTGAATAACATGTTTTCCGTGATAATTAAATATTTATTAATTACGAATCAAACTGTCTGAATGATCAATTCAGGTTTTATCACATGAAAGTAAAATCAACAAGAGCAAAGACTGTTAGATTCACTTCACATCAAGAATAAGAAATGCATGAAAACACGGCCTCAAGTAGTTGAATGGGCCTCTTCATAAAAAAATACGACCGTCATGTTCCCTCAGCTGCCAAAATGATGCATGTCTCACTTGCCATATCTTCCGTTGATAAAAAACCTCTAAATCCTGCACACCAAAAATGAAACGGTGACCCTTCATATCTTCTTGCTGGACCCATCATCCTAAACAGCTACAGGAAGAGGTTGGGCACTGTTTCCCCCTGACACTTACGAAGGGAGCTCCCCTTTGGCATCCAAACGCCTTTCTTTCTAAATTAAACAATTATTTAAATAGCATTAAGTACTGCAGAGCATGCAAATAACTATAACTTCATTGGAGCTCCAGATTTACAAACCGCTTTATATCAACGACCTTTGTCGCCTACCCAACAAATTCTATCATCGCTATCTAATGCAAACAAGCATAATACGTATAGATGAAGCGATGGAGCATATCCAGTCAACTTATTAAATGTAGTATTACGTATAATTCTATTTCCTTGTGTAGATAGGTCTACGCCCTAGAGTCATGGTAATTAATCAGCAGATGGATTGTGGATTGACTGCTAAATTGACTTCCCTATGAATACCTCAGTCTTCGTGATGTATGAAAATTATTAATTCAACCCATTTCTCAATGTATCCATTTTCTAATCTTGCAAGTTTCTATGATCAAAGACCCACAGATTACCCGTCCATCAGCAGTATTCAGAAAGTCAACAATCTTGGCATGCTTATTAGTTAGAACTTAGAAGTGGACAACCAATGATAAGCCCAAAAAGGAATCCAAGAGCTTCCCCCAAATATTAAGATCCTTCAAGATCAATAAATTAGAAGCCCCAACTCTCCTCCACAGTTTATCTGTGAAATCGTTGAATAATTTCCCAATGCACAATTTACGAACTCCTCTTCCACTACACTTTGATGAACTAATAAACCTATTTCCAAGTCACCAATGTCATCTTCTTCACCCCATCATTGCAATTTCATAAGGAAGTCCTGTAGTAATTTATCCATTCTCCTTATGAGGAATATGTTGGTTGAGACAATGAACTTACCTTTTAAGGTAAGTTTCTCCCTCCTTTTGTGTAGGTACTACTTTCTCCTCTGCTCAATAACAGAACCTCAGATTGAAATGGGTTTGAATAAAGCACCCGAAGTGATGTCTAAATACTTCAGTGATGGTAGCCTAACTTGGAATCTCGTTGCCTTAGTGAGGAACACTCCGGAATTGAATGAATTCTCTTTTTGAAATATCTGCATTTCAAACCTGATTGCTCAAGACACTGTTAAACACTTTGTAAACATTTTTTTGTACTTCATCAGCTGCGAGCCTGTCACTCCGTTTTCTCAGGCTGGTTTACTTCTCTAGTGTGGTTTGCAGGCTATTGCACTAGCGCGGGAGTTTACCCAGTGCGCACCTGAAGGGTAGCGGCTGTGGGTTGCCACATCGTCAAAATAATAATTCCAAGATGCACCCTGAATTAAAAATTTAGGTCGCAGCATATCCCCATAAATTAACCAATGAAGAAGACCAGCGTAATGAAATAACTTTCGACGATTCTTCCACTAAGCAAGATATATCCAAAAGCTACTGTACGATGAGTAAGGTGGTCCCTAACACGAGATACTTCCAGATCACATCTTTAGATGGATAAAAATACTTGAAGTCGCCACTTATGTATGGATCTGCATTGTGAAACAATGATGGCGCAATTCGGAGAAATAAAGAGGTTGATAAAAGTTTGATGTCTTCTTTGGATGGGTATGCTTGAGGCCGGAAAGAAGGAGTGGCACTCAAAAAACCATTCTCGTCTCGCTTCTCAAAGAACTGAGCGACTAACTAGGTAGCATTGCAGGACTAACATCTCGTAAACTTGTCGTGTAGGCATAACTAAGATCAAAACATAAGACAAGATGATTGAATCACGGTTCACTCCATTTGTCCACGATGCACTAACATGTGACTCAATGCAGTGATAGGGCCAATGGCACAAAATAATTTCCACCAAGGAAGAATTGAATAGCTTCACAAAATTTTGAGGGTCGCAAGCATACCTTTATCATCCGCCTTTACTTGTTCCTTATTCGAAATTGTGGATTCTTCTTCATTTTAAATTTCTTCCTTCCTTACTTTCGTCACATTTTATCATCCTTCCTGTCGTCTATGTAACTGGAATAAATAACTAATAGCGAGATAGGGTCCTTTCATCTTAACCCCTTGATGTTGAGAAAAACCCAGTTGGCACATCATTCACTAATACTGAAAATATGATAATGGATAAATACATTTAACCAAGCACACCATGTAGCTCCTAGCCCCATCGACTTATGAAGATACATCATATTGCTCAAAACGGAACTTTCATAAAGGTCACAAGTGTCCGACCTACAGATTATACCAGGGTTCCCATGCATCAAACATGGGTCCATTTATTCATTTTCCACAAAGAGTGAGGATTGCATCAAGAATTTATCAGCCTTTTCCTCCGCAACACCTTCCCCGCTATGCATTCAGTTTCGAAGCCAAGACTTCAGCTTTTAACTTGTTTGCAGTGTGAACTAGGTTCACTGGTTGTAAATCAGTCAAATGGATATATTTCGGCTTCTTCGAATCAGTGAAAGGAAAGCATTAAAGTTCCACTGAAATGTAATTCTTGCAGAAGAATTTAAAACCGTATGAAGTCATCCTTAAGATAACTCCATGCAAAAGTGGAAAAAAAGAAGCCATGGTGAAGCTGCCAGGCAGGTCCTAGTGCTTCATCGCCATAACATGTTTGCAAGGTGTCGAGAAGTCCCTCATGGGATATTTAAGAATTACAACTACGACTACTAAGCTCTTGGGCCACTCCCCTCTTTTCCAATTGGTTTTTAGGTGAAATCCATGCCTTCTTACATGGTATCAAAGCCACGGGCTAGTTGTTCCTTGTTTTGGTCATGTGAGAATGTACGAATCAAACACACGGACAACATAATTTAAAAAATCCATGGAGTTCCGCCTCAAAACAAGTGGCAATAAAGGGAGTAGCCCAAAACCCAATTAACTAATAACTACAAACAAGGCTCCAAACAATCCGATGTGGGAAAAATCTTAACTCTTTTCACACATGGCATCATACAAGCCAGACACGTGGAAAACATAAATGGGTGTCAACGAGCGCGTGGAGCACGTGATGCCTACGGCTTCAAATATCCCAATGTGGGATAAATCACAACACTAAGCTTTTCTCACCTCTTTTTCGATGAATGGGGATTCTAACTCTGATCACCAAAAGGAATCATACGAAATTGTACACCATCTAGTTAAGCGTGTAGTTATAGGTTTCGTGACACAAAATTTTCAAGTGTAACCTATTCATCACAATTTTTTTTTGTATTATAATCTTCCTGCTGGAGCCATCAAGATTATTGACGCTTGCGAGCTTTCCCAATTAGCTCCACCTAGTTATGCTTCCTTCAGTTTCAAGAAGATACCTTTAAATTACTTTCACTTTCTAGATCATCCACGGCATGTATTACCCTCAATTATCTCTCTTTGTGTGCTTTTATTGTTCCATATCGAACTTTGGCATCTCTGGAGATCACATTTCAGTAGCTTCATTACATGGCTAAAACATTACCGACATTGCCAGAAACATTAAATCCCTTCCACCACATGAACCTTGTCCAAGGACCCCTCTGATTCTAGCCCTACATTCTCAAGCTCCCCTCGTTGTCCGGCATTAAGGGCTTGTGATTAGAAACTGGGCCACGGCATAGTCCATTAAACATTTCACTCTCAGCTTATTGTACTCTTGCTAGTTTAGCTTCTGCAGTAATGTTAAAGTTGACCAGTTGGCCAGTTTGTATTTTAAAAAGAACATATGGTGGAAGGATATAATGTTTTAATTGGTGTCCATTGTGACTCTTAAAGAGCAGAAAAGCTGGTAAACTGTCCAATCTGCAGCGCCGGGCAAACCCTCTGGTGATTCTGGTCTTTTTATGCGTAACTTAGGCCCCTTGACGTTATACCAAATATGCTTACCTGATTCATATCTTGTGGACTGTTGATAAGAATCATTTGTATCGTCTGGGTTGTTTTTGCCTCAAAACTTGAGGGAGAGGGGATTCTCTTTACATAGATGATCTTTTGGCTCAATGAAGTGAGGATAGCCTTCGAGCCATCAAATTAAGTTACCTCAAATCGGTTCATGAAAAGAAAAGTGGTTTAGTTATCTTTTTTCGAAGGTTTATTTTTGAGAAATAACAGCAATTGTTATTGAGAATATATTATCTAGGCCATTTGCATATAGCAACTACCAAGCTTGAACATTCCCCTTTATAGGCATAAAATGTCTCATGAAGCAGCAATCATACTGATATGAATGTTTCTATAACTTCTGATATGAGGGTAGACGGCTTGCAAACGAGTGAAGAACACAGCGTGAGAATTGACTAATTAATTCCTCAGAACTAAAGCTTTGCTATCCTGAAATTTCAACTTTATGGGCTGAATTTATATCGAGGTATCTGTTGGGGCAAGGATAGGTCAGTTGTTAGAAGAATAGAAAAAGGGAAGCATCCCAACTAACCATCCTTGCAATAAAACTGATCAATTACTATTGATACTTTCTGTCGGTTATTCAAATTGTTGGATGAGAAGTATTTCTAACCTATAAGTTCATTTTGTTCTTGACATAGTTTACAGATCACATGTTCATTATAACATCATCAATGAGGACCAGGCCAGGTCTGCATAGCTAGAGAGATGTCGATGCTGTGTAGTTATTATTTCTTTTTTTGAATTCTGTAAAATGAGCATTTTAGTGATACCACAGATGAGAATTACTTATGTCAACATTTTCAGAATCCTTTTAAGGCATATGTTCCACCTCTGACAAAGAGCACTGGGCGTTTGAATAAGCTGTACCCCTTACTTTGGTTGGATATATCTGTGTAGCAGTGGGATAAAAAAATCAGTTCCTAATTTAAAAAGCATGATATTTCTCAAGCATGTGTTCTATTTTGTACATGGCTTATAAACTTGTATTTCAGATTTTATTTACACCTAATATATTTCTTGTGTATGTTTCACTTATCCAGGCTTAAAGGAATATATTGGAGCAAATGTGTCACAGACATCTACATCTTCAACCACATTTGTCCACTCAAAATCTTCAGATGTTTCTATCTCCAATGGTGAATATGACGACACGGAAGTTGCTGATGAATTCTATGATGCGATTGCTGCCGATTCTCCATCATCCGACGAAGATAGTGAGGATGAAGTAGATGAGAGCACTAAGGTTTGTTTTCTTTTATGATGCATGCATGTCTTTAAGAGACTAATTACATCAGAGGGTTGTGGTTGAATCAATTAATTTTGTTTTCAGGAAAAAAAGGTTAAGCTAAAGAATATTTCATGGGCTATCACAAGTTTGGCTTTGAAGCGAGGTTCAGGTTTTCTCCTCTTTCGTGCAGATGCTAAAATTGCATTCGATGAGTTTTGGTCCTTGTAGTCTTAACGGAATGTCTTTTTCTATTGCCTTACATATTTCATGATATCGCATGAGAAAATGATACAAGAGGTGTTTCGGCTGTTGGAATGCTGAACAGGATAATATTCCTTACATCATCTTTGCATGATTCTGCATTTATTTTTAATATCATTCTCTGGATCCTTCGTGTTTTGGTTTATTTATGTTACGTGTACTGGAAGCTGTTATATGTTTAAGTCATATACTCATACTTCACAATAACTATAAAAAAAATCCTGTACTTGAACACAGCTCCAGATTTGGATAAGGAATTAGACCCAAAAGTATCGCCAGTCGTCATTGATCCGAGCCAGTATCATGGCTCTATGCGTCAAGGGAAGAAAGAGACAGATAGTAATTGTTGGACGTCTCCCAGCGGTGAAGGCTTTATGATAAGAGGGAAAACTTATCTGAAAGATAACTCGAAGGTAAATGACACATACTCCCTCCGTCCTTGAAACCCCAACTTTTTAAGGGGGCATGCATTCATTGCACACTTTATTGAGTTTTGTGATGACATTGACACAATTGTCCCTCATTTGTCCATTTCCAACACTAGTATAATGAGAATGTATCCACTTTCAAACATAAAAAATGAAAATGGACAATTATTTTGGGACATCCCAAAATAGACAAGTGGACACTTATTATTGGATGAAGTGAGTCTTAGTTCACTGTGTTTTTTTCTTAACATTTTGCAGAAGATACATTAGTTAGAATATTTCTTTTTCGTTCATACGTCATATCCGTCTGTTAAAATTTCTCTTTTCCTGGAAGGTCTTCATATTTCGTTTTAGTAGTGGAGTTGAAGAGAGTTGCACTCTTCCATGTTTTCCTTTGTCTTTTACGTCCTGTGATGTACGGGTACCTCATATGGGTTGAGGAACCCAATCTGGGAACCTCGGGAACGTGGAAATGCTGTGGGAACGCCGGTTTTTATGCTTGGGAACTTGAACTGGTACTCCTTGGGGAGGCTTTCCCTTTTCAGGGGACTCCTGGGGAACATATTTTGAAATAAAATAAAATTTCCCGGGGCTTTTTGAAATACAAACAAGTTGAGGGGCAACTAATGTATTTTCTCTCGGTTATAAGTCAATTGTGGACCGGGTGGATAACCCTAGTCGCACACAGAACAGAGTCAACGGAGGGAGAAGGGAAGGAGAGGAGAGAAGGGAACTGAGGAAGACCATCTTTTATCAAAGATGTAATACTATCTTTAATAACGCTGCAAGCTTTACCTGTGATTTTACTTCTCCACTATTGTTTTTGCTTTTAAGAAATTGCTCTGCATAACTCTGGAAATTGTAGAACTTTGTGATTGTCTTTAGGGAAATGAAATATTTTCATTTGAGGCAAGACATGTATTTGAATTGTTAAACTTCATTGAGTTTTACCTTTTTCAGGTAACTGGGGGAGATCCTCTTTTAAAGCTCATAGCAGTTGACTGGTTTAAGGTGGAAAACACAATCAGTAAAGTTGCATTGCATCCCAGATCTCTTGTCCAGGTAACCGAGATATTTCCATATCTGTTTCTAGTGTAACATGTGAAATTCTTGTTGCAACGCACATGATTTCAAGTCTTCTAGCTATTGCCTCAGAATACGTCAATTGTAGGAAAACACAATTTTGTACTATGATTGCAGGGGTTGACATGCCATGATAAGAATATATCACGCATGCGGTTCCATGGTCGGTTGGATGCCTTTATTACATGTTGGAGTATAACTAATTATTAAATCACGCGAGCAAGAGAGACGGTCTAAACCTTATTACATATTGGGGGTATTTAAACCGTGGTCTGATAAAGATCCAATTTTAGTGTAAAAATGGGAGGTATTTGATTTTGCTCCTAATATCCCTTAAATAATACCAGTTTCAACGAATGTGGGATGCCATGTCCTTATCCCATCATCATATACCTTACCCAAACGCTGCCCTAAAACTTGTTATTTCTTATAGTGAATCTTATTACTTGAAAACAAATTGAATGCCAGTTTCATGTCTCTTTGTGATTTGTATTGTTTTTAGCTTTTAAACATGGATGATGTTGACAAGGGTGTTCTGGAGTAACTACATGGGCTTTCAAAGAAATGTCTAACGGAACTGTTCCACTTAAGGGACTAAGAGACAGTTTGCCACATATGCAGAAGAAGATAGCCAAGTGAGATTCTCACTGAAGGTCAACACCAATAAGGAAAGAGACTCGCTAGAGAACATTCTGCAGATGAAAAGTTCTAAATGGGGGATTCAGACTTCATGTGGGGTGGGGGAGGGTCAAGAATGAAGTGCCTGGTGTGGGCAAGTAGCCAACTAACCTAGAGTTCAAATTGGACATGGTAGTAAGGTCTTGCGTAGAGTATAAGACGAGTTAAGAATTTGTAAGGCTCATTATCTTACCTTAAGCTAGAGTATCAGAGGGAGATTTAATTTCAAATCAAACTTCTATTAGCTAGACATAAGGAAACTAAATCGAGTATTTCTTGTACAAGGTTTTAGTCCCTGGGCCGTCCTGTGTTAGACAAGTTAATTGAATTAGAGTATGGAGTTCATTTGCTACTCTTAATTAGCACCACTTTTGTGAGATTGCTACAGAAAGCAGTACAGATTCTAAACCTTGTTGCATCCTTTTATTGGTTTCATTGTCCAGTACACACTACACACACTGTTCGAAGGCCCATTGCATTTTATTGTCTCTTCAGTGCTTAGACTCTCGGTATTATACCGGAATCAACACAAGGTCTATTAGAATGTAATTAGCATGATACACTAAGATTGCAAAGCAGTAGTCTCTAAACCTTGTTGTCTTGTTTTGTTGGCTCCATCTGTCCAGTACACGCGAAGTTCGAAGGCCCAATCATCATTCTATTGCCTTCTTTAGTGCTCAGACTCTCGGTATTATACAGGGATCAACACATGGTCTGTTGGAATGTTGATCGGATATGAAAGCACACTGGTTTGAATGGCAGACTACAAAAATGTTATAATAAATTAGTTAATTATAACATCTTAGACAATTTCTTCTTTTTTCTATGTATCGTTAACGGCCAAAATTGTTTGTTCTATTTAGAGAATTTCGTGAGATCTAGTATCTAGCTCAATGCAATATTTTTGTCCAGTAATAATTTGTTTTTTGATTATTGGAAGGAGCTAATTTGTCATGTAGGGGTGATGGGCATAAGTTCACAATTTGTTTTAGATTTAGGTGTAAGGGGCACTCAACTTTAGTCTGTCTTTCAGCAAAATAAAGTTGTACTGTCATTCTACTCTTCTTATTGCATTAATTTTAATTGGGACTCATTATATTCTATTAAAGAAATGGAGAATGGAAGGCGCATAAGGATGTTACAGGACTAGAGAAGCTTTCCTCAAAGAAGTTTCATCTTTTCAGGACTAAAAAGTTTAGGGTAAAAGACAAAAACCACCCTCCATGTTTGGAATATATACAAAAAAGCCCCTCGTGTTTGGGGATATACAAAAGCCCCCCGTCAGAGACAAAAACTCCCTGTTAGTGGATGGACGTTGGACAAATAGCACCCTTCTGTTACAATCAGTTAGTAGGAGGGGGTGCAATATGACTTTTTTATGACCATTTTGCCCCTATTTGTATTTTTTTGTTTATTTTGTTAATGTTATTGATGTTCTTGGTGTTCTTGGCCACCATTCTTGGTGTTCTTGACCACCACATCCCCACCACCGCCACCTCCACCACTACTGATTCACCACCAATAACACCACCAACACAAACAACAACAAAAACAAACAAACAACAGTACTCATTTCCACAGCCATACCTTGTTACATCACAGCCACCATTAACATTAACCAAAACCAACCCTGCAGCCATCAACACACAGTACATACACATATTACACCATCGTACACCATGGCCTTCTCCATTAGCCTCGCTACCTCCTCTGACTCCAACGCCACCACCATCAAATCCAAATTGGAAGAGCTTTGAGGGAATCCAGATCTGTAAATGCCCCCTTTCAACCATCGAGAAGTCAATGGGTGGAACCAGAACGGTCCCTTCCTTTTTCCCCTTCTTCCTCCACAATTACGCCCATTCTGAGAGGGGTTCTGTGGCAGTTGCTGGACGAGAAAAACGAAGGAAGGGGGGTTTGGATAATTCGACAGAGAGAGAAAGATAGAGGGGAGAGAGAATTTGAAGGAGGGTTTTCTCCTGGTCTCAGTTGAGAAGAGGAAGAGATAGAGAGAGACTGCTTGTAGAAAGTGGCGGCGGCCTCCTACAGCGTCGGTGTCGCCGTCGTCCTCATCCTGTGTTAGCGTCGTCGGCGTCGTTGCCCTCCTCTCGCGTCGGCGGGGTCCTCCACTTCCTTCTTCTCATCGTTCCGCTTCTCCAGATCTATCGAGATTCGGGTTGGAGAAAAGTCTATCAAAGATGGGGATGCCGTTGGTGGTTCGAATCTCGATAGATCTGAATGGCGGCGGCGGCGTCGTTGTAGGAAGTGGCGGCGGCGCCGTTGTTCTTGGTGGTTCGAATGGCATCTGAAAGATGGGGATGCCGATGGTGGTGGGTGTTGAAATAGAAGAGGTAAAGAGGGGTTTAAGAATGGGAGAAAGAAACGGAGGTGGAGGCTGAGGGAGATTTTGGATTCGGTTAGGGTTTGAGAATGGAGGAGGCTGTGTTCAAGCATGGGTGAGGAAGGGCGGCAGTGGAGGAGAAGAGAGAGGGTGGAAGAGATCGTAGGGTAATAAATGAGGAGAATGAGGAGAACAAATGATTATATAGTAGTGTAATTTTATTTCAATGTGAGGGTATATATGTCTTTTTTCTCCTCCGTTATGTCACCGTTACCTCCGTTATCTGACAGGGGGGGTTTTGTATATCCCCAAACACGAGGGGCTTTTTTGTATATACTCCAAACACGGAGGGTGGTTTTTGTCTTTTACCCAAAAGTTTATTTTTTTAAATAAGGAGTTATATCTTTATCTGTCCTTTCATTGTCGTTGTCTTTTGAGCGAGTTTCAGTTTACTAACCCATGGCCTAGCCAGAATTCAGTAGTAACTTGTGTTTTAAGTTTCACCTTAGTGACCTGTGATTCTATTCTTGTCCATTTCGGTAACAGTTGTATTAATCATGGTACTAAAAGTACTAGAATACCTTTGGGCTACTACAAAATCACACGTATCTATTTCTTCTTTTGATCCTTATAAATCTCTTCCATCTACCCTATCTGCATCTCCTCTTTATTTCTTTTCCTCAAATACATTTGTATCAATTTAGAATTTGGAGTTCGGGATAAATTTGGGGTTTGAAAGAAGAATAGTTATTACTGTCTTCTTAGTACCTTTGATATAAATCAAAGGTTACTCAAGCGAAACTTCAAAACAGAGGTTACCGAAATAACTGTCCTCAATGATTATACCCTGCCCTTATCTTTTAGGAGCTTTAGATTATTTTGGTGTCTTCAAATAACCTGCCTATGTATGAGCTGAATGTCCATATATTATAAGCTTTGATTTTTGGGTAATAGTTGAGATATTTTTAAAACTTTTGTGTTTTAATCCTGGCGTAATTCACCATTCAAATATTTCCCGTTCACTCCTGCGCCAGTCTGAGTGATCTGTGTATCATTCAAATATCTTAAACTTTCAGATTTGTTTGATTTAGCTGCTTGAATCCTGCTTTAATGTTTGATTCCAACTTCAAAGTTGTTTCTTTAGATGGTCTACAGACTCGGTAACTTATTGGATAGCCTGGCTACAACCTTTAATTATCATTGACCATTATGGTTTCCAATTTTCTATATATCATGCACAATTACAAAGTCCGAATAGTTCTCCTCTGGGCAGTTGGCCTAAAGAATATATAGAAGCTTATTTGTATCTAATATATATTTTTTTTTTATTTCAGTCAGATGCAGGAAAAAAGCTTCCGTTCATCCTTGTTGTTAATCTTGAGGTATATTTTATAACCTTTCATCCCCTTTATTCTATGTTCTGTATGGTATGAGGATGTTTTTTTTATAATGTAGCGAAGTATAATTATGGTTCAAAGTTTTCTCCCTTCAATATATGTTGATGCTGGTGTTTAAAGACCCTGAGTTTTACATTGAAAGCATGATTTTACCCACTCTACATTTTTTATTTCCTTTTAGTGTCTTCTACAACATGACCTAAATGTTTGAACCAGTGACCTAAAAGTTTGCGATGGATGATTCATTTTTCAGGTTCCAGCTAGGCCAAACTACAGTCTAGTAATGTACTACGCTGCTGATAGACCTGTTAATAAAAGTTCTTTACTGGGTAAATTTATTGATGGCTCCGATTTGTTTCGCAATTCAAGATTAAAACTGATTCCCAGAATTGTCGAGGTATGATTCACTTTGCATGTTTAGCACAAATACGCCTGCTTCATTTGTTATGATTTACAGACTTTTCTTTTGTGTTACATATGTTTTTTCACAGGGCTACTGGATGGTTAAACGGGCAGTAGGAACTAAAGCTTGCCTATTAGGGAAAGCAGTTACTTGTACATACCTTAGACAAGACAATTTTCTGGAGGTACTAAGATCTGATCCTTGCATAGTATATACCCTTCTGATTATGTTAACTATAATGTAAGTACGAAGTGTGTCTTGCCCATCATCCATCCATTAAAGTAAAGGAATCACACCGTGTTCCAGGTTAATAGGCCAAGACATACTTGTATGGGCTAGGTTAAGTTATTGTATTGTTTGGATTTCATTTTCCTTGTTCTTTTGCCTACAAATAGTCATCTTTCCTTATCCATATGATGCTTGGGAATTACAAGGGGACGGGGTTCTGCCTAGGTTTGAACGCCGTGGTGAACATGGCATGCAAGAGTTAAATCACACGGGTTAGTCATACAATTGCATGACTGTAACTAATCACAAGTACTCTAACACTATTGTTTTTATTTAATCAGTCAAAAACCATTGTATTATGCATGAAGTTCTGTGAATCACCTTGCATATCACACGTCCAATAATGCATTTCCTATATTTGGGATGCCTCTTTAAGTGTTCGTCGTTATTTTCTCTTAAAACCATAAGACATAATGGAGTTCCAAGGTTACCTGTGACCAGTTTGTAGTCAGTCTTCAGAAATGAGAGAGATGGGATACCCATGGTGATAATTTGTCACGAACTGTCCGAGTGAATTGAAGTGAAGATTTCACTTCCTTAATTGCATTACCTTTAAGGGATGGAGGGAGTAGAAGGTTAATTTTGAGAAGTGTTGATATTTTCCGTGTCGATATGATGTCCGACACACCTAGTCTATGCAAGTAGCGTCATACTGAAAGTCATGGTGTTTATGCTGGCAGATTGATGTGGACATTGGCTCATCGTCCGTGGCAAGAAGTGTCATTAGCCTTGTCCTTGGATACGTTACAAGCATTGTTGTTGATCTTGCGATTCTCATTGAGGTTTGTATTTCTCCATCCTAGAGTTATTAATATCTCGTTGAGGTGAGAACTGCTTTTCTAGCATAGGTTACAACATTTCTTTTACTAGATCATCATATCATGTATTGAAATATATATGTTTGGTGATGTGAAAAGTTCATTCTTTATCCACTTGTGTGTACTGACTACATGCCTCATCAAGTACTAGAGATAAAATTTACCCATGTCTACGAATTATGCAAGATGTCTGCTGGCTATTTATTCCTCTTCAAAGAAGAAGATAAGATAACGTGATAATGATTCACTTTTGATGCAAGATTAAAAGGGAACTATATAGGAGTCGCCACTTATGCAAGTTGTCTGCTGGCTATGTATTCCTCATGAAAGGAAAAGATAACAAAATGTCATAATCATGATTCACTTCTGATCAGGAATAAAAGGGAATTATATGGTAGTCACCAATTTTCTGCCTAACAGACGTTTGCATTAGTACTAATTTTTTTTTTGTGTCAATTCCAAGAATTTACTGTAAGATGAATTCAGGATGATTTTGGATGCTTATTAAGTGTATTTTATAAGTAGAAAGGTTTTAATATCCCATTTATTATTGTGTGCCAAGTGGCCACTTTCTGTAACACCTTCCAGATTTTGAGGAGAAAATATTTAGTTAAAGATTCCACCAACACTAGTCTTAGTGCCTCACCGGTTCGATGGCCGGTCCAGTGCCTCACCGCACACTGTTTTCAATCTAAAAGTGAGGAAATAAATCAAATCAAATAAGTAGAGGCCCATCCCAGTCCAATTTAAGCGACCACTTTTCCCTGAGCCCTAGAAAGAAAGAATGAAAGCCCTAGCCAAGCCAACCTTTAGTGAATGTTGTTTTACCGGGTCTTTCTGCCCTTACAAATAAAATAACCAAAACTGCTACTTTTGTTTTGTTTTGATTTTTTTTTTTTTTTTTTTTTTTTTTTTTTTTTTTTTTTTGAGGAAGTTCGAGTGCCACTTCGGTGTCATTTGTATCTCTCTGTTATGCGTTAAAGGTTTTGGCCTTTTGGGACACGGTAAGAAATGACAGACATGACACTTCACTGGGATTTAACCTTTGAAGGGTTCAAATTGATACTAGGAAATTATGAAACCAGGAGATTATGAATTACTTTCTGGCACTAGGAGATAGTGGCAATAACAAACTGCAATCCTCATGAAAAGGAGAATGTCGATACATTACTCTCTGGCTGGAACTTTGGATAATATTTGTAGTGAAATTTAAGATATGCCATTTATATTATTTTAACAGAATTAGTAGATTACTATTCCCACATGAAATATGAAGAAGTATGTCTTGTGTAGCAAGGAATTGATGAATGCTGCATTTGTTGGCCAAAAAAGAGCTGAAACTTCAGGACTGCATTCTAGGACTGCATTCTAAAATATATTTATTGAACCCTACTGTATAATAACTTTAATGGAGGTAGTATGGAACAAGGGATATATGATGTTGCCTTTATTATTCAAGGAATGATGTTAGATCCCTTTTAGTCAGACTACATGGCTTTTAATTCTCGGACATCAAATAAGAATGTTGTATATCCATTTTCTGGTATGTATCTCTTGTGTAGCCAGACGTTGACATTTGCTGCATTTGCAGGCAAGGGAAGAGGAGGAACTCCCGGAGTATATTCTTGGAACTGTTCGTCTGAATCGTGTGCAAGTTGATTCTGCTGTGTCTTTGGAAACATGATAGTTTCTCATTTGCCAGTTGACTTTGATACTCAGTTCAATGAGGTTAGCTGGTTAGGGATTGCTTTAACTGGGTTCATTCGATGCCATTCGGTTCTGATATAAAAAGGTCAACATCGGCATAGTTTGTTCTTGGTAGTAATAATCCTTTTCAACCTTAAGTTAAAACTGCGTCCCTGTTTGATCAAAAAAAGTAAAAATAAAACCATTGCTCGAAATTGTATTCTGTATATAAAAACTCGGCATGATTGTTTCCTTTGCGAGGGTATCATGAATCTGGTTTTGTTTTACTGTACAGTTGAGCCATTCTGACAAAAAGATGTTAGTGAGGATTGGCTTTTATTGTAAGAATATTATATTTGTTTGAAGAAGTGGACCTCGAGAACTTAGTGCAAGTACAAATGCAACTTGTTAAAGTTATTGAATGTCCACATATGCTGTTAAAATTACTATTGAAATTATTTTGAATCTCTCATTGTGAATCATAATGTTGATTGAATTCAGCTTATCTAGCTGATGGATGCAGTGTAAATGTTTCCATCTCCTAGTTGGTTTGCCACCCTTCATTGGGTCGAGGATAAAGTTCTATCAGTTCAAGGATAGTTTTTTTTTTATGGTCGTACACATGGTTTATGGTTTTTTGCAAATTAGTAGATTCTACATGATTTTTAGGATTCTATTTCACATGTCCATTTCCCCAGGTTTTGGGACTCGTAGAGGTATTTTGGATTAATGTTTTTTAAGTTATTAGTTTCTCAGAATGTGGTTGATTTGAGGAGACAGATTGTTGCATATTCTGTCTCCTGACCTCAACCAAACACTCGAAAAATCATAAACCGGTCCTCCAAGGACCACCATAATCTATATTCTCACTGTAGTAGCTTTTTTTTTTTTTTTTTTTCTGTACATAGTTGTTTGTTCCTTGAACATGCATGTAACATCCATGGTGTTCCTCAAATCTTTTACTGTGTGATTACTGATAAGGAAAGATCTTAAGCCTTTGTCTTTGACTTAGAATACATTAGATGTAATTTTCATTTTCTTGAGGCATTATGTCGACAAAGTTTATTTATTATTTGCAGTGTTGGATTCTGGGTTTTCCCGGTGAACCTTTTAGTCCAGAAAGTGTGAAACCGACGAGGCGAACAAAAGAAAGAAAATGGCAGGACCGGCCTTTCGCTTTCCTCTCCAATCACTTTTATTTGCTCCACCAACTCCAACTATAGTTGCAATTGATTATTGTTAAGCTTGTGATTGATGTATAATTTTCCTTTATTAGTGCAAAGTTTTCCTGTTGTATGTATGTGAGACGGATATGCTTAAAATGTCTAAAATGACCATTACCTTGATATAAGAGAAATGAACACTGGAGCTCATTTTAACATGGATTATAAGATGGTATGTATGTAGCTTGAACTGCTTCTCGTGGTTGATTAGTAGTTGAAGGTATGGAGTCCAACAAATTCATACTTTTTTGGGACTCTCTTAATGGGAATCCAACTCGGACGAAAGCAGATTCTGTTTTTTCCTTTACTTTTTTGTTTCATACCTAGAAAGATGTGTGCATGAAACCACACGATCTCTGGCATGTCTTTATGGAGAAAGCATGTCTTCAATCACTCACTTTTTTCTTGTAGTAATTGTACTTTTGCTCTACTTTGCATCCACTCGGCTGGAGTGCGCTCCAGGTTCAGTTTCTTGTTATTTTTAGAGCTATATGCAGCTCGCTAGATTTTATTGTTCGAAAGACATTCTTGTTCATTTACTATGTTGAGTAAACAAATCTGCAAAAATAGATTTCAAGCTTTTGGATGTACTAAGACCAAACACTGGCACAAATCATTTGAAACAATAAATTAACTTGTTTAGTGATAATCAGTTGAACAATGCATGTCAGCATCCAAAACATGTCATCGTAGTACTACGGGTCACTTTTTGAATGCTTCTCCTGCCTGATGGTAGCAATAATTTTAAGTGCCTTTGGTAGAAATTATTGATTCTTGGCGCCATTTTTGTTGTCTCACAGTAACTTTCAGGAAGTAATGGAGGATATGCATCCTCAGAATATGCTTTTAGTTAATTCTATTTCAACCGTTTTTAACTTCACATTAAAAAAAAATCAATATTTAGTTTTATGGAACTGATACAATTTTTGTCATTTATTCTCTCGCAGCAGGTCCACGACGGATATTACTAAACATGAATTTGCTTTATCAAGATTTGACCGTTATTTTTATTTATTATTTATCAAATCATATTTTATCTAAAATTTGCAACACTTTTGTCACATTAAATTTAACGCATCTACACCGCGACACCATTCCTAAACTTGTCCTAACTAATCTTCTAAAAAAAATAGCCCCAAGTAATTAAACACAAGTGGAGTATACAATTAGATAAACGTTGTCATGTGTCCATTCTTAATCCACCTACTAACATCTCCCCAACTCAGAAACTGAATATACTACTTAAATGCTAGTCTACGGAAATTCACGGGGTTAGCGACCTCATTGAAAGCAACGACGTTGCATGCATCTCGTGATAAAAGAAATGCATACTAGTAGTACCAACTAAACAATAGCTCCTCGGATTTAGGGAAGGAGAAATTCTTTTTTGCAGCAGCAAAACCACCAAGTGGTGTGGTGTGGTGTGGCGTGGTGTGGTGCAACCAAATGTTGCCTACCAGTCTAGCACTCCGATTTTTCTCTTCCCCATCAAAATTGACGTTTTGATCCCTATTTGAATCACTTTGACGTGGTGTTTTGGATTGCAAAACGATACAATTTTTTGATAATTTTTTCATCGTGTTATAAAAATTTTCTCTATAACATCATGAAAAAATTATCAAAAAATTGCATCATTCCAAATCACCAGTTCAAAGTGATCCAGTTATAAATGAGTGCTTGCTCAAGTGGTAGAGTATTTAAAGTTTTCTGCATAAGATTTTAGTTTCGAACTCAGTAGACGACAAATAAATTTTAAAATAATTCAATAAATAATTGTAAAAGACAAATTGATGAGAAAAAAGAATCATAGTTGTATACTCTTTCAACATGTTGCATCCTTGTTGATGTTAGTGTTGTACTAACAGAAATACAAATGAAAAATGACCACATGGAGTACCATCATCATCTCATGTTGTTCCTGGGTATGTTTGGATGAGCTGAATTATTGGGGACAAATAAATTAAAATCCCTAATTTATCCTGCTCGTTTGAATGAAACCTAGATTATTTGTTAGATAGACAGATTAAACCAACCACACGACGCCACATGTCTTCGATCATGAGGAGGATCTATGTAAAATTAAGCAGGATCCGGATTAGTTTTAGCAATTGTAGATACTGCTTTCCAGACAGGCGGATCATCGCCACGTGGCTGCCATCCAGCACATCCAGCTGTGCTCCATCCACACCAGATCATCACCCGTGCTGATCCACGTAGGGGCTACGAGACAGAGCCCCCGCGCACCATAACACGGGACTTGTAGGGACTTAGTGGTTTGGAGGCTAGGGTAAGGTCCGTCGCGCGCATGCGACAACCAAGCTTGCGCGCGACCTCTGGTAACTGACTGAGAGATCCTAGGCTTACGTGTCCCATCAATGCGGCTGATCTCATAACGGTCTCCGATACTTGCGGGCATGTGCGTAACGGTTCCTATATACACAGTCGAACGTGCCGTTGGGGGTCTACCTTCAAGCCGCCATTTATGGTGCATTAACCCCTCAACGGTCACTTCCTCACTATATATAGGATTGTTAGCTCTCCGTTGCGACACAAGACACATTGGTCCAGTACCATAGCTTACTGTATCTCTCTCACAAACAGTTAGCAGTGCTTACTCTCTCCCTACACACACCTTACAACTCTCTGTGTTCTTATTCCCTACTTGAGGTGTACACTTACGTATCTCTCAAGGATTCCCTTCTACATAACAACAATCTAAGCCCAACCACCAATAGAAATTCGACAGGTGTCATTCGGTGACAAAATTTCACGCCATTGGCCGCATCTAAGTTGAATTTACCCGGTTCCGGATCATTTCGCGCAAAATCTACAAATTCAAACAAAAATACTCAAAATCTATCTATCCTAAAATCTAGCTCATCGAAACCAAGCCTTTGAAATTTTCCTGGGTATTGTATGAATTGTTGACAACAGTTAATACTACCACCAACATTATTTTTATACTAACCTATCCACCCTAAATATGTATGCCCCGTTCCAAAAAAGTTAAGAGACACAACAACAATTGCTTATGATGAAGATGATGAACATCTAGGCCTGGTTTGGGTAAGGTACATAAATGATGGAGATAAGAGCTATACTGGTATAAGAGGTAGGATATGATTATACTGGTTTAAGGCAGGATATGATTGCACTGATTCTGAGTGATTGGTTAGAGCAAGATATGAGATAGGATAAGTTACAGGGATATGTGTTAACGTGTTTGGGCATTACATGATAAGAGGTAGGATATGTGTGTAAATGACCACTTTGTCCTGCTAGTTTAAAATTTAGTTTTACAATTATTTTGTCTTTCCTTATAGACTGTAAACAAAAACTAATATTACACACACATTTTGACATGTTAAATGTGACAATATTATGGTAGATATAATTATAAATCGTAGCTCACGATATCGTGATGTATGTCTATTAATCCATGCATCATAGGTGTTGTTGCGTCTTGAAATTTAATTGTCATTGTTCTGCTAGTACTTCACTAATTAAATATTGGTGAAAACCCGACACAGAACTTCAAGATTCATTTGTTTTTTAACTGCATCTAGTCCAAAAAAGAAAGAAAATATAGAAACTGTAGGGACTAAATAGCAATTACTTTAGACCTAGCTTCTAGTAGCTTCTTGGTATTCTATATAAAGAGATGTAGTCTTGCACAATTATTCATTCAATAATATATTCAGTCTATCATGGTATCAGAGCAGAAGATCCGCGTCTTCTCTCAAAATTCTAACTCTAACCCTAGCCGCCCCACCCTCTGAACAGCCCCACCGTTCGACGAACACGGCGCAACCACCATGGCTCAAACCACGCCGTTTTCTCTTCCGCTTCCGCTGTTTTCGACGCCACCAAACCCTTGGTAGTGATCAACCCTACCAATGCCATCCAAAAACTTGATGTTGGCAACTACACCCTTTGGCAGTCACAAACCCTCTTCACCCTACGAGGGCATGGGCTTGCTGGGTTTATTGATGGCACGATCCTCCCACCGCCACCAACTGTGAAGAAAGAGGATGCTGCCGCAGCTCAGAAGCAGACGACGACCGAAACCACCGCTGCCTCCACCGGTACCGGCACTGCCTCGTCCGGCATGTCCAAATCCACCTACGACACTTCGGCTACGCCGGCTGCTGGACAAGTGGTCCCTAATCCAATCTATATTGCTTGGTACCAGCAGGATCAGTTGATCGCTGCATACTTAGTGAGTACTCTGACACCCACGGCGTTCTTCCATGTCGCACGCGCACAATATGCGGTTCAGATCTGGGATACACTTCGCAACATCTACGCTAAACCCTCCAGGAGTCATATTATGCAGATCAAGGAGCACCTGAAGCGTCCTCTCCAAGGAACTCGCACAATTGCGGAGTTTCTCCGCTTTGTCAAAAACATAGCCGATGAACTCGCCCTCCTTGGCAAACCCATGGACGAAGTTGATGTGGTTGATCGAATCTTAGATGGCCTCAATGAGGTTTATCATCCAGTGGTTGCAGCTATCAGGAGTAGGGACACTGATATTGGATACGACGAACTATTTGAAAACCTGTCTCATCGGGAACTTACACTCCAGAGTCAGTCCCTCACTCCGATCAGTGGATCTCCTGCATCTGCCAATTATAGCACGGGGCCTTCAGCCAAGAATAAAGGGTGCAACCGTGGCCAGCAGCAACCACAGTCGCAACCCTCTCAACCCGCTCATCAGTACTGGCCAAACCCCCCTTCGCACCAGTGGCCATCTCCACAGCCACAACAGTGGTCGGCTCCGTCCGCTCAATGGAACCCAACCGGTTCCCAGCATCAGTCATCTGGTAACCACGGTCCCAAACCCTTTAAAGGGTTCTGTCAAGGGTGTAATGCCCAGGGTCATCGAATTCGAGATTGCCCCCAGTTCAGTGTCTCTGTTAAATCTGGTCCTCCTCAGTTTGGATCATTCAGGCCTCCTACCGGGGCTAACCTTGCCACTGATACCTCAGCACCTAGTCCAGTGACTCCGGCGTGGATCCTAGATAGTGGTGCCACTCATCACATCACTTCCGATCTACATAATCTCTCTTTTCATCAGCCTTATCAGCATATTGAGGATGTCATGATTGGTGAAGGTACAGGTCTTCCGATTACTCACACTGGTTCTGTTTATCTTCAGCATGGTGCCCATCGTTTTTCTTTATCTGGAGTTTTATGTGTTCCTTCAATTAAACAAAACTTGATATCTGTTGCGAAATTGTGTGAACAAAATCATCTAATTGTTGAGTTCTCACATACTGGTTTTGTTTTGAAGGATCGAACTACGGGGGCGCCACTTCTCACAGGACCTCTTAGGAATGGAGTCTATCTCTGGCCATCCAACCATTCACCTCCTCTTGCACTTACCATGGAGTCCAAACCCACTTTCAGTTCTTGGAATCATCGCCTTGGTCATCCTGCTGTTCCCATTTGCAGCATCTTATTTCTAGGTTTTCACTTTCAGTAGCTAATAAGTCTGAGTCGCGCATTTGTCATGCGTGTCAGTGTGCTTAGAGTTATAAATTGCCTTTTCAGACCTCTAATATTAGGTCTACTCGGCCGCTAGAGTTTATATTTTCTGATGTTTGGACTTCTACAGTTTACTCCTTCGATGGTTCTAAATACTTTGTCATATTCATTGATAATTTTTCGAAATATATTTGGTTTTATCCCATGAAACGCAAGTCTCAGTTGTCTAACATTTTTATTCGCTTTCGTGCTCTAGTTGAAAAATATTTTTCCCTACAAATCAAAACATTATTTTCTGACAATGGTGGTGAGTAAATTGGTCTTCGTGACTATCTGTCGTCCAATGGAATCTCACATCGTACCTCTCCACCTCACACGCCTGAGCACAATGGCTACGCCGAGCGCCGACACCGGCACATTGTCGAAACTGGTCTAGCTCTTCTCCACCACGCCTGTATGCCCACTACCTACTGGCCCTATGCCTTTGCCACAGCTGTCTATCTCATCAATAGACTTCCCACCCGTACTCTCAACATGGTGTCTCCCTTCAAAGTGATTTTTAACCAAACTCCCAACTATCTCAAGCTTCGCATCTTTGGTTGTAGGTGCTATCCTTGGTTGCTTCCCTACACGTCCCATAAGCTTGAGCCTCGATCTGTTCTCTGCATCTTTGTTGGCTACTCCCTTACTCAGAGTGCATATCTATGTCTTGATCCCGTCACTCATCTCTTGTATGTCTCCAGACATGTTCAGTTTGATGATTCTCAGTTTCCCCTATCCCCATCACTTCTTCCTAGCACTAACACCGAGCTTCCTTCTGATGAATGGTTCCCTTATGTCCAGTTCTTACCCCCTGTAGTGGCGCCCCCCACTGATCCCCCTATTCCTCCCCCTCAGCGGTACTCTGGGTTACAGTACAGTAGACGGCCTAAACCGTCGGCTCCACCAGCATCTGCTAATCTAGTGGCCCCCACGGCCTCACTGGACCCTGTGGTTCCCACTGTTGCATCGGATTCTCAGGAACCGGCTCCCTCTTCAGTTTCCGCGGGTCCTTCAGTTCCGCCTGGTCATGGCATGGTTACCCGCTCTAAAGATGGAACACTACCGCCTCGTCAGAAGTACTCTCTCAGTGCCACAGTCAGTTCTTCAGATGATGAGCCGTCTACAGTCACTCAAGCTTTGCGTGACCCTCAGTGGCGGTCTGCTATGGTTGCCGAGTTTGATGCTCTCCTGAGAAATGACACTTGGGACCTAGTTCCTGCCACTTCTGCACAAAATCTGGTTGGTTGCAGGTAGGTTTTTCGCATCAAGCGACGACAGGATGACTCTATTTACAGGTATAAAGCCCGGCTTGTGGCCAAGGGTTTTCATCAGCGCCATGGTATTGACTATCATGATACTTTCAGTCCGGTTGTGAAGCCGACTACCATTCGTGTTATTCTCGCTATTGCTCTCAGTGAGGGTTGACCACTAAAGCAGTTGGATGTCAACAATGCCTTCCTACAGGGTACTCTTCATGAGGATGTATTCATGGCCCAACCTCAGGGGTTCATTGACCGAGATCGTCACACTCATGTATGTCGCCTCAAAAAGGCGATCTATGGCCTTAAACAGGCTCCACGGGCTTGGTATGCTGAATTGCGTCAATTTCTTCTTCAGCAAGGGTTCACTAACTCCAAGGCCGACACCTCTCTTTTTATGTATCGTGGTTCAGGCACGACCGTATTCCTTCTGGTTTACGTTGATTACATCATTGTTACTGGTTCTGATGCTTCCTCTGTCCAGAAGTGTATCTCTGCCTTGTCTAACAGGTTTTCTCTCAAAGACTTAGGTGACTTATCTTATTTTCTGGGAGTTGAGGTTCTTCGCCATCGTGATGGTTTGTTGCTCTCTTAGAGTGGTTATGTTCGTGACCTCCTCCAGCGACAGGGTATGTCCGATGCTAATCCGGTTCAGACTCCGCTGGATCCATCTGCAACTCTCTTCTCCACTAGTGGTTCGGCTCTCTCGGATGCTACTGTTTATAGAACTGTTGTTGGGAGCTTGCAGTACTTGTCTCTTACAAGGCCGGATATTGCATATGCTGTTAACAAGTTGTCTCAGTTCATGCATCGTCCTACAACTACTCACTGGCATGTTGTCCGCCGTCTTCTTCGCTATCTACAGGGTACTCTCGATATGGGAATTGTTATTCGTCGTGGTCCGGCTTCCCTCTATGCCTTTTCCGATGCTGACTGGGCAGGGGACAAGGATGATTTTTTCTCCACGACTGGTTACTTGGTCTACATCGGTGGTTGGCGCGATTTACTAACGCGTTTAAACGCAAGCGCACGGTCAAGTAATATAGGGGTGGTATTTCAACCCCGAGTTATCGATCCCACGAGGACAAGCTTTAGATTATCTAATTAGTTATTTAATTTAGAGTACGGTGCAGGAGGAAAGATTTAATTGATTTTAGAAATTTAAATAACAACTAAGCTACTATTTTTGTATTTTTGTATTTTTATATTTAGGAAACAAGATATGGAGAAACTAGGCAATCTCTAGATCACCTAGGGTTGTAGACGAATTCCGGATTATCTGAATAACACGTTAATTCTATCCTAATCAAGTAGGGTAATAGGCTATGACAATATCATGTCGGTCTCATGTCATTTTACGTCTCGGTTAACTACAATCTCCTCTCGGTCTCATGTTGTCTACCGGTCCATTCTGGCAGGTCATCTACTGGTACGATAACGGGTCCTGTCGGCCCACCGTTTCACGAAACAGCGGAATAATCCTACCGAATCTACCCACACTAGGCCAATCCTAATACTTTGACGGACCATATCTTTCTCGTCTGATCCCCGTTTTAGCTCCGTGACCTATCGTTGGAAAGCTCTTTGAGTCTACTTTCATTTGCCACTGGTCTCACTCCAAAATTTATTGTAGAACTCGGGATACTATCAAAATAGTGGAGATTGATCACCTTTGCTCGACTTTGCTTCTCTTGCTTCCTCTTGAGTTTGCTTTGCTTCCGAAGTTCGTTTCAGGCCTCCTAGCCATCGTTTAGCATCCGTTCCTGTAAAGACAACATGAACAACCATACCAAGCGGTTAAATTTGAAAAATAACATCGAAATATGCATCGAAACGCCCGAATTAACAATGAAGTGCTAAAAACTCAACTTTCTACGTTTTCTCGACATTCCTAGTGTACAACTCATATTCAAACCCGGAATCACGCAAAACGATATTAAATACAAGAAATATAACTCTAATAAAGAGTTATCAAATTCCCCCACACTACCCTTTTGCGCGCCCCGAGCAAAATTAAACCTTACACTACGTTTTAATCCACCGAATTTGCATAAAACTTTACTAGCCATGTGACACAAAAAACCCACACACGCAATGAAATATACATGGATATAAACAATGCAACTCGATTATCAAACAATGCTAAAATTGAAACAACACAAAAATATATTTTTTCGTTTTCGTTTGAAATCGGGCAATCTCGCTATCACTAACCAAAATCATCAAGTTCTCACAAGTATCTTTTTCAATTCACACAACCGCAATAAGGAATTGAAAATACAATGATCCTACGCACAAGCTCACTAAGGAGTCCCCAAACATCCACAAAAATCAATCCATGATCCGGGCACGTCCTTTAGCTCAGAGGGTCTAGGGATCCTTAAGTACTAAGATAGTCTTTCGTCGCCAAGTCATTTGAGGTTTTCAGACCCTCTTAGCCGTTATTGCATTGAATGCAAGTTGTCCCAGTGATGGGAGACACAAATCCGTGTAATACGGCTTGACTTTAATTTTCCATAATTTCTCTAATTGGATTGAATCCAAATTCCCCGCGCGAACGGGGGCACATTAGGTTGTTCACCGTATCTAATCCAAGAGTAGATTTTGATTCTTTTTTTTCTTCATTCTCTTCTATTTTTTCAACCATGCATTTAGAGCTACTAAGTGTGGGCTTTTTCGGTTAGCTATTGAAACCGCCTTAAGGGATGGTGGTGTACGCCCTCCGACTTCGCTTAGGCCGAGGCAACCGTACCACATGGAACCGACTCTACACGAAGGTCCACCCCAGATTTGCAAGAGGCCACAAGTTTCCACTTGAAAACAGACTATTCAACTACCCCAAAGACCAAATCCTACTAGCACATTATAGGAACTAAAGGTATGCCCGACATCTACTTTCCACTTTTCCATGAATACCCGGGACTTTCTTTCGTGAAACCGGTGCGTAGGATACTAAAAATTAAGGTTTTCCCCACTACGGTGCTTCCTATTCATTGAGACTCTTTCATTGAACTCTCTCTAGTTTCAAGCATCATCAATTGCCCTTATTCTCAAAATTTTTAATTTCTCTGATTTTTCACTTTTCTATTTTTTTCTATTTTCTTTTTCGAGTTTTCCTAACTCTATATGCATTGGCCAACTCTACTATTCACATAACATGGGTAGGGAGACTCAAAAATATAAAAGCGCAAACAATGCAGAAATTAAAGATCTAACACAATACGAGAATATAATAAACACACTGCTAACCACACTACTCACAATACTAACACAATCTACATCTAACAAGGCTATGCCAAATAGACATGGCTAGCAAAAGTATACACAAACCCCCCCCCCCCCCCACACACACACACTTAAGCGTTTCGTTGTCCTCAACGAATTTAGATATATAATAAGAGGACTCATCGCTTAAATGTGTAGGCGATGGATCTACACAATTATCTCTCAAAACGTAGAACAGAGAGAGTTAAAGGTACCTGTGGTGCCCGGACCTACATGGGCACCGTTGCCGCGAAACTGCAACAAGAAGGGGTCTTGTGGACCGTTGACAGTTTCCGCAAAAATCTCACCTCGCGTCTGGATTCCGATGCACCTACTCAACATTCTCCAACACGTGCATCAAGAAGGGGAACCCGTAGCGTCTTCTGTACATGTGTCCCTGCACACTGATTGAAAGTATTAAAGCAACTCTCTGTCACCCCTCAAAATCATATGGAGAACTAAAAGAAAGAACATAAATAAATAGCATCCTACTCTAAATTGGGTTGCCTCCCAAGAAGCGCTTGTAATTTAAGGTCGACAGCCCCACCCAGTTACCTCAACCGACAAGGATAGTGGAGGTTGCTTTATCCCTCCACTTCTTCTTCTTCCACCATCTCTTCTCAAGAACTTCACGTGCACCCCTGTGCTCTGAAGAAGGTGGACAATTGTGGAAGCTGACTCCTTTCATTTTGCAATTGATCTTCTTTAGAAACTTCCACCAAGTACCACTGGGCTCAAATGAATCCCTGGCCATAAAATCATCCCAGTAATACCTCATATGTGCTAGATGCTCTTCAAATGACCCATGCAATTCATCCACACCCCCACACTTGTTGATTTCCAACTCCTTGACTATGGCATATGGATCATCAATAAAGTAGCCAATATGACAAGGAATTGAAATTTTCTCATGATGCTCTTCCCCATAAGAATCTCCATACACAAGTCTTTCCAACTCATCACAAACTTGATTAATATGAGATACGGAGAATTCTTCGAAAGTATGAGTAGGGTCTTTTACCTCCATAGGTATGGGCACAAGTGAATCATAAGCTTCATCGTCGGCACCCCACAGGCTTCCAATGCCGGTGTCTTCTCATTCATGCCAAGGAAGTGAAGGCTCTTGCAGTTTTGACTGGCAATACGGAAGGTCCTCCCATCTTGGGCACACAGGTCTACCCCAGTCTGAATCAGAGTCTGAGTCCTCATAAATGGAGGTGTCCACCAATGGTTCCTGGACACTGCAGTCTTCATTTGGCTCAGGTATCTCTTCTTCCACTTATGGTGGGGGTGATGAAGGTTTTGTTGGAATTGTGCCATAGAGGCAATCAATTAATTGTGACATTTATGGATTTACGATTCATTATGTTATCGATATGGAGATATGTTAACATGAATGAAGTCCTTAGAATATAAGTGTTATATTCTTAAATATCCCCAGTCGATTATAATGATTAATAGGACAATCATCTATAGACTAGTATGGGGTTGGATTGATATGGAGATATCACGATCCGACACATAGGTGTGCATTAGGGGTAATGTCGCACTGGATTGACCCATCTCCGAGAAGGCTACATACACGTTATGTTGAGTCACAAGCGCTTCTCGCGGTGCAATGGTATTGTCATCCTTAGACTTGAAGTCACTAGATATTCTAGTTGTGGATTATTGTGATTTTGGTAGCGTTAAACGCTACACCGTAACTGGGTAGTTATAAAGGCGTGTACGGGATACAATAAGAAGCAAGCTTAGAAATCGTAGTGGATGTAGATAGAATTTTTCCTCCCTCCAGCATAACGGGAGCAAATATCCTAGGCCACTCGAGGGATAATGCTTATAAAATGTCTGGCCAGACTCAAATAAATCAATATGGGATATTGATGTTATTTGCACGAATAAGGCTATTCCCATGGATCGAGAAACTATGGATTGGATATACGAGTGTGACTTGTATGTATCGTGTCCAATCCAGATATTGAGACAAAGGGATGAGACAATTACTTGCACAAGGTTTGTCATGATGACTATTCTATTTGTTGGCTAGAATGGATGTCTTGCCAGAGGCCGCTCCATATTAGTAAATAGTTACTACCAACTAAATAGAACCTATGGGGTCACACGCCATATAGGGGTGAACTAGACTTGGGAAATAATTAATTAATATGATTAATTAATTAAAAGGATCAAATTGCAACAACTTGCTAACTTAGTAGGACTCATATGCAAGTTGGACTAATCCATGTATAGACATGATTAGGATATGCCAAGGTGGCCTAATTCATGTAGAGACATGATTAGGATTAATTTGCAAATAGAACTAATCCATGTATTGACATGATAAGGACTATTTTTTTGCAAAAAGGGACTAATCCGAACTTGAGTAGGATTAGGAGAGGGGTTCTTTATGTAGTAGGACAAGGAGTTGTTGGACTATATAAAGAACACTCCTAGCTTATTTTTCTCTCTACACAAAACACATTATATGATAGAAGTAAGGAGAGAACAAAGTAAGGAGAGAGAGCAAGTCCCAAAAGGGACCGAACCCCCTTGGGATTGCCGCCCCTACCCGTCGGCCAAAGGGAAAGCCGCCCCACCTTTGGCACTCCATTTTTGGCGATTCCTTCTTCCTCTTCCTCTTTCCGGGCTAGCACCAAGGATTGGAAGATCTAGATCTCACCTCTAGGCGTGGATAAACCGTAGAGACGTGACACAATTCGCGTTTGAAGTCATCAAAGTAGAACCCTAAGGTGTGTTATTGATTTCTTCCTTTACCATCGTTATGTCTCTTGACTTGTGATCCTTGGAGGGTTTTGCATGGTTTATTATTGTTTCCGTTGCGCATCCATGATTCAAAACCCTACAGGTTCAATATTAGGCTCACTGTCATGTGGAAAGGGCTCCTCTTGTGGCTCTTGAATACTAGATTCCCCTCCTGTTGGCAGTTTTTCTATTCGTTTCTTTATCCTTTCCATCATCTCCCTCACGTATTCCCTACCTATGGCTGAATCCTCTTGTGGCACTTGTGAAACTATGGAAAAAAAATTGGCGCACACTTCGATGTCATTCATAATACTACGCCGTTCTGCCATAATCGCTGATGGGTCTTCCTGGTGCTGATGAAGCTGGGGGGGGGGGCATGTACTCGACATGAGTCTCTACGGTCATGCCAAATGTACGTAGCACCAAGTTATGCATGCATCCTCTTCTTCATGGTTACCCCTGCATTGGAAACAGTAGGGGGGACCCGAATAACACTCTTCGCTCCACATGCTTATATTGTCTCTTGCTTCCTGCGTTCCTGAAAAAAAGACTCACAAGACACCCGTGAAGCACAGATATATAGAATAAAAAATAATAAAACTAAAACTAAGATAAAAGTACTCTAAACTAACTCCTAACAAAATAATCTACCGCTGTCCCCGGCAACGGCGCCAAAAACTTGACGCGATTTACTAACGCGTTTAAACGCAAGCGCACGGTCAAGTAATATAGGGGTGGTATTTCAACCCCGAGTTATCGATCCCACGAGGACAAGCTTTAGATTATCTAATTAGTTATTTAATTTAGAGTACGGTGCAGGAGGAAAGATTTGATTGATTTTAGAAATTTAAATAACAACTAAGCTACTATTTTTGTATTTTTGTATTTTTATATTTAGGAAACAAGATATGGAGAAACTAGGCAATCTCTAGATCACCTGGGGCTGTAGACGAATTCCGGATTATCTGAATAACACGTTAATTCTATCATAATCAATCCGGGTAATAGGCTATGACAATATCCTTTCGGTCTCATGTCATTTTACGTCTCGGTTAACTACATCCTCTCGGTCTCATGTTGTCTACCGGTCCGTTCTAGCAGGTCATCTACTGGTACGATAACGGGTCCTGTCGGCCCACCATTTCACGAAACAGCGGAATAATCCTACCGAATCTACCCACACTAGGCCAATCCTAGCACTTTTCCTTTTTGGTCTCGGTGATACGGGATTGTGTTCATACACTCTTCACAACTAGGTTAAGTCACCGTCGTGCACTTTCTAGTTAATTAACAAGTCCGGGTCGCGAATCCATTCTTGCTAAGGATTAAGCATAGTGTAAGAACATGTAACAAGAATAAGTATTAACTTTAAGCAATACAATGATTCAAGAACAAACCCTAGCTTCAATGATTATCAAATCCTACACTAGCCGTGTCAATAGACTAGAATCATCAATTTAATCATGAGACTAACACTTATTCATTGAATCAAAGACAAACGCATGAAACAAAGACTTGAATCCGGAAAATCATTCGTCTACATAACCCTAGGCTCTCATAGAGATTCTTAGCAATGAAGTTTAGCTAATAGTAATCAACCAAACAAAGCTTACAAGTTTCTCCATACAAGATTGAGAGAGAAGAAGAAGAAAATAAAAAACCTAGCTCTCCAATGGTGACTTTTGTGTTCTCTTCTTCCCCGTCGTCTTCCTTCTCTTCTCCCTTTGTTTTCTGCTCCAAAAATGCGTCCCAATCCCCTTAGGATCGTCCCAATACGTTAGAATAGGGCTGGACTCTTATAACTTTCAAGAAATTATCAAAAGAACCCAAAAAATTGCGTCTGGCCGCTCTGTTCGCACGAACACCCGACTGTTCGTGCTAACAGTGTTCGTGTGAACAGAAATTTTGTTCTTATTTTCCAGCATTCCCTTTTTCACCCTTTTTGCCATCTTTGACGGAGCATATCTTTCTCGTCCGATCTCCGTTTTAGCTCCGTGACCTATCGTTGGAAATCTCTTTGAGTCTACTTTCATTTGCCACTGGTCTCACTCCAAAATTTATTGTAGAACTCGAGATACTATCAAAATAGTGGAGATTGGTCACTTTTGCTCGACTTTGCTTCTCTTGCTTCCTCTTGAGTTTGCTTTGCTTCCGAAGTTTGTTTCATGCCTCCTAGCCATCGTTTAGCATCCGTTCCTGTAAAGACAACATGAACAACCATACCAAGCGATTATATTTGACAAATAACATCGAAATATGCATCGAAACGCCCGGATTAACAATAAAGTGCTAAAAACTCAACTTTCTTCGTTTTCTCAACATTTCTAGTGTACAACTCATATTCAACCCCGGAATCACGCAAAACGATATTAAATATGCAAGAAATATAACTCTAATAAAGAGTTATCAGTGGTCCCCTCGTAGCTTGGAGGTCTAAGAAGCAGAAGACTGTGGCTCGATCGTCTACTGAGGCTGAGTATCGTGCTGTGGCTGCCACTTCTGCTGAGTTATGTTGGGTGTCTTATCTGCTTGCTGAACTTGGCTTTACCCTCAGCTCCTCTCCGGTTATCTACTGCGACAATATTGGTGCCACTTACCTCTGCTCCAATCCCGTTTTCCACTCTCGCATGAAGCATCTGGCATTGGATTTCCACTTTGTGCGCGAACAAGTTCAGGCACGTCAACTACGTGTCTCTCATGTCTCCTCAGCTGATCAGCTTGCGGACTGTCTTACCAAGGCTCTTTCAAGAGTTACGTTTCTTGGTCTTCGTGGCAAGATTGGAGTCTCGTCATGACCATCCATCTTGCGGGGGCGTATAGAAACTGTAGGGACTAAATAGGAATTACTTTAGGCCTAGCTTCTAGTAGCTTTTTGGTAGTCTATATAAAGAGATGTAGTCTTGCACAATTATTCATTCAATAATATATTCAGTCTATCAGAAAATACTAATACTTCACTATAGTGGTACCACTCTGTCACAACTCTTTCTCTCTAATTTCACTTTTACTACTATTCACTATGTCACTTTGACCCGATCATTTGGATAGCAAAATAATGCAATTTTTTGATAATCTTTTCATGGTTTTGTGGAATAAAAGTTGCTCTATCATACAGTGAAAACATTATAAAAAAATTGCATCGTTTTGCTATCCGAATCACCCAGTCAAAGTAACACAAATACGAGTCAAAAAGTCAACATTGAGAGAAAGAGCTGGGAGTAGGGCTGTAAGGAAAACCGAACAAACCGGTCAAACCAACCGAACCAAACCGAAATCTTTGGTTTTGGACGAATTTTTTGAATTTTCGATTTATGAACGATTCAAGTTTTCACAAACCAATCTAATATGTTCGGCTTTCGGTCTATAAAAAATATCAAACCGCACCGAACCGAACCGATATGTGCATAATGTACTTTATTAAAATATATATTGTGTAACGTATATTAAATAATCTAAAAAGATAGAACTAAGTATATAGATTCAATTAAAAGGAGCATAAGGATCTTAATCTTTTCATTTCTCTCACGTTCCATCGTATTATTCTCTAACACGATAATTGTGGAAGTTTTTTTTTTACGTCTATTTCATCTCTTTCTCACTTAAAATTGAAATTCATTGACAATGCAATATTATAATATCCATCTAATAATGGTTACGCAAACTGACCGAACCGAATCAAACCAAAACGAAGTTTGGTTTCGTTCGGTTCATCCTTTCAATGGTGTGGTTTGGTTACAAAATTAGTAAACCGAACAGTTTACACCCATAGCTGGGACAGAGTGGTACTACCTCCTTTTCTTCTCTTTCAACTGCGATTGACTTTTTACCCATAACTGAGTCACTTTGACTCGGGGATTTGAATAGCAAAATGAAGTATATTTTTAGCAATTTTTTTATAGTATTGTAGAGTAAACTTTACTCTACAAGATCATGTAAAAAATACCAAATTCGTGTATCGTTTTACTAACCAAATCATCGGATTAAAGTGACCCAGTGAATGATGTCAAAAGTAAAATAAGCTGAAAGAGAAGAAACAGAGGTAGTATTGAACTGCATGGCTCCTCACATCATGTACCGACTTCAGAACTCCAACTGTCTCAAACCTGCTCATGTGGAGCTAGAAATTACTCTAACCTGCGGTACAACTAAAAACTTGTAACACCTGAAATATACCACTCCGTCCCAGCTCTTTCTTCCCATCTGACTTTTTTGACTCGTATCTGGGTCACTTTGACCGGGTGATTTGGATAGCAAAATAATACGATTTTTTGATAATTTTTTCACCATATTATAGTGCACCTTTTACTCTACAACACCATGAAAAAATTATTAAAAAATTACATCGGTTTGCTATTCAAATCACTGGGTCAAAGTGACCCTGTGAATAGTGACAAAAGTCAAATTGGGAAGAAAGAGCTGGGACGGAGTGGTAGGTGTTTGACACGTCAAATGAGACACGTCAAATGAGATGAAATAGTATAATGTCTGATTTGAATCATTGAACAAGTGTACCATAATATACACATGTCAACATGTGATTAGTTCGACTACTCTGTAGCCTGTACACATGGATATCGTGGTAGCATTAAAGCCTGAATAAATTTTCCGTATGCAACTACAGCAGCACTAGTACTACTATTCAGAGCAATGCACAGTTTTAAAATGAATGTTCAACCCAAAGACCATTCCTAGATCCAGTTTCAACAAGTTAAAGATACACACGAACAATTACCAATGATAAACATCTAATCAGTTCCCCATTATAGTTAATGATAGTTCAAAACCCTAAACAGAGCTCAAAGTTCAAGGAAGAAAAAAATGGCAGTCTTCAAGTTAAATCCAGGATCCAACATCTCTAATTTGACTGGTCTAATTAGATACTTATCATCCCACCTACTAAAGCATCCTTTATTTTCCCAACATGGATTTCTTACTATAACTAAAGCGAATCATGTCCCACAGTGCTTAGATTTCAATCCAAAACAGTTAATACTACCTCAAAACTTGCTGAATTCTAGGCTTTCTCCAGAGAAAAACACCAGCAAAGAGTCCACTGAGTTGGTAAAGCGGTCTGCTCACTCTCTTATACTCTCATCTTATGTTGGAGTTCTCTCGCTTAGTTAAGTGATCGGTAAACACCAAAAATAAAGGTTCAAAAGCCCTATTCCATGAAAATTATTCTGAACTTGGAAAAGCATGGAAACTTGAAAGAGAGAAAACCCTTTATTCCCTAAACACTTTTTCGTATAAACAAAGAGGTGAATATGACCATTTCGGGGTGTATATATATTAGTAGATAGCGCTTGCATTCTCTTTCGTTATTAGATCTTGAGTTCGAACCAATGACAGCCTATGGGCTTTCTTAACTGCGAGTGAGTCTGTGAGAAACTGTATTTACCTCTCTGCTTTGGTTACCAGAGTATTAACAGCTGCAAGTTACCACATCATAGAAAAAAAAAAAATGTGAATATGGCCCCTTGTTGTTCCAGAAAAGCAATCCAATAATATTCTCATATCAACTAATCACCCTAACACATCCCCACCAATCTTCTTTTCCATTTCTTTTCAAGATCTTTATCTATTTCCCATGCATTTTCTCATCCAACGCTAATCACCCCAGAACAAAAGAACATAACTATTATAAGCTCTGACACAATAATCTTCCACTTTGCAATTGGAATACCTATGCTTGTCCCTCTTCCAAGTTCCAATGGAGATTTTCATACCCTCATTCTTCTTCAACCTCCTCATTGCTTCAATCCTAATATCCTCTGCTTTTGCCATCGATCCCTTTACAGAAGCACTTTTGAACCTTAAATCCGAGCTCATCGACAACTCCAACACTTTGAGTGACTGGTTTGTGCCTTCTGGACTCAACCCATCTGAGAAAATCTATGCATGTTCTTGGTCTGGTGTGACCTGTGACCACAACTCCACCATGTTCAAAGAATTAGACCTCTCCATGAAGAATCTTGGTGGTGTTCTATCAGGAAACCAGCTCAATCTCTTCACAGACCTCATCAATCTCAACCTCAGTTACAACTCTCTCTCCCAAGACCTCCCTGTTGGAATCTTCAATCTCTCCAGCCTAACAATCCTAGACATCAGCAGAAACAACTTCTCAGGTCAATTCCCAGATGGCATCTCCAACCTCAACAACTTGGTTGTGTTTGATGCTTTCAGTAACAGCTTTTCAGGCCCTTTGCCAGCTGAAATCTCAGAGCTTCAGTTCCTGAAAGTGCTTAACCTAGCTGGGAGTTACTTCAGTGGGCCAATACCACCAGAGTATGGCTCATTCAAGAGCCTTGAGTTCATCCACCTAGCAGGCAACTCTTTAAGTGGTGAGATACCCTTAGAGCTAGGTCAGCTTCAAACAGTGACCCATATGGAGATTGGCTACAATTCTTACCAAGGAAGCCTCCCATGGCAATTTGGTAACATGAGTGAGCTTCAGTATCTTGATGTTTCTGGAGCAAACCTCTCTGGTACTATACCAAATCAACTCAGTAACCTCACTAAGCTTCACACACTCTTCCTCTTCAGAAACCAACTCTCTGGGCTAATTCCATGGGAGCTCAGTAGAATCATTTCTCTGACCAACTTGGATCTCTCTGACAACCTCATTTCTGGGCCTATTCCAGAGAGCTTTTCTGTTTTGAAGAATCTTAGGTTGCTGAGTTTGATGTACAACTACATGAATGGCTCTGTACCTGAAGCCATTGCTCAGCTTCCTTCACTTGATACTCTTCTCATATGGAGCAATTTCTTCGACGGCTCGCTTCCTGAAAGCTTGGGGAAGTACTCCAACCTCAGATGGCTAGATGTTTCTACTAATAACCTTGTTGGTGGCATTCCTGAAGGTATATGTTCAGGAGGGGTTTTGACGAAATTGATCCTTTTTTCGAATAATTTTAGCGGCGAGTTATCTCCACTTAACAATTGTTCATCACTCGTCCGTCTCCGAATTGAAGACAACTCTTTCTCTGGTGATATACCTTTGGAATTCAGTAATCTCCCAGCGATCACATACGTCGATATGTCCAGAAACAGGCTAACCGGCGGAATCCCTCATGATATATCACAAGCTAACAAGCTTGAGTACTTGAATGTGTCAAATAACCCAGAGCTTGGAGGTGTACTCCCAGCTGAAACATGGTCCTTGCCACTTCTTCAGAACTTCTCGGCATTTTCTAGCAACATTACTGGTAATCTTCCACAGTTTCTGTCCTGCAAGTCTCTCTCTGTAATTGAATTGAACACAAACAAGTTGTTAGGAACTATCCCAGGAAGTATATCCGAATGCCAGGCTCTCCAGAAAATAGACTTTGCAAATAACAACTTCTCGGGTAACATACCTGAGCAGTTTTCTGCTCTTCCTGCTCTTGCTATTCTTGATCTTTCACATAATAGCTTCACTGGTCCAATACCAGAACACTTTGCCAATTCCTCGAACTTGGTGGTTCTAAATTTGTCCTTTAATTCAATCTCGGGTTCAATCCCATCCGAGAAGAGGTTTAGATCAATGGGAAGAAGTGCTTTTGATGGAAATCCAGATTTATGTGGAGCACCACTTCAACCATGCTCAAGCACAAGAATGCCTCATGGACTACAATCGGGTATCAGAAGAACACAGAAGTTAGCATGGTTTCTCATAGCATGTGCTGTGGTTGTTCTATGCATATCGATTTCATTCATCGCTATATTCCATCTGCGAAGAAGAAATAAAGAAGAATGGAAAATGGTCTCCTTCAGTGGACTTCCTAAGTTCAAAGCAGATGATGTTTTGAAGAGCTTCACTTCTGTAGAAGATATTGGCACAGCTCAGAAAGTGGTTTTGCCCACTGGCATAACAGTTACAGTGAGAAAGATTGAGGTGGATGAGAAAAGGATGAAGCCTATGTTAGAACTAATAGCACGAGCAGGCAACGCGAGGCATAACAATTTGGTTAGATTGCTTGGGTTCTGCTACAACAAGAATGTAGCTTATCTTTTGTATGATTACTTGCCAAACGGGAATCTTCCGGGGAAGATCAAAATGAAGAGCGATTGGGTAGTTAAGTATAAGATTGTGATAGGGATTGCAAGAGGACTCTGCTTCCTCCATCATGATTGCTACCCTGCCATTCCCCATGGAGATCTAAGGACAAGTAACATAGTGTTTGATGAAAACATGGATCCTCATTTAACAGAATTCGGGATCAAGCAGTTCGTGAAACAGAAAGAAGGCACATTCCCTTCAGCCCCTTCCAGAATTAACAGAGGTATATTCACAATGCAACTTCCAAATGTTAGGTTATTTTACTATATTCACTAACCACTTATTTGGCCATGTAATGGAATATCTAAATATTCACCGTTTAAAAACCAGGACATTTTTTTGTTTCTTTTTTTTTTTTTTTCTTCTTTCAGAACCAGAAGATATATTGGTTCTTGTTGAGAGACTATCGTGATATAGCCTGTGAAGAAACTTGACATTTCTTTTACAAGAGTATAAAGTTGAAGTCAACATTCTAATTAAACCTAGAATCCAAACATAGGAATGTACTACTTCAACTCCAAAGTTTTTAGACTGTTGCAGGGTTGCATTCTATACTCACAAAATTGTTATTGATCTTGGCATGTATATGAAAAACTGAGCCTTCTTATTGCATTTTTTTGCAGGTGAACACAGTAGTTCCATTGATGAGGAAATCTACATGGACATCTACAACTTTGGGGAAGTCATTGTAGAAGTTTTGACAAATGGAAGGTTAGCGAATGCAGGAGGAAGCCTACAGGGAAAACAAATGGAGAGCCTTCTAAGAGAGATTTGTCAAGAGAATGAAGTCGGCTCAACGGATTCGTTGTGGGATGAGATAAAGCTGGTTCTTGAAGTTGCTCTACTTTGCACTAGAAGCAAGCCATGTGATAGGCCATCCATGGAAGAGGTTTTGAAACTTCTATCTGGATTGAAGCCCAATGCATGACACAAAGATCTGATAACTATCAAGATAGCATGCTCTTGGCACTACAAATAGAAATGCAATAATTTAAAAATAGTTTGCTGCATTCATGAATTGTCATATGTAAGGGAAGTCAAATAACTATGCTTGTTTGGCTTCTCTCTTTGCTTTTTTTCTCAAGAAAATGTGTGGTATCCTATATGTATGTAGTTATATTTGCAGGTTTGATTGTATAAAAATTTGAATTTATCTTTAGATTTATAGATTCTTACTCAACATAAGAAACATAAAGATCATAATTTCCCCTCTTCTACGGTGAACCAAGATTCCAGATACTGCTGGACAAGTCTGAAAACGATATCCAGAAAAAGAAAAGGAACAGCTGGGTAAGTTCAAAGTACTTTTTTCCCTTTTATGTTCTCCATCAATACTAGAAAAAAACACAAATTTTGTCATTTCTGCAATATGATCATAAGAGAAAACACACAAAATTAAATATAAAGTATATTTCTGACCAAAGTTTTTAACTAACAAAGTCAAGATGGGTTCAAAATCATTTACTTGAAGAAGGGGTGTTCCGCATGCTCAATTTTATTTAACTGCGAGTGTTTTTCCAGTTCAAGGGTGCAAGGCCAATGACTGCACTGTGCCTATATAGATAACACAATTTTTGGGGTGCTATAATGATATTTTTATAGTTATTTAATTAATCCAAACTTTAGTAAATTAAAAAGATTGCCATAATGAAAAAATGTATGACAAGCTTCCTCTATTTAAAGTCTTCAAATATTTGGTAGAGGTCGGGAATACAATATTTACCTACATTATTGAAGATGCTGCAAAAATGCATTTTTTCAGGCAAATGATGATCATTTAGAAAATGTTCACGGTTTTTAAAGGGTTTTCAAGTCGTCATATCCAAAGGTTGATAGGTAAAACAACAGTTTGTGGCGGAGGCATATTGATGCTACAATTTCAAAGTTGCACACTTGTATGATGTAATTACTTTCTCTTGTGGTCCATAAACAAATTGCACAAACTTGAAATCATTTTTGGGGCACCATATTTCTGGGGTTCGTAAGTTCAACTTGTTTAATGGAACAAGGAATCTGATCAGGACTGAAGCAATCATGGGCCAAAGGTTAGTTGAGATATATCCTTCAGAGGAAGTATAATGTAGCCAAAAGGTAGGTAATAGTAATATGGATGTAGTTCAGGTCTGGAATTCCAAGAGAGTCGTCAACTATTTCCAGATTTTTCCCAAGCTCAAAGTTAGTATATTTTTGTTTGTTTCTTAATAGTAATATGGATCTAGTTCAGGGCTGGATTTCCAAGAGAGAATCAGCAATTATTTCCAACCCCATTGATAACAGATGAAAAGAGTGATTAATTTGGACAGAGTAGTTACATTGCCATGGAACTGATGGTTTTTTGAGGTACATGGGAGTTTGAGGTGAGTTGCAATGAACATAATATAGCTTAAATCATCTAAGTGACCAAGAGCATCAGATAGGTGTAGGTTGATTCCCTTTTTGGTCTCTCGAAACAAACAGCATACTTTGTACATGAGTGGGCTAATTGGCTAAAGAAAGAGCCTCATATTGTGAATTTGCCTTTTACATCCAGGAAGATGCGCCTCATACTGTGAATTTATCTTTTATATCCAGGAAGATGCGGCATCTAATTGACAACTAGCATATGACATGATATGAGTCCTGAGTTCCCTGGTCCAACATTCAGTGGGAGTAAAACACTATTTTGCATTAACATAATCAAACCATAATTTGCAAGACCCGTACAGTTAAAGTAATAAAATTTATGTTGATAAATACGAATTAAAATATGTTCAAACTATGAAATATTGTATACTCCTATATGCAAATAACCAAAAAAAAATCAGTTGAGACGAAAAATTCAATCCATTTCCAAATTTAGGCAACATTTAGATAACAGGTGTTGCTTGCTGACTACTTACAGTAAATGGCCAAAAAAGTTGCAATAGGAGATGCGTTATCAGTAAGCAAGTTTACATTCTGAAATTGTGACTTTGAACACACTGAAATACCTTATCCCTAAACAACGCTTGTAAATAAAAATGTGCATGATATAATCAATTTGGTCTTCCCTTAAAACAAAAAAGGAGACATTATCCTCTTTCTAAGAAGCGCGGATACGAATACGATATGGGAGCGGACACCTGATACGTCATTTTTTTAGAAAATGAGGATACGACACGGCAAGGATACCTCAACATCATTATTATCATTTTAGGTATATTTGAATCTTCATACTAATAGATGACAAATCCAACTTCTTTAATGTTTATAACTTAATATCACGGAAAATTATAGATTTAAGTAAAAAAATGAGAAGAGAAAGAGGGGCAGCTTACATGGTTAGAGTTTGACAAGATATGTCTGTGAAAACCCTTGAAGTTGTCACATGCGAGAACTTAAAACCTCTCTTGAACTTTCATTCAAAAGGACGGTCTCTTCATGTATTGAGCCCTCAATTAATCATATATATTATATCTGTTTTAGCTTGAATATATTTTTAACAAATTTAAAGTTCAAATACTTCATGAAACAAATTAGTGTGGGAGTCTTAGTAGACACAAAGGGGCAACTGTTGTCTCTCATCAAGTGTCCTTAACCTGTCCGCCAAGTGTCCCCTCAAGTATCGAGTCTACTAGAACTCTCTAAAACACCCGGATACACCAGTTGCAGTGTCTGACACTTATTTGGGAGTGTCGTACAAGTGTCCGGCACGGATGCGGCCTCTATTTTGGAGTGTCCACGCTTTCTAGTCCTCTTTACTTTTACCAGGTAGAGAACTCTGAATGGTGGCATAGCACTAATGAAACCGTGTGCTCAACCTAGCAGCAGTACACTCATTGAACTTTTAAGTAATGCTGAGATGCCATAATAATAATAGTGAAAATCTCCAGATCGACAAGAAACAACAAATTAACAACCAAACAGAAGCAACTCTAATGAAATTTCGGAGCTCATATGTAACACAACCGCAGCTTAGGTATGAGATTTTAACAATTAATGCAGAGGTATGAGTTATGAGCATATAGCATATTTACTAATCAAAGGAACAACTGCTTCTAAAACGTAAGGTAGATTAAGTAGTTTTTGTAGGATCATGAAGCATAATTCTTTGGACTAAGAGAGTCTGCCTACTAAGAATGGGTGAAGAGATGACTCCTACCTGTAATCATGAGTCGTCAACCACATTAAAACAAGAGAGTAGCATTTTGCGTGCCTGTGCTGACGGAAGTAAAGCTCCTTCTGATTAAAATGCAAAGGAGGAAGAAACGTAAACCACCCATATCACTGAAATTTCCTCATACCCTCAAGCCTTCTCTGCATAAAGGTTTCTTCCTTGATGTACTGTCTTGATCCTGTGTGCAGCTAGGATGATTTAGGGATTCCACAAACTGCGCCATATGATAAGCAAGCCGCTAAGAGAAGATCTTCCTTGAGCGCTTTCGCATGATGTGGCCATAACTGAGAGATGGAACTGATACATCTACATAGCCATCTGCCTCACCTTCTCGGTGATCTCTGCAGCTATCTTTCTAGTGCAAAGTTTCTTCAGACCCTTTATGAGCTTAGCCTAAGTATCAGACTGAGGCATCAGTTCTGCATCCATCATGTCCAAACAGTAGGAACAAGCCTCATGTCCATTGGCGAATAATGCATTCAGATCGTCCAAGCATACACATTAAGTTCAAATCCTTTTTGTCACTATAAAACTTCAGATATCTTAACCCAGTACGAGTTTATCTTCTCTTAATAAAGTATTTGTTGGCTTTTTAAAATTACCGTGTTGAAGAGCAGCTAGAAGTCCTCTTCCAACCATTTCTTTGAAGCAATCACAGGCTTATATTAGACAACCTTTTTCAAGGAATCCATGAATCATAATCACAATGGTGTCAACCCCTTTGTGTTAATATTTCATTCCAAAGTTGAACTCCTTTCTTAACTTCTCCCAACTTGCATTGCAAGTGGATTACAGTGCCGTAATATGGTGATCAGCCATGCAACCAAAGTTCCACATTTCCTCCACAAGTTATAAGCACTCCTCTAGCTCTTCCTTCGTCTCATATGCCAGGAATATATATATACTCCCTCTGTCCCAAAATAATCGTCCTGCTGTTTTCACCAAGCATTTTCAGGACTAGAAATCGATAGAAGAACTAGTCAATATTTTCGTAATGTTGTAGAGCTATACTAACTCTAAAACATTATGAAACAAAGATTCACAAATCTTTTGAACCGGTTATGAGCTATGTCCGGTTCAAAACCCACTTCCCTCATCTTGACCAACATGAATCTGGCCTCCATAAGCTCTCTCTCTCTCTGCACAAACCATACAACAATGACGTAAAATGCTTTTAACATTCTGTGTGAATCGCATCTTTGTTTCGTCCAACAAAGAAGCAGCAGCATCTTTCACAAAGCCATTCTTGCACAAAGCATCCAAATGCATACTCATCTGCTTTGCAGCCATATTTGCCATCTCTTGTAACACTTCTATAGCCTTTTTCACCATTCTGGCAGACGCTGATTGCCCCATCACCACAACAAACAACTCGGGCTCAAGTATCTTTCTAGTTTCCTCAGTTAACACCCACACACACAGCTCCGAATTGGCTTACCTTCCCCAAACTCTTGATCATTGCTTTGTACACATCATACCTATCACCTTGTTTTTTAGAATAGAAGCCCAAGTGAAGAACCTGTACCCGGCATCACCACAGCGGTTCAGAATTTAATCTCTTAAACCCCACCTGACCACAATGCCGGCATTGCTCAAAGCAAGTTGTAATTATTTGTCAACCCTCAAATGGAACTTCCTCAGAATTCTGCACGCCCTTTCTACGTCGGCCGAAAACCCATCGTGGGCTGATACGCCTCCAGGCTACTTTGGGGGCAAACTAGGCCAAGCCCACTTCGATTATTACTCGAATTTGCAGCCTGAGGTTTTTCTTGGTGGCGATCTAGTGCTAACCTATATTGGAAAGGTAAAAGACATTTTTCACCCATACATTTACCCCCTGCACTATGGATGCGGCGGATACCCCTGTTAGAGTTAAAAATTAACGGCACACTAATTGAGGGGAGAAAAGACAAAATTACCTTCAAGATTCAAACAAATTACACCAATATAAAATCTCATATTTTCTCCTTCTGTCCTCATTTCTAACCCCCCCCCCCCCCCCCCCCCCGTCTCTTATGGTCAACACAAGAACTTCTCTTCCTCGTTCTTTCCCTCGACCACCAACATCTCCAACACCATGTCCATTACCACCTCCGAGCTCCAGCCCACTCCAACCCTTCTCCATCACCGAATCAAATAGTTGAAGCTTATTTCAACTTCAACGATTCGTTTCTAAGTCCAAAATTGGCTAAAATATGAAGAAGATTAGGGCTTGGTACTGGTCGATTGTGGGCTGATGCAATTGGGTGTTGGTTTAATTAAGGTTTGGGGTGGATTACGATGTCTGGGTTCAGTTTGTTTGAAGTCGAGAGTAGGGGTATGGGTTTGACCATCTGAATCTCGATTTAACGTTCTAGGTTCATCGATCAGAGAGTCGTGGTGGGGAAGGGTGAGCTCAGCCTTGGGCTCCTTCAACTTGCTACCTCTAGTTTGGTCTGGGTTTGTACCGAGGTAATTTCTGAATCGAAACCCACCACCACCTCCTCTCTCTGATCCGTTCACATTCCAGTTCCGCACCTCAGTTAACCAAATCCATCGTTTTTGAGAGGGTTGTCGTTCGATTGTGAGAGAAGATCGATTGTTGACCTATTTCAGATTTTTCTGGAAATGGGTAATGTTTGTTATGAAAGTTGAAACGACCCGGGATCTCGGTTCAGGGTTAATGCGACTATCAATAACCAAAAGTAGATTATTAACTATTAAGATTACATTTCGTTTAATGTACATAAAAAAATTCGATAATAAGTACAATTTAAAACAAAAGGTTTGTGATCTACTAAGTGATCTACTTATGCTAAACTTCTTCGTCTCGATCCGCGTTCCCATTCCCCACACTTGATTGACGACCTGCGGTTTTAAAATGGCAAAAGCCGACGCAGTTTTGAAGAAAATGATCAGTAAAAACTGAGTAAATACATACTACGACATGTAAAACAACGAGTGGCATGAAAGCATGAGTTGAAACAAAACAGAAGATTTAAAACAATAATAGTAACATATTGGGGATTTTGGAACAACTGAAAGTAACCGAATAACAAAAACCTCTCAGTTTAAGAACTTTAAGAAACCATAGTATTCAGTGAGATCTCCAAAGTAAACAGCTCCATTTGAGTTGATAACGATATTAATTCACAAGTAGCATATGCTTTTCAATTCACTTCATTAGATTAGGCAATCAAGAGCCACAAACAACATCAGTAAAGTAATCAAACTTTCTTTCAATTGCAATTAACCATTTAGTTTAGCTGAGGCATGTCCAGAGCCACCAGCAGGATCGATGTAGACAGAGGGATCACGAAGTAATCACAAAGGGTTCCTTCTAGGGTATATCAAACCCTATTTCACCCGAGCGTTAAGGGAGCCCATTCGTCAACCCCGCTCACAACATTAGCTAAAAGGCCTTAAGTGTCGACACCCCTATACCGTAGTGACCCTTACAAGTATAAGTAGCACTCTATAGCTCTATAAACCCCTTGGCCTCAATATCTTGATACATTTTGGCTCATCGGGGGCGGATTTGTGAACCTTAATGTTCTATCCAATAATAAGAATCATTGCTTCAATGGTCTTAGCCATAAGAAAACGGAGGATCGCTTGACACCTCCCATTAATAACAGTACTCTGTACATCGTCCTAAGTCTATTAGAGGTATTTTATTTCTTCTCTTCCACATAACCAGAATCAGAATATCAACATTTCACAAGTAATTTCCGAGAGTTCTCAAAGGAGATGAATAAAATAGTTTAACAACTTTCGAGTGGAAAACATGCATTCTCATACTATTTCATATAACAAACATTCATTTGAAACATCAAACGCAAACACACGTTTTGATATGAAAAGGCCGTACATATGTACTTACCTCTGAGCCATGAAAGGCGCAACGCAAAGCTAGCACTCCTACAACTCTCGCCCCATATTCGATCCGGGTCTCAGGGTAAATGCAGCAACACAATACATATGTCTACTTCGAACGATCCTTAACGACGGCTGGATATAAACAAGTCAAGTATAAAGTCTATTAGCATTTACCCTCTATATAAATAGTTTGTCACGTCTTTAAAGTGGGCATTTTGGAATTTTGGCGTTATTTGGACGTTGTTAGAATGACTTTGAAGCACTAGAAATGTTCGGGGTGATTGTGCAATTCTCTGAAAATTAGTAGTTTTGCAATTCTAGTTAGTACCCCCACACTTTAGAAAACTACACTTTCACCCTCCCATGCATGCTTGCCACTTGTTCAAGCCATTTTGACACCTCCTCCTTAGGTGGTAACATCTCCAATCTCCCTCTTCACCAGCCCAATCTGGAAAAAAAAAACTCTCTCTCATCCATCCTCTTCTTCTTCCTCTTTCTTCACCAAGAACAACCATGAACTTCACCACCACCACCAAGTTGAAACCCCCATCTCCGCCACTTCTCTTCAAGAGATGCTATAGCTGGAGGTAGATGTCAATACAAGGATTAAAACGCCCCAATCAATTTATTATTTCATGGAGAATCGAGAGAGAAAACCCGATTTGAAGGTAAGAACCCTAGTTTTGGTTATTCGTCGATTTCTCACTCCTCGGTGCATTTCAGCGCAATTAATCACCATATTCTTGTTCCTTGTGTCGAGGCGAGTCCGGAAAGCACAAGCATGGCCCCCAATTCGACAATTTTTTCTCCGGCCACCATGCATGCCGAACCCATCCGCCGCCAAACCTCCATAGCCACCGGATTCTTGGTAAGCTCTCATTTCTTACTCATTTTTGTTTGGTATTGCATCAAAATTATCCTTAGGGCTCGATTAAACCTTCTAGCAATCCCTAATATGCCCGGAATATGTTTTGAGTTGGATTTGGTTCGAATTTTCTCAATTTTTGTCATTTTCCGGCATGCAAAACTGCCCCTGTTCGCGGGCTTGTATCTCCCTCGTTTTTAATCCGTTTTGAGTGATCTTGGACTTTCTGGAATCCTCAGACAATTGTCTACAACTTTTGTGTTTTAACTTTTTTTAAATTCGGTCTCTAACCCATCTGAAAATCGAGTTGAAGTCACTGCGATTCGTGTTGTGAATCAAAAAAAAAAAAAAAAAAAAAAAAAAAAAAAAAAAGATTTTGTGTTGGATTTTGGGTTGAAGCAGCCAATTTCAAACGATCATAACTCTCTCAATTCTTCATGAAATCTTGTGTTTCTTTTTCCTATGTGTAGCTGACACATAATACTTTGAATCATCGTCTCTGGGTCATGTTCAAATTTATAACAGAAATTGAGCCTAATTTTGCTACTTTGAACTTATAAGAAACACTTGAATTTTTTTAAGTGTTGAATCATTATTTTTACCCAACTTTGAACAAGCATAGCTTTTTGTGTTTTTAGAATTGTTGGAAGTTCAAATATGTTCTGGAACCTTGATCTACCATCTTCAAAACCCTATTCTTATATTTCCAAGTATCCCCCCTCAATTGATCACAAATCAGCTCTAAAGTTGACTAGTTGAGTCGATTTTCCTCTATTTTTGAGTTTTGAATTCGACATTCTAAATGACATTTCTAGCCTTAGCGTTCTTCATGAAACTTCCTCATATTCATATTTTGAGTCTAAATATCAAGTTTGACCAAGTTTGACTTTTCGAAAACCCTAGTTTGACTGAACTGTATAGGAGGGGCAAGATAGTCATTTCACTTAAACTTTGAATTGAGGTTAGTTTAGTAACTTGGAGTTTGTCAGCATGTCTTGTATGCGTATTTGGAGTACTTCTATGTCATTCTCGGCTAGGGTTGACCAAGTCAACAGATGGGGCCTTTTGCAATTTTACTAAACTTTAGGGGCCTAAGTGCAATTTATTGAAAATTGTAGATTTCGATGCTAAGTACATATGGGAGAGTTTAGAGTAATTCTTACATATTATTGGGCCAATATGAGTGTAATTTGGGGTCCAGGCACAGTCAGGGACTGTACTGGACAGTTTCAAAGTATCAGGGGCATTATGGTCAAGTTAGCTTGCATGACCCGCTTTCCATTGCATTCTTGCATACAACCTCATGTAGAGGGTAAATGCTAATAGAGTATATACTTGACTTGTTTATATCTAGCCGTCGTTAAGGATCGTTCGAAGTAGACGTATGTATTGTGTTGCTGCATTTACCCTGAGACCCGGATCGAATATGAGACGAGAGTTGTAGGAGTGCTAGCTTTGCGTTGCGCCTTTCATGGCTCGAGGTAAGTACATATGTACGGCCTTTTCATATCAAAATGTGCGTTTGAGTTTGATGTTTCAAATGAATGTTTGTTATATGAAATAGTATGAGAATGCATGTTTTCCACTCGAAAGTTGTTAAACTATTTTATTCATCTCCTTTGAGAACTCTCGAAAATTACTTGTGAAATGTTGATATTCTAATACTAGTTATGTGGAAGAGAAGAAATAAAATACCTCTAATAGACTTAGGACGATTTACAGAGTACTGTTATTAATGGGAGGCGTCAAGCGATCCTCCGTTTTCGTATGACTAAGACCATTGAAGCAATGCTTCTTATTATTGGATAGAACGTTAATGTTCACAAATCCGCCCCCGATGAGCCAAAATGTATCAAGATATTGAGGCCAAGGGGTTTATAGAGCTAAAGAGTGCTACTTATACTTGTACGGGTCACTACGGTATAGGGGTGTCGACACTTAAGGCCTTTCAGCTAATGTTGTGAGTGGGTTTGAAGAATGGGCTCCCTTAACGCTCGGGTGAAATAGGGTTTGATATACCATAGAAGGAACCCTTTGTGATTACTCCGTGATCCCTCTATCTACATCGATCCTGCTGGTGGCTCTGGACATGCCTCAGCTAAACTTAATGGTTAATTGCAATTGAAAGAAAGTTTGATTACTCTACTGATGTTGTTTGTGGCTCTTGATTGCCTAATCTAATGAAGTGATTTGAAAAGCATATGCTACTTGTGAAATAATATCGTTATCAAGTCAAATGGACTTGTTTACTTTGGAGATCTCACTGAATACTTATGGTTTCTTAAAGTTCTTAAACTGATAGGTTTTTGTTATTCGGTTACTTTCAGTTGTTCCAAAATCCCCAATATGTTACTATTATTGTTTTAAATCTTCTGTTTTGTTTCAACTCATGCTTTCGTGCCATTCGTTGCTTTACATGTCGTAGTATGTATTTACTCAGTTTTTACTGATCATTTTCTTCAAAACTGTGTCGGCTTTTGCCATTTTAAAACTGCAGGTCGTCAATCAAGTGTTGGGAATGGGAACGCGGATCGAGACGAAGAAGTTTAGGTTAAGTAGATCACTTAGTAGATCACAAACCTTTTGTTTTAAATTGTACTTACTATCGAAATTTTGTTATGTACATTAAACGAAATGTAATCTTAATAGTTAATAATCTACTTTTGGTTATCGATAGTCGCATTAACCCTGAACCGAGATCCCGGGTATTTTTAAAAGCGGCTCATTATTTTGTCTCTTGATTTCCGCCCTCTATTAGGCGATGATGAAATTGGTCTATTGAATTTTGTTGTTGATAAATAATTACTTTCCTGGCGCGACAATTGGTTTTGCAGCCATGATACATAGGTGCAATTTCTATTGTCTATTTTCAATGACGAATCTGAACTTCTTGTTTAAGTTTTGTTGTTGTTGTTGTTGTGAAGCTTGTTTGTTCTATGTTGATAATGTGATTCAGTAGTGGTGGTGGTGGTTTTGCTAGCGGGGATTCGGTGGTGGTGGTGGTAGTGGTGAAGAAGAAGAACACCAATCAAAACACCAAGAAGGGAGGAAATAGGTGGCATTGGCATTTTGGTAATTTTACCCTTCCAATGGTAGAACAGTCACAAAAAAGTCGGATTGCACCCCCCCCCCCCCCAACTAACTGATTGTAACAGAAGGGTAGTATATGTCCACCCTCCATCCACCATAAGGGGGGTATCTGCCTCTAATAGGGGAGTTATATGTATTTCATTATAGTGCAGGTTTAACACTCCCCTTATTTAACAATGGAAATGCCTCCGCCCGAGGTGATGAACCTCATTGGGAACGGATAAGGATCGTCGGTTCACAGCTAGTACAACCATCGATAAAATTTCAAAACATAGCTTATTACAATTTCAATACCAACAATGACATTTGAAAAGTCAAGAATACAGTTTTCGGTGATATGAATCAAATTACTATGTGATTGATGATCTAAGCGTCAAGATTCTATATCCTGCTGTCTCGTGAACGTTCCCCCACCTCGATAGCCAACCTACGGTTTTAAAAATAGCAAAAGTCGACGCAGTTTTTACAGAAAATGATCAGCAAACGGCTGAGTAAGCTAACACCCATAGCACGTAAACAGATTATGAGACATGCGATAGGAATAATCAATTCGCCGTTAAATAATAAATAAACTCGAGGGAAAAGCGTTCACATTGATTTGGTGTGTCAAACTCCGTATCGATCTCAAATTTCGTATTCCAACCCGAAGATGTGGCCATCTCGGGAACTCAATGTTAATAGAAAGTCACAATATTACTTTAATCTCAAGATAATATTCTCATCGATAAGAATCGAGTCTAGAAATCCATTTTAGTAACTGGTTGATACGGGGCGTGTCCATATCCAATCCACAACCTCTTTGTCATATGTGCAAAAGCACCACCACAACCATAACTCAATCACAGGAGGTTCGCATCACAGCGCCTCATAACCATAACATAATCAAAAGGAGGTCAGAGCCTCATAATCTCAAAATCTCATAATCAGTAACCAACACATTATGTCAGAAATGTTTCGTATCAGGGATACGGCACAAAACCACGCACAAAAGCTTCCACTTTACATAATTACGAATTTTATTTCAAGATGTAGAATCGTGTAAGGAGCTCCGAACTAAAGCCGGTGTGGCACAAAATAATATCGATGTACGATTGAGAGATATTAAAATTTGACCAAAAAGTGAGCGGTGTGCTACTCTTGGTAACCGAGGCAACGATTTCAAATTTCGTACTTCCAACCCCATGACGTGGTCCGTCTTGGGGAATCACTTTTACAAGATTTATTTCAAGTTATCTCACAATAAGATGTTAGATGTTCTCTTTCGGGTTGTTATTTAGATTTGGATACCAATTTCATGCAAGACTTCAAAGAGGAGTATTTCAAATCAAATAAACAACTTAAATAAATCAAGTACGGTAGTAATTTCACAAATAACTCACGCGATACACGAAATGAAGGGAAGGCACGCGAGGCTAGGCATATTAACTTACCAAAATCCAAGTACGTCCTATAATTCGTTCTCGTCTACGGAATCGTCACCTACAAATCGGAGCTTCTAACTTAATATAATCTCAACAAATATACATCATATATATATTTCTAGCTTGTTTTATTTTTCTCAAGAAACTATTAATTTTAATATAATTTATAAACCCAAAATATATTTTCTTTCAATAATATTTATTCCCAAAAATATTCTTATTAATTTATAAATAATAATCTAATCAAATTAAATACAAACTAATTTTATAAATATATCTGAAATTAAAAACTGCATTTAGTACCCAAAAGTTTCTGAAATGTCAACTGCCTCCCCCAAAGTTTTTGAAACGACATTATAACCCCCTAAAATAGTTTCTGAAAATTACACTTTAACCCCCAAATCAAGAACTCCCAAACTCAATGATCAAAACATGGATTTAAGGTCTTAAAACTTGATTTTGATTACTAAAAACAACTAAGGGGAAGATTTCAAGCATACCCAGTCCAAAAATCGCGAGAAACGATGAAGAAATAGGTCGGGTCAAGATCGTCGTCGGGGTCGCCGGAGGTGGAACTTTGTCGGGGCTTCTCCGGCTATTCTTGGCCTCGGTTGAGGCCTCCATCAGCTTAGTCGGACCCTCTGGAGGCTAGAGAGGGGTGGAAGAGGCTAGATCGTCACGGTGAGCTCCGACGAAATTCTCGCCGGAATTAATGGAGGTTTCGCCGTCGGGTTTGCCTCCAGCTGTTGCGATGCTACTACAGAGGTGTTGTTATCTTCTTCTTCTTCTTCTCTTGGGGTCAAAACGGGGGACGGAGATCGAGATAGAGAGAGAAACAGTGATAACGCCCAATTAGGGGTTATCTTTTAGCCTGATTTCACGAGTGTTTGTGTCGGAAAACAGCGTCTTTTGCCGGGATTTGCTTTAGAATGCCTCGGGAAGTTAGAACGAGACGTTTATTTGTACTTTCTGAATTCCTGCTTATTTATTGCTTTTATTGGATATGATCGCGGGTTCTGTTCATGTTGCCTTTTCAGGAACAGGTTCGGGAGGTGCATCTGGAAGCGTGCCGGGACCAAACTGGGTCCGTCTCGGGAAACGTGCACAAGATCGGGCCAAGATAGGAACGCGGAAAAGCAGGAGAACACCAAGGGAGGCAAACCAGAGACTTCAGGCAAAAGAGTGGGAACCAGGAGACCCAACCGGGCCCAGCAGAGGACCAAGTCGGGCCAGGACACAGCCCCTGCCTGCGTATATACGCAGGGGCTGCGTATATACGCAGCTGTTGCGTATATACGCAGGCAGGGGGGTGGGGGATGCTAATTTGTGGGCCCCTGGTTGCGTATATACGCAACCCTTGCGTATATACGCAGCCAGTTTGACTTTTTTCCCAAGTCGGTGGACCGATGGCAATTTTCGTAATTTGTGGCGCAAGCGTTTCGGGAAAAACAGCACTATTTAAAGACTCGTCCAGACTAGTTTTGAAACACACAATACACAGCACAACCGAAGGACAATTCAGAGCACCCCCGAAGAGCACGGAAGAGCGATTCGAGATTCGAAGACTTAGTTTGATTTCATTCTCTCTCTTCATATTCAGAAACTGTGTTTAGTATTATGTCTATTCGTAGCTAAACTTCTTACATAGGTTCTCGGTGAACCTAGGGTTTCGTATCCAGATTTTATGACTACTTTGATTATGGATTCATGATTATGATCTTAATTCAGCAAGTTGTATCTGTTATTCTGGCTTTGATTATTCTCGTATATGCATGATAGGATTGATCACCCCAGATTGCTATAGACCCGAGCCTGTAGGTGAAAACGTCAGGTTAGGGTTAGGAAGAAAAGTCAGGATTTAGTACCTTACCCTGATATACCGACCAGAGAAAGGGAGATAGGGCTAGCACCGAAAAACGTGAGACTGACTGTTAGAGAATTTGACTCGGGCCATTCGGACAGGTTAGAAACCCTAACAGGATTAGAACGAGACTGCAGACTTAGGCAGCTTAACAGGAATCCGAAAGTCTGCAGGATCGGGATTACGTGTGGAAGTTGAAAGGTCACTTCACAACCGGTACGTTGCACATATAACGAAACTGCTGAGTGTTTTCATATCAAACGTAAAACTGAAATCTGTATAAACCCTAGGGGATCTTGGAGCCTAGTTCCCATCCATTATAATACAACCAATTCAGCTTATTTCAGAAAACGTCACAAAAAATATTTACGTTCTCGTTTTCAATTTCTGTTTTTAGGGTAGTAAACTGCAATCACAACCAACTCCTCCTTGTTACTATACTCGGTTAACTAAAACTGATTACGTGAGAAAACCCGAAACAGTCCCTGTGGGATCGACAATCCGAGTTGAAATACACCCGGTATTACTTGATTTCGTATACTTGCGAATAGCCTGAATTTTGTGCATCAAACAGCAAGGTGGAGGGTGGTGGTGGTTTCCAGCAGACTTCGCCGTTGGCAGCGGCGGCCATTGTTGCCGCTGCTGCTTCTGCGGTTGTTTTGAGAGGGAGAGAGAGAGGTTATGGAGGATGGGAGCTATGCAGAGGGTAGTGGTGATGGCGTTGTTGGTGATGGTGGTGGTTGCCGGAGGTGGCAGCGGCCATTGTTGCCGCTTCTGTTTCGTAGGGGCAGACAGAGGAGACGGAGAGAGAGACAGTGATATAGACAGAGAGGAGGAGGTAGATGGTGATGGCGTTGGTGTTGGTGGACGTCACCGGTGATGGTGGTGGCTTGTTGGTGGTGGTGCCTGTGGGTTCTCTCGGCCAGAACCATAGGAGAGAGAGAGAGAGAGGCAGTGAGGTTGAGGGAGATGGTGGAAGATAGGGAGGTGGTGAGGGTGTCGGATGGTGATGGTGTTGTGCCGAATGAGGAGGGGGAGGGAGAATAAATAGGAGAAGAGGGAGGAGAGAGAGAGAGTGACGGGTGAGGGTGAGGGTGAGAGAGAGAGATTGTGTGTTGAAGAACACAACCAGGTGAGAAAAAAGAGGGAGAAGAATTGGGGAGTGTGTGGGGTGTTGGGAAACACACATGTGTTGGAGGATGTGAGACAAAGCAAAAGAGATGGAGAAGAAATAGGGAGAGGGAGAGAGACGTACGGGTGAGAGAGAGAGAGGAAACAATTCCCTAAGTAAGTTTCTAGAAAAAGACAAATACACCCCTCCTTAGTTCATATACTTTATTTATAACCACCAACTTAACCATTTATTATTATCTAAAAATACAAATACCTCCCCACTAGCTATTTAATATTATCTAAATTACAACTACCTCCCCATTAACTATATGTTTTCGGAAATAAGTTATTAAACTTTACAAAAAATACGTGAAAAATATTCAGGAAAAAATAAGGGGTGTTACATCCTTCCCCCCTTCAAGAAAGTTTCGTCCTCGAAGCTAGGGTCGCTAAGTCTCAGAAAGGTTTTAAGGTCCATAAGTATCACTAATCGTATCAACAGACAAATCAACCACATATAATCACATAACAGCAAATAGCAACTTCAGCAAACCTGGCATATTAAGACTTAAGCTATCCCGCAAACCCGGCTTGTTCAATTTTATTATCGGTTTTAGTTGTCCTATATCCATTTCAATTTTGAAAAAATCTTTTTGGTTGAAACCAAAGGGTCATACTAACTTAGAACCGTCGGCTCCGATACCATCTTTAACACTCCCCTTATTTAACAAGGGAAATGCCTCCGCCCGAGGTGATGAGCCTCATTGGGAACGGATAAGGATCGTCGGTTCACAGCTAGTACAACCATCGATAACATTTCAAAACATAGCTTATTACAATTTCAATACCAACAATGACATTTGAAAAGTCAAGAATACAGTTTTCGGTGATATGAATCAAATTACTATGTGATTGATGATCTATGCGTCAAGATTCTATATCCTGCTGTCTCGTGAACGTTCCCCCACCTCGATAGCCAACCTGCGGTTTTAAAAATAGCAAAAGCCGACGCAGTTTTTACAGAAAATGATCAGCAAACGGCTGAGTAAGCTAACACCCATAGCACGTAAACAAATTATGAGACATACGACAGGAATAACTAATTCGCTGGTAAATAATAAATAAACTCGCGGGAAAAGCGTTCACATTGATTTGGTGTGTCAAACTCCGTATCGATCTCAAATTTCGTATTCCAACCCGAAGATGTGGTCCATCTCGGGAACTCACTGTTAATAGCAAGTCACAATATTACTTTAATCTCAAGATAATATTCTCATCAATAAGAATCGAGTCCAAAAATCCATTTTAGTAACTGGTTAATACGGGGCGTGACCATATCCAATCCACAACCTCTTTCTCATATGTGCAAAAGCACCACCACAACCATAACTCAATCACAGGAGGTTCGCATCACAGTGCCTCATAACCATAACATAATCAAAAGGAGGTCAGAGCCTCATAATCTCATAATCTCATAATCAGTAACCAACACAATATGTCAGAAATGTATCGTATCAGGGATATGGCACAAACCCACACACAACAGCTTCCACTTTACATAATTACGAATTTTGTTTCAAGATGTAGAATCGTGTAAGGAGCTCCGAACTAAAGCCGGTGTGGCACAAAATAATAATCGATGTACGATTGAGAGATATTCAAATTTGACCAAAAAGTGAGCGGTGTGCTACTCTTGGTAACCGAGGCAACGATTTCAAATTTCGTACTTCCAACCCAATGATGTGGTCCGTCTTGGGGAATCACTTTTACAAGATTTATTTCAATTTATCTCACAATAAGATGTTAGATGTTCTCTTTCGGGTTGTTATTTAGATTTGGATACCAGTTTCATGCAAGACTTCAAAGAGGAGTATTTCAAATCAAATAAACAACTTAAATAAATCAAGTACGGTAGTAATTTCACAAATAACTCACGCGATACACGAAATGAAGGAAAGGCACGCGAGGCTAGGCATATTAACTTACCAAAATCCAAACACGTCCTATAATTCGTTCTCGTCTACGGAATCGTCACCTACAAATCGGAGCTTCTAACTTAATACAATCTCAAAAAATATACATCCTATATATATATTTCTAGATTATTTTATTTTTCTCAAGAAACTGTTAATTTTAATTTAATTTACAAACCCAAAAAATATTTTCTTTCAATAATATTTATTCCCAAAAATATTCTTGTTAATTTATAAATAATAATCTAATCTAATTAAATAAAAACTAATTTTATAAATAAATCTGAAATTAAAAACTGCATTTAGTACCCAAAAGTTTTTGAAATGTCAACTGCCTCCCCCAAATTTTTTGAAACGACATTATAACCTCCTAAAATAGTTTCTGAAAATTACACTTTAACCCCCAAATCAAGAACACCCAAACTCAATGATCAAAACATGGATTTAAGGTTCTTAAAATTGATTTTGATTACTAAAAACAACTCGGGGGAAGATTTCAAGCATACCCAGTCCAAAAATCGCGAGAAACGATGAAGAAATGGGTCGGGTCAAGATCGCCGTCGGGGTCGCCGGAGGTGGAGCTTCGCCGGGGCTTCTCCGACTGTTCTTGGCCTCGGTTGAGGCCTCCATCAGCTTAGTCGGACCCTCTGGAGGCTAGAGAGAGGGGTGGAAGAGGCTAGATCGTCACGGTGAGCTCCGGCTAAATTTTCGCCGGAATTAATGGATGTTTCGCCGTCGGGTTTGCCTCCTGCTGTTGCGATGCTACTACAGAGGTGTTTTTATCTTCTTCTTCTTCTTCTCTTGGGGTCAAAACGGGGGAGGGAGATCGAGAGAGAGAGAAACAACATGGTGGAGGGTGGTGGTGGTTTCCCGCCGACTTCGCCGGTGGCAGTGGCGGCCATTGTTGTCGCTGCTTCTGCTGCTGCTGCGGTTGTTTTGAGAGGGAGAGAGAGGTTAGGGAGGATGGGAGCTAGGCAGAGGGTAGTGGTGATGGCGTTGTTGGTGATGGTGGTGGTCGCCGGAGGTGGCAGCGGCCATTGTTGTCGCTGCTGTTGCTGCTTATGTTTCGTCGGGGCAGACTGAGGAGACGGAGAGAGAGACAGTGAGATAGACAGAGAGGAGAAGGTGGATGGTGATGGCGTTGGTGTTGGTGGACGTCACCGGTGATGGTGGTGGCTTGTTGGTGGTGGTGCCAGTGGGTTCTCTCGGCCAGAACCAGAGGAGAGAGAGAGAGAGAGAGAGAGAGAGAGAGAGAGAGAGAGAGAGAGAGAGAGAGAGAGAGGCAGTGAGGTGGAGGGAGATGGTGGCAGAGAGGGAGGTGGTGAGGGTGTCGGGTGGTGATGGTGTTGTGCCGAAGGAGGAGGGGGAGGGAGAATAAATAGGAGAAGAGGGAGGAGAGAGAGAGAGTGACGGGTGAGGGTGAGAGAAAGAGATTGTGTGTTGAAGAACACAACCGGGTGAGAAAAGAGAGGGAGAAGAATTGGGGAGTGTGTGGGGTGTTGGGAAACACACATGTGTTGGAGGATGTGAGACAAAGCAAAAGAGATGCAGAAGAAATAGGGAGAGGGAGAGAGACGTACGGGTGAGAGAGAGAGAGAGAGAGGAAACAATTCCATAAGTAAGTTTCTAGCAAAAGACAAATACACCCCTCCTTAGTTCATATACTTTATTTATAACCCCCAACTTAACCATTTATTATTATCTAAAAATACAAATACCTCCCTACTAGCTATTTATTTTTAGAAATAAGTGATTAACTTTACGAAAAATACGTCAAATATTCAGAAAAAAAATACGGGGTGTTACAGCAGGGGTAATTGTATTTTCGCCATAATAGAAGGGTAGAAAATGTGTTTTACCCATATTGAAACGAATAGGAAGGAGAGTATCTCCAACCCTATGGGGGGAGGTGGAGGGTGATTGAAAAATCGTATAAAATACGATTCTAGTCAAACCTCATGGGAGAGGGTCTTAGGGAGACATTTTTTGCCTATGGTTACGGCGGATCTCCCCATGGACTAGCTCCTCCCTTCCTCTACCAATTGTTAACCAATTTATTTTTAGTTATATTAATGATACTTAACTAGAATACATGGCATACACACTGTGTGTGCAAACACAAATGCTTCTTCAAAAATAAAAAAATTACACTAAGAAATGATAAAAGTTAAGGGATAGTGGCTAAAAGCTAATGTGTTAGTGGGTAGTTACCAAGTGATGGGTTTCTTGTGATTTCTAAATATCCCAACAGTAACTCATTTTCTCTTTATTGAGAAGGGCATTCAATGTCTAGTGAAAAAGGCTTCACCAAAATCCTTATGGTCTTTATATATTAGTATAGATAATATTTTATAATTATAATATATATTTTTTATATTAATTGATATTTTTAATACTTTTTATTTATAAAAATAAATAATGTATTCTCAATAATTGAAAAATATATCAACGGAAAATTGTTGCCATCTCTTTTTGTTGAAGGCATCTTATTTTTGTAACCATTAGCAATTGTAATTATCAAATAATGAAAATAAAGTTAAAGAAAACATTGAATGTATTGAATCGTAACTAAAATAAGACGGAGACTAATAAAATACAATACGATTAAAATAATATAAACTATAGTAATTAGATATAACATATATATATATATGTATTTATTTTGTTTTTGAATTTATTTGTTTTGTATAATAATTTATTTTTAAATACTTAAGGATATATTAAAAATCAATTTTTGTTAGTGAAAAAAATAAATGAGTTGGAGATGAGAAGTAGAGAAAACATCCTCTCTTAGCCAATTGTTTTCCATAGTGAATCAGTGAACCGAACCATCGTCTGGTGGAGTGTCATAAACTCCTAACCGGTAAAAGCAGAAACCAACTGAATAAGGGTTTCACTAAATAAGACCCACTACGCCCTAAATCTCTGGAAATGGCCATCTCTGCTAAAACCCCGTCCGTTCCTGTACACGCCGAGCTTCCGAATAGTCTGCAGTGCAAAACCCACAAACTGAAGAAGCTCAATTTCTCTCAATTTCTCAAAACCCACAGCTTCTCACTCAGCAAAACCCACGTCTTCTCTGTCCTCACCACAAACGCCATCGACACCGCCAGAGACCCCAACTCACTCATTTGCGAGCTCTGTCTCAAGGGTAAACTAGAGCAAGCCATGAATTGCCTAGAATCAGCCCAAAAACAGCGTATCGCCATTGAGGATGAAACTTACGTCGCTCTAGTCAGACTCTGCGAGTGGAAGCGAGCAGCGGACGAGGGCTCTCGGGTTTATAATTACATATCAGGGTCGAAGATGCAATTGGGTATTCGACTTGGGAACGTTCTGTTGGGTATGTTTGTGAGGTTGGGCAATTTGGTTGATGCCTGGTTTGTGTTCGGTAAAATGCCTGAGAGAGATGTCTTCTCTTGGAATGTCTTGGTGGGTGGGTACGCCAAAGCGGGGTACTTTGATGAGGCTCTGAATTTGTACCATCGGATGTTGTGGGCTGGGATGAAGCCTGATGTGTATACGTTTCCTTGTGTTTTGAGGACTTGTGGTGGATTAAAAGATTTGGCTAGGGGGAGGGAGGTTCATCTCCATGTTATTAGACATGGGTTTGAGTCGGATATCGATGTGCTCAACTCTTTGATTACTATGTATGCGAAATGTCATGATTTGCGGAATGCACGGTTGGTGTTCGATAGAATGCCCAGGAGAGACAGGATTTCATGGAATGCAATGATGGCTGGGTATTTTGAGAATGAAGAATGTTCGGCGGGACTGGATTTGTTCTTGACGATGCGCGAACTTTCTCTTGATCCGGATTTGATGACTATGACTAGTGTGATATCTGCGTGTGAGATCAGCGGGGATTTGAGATTGGGGCAGGCAGTTCACGGATTCGTATTGAAAACAGAGTTTGGGGTTGATGTTTCTGTAGAGAATGCTTTGGTTCAAATGTATTCGAGTGCTGGCAATGTAGAAGAAGCGGAAAAAGTTTTCTCCAGAATCGAGTCTAAAGACGTAATATCATGGACTGCGATGATTACAGGTTATGAGGATAGTGGTTTACCTGAAAAGGCCGTGGAAACTTATAGAACGATGGAGCTTGAAGGCGTCAAGCCTGATGAGATAGCTATTGCTGGTGTTCTATCTTCCTGTGCTTCACTGGGTCTTCTAGACATGGGTATTAAGCTTCACGAGCTAGCGAAGAAGACAAGGCTCATCTCTTATGTCATAGTTGCCAACACACTCATTGATTTTTATTCCAAGTGTGGATGTGTCGAGAAAGCATTGGAAGTGTTCCACCAGATTCAAGACAAGAATGTAATATCTTGGACATCAATCATTCTTGGGCTTCGTATCAATAACCGCAGCTTCGAAGCATTGTTTTTCTTTCGCCAAATGAGGCAGTTTGTGAATCCCAATTCTGTAACTTTGGTCACCGTGCTCTCTGCGTGTGGTAGGATAGGCGCATTGATGTGTGGGAAGGAGATTCATGCTCATGCACTCAGAACCGGATCAGCGTTCGCTGGTTTCTTACCCAATGCAGTCCTTGACATGTATGTAAGATGTGGTAGGATTGATTCAGCATGGAACCAATTCAACACACAGAGGAAAGACATTGCTTCATGGAACATTCTTTTCACGGGTTATGCTCAACGCGGACAAGGTCCGCTCGCCGTGGAGCTATTCGACAGAATGCTACAGTCGAATGTAAAACCTGATGAGGTGACATTCATTGCACTGTTATGTGCATGCAGTAGATCTGGCATGATGAATGAAGGTATGGACTATTTCAATAGCATGACACCAAAGTATAATATTCTACCGAATCTGAAACACTATGCCTGTGTCGTGGATTTGCTTGGCCGTGCTGGAAAATTGGAAGACGCGTACAAGTTCATTCATAAAATGCCTGTTCAGCCAGATGCTGCCATTTGGGGAGCTTTATTAAACGCGTGCAGGCTCCACAGGCAAGTCCAGCTTGGGGAAGTTGTTGCACAGCATATTTTTGAAACAGATGAAGAAAGTCCTGGTTACCATGTTCTTCTGTGTAATCTCTATGCTGAAAGTGGCAAGTGGGACCAAGTTGCTAAATTGAGGAAGACGATGATTGAGCGAGGGCTTAACGTGGACCCCGGTTGCAGCTGGGTGGAAGTGAAGGGAAAAATCCATGCTTTCCTAAGTGGAGACAATTCTCACCCTCATATCAAGGAGATAGATGCAGTTTTAGCAGGGTTTTACGAGAAAATGAAAGTTGAGGGTTTAGATGTAACTGAAGGAAGTTCTGAGGAAAAAGATTCAAAATCTGATATCTTCTGTGGGCATAGCGAGAGAGAGGCCATTGCATTTGGGCTTATAAATTCCATTCCCGGGATGCCCATTTCTGTGACAAAGAATCTCTACATGTGTGAAAGGTGTCATAACACTGTCAAGTTTATATCCAAGGCAGTCAGAAGAGATATCACAGTGAGGGATACAGAACATTTCCACCATTTCAAGGACGGGAGCTGCTCTTGTGGGGATGAGGGTTACTGGGGAAAGACTTCACAGCCCAGAGAGTGAAAAGCAGCTTCCAACACCTCTTGTAATGTAATATACTTGAAACAAACCATGGGTTCCTCAAGAAGGCACAATGGTGTTGTAAATTGGCCTTGAGATGAGATGTATCATATACTAGAGTACAGAAACTTAAACTGGTCTTCAGGCACTGCTATGGAATGGTGGAGCTGCTTTGGCAATCTCTCGGTTGATGATCCCCTCAGTGTCATCTTCCCTTTCATTGGCTTGTTTGGGGCTTTTGGGTTTGTTTTGTATCCTAGTGATCATAAGGATATGGAGTTTGAGTTCAAGTAATGAGTTCTAAGCTGGTAGCATAGAAGAAACTTGGACTCCTGAGGTTACCTCTGCAAAAGTGCAGCTATTGTGGGACATGGCTAAAATGAGGTGGAACTGCAACTGATGTAGAGAATTACTCCATTGAATTGCATGATTGAAGAATACTACAGCAGAGATACTTGGGTGTACTGGAACACATAAAAAGTTTTGAAATGGTAGTTTGTCTGATGTATAAGGGATGTATGTACTGTAAACAAGGAGCCTTATTTTGAGTTCTCTTAATTTATAAATTGACACCCAGTTAATTTCTCATTTTTTTTTCTCCACCAAATAACAGATGAAATTTGAGTAGGAGGTTTTGAGTTTGTAATTTAACAAGGTGAATGTTATATTTGAATACATTTTTTTCACTTGATCCTGCAATTCTACGGCAGCATGCGGGTCAAAGTGCCCGTTTAATTTCGAATCCGTTGGTTGCATCTGTGAGCTGCAGTTAACACCCAATTATCATTTGTTGAAGTACATATGAAGAATTTGAATACCCATCTGCCTGCACAGTGCACACCCTAACGCTATAGTTATGTACTTGGGTTGTAACAAGTTAGCACCGCAATTGTGCCGAACGGAACACTAAACAACCACCGGAATAGCAGTTACCAAAACCATGAGAACTAGCAAACATGGTTGAAGAATTGGCCGAGCAAACAAGTAGCCTTGTTGTTGTGGACTCTTGAGTACTTATTACTGTCTCGGCACTCCGGAAATAGGATTGATGTAGGACAAGCTTTATGGAAAATAAAGTTGTAACGAGGAAGACAATTTCGGTCAATCCGAAAAATCAGAGACATAATCAAAGGCATCAAATTCTTCGAATAGAAACAATGTTGTAAAAATAACTCGAGCACCGCCTTGCTTTGGTCAAATACAACCATCTTGACCTCAAAATCAATGATTACTATTTATGGTAATATTTTATTTAAATATTTCTCTTAGTAGGAAAGGTCAATTGACTTTGGAATATTTTATAGACTAGTAGAATATTTTGTTAATTCATTTTTGTCTTTTTGAGTAATTTTTCGTATCTGAGACTTTTTTAGGCCATTTAAACGATGTAAGCCTCAAGGAAAATCAACATTTTCACTTTATCAATATAATTTTAGTACTCTCATGTTCGAGAATTCTAGCTATCTAGGGAAGATTGTCGTTTAACGTCTTTGATCGCTTCTAGACTACGTCAAGTGGTATCGAAACCAGGTTGGCCTTTCTCATGGTTGCTCGGCAAGGGGGAGACGAGATCCCTGTTAACGCTGGCCGCATATTAGGAACTCTAGGTTTTCTAAGGAGACCATCTTCAACATTTACCAAGCACATGGATAGCAATGGTACTCATGTTGAACGAACAGCGCCGGTTCCAGGGTGGAGGTGTGTTACTCATCGTTTCCATACTCTTTGCACAATCACAAGGTATGTCACATGGATATGACGATGCTTTTACTAATTTTTTCAATATGAAATTGGTTGAGCACTTTGATTACCTATAGAGGATCATCCATCTTCTCAACATATTTTGGGTTCAAAGAAGATATCGAAGGAGTATTACTATTATCAAAGAATTGTAGAGCTCTTATTTATTTTGGTGGTAATTCCAAAACTGATACTATTTGTGATGTATGCAATATGGATAATGATTGTCACATATTATTTGGACGACCTTAACAACTAGAGGTGTACATGGTTCGATTTGGGTGGACTTAGAGGAAAAATGGCACCCGATCGATATGTAACTTTATTTGATACGCATTAACCAAAACCAACCCAACTATCGAAATAATCAATCTAAACCAACGAAATGATTGGTTCCGTTTGGGTGGATTTGTCGATTTGTGAATTAATGAATTTATATGTAAATTTTTTTTATCTTATCTCGACGATCAAAATACATAAATAAATTTTAGATTCCTTTTAATAGTGTGATTGGATTGGAACATACACTGAATAGAAAGTTATGGTGTAAAAGTATGATGACATAAATTTGATTGTTCCTACATCATTAAAAATAATAAGAAACAAAAGAATGAGAGTTTTGCAATGAGTTATTCGCGATCTTCAGTAATTCTTATGGAAGTCAAAAGTACAACTTCATATTGTAACATATACGAGGATTTTTAAGAAATTTTCTTGGATAAATTATTGACTACAATACTTCATGCGTATCAAAATATAGCGTATATGCACATGTTGGATTGGTTCGGTTGGAAATTTGGATTACCTAATTAAATCCACTATCCAATCAAATATGTCGGTTTGGCCTAATATATAAACCGCAACCAACTCAATCCACTAGAATCCAATAAATTTTGATTAGATTGGTTTTGATGAGTCGCATTGGGTGGGACAAAAAAAACTATGCACACCCGTATTAGCAACGAGATGTTCAAGGCTCATATTGTAGACGCCGCAACGGGAATGTCTTTACGTGCGAAACCCAAGTATAATTTTAAACGTTTGAGATAAGAAAATGGGAAACCAACTTGTGAAGAGGAGAATAATAAAGAAGTTGAAAAGACAAAATATGGTTATCAGGAATTCCAACAAGGGCGCAGGCATGTTCTGAAATAGCCAAACTTGATTCCACCATGAAGATTTCGTCAGCACCAAGTCATGCATGTATATATGATTGATTTTTTGGAGTTGGTTGTTTTTTTTTCGTCTTCATTATTGGTTGATGTTGTTAACGATTTGAAGAACATGGAGAAGATTATCATATTGATGGATTAAAAATATATTGACAAATTGAAAAAAATCCATGGAAAAAGATTCCAAATATATACTCACCTAGAATGAAAGGTTTCAAACTTCTAAAGTGAACTCAAGGAAGAGATCCTTCAAAAAAAAGGTGACTGATGTAGGACAAGGTTTGGGGAAAATGAATTTGCACTGAGGAAGACAGTTTAGGTCAATTCATAAAATCAGAGGCAGAATCGAAGGCATCAGGTTTATGATCAGCCAACATTTATTTCGAGTAGAAACCATGTTCTAAAAATAATCAGTGATTTTAGTCACGAGCACCGCCTTGATTTGGTGAAATCCAGCCATCTTGACCTTGAAATCAATGTTTTTACTATTTTTAAAAATATTTGATTTGATTATCTCTCTTAGTAGAAAAGTCCAATTATCATTCCGTCAGTTGAGTTGATCTTCGAATATTTTAGACAAGTAGAATATATTTTTTAGTTAATTTTAGTTGATTAGTTTTCCGTATTTTTAGACTTTTAGGCTATTTAAACGATGTAAGCCTCGTGGAAAAATCAACTTTTCCCACTTTATTAATATAATTTATGTATTCTCATGTTTAGTAATTCTCTTTATCTTGCATATAAAAATAGATACTTAATGTAGACACTTCAATTCTTTTTAATATTCTAAAAAATAATGACTGTATATTGTTAGAGTGAATTATAAAATTATCCATTTATACAAGGGAATACAAAAAATTTTGTGGAAAAAATATATTAGTTAAGAACATAAACATAATAAAAGAATATCACTAAAAAATGACAGAAAAATAATAGATTCTTTTTTAAAATGTTATAATACTCTCCAAATATAAAATTTATATGTAATGAGTATACAAATCGGGCAATTGGCGCTAGACCGTCGTTTAATATTTGTACCCAAGTTCGATCCTAATTGCAATTCTGGTTGATAATTTTTTTGTTGGAGTAGATGCCCTAGAGGCAATCTTAATTTAGTATGAACAATGTTTTGGCTAAAATATTCATTTATTATTTATGTAGATATTTAATATAATGAAGTCCTTAGATTACAATTGTTGTTTATCTTAAATATCTCTAGTCCAGTATATTGACTAATAGGACGATCACTATGCATGGAGACTAGTATGTGGGTAGATTGATATGGAGATATCAAGTCTAACACATGGTTATGCATTAGGAGTAATGGCATACTGGATTGACCCACCACGAGAGTACTACATTAGATTATGTCAATGTCACAAGTGCTTCTCGTAGTAACAATGGTTTTGTGTTCCTTAGACTTGCAGTCACTAAATACTCTAGTTGTGAAATATCATGTTTTTTTTTTTATCTCGTCAAACATTACACCATAACTGGGTAACTATAAACGCGGTAAGCGGATATGATAGGAAGCGAGCTGAGAAATGGTAGTGACGTAGAGAGGATTTTTCCTTCCCACATAATGGGAGCAAATATTCACGGCCACTCGAGGGTTAGTGCTTATGGAATGTTAGGTCAAACTCAGATAAATCAATATGAGATATTGATGTTATCTGTACAGATAAGCCTATTCCAGGATCGATAAATTATTGATTGGATATACGAGTGTGACACTTATGTCTCGTGTCCAGTCCAGATATGGAGACAAATGGAAAATACAACACGTTTACATTGGACACAAGGTTTGTCGAATCACTGACTATTTCTATTAGTTGGGTAGCATTTATGTGTTGCTAGACACCACTCAATGTTTGTAATTATTACTGCCAACTTAATAGAAACCTACAGGGTCACACGCCAAAAGAATTAAACTGGATATAGATGTTAATTAGTATAATCTGTGTAACTAATCTGTGGACTAAGTTTAGTTGGACTAAGTTTCAATGTGGACTAATCTGTGTATGGAAAGGATTAGTATTTGGGCAATTTGTAGTCAATAAGGAGCAATTTACTATAAAAGGGGAGACCTAGCTCTATTATTTCATAAGAGTTGTCATTGAGTGAAATAACATAGCAAGTAAAGCACCCAAGAGAGGCTGAACCCCCTCTTTGGCAATTCGTTGTTTGATTTATTCTTCCTATTCCATCGTTCCTAGCTAGCACAAGGAGTTGGAGGATTTATATCTAAATCCTATGCGTGGATCAACCGTAGAGACGTGACATTATTCGCGTTTGAATTCATCACAGGAAACCTACAAGGTGACTATTACAAATCATTTACTATCGTTATGAATTCTCTTCCTGTGATCCTTGGAGGGTCTTGTGCAGATCTTTTTCTTGTTTAATTCCGCTGCGTAATCCGTTACAAAATGTAACACGCCCAAAACAACCAAGCCGGAAGCCCGGGGATGTCACTCCGTACCCGAGGTTAAACCCGGATACAAGGAGGTTTTATAACATAGAAATTCAAACAAAATCCTTAAAAGAAATAATTAAAACTTTGAAACTTGTCTCGCCACAAACATGGGCATTATTCTAATCTAGAGATTCTCTAAGTATAACCGAAGTACTAAAGTAAATAAATGTGATCTACTAAACTTTTCCTATGTATGTTGAGTCGCGCTCCCGTTACTCCAAGCTTCCACCTAAACCTGTGGCGCAGAAATAAAAAGAAACACCACAGTTTCCAAAGTCAGCGGAAAATACTGAGTAAGCAACCCAGACATGTAAACAGATTATGATGCAGTTTATAAAAGACACATAAGTTTGAATAGTAAAGAATTCGAGTAAGAGTACAAGTATGAAATAAGAATTCACCAATCTTTTTCTTTTATCACTTCACTTGTGGGGAAACATTCTCAAACTCTTTTCACTTTAGTATCTTCGTTAGGGAAACATTCCCAAACTTCCTTCCTTGTCCAATCGGGACTCTCAAATTTAAACAGTAAAGGTCCAATCTTGGAAATCCCAATTTTATCATGTTGACACGGGGAAGATCTACTAATAACTGGCTACCAGACCATAAGTGTCGACTCCCCCCTAAGACTTCTTGCAGCCAGAGAGGTAAGTACTGGAGCGAACTCGGGGCGGTTGCGGCCGAGCAAAATAAAATAAAAGTGGGTCGAGAGACCGTAGTCCACATCGACCAAAGCTCAAAACATTGATCCCCGGTACAAATATTCCACTTTACGTCTTTACATCTTATTAATCATGTGATAGTTGTGATAGAATCACCTTTATAAAATCAGTAAACTTTCTCAAATAAACAGTTCACGTAGATATTCAAATTTTGAGACAATAAATCACAAAAGCAGTTTGACACGAAAGAAGATATGGGCACTAGGCCTGACATGTTTACTTACCTTGAATCTCAAGCAAAGCAAATCATTTCTTAGTAATACTTGACGTATCCTTCGTCAACGAAATTTGTCGCCTATAAATTTAATAATATCCTAATCAATATATTGCACACGAAGTCCTATAGGTAAATGAAATAAATCCCTCACTAACTCTCCCCAACCTTGCTAACGTGAACAACCTCTTTTATAATAAAATACACTTTATAATACTAATGTTTATTATTTACAAAAACATACTAGGCTATAATTATATGAATATAACTTATAAGATTAGATAAAATATCCCTTTTATTATTTAGGGTAGAGAAACATATTATTTTACCCCAAAAACAGTTTTGATTCTAATACTAGTTTCTCCCAACCAAACAAGACTTAGTAGAGAATATAAATTATAAACTAACTAACTTTATTTAAAAGAAATAACAAATTTATTTGAATAAAGTAACATATTCAAACTTGTTACAAGTCTATAAAAATAAATGAGAAAAATACTTTTATTACACTTATTCTATACTTTTATTTTTGGGTAAAGATGAGTAAAAAAAATTACTTTAAAGATGTATAAAAAAAGCTTGCCGTTTGTGAGTTTCGAACCTAGTTCCCACATACCCAAAGCTTTAAGTGCTAACAGTTGACCACTAGGCCAACCCGCACTTGTTCTCTTCTTCTTCCCAATTATTTTTATTAACTAACTAACTAAATTAGATTATGAGAAAATAAAACAAAACAATAGAACAGAGAAAGAAATAGAGAGTGACGGGTTGTGTACCAGAGAGAGAGCAGAACGACGGGGACGATGCCGACGGTGGCGAAAGACGATGGTGGTGGCGGACAGAGAGCAGAGGACGCACGACGGCGTCGACGGCGAGGCGAGACGGTGGAGCTGGGCTCGGTCGAAGCTCCGGCTGGGCTTTTGGCCGGATTTGCTTCGGCAAAACAGCGGGGAGAGAGCTGGTTGAGTGAATGAATTGCTTTGGGTTTGGAGGGTTTTTTATAGGTTGAGAGGTGAGAAATCCGGCGAAGATTAGGAGTCCGTTTTCAGAAATTTTTGGTTGGAATTGGGTTCGAAAATTGGGCGAAATTGACAATCTTGGTGTTAAAGATTCGATTTTGGCGAGTTTAAATTGAATTGGGACTGTTTTTTGTGGCGATTTGGTGGCCGAATGGATGCGGTGGTGTTGGGGCGGCGAAATCGCCTGTGGACTCTCCTGCTAGTTGCAAGAGATGAAGAAGATAATGATTTTTTATTAAAATACACTTTCACCCCCACTGGTTTAGGCATAAACAACTAACACCCATAGGTTTAAATAAAATACACTATATAAGTTTAGGAAAAATACATAATAACCCCTAAGTAGTTTATAACATTAAAATTAACTTTTAAATAATAACAATTAATACCCAAACTTATACTAATGTCATATTAACACCCAATGTAACACCCCCAAAACCGCCAAACCAGAAGCCCGGGGATGTCACTCCGTACCCGAGATTAAACCCGAATACAAGGAGATTTTATAACAGAATATCCAAACTAAATCCATAAAAATATTTAATTGAAACTTTAAAACTTGTTTCGCCACAAACACGGGCACTATTCCAATCTAAAATTCAACTACTAAATAAAACAAGTCTAGATGTGGAATTTAAATTTACTAAAGTGATGTGTCTCGATTTCTCCCAAAATCCATGCTTCCACCTAAACCTGTGGTGCAGAAACAAAAAGAAACACCACAGTTTCCAAAGTCAGCGGAAAATACTGAGTAAGCAACACCCAAGCATGTAAACAGATTATGAAGCAGTTTAAAAACGACACATGAGTTTGAAGAGTAAAGTATTTGAGTAAGAGTAAGAATTCACAAATCTTTTCCTTTATCACTTCACTTGTGGGGAAACATTCTCAAACTTCCTCCTTTGTCCAATCGGGACTTCCAATTCTCAATCATAAAGGTCCATCATTCAGAAAACATATATTACCATGTTGATACGGGGAAGATCTACTAATAACTGGCTACCAGACCATAAGTGTCGACACCCCCCTAAGACTTCTTGCGGCCAGAGAGGTAAGTACTGGAGCGAACTCGGGGCGGTTGCGGCCGAGCAAATTAAAATAAAGGGGTCGAGAGACGTAGTCCACATCGACCAAAGCTCAAAATATTGATCCCCGATACAACTATTCTACTTTACGTCTTTACGTCTTATTATAATCTCATGTGATAGTTGTGATAGAATCACCTTTGTAAAATCAGTAAACTTTCTCAAATAAAAAGGTCAAGTAGATATTCAAATTTTGAGACAATAAATCACAAAAGCAGTTTAGACACGAAAGAAGATATGGGCGCTAGGCCTGGCATGTTTACTTACCTTGAATCTCAAACAAAAGCAAATCGCTTCCTAGTAATACTCGACGTATCCTTCGTCGGAGAACTCGTTGCCTACAAATTTAATAATATCCTAATTAACATAATGCACACAAAGTCCTATACGTGAAAGAAATAAATCCCTTACTAACTCTCCCCAACCTTGCTAACGTGAACAACCTCTTTTATAATAAAATACGCTTTATAACGCTAACGTTTATTATTTGTAAAAACATACTAGGCAATAATTATATGAATATAACTTATAAGATTAGATAAAATATCCCTTTTATTATTTAGGGTAGAGAAGCATATTATTTTACCTCAGAAACACTTTTAATTCAAATAATAGTTTCTCCCAACCAAACAAGCCTTAGTAGAGAATATAGGTTATAAACTAACTAACTTTTATTTAAAAGAAATAACAAATCTATTTATGGAAAATAACTTATTCTAACTTGTTACAAACTTATAAAAATAAATGAGAAAAATATACTTTCATCATCCTTATTATTTCCCCAAACTTTAATAATAATATTCCTACTATTTCAACACAATATTTAATGTATATTGATTACTATTATAAAACATAACTTACATTATTATCTAATTTTTACTACTATAAAGCATAACCCAAGAGTATTATTTTTCAAAAGATTAACCTTTAAACAAGAAAATAAACTTCCTAAATAAATAATTCTCAAGTGTTTTAATAAGGCTTTCAAAATAATAAGGCTTTCAAACCCTCAAAACTTCTCTTTCAAATTTTGAGTGTAGAGTAGTAAAAAAAATAGTTGCTAGTTATGAGACTCGAACCTCAAACCAACTCAATACTAATAGTCAGCTTTAACCACTGGACCACTGCCCATCATCTTGTTTTCTACCCAGATAGTATTAATATAACTTTAACAGTTAACTTAATGCTTAAAAAAAGAAAGAAACAAAAGAATAAGAGAACAACAACTACAGACGGGTTCTCTTACCCGAACAGAGCAGCGATGGGTGACAGGTTGATGATGGTGAGGGCGATGGTGGCGGCGGTGAGGCGGGCAGAGGGCGACGGCGCGTCGGCGGTGCCATCGGCGGCGGCGGTGGGGCAGCCCGTCGGGTGAGAGAGAGAGAGAGAGAGAGAGAGAGAGAGAGAGAGAGAGAGAGAGAGAGAGAGAGAGAGAGAGAGAGAGAGAGAGAGAGAGAGAGATTGGGTGTGGGAGATTGAGAGAGATTGAATGAGAGATTGAGAGGTTGAGGGATTGAGATTGTGGTTTAAAATCTGAGAATTGATGGGTTTATATAGCCTTGAGGTGAAGAATTCAACCTCCATGAGGAAACCCACTTTCAAGTTTTCGATTTCGAATCGGGTTGGGTTTTGGACGAAATTAGTTTACTTTTTGCTAAAGTATCGAGTTTTGATGAGATTAAATCGAACTAGGATTGAATTAGGACAAAAATCAAGAGTTTTGGTGAAGATTTGAGGTGGAGGTGGTGTTATATTCGGACATGGAGAAGGAGAAACAAATACTCCATTGTTGGGTGAAGAAGATGACTAAATTATAGGGTAAAGACACTTTCACCCCCACTGGTTTAGTCATTATACAACTACTACCCCCAAGTTCACTTAAACGACACACTTTAAGTTAGGAAAAACTACATAAAACCCCCTAATGGTTTATAACATTAAAATTAACTTTTTAAATAATAATAACTAATACCCAAATTTATACTAATGTCATGTTAACACCAAATAATATCATAAATTATAATAGTAGCATATTAACACCCAATACTATTATAAAATACCCGTTTTAACATATTAACACTTAATATTATCTAAAATACACTTAAATACTATATAAAATACGCATAATACCCGTATCTAAATAACGGGGTATTTCATCATTCCCCCCTTAAAGAGAACTTCGTCCTCGAAGTTGAAACCACATTCTAAACGACCCCCATCTACGAGTCTTCATTCTAGGGTATAACTAGCAAATGCAACCTAATATCACACAAGATGAGTAACATACTATAACGATGTATTAGAATGACGTACTTAAAATATGAAGGGTTACACCCAATATTATAAAATACGCATTTTAACATATTAACACCTAATATTACCTGAAAGTAGCCGTTTCTCAATAACGGGGTATTTCATCCTTCCCCCCTTAAAGAAAACTTCGTCCTCGAAGTATAAACCAAATTCTCAACCCCCACTAAGGTGTAAGTCCCCATTCTAGGGTATAACTACTTAAATGCAACCTAATTGTCATGCACAATGAGCAGTATTCTATAAGAAGTACTAAATGATGTGTTTAAGAACTGAAGGATTACACAAAACCCTACACTCTTCTTCAACATTGCTAGCACAAGAGGTTAAGGAGATTCCAGCTGACAATCCCAAGGTGTGGATACCGAAGAGACGAAGACAATGTTCTTCGTTGTGATCACTCAAACTCGCAAGGTATACATTATCTCACTTATCACATTATGATAGCTTAACCTGCGGTTCCTGGAGGGATTCGATCAGGAAATTATTAATGTATTTCCTTTGTGCATCCTGCATCAAAATCCTACAGTGGTATCAGAGCCACATGTCGTAGCGCATAACGTGATTTATGTGTTATCTGTTTTTATCAGTTTTTACATCGTATCGTAAAATTTCCCAAAAAACTTATATTCCCATAATGATGCGCTTTTAATATGATTCAATAATAAATAAGTCAATTTTACATATCGTGTAAAGATTTACTGATTTCGTATACATATGATGTATGTTTTGGTGATTTTAAAAGTTAGGGTTTGGGCACAATTGAGGAAAATGTGTTTTTCTCTACAATTGGGAATCTGCCTGCAAGGAAGGGAAAAAGTTTTGGAAATAAGCCCTATGGGGTTCGGCCATGAGACCCGTCCCCCTCCCCTTGGCGCGCGGACAAAGGCAGTCGCCGGTTTGACCGAGTAGGCCTGGTCCGAGCGGTTTGGCCTGGTTCGACTAGTCCAAACGTGTCTGGCCAATTGGATTTTCGCAACCGTTTGACTGTTTTGACCCTAGAAATCCCAAATTCAACTAAAATTGACCAAGCGCGGTAAAATTGGATTTTAACTGTTTATATGTTTTATCACATGGTGGTTGAATGTGGCCTAGGTTTTGGATGTTTATTGACCCTAGAAATCCCAAATTCAACTAAAATTGACCAAGCGCGGTAAAATTGGATTTTAACTGTTTATATGTTTTATCGCATGGTGGTTGAATGTGGCCTAGGTTGTGGATGTTTATTTTGTGGTTTGTTTTGGTTTGGTTTTGATGTAATTAATGTAATTAATTTAAGGGAATGTGTGTCGTCTTCTTCCTCGCCTATGAGGTTTCTCTATTTAGTTTGTAGATGCTAGCTAGAATTATATAGATAGAATATAGCAACACATGGAGAAGAAGATCAAAGACTAAAGAAACCACAAGACGATGAAGACCCACAAGCTAGGACACATGGACTAAAGGTGGAGGCACATTGAGATGAGCTTATCACTTTTGTGCTTATAGTTATTCTCATTGTCTTGGGAGTATTTTAGTTTGAGGGGCCACATCCATACCACGTTTTATATATTTATTTATTGTCATGTTATTTATTTTTGGTGTATGGATGATGCAAGAAAAACGTAACAAGATAATAATTAAAAAGTTGGATCTTTTGTTTTGGATTGCCCGATCCAAATAAGTAGAGCAGTTGATGTGATCAACAAATTAAAATTGACAAATAAATCCATCAATAATAAATATTGTGTTTTGGCTTATTCTACTTAACACTCGTTAAAGGGATAATTATGTTTGGGCTTGCAAAAGCAAGGCGACTTGATTCTTCATGATGTGGCGCTATATCACCAGCTAGTAATGTGTGGTTGTTAAAGTAAGAGGTTAAACGCAACTGAGCTACTTCAATAGGATTGAAAGCTTAGAGGCAAGGCAGTTGGGATTATCTATGAGATAGATAAATAAGGAGTTATTTTCCCAACTGAACCAAGAGTGTAATAGGATGCAATTGGAAGTTGTTAATAACTAAATAACTAAATTTTGGGTGACTTGCCAAAGCAAGCTCAAGAGGAGGTCAAATATGATCTTGGCCCGCTACAAAGTATATGATATTTTCTGCATTAATGGTGAGGGCTATTAATTCGAGAAAAATAGTGGGAGCTATATTATAATCTAGCCATTTTTAAATGTAGTTAATTGTTCATAAATACTAAAATTGGATATTTATCATTTTGTAGAATTCTAACGGTAAACGACTCAATCATTGTGTTCTATCCTTGAGAAGGGCAAGTTGCCTGGAGTCAATTTCCTTGACTAATATAGAAACTTGAGAATTGTTCTCAAGAAAGAAAAGAAGTTGTACATTTTAGATGAACCTTTTCCAGAGGCACCAGGTGATAATGCTACTCTTGTTGTAACCAAGGCAAATCAGAAGATCGTGGAAGACTCTACTGATGTGACTTGCGTTATGCTTTGCACCGTGAACTCTGAGCTTCAGAAGCAACATGAGAACATGGAGGTGTATGATATGATCTTACATTTGAGACATCTCTTCCAAGAGCATTTAAGGCATGAGCAGTATGAAGTATCTAAAGCACTGTTCAAGTGTAGTCTGCCAAAGGGGAACTCAGTAGGGCCTCATGTACTCCGTATGATCAGATACATGGGCTTCCCACTCGGCCAAGAGATAATGATGGTCAATAAAGGTAAGAGAAAGCGAGTTTCTTATGCCTCCAAAGGGAAGAGCAAGGTAGTTGCAAAACCAAAGAAATTTTCCTTAAAACCTGTTGGTGGCGTCTCTAAGGGCGCATGTCAATACTGTACTCAGACAAGCCATTGGAAGAGGAACTGCCCAAAATATCTGGAAGATAAAAAAGGTTTGGAATAGTGATTCCACAACCACCACCAGGTATTTTTGTTATAGATGATAATTTGTCTGTCTCTTCATCTTGGGTAGTAGATACTGGATGTGGATATCAAGAAGTAGACGACTGGCTAAAGGGGAGATAGAATTGCGCGTTGGGAATGGAGCAAGAGTTACTGCATTAATCATAGGCGTTTATGAGTTATCTTTACCTTCGAATTTATTTTAGAATTAGACAATTGTTTTCATGTGCCTGCTATGAGGATAAACATTATTTCTATATCTTGTTTGGACAAGAAATGTTTTTCTGTCACAATAAATGACAAATGTTGCTCCGTTTATTTTGATAGTATGCAATATTGTAATGCTCTTTTGTCTAATGGATTATATATCCTTGATCTAGATAATTTCGTCTATAACATAAATATCAAGAGGATTAAAACTAATGATTCGAATCCAACTTATCTATGGTATTGTCGTTTAGGCCATACAAACGAGAAACGCATTTCTAAATTCCATAAGGATGCATGGATTTCTAGACTCATTTGATTATGAACCATATGAGACATGTGAATCTTGTTTATTGGGGAAAATGACTAAGTCCACTTTCAATAATAAAGGTGAGAGGAGTAGTGAGCTATTTGTAGGGCTTTGATCATGGATACGCAGCGGAAGAAAGAATTATCCATTCAAGACCCTCCAAGGATCACAGGAAGAGAATCATAACGATGGTAAAGGAAGAAACAAGTTACACACCTTAGAGAGCTCCTGTGATGACCTGTAACGTGAATTGTGTCACGTCTATACGGTTGATACACGCCTAGGGTTGATGTCTATATCTTCATACTCCTTTGTGCTAGCTTGGACCGGAGGAAGAGGAAGAAGAAATCACGCAACGAGGCCTCTCTTTGTGGCCGACGGGTAGGGGGCGGACGCAAGGGGGCTTCGGCCTCCTTGTGGTCTTGCTCTCTCTCGTTTGTTTCCTTCACACTCACCTTATGTTATGAGCATTCTTCTGGGAAGGAAGCAAAGAGAATCCTTTATATAGTCGAACAAATCCTTGTCAACTACCTAAAGGCCCTTTCTAATTCTACATGAATTCAGATTAATCCCTTCCTTGCATATTAGTCCTACTAAGTTTGCAAGGTGCTGCAAAGTGATCCTTCCAATTAATTAATTATATTAATTAATTCCCAAATCTAGTTCAACCCTATAGGGCGTGTGACCCCATAGGTGATATCTAGTGGGTAGCAACAATCTGCTAATATGGAGCGGTCTCTATCAAGACATCCATTCTAGCCAACTAATAGAATAGCCATCCGACAAACCTTGTGCAAGTAATTGTCTCATCCCTGTGTCTCCATATCCGGATTAGACACGAGACATACAAGTCACACTCGTATATCGAATCCATAGTTTCTCGATCCTGTGAATAGCCTTATTCGTGCAAATAACATCAATATCCCACATTGATTTATTTGAGTCTGTCCAGACATTAGGATATTTGCTCCCGTTATGTGGGAGGGAAAAATTCTATCTACGTCTAATACGATCTCTAATCTTGCTTCTTATTGTATCCGGTACACGCCTTTATGGCTACCCAATCACGGTATAGCGTTTGACGCTACCAAGATCACAATAATCGACAACTAGATGATCTAGTGACTTCAAGTCTAAGGATGACAATACTGTTGTCACCACGATAAGCGCTTGTGACTCAACATAACATGTATGTAGCCTTCTCGGAGATGGGTCAATCCGATATGTCATTACCCCTAATGCATACCCATGTGTTGGATCATGATATCTCCAAATCAATCCAATCCCATACTAGTCTATAGATGATTGTCCCATTTAATCATTATAATGGACTAGGGATTTTTAAGGTAAACAACACAATTGTAAATCTAAGGACTTCATTATATTAAATATCCAATAAATAATACAATGAATATTCTAGCCAAAATAAGTTCATACTAAACTAGATTGCCTCTAGGGCATCTATTCCAACAGTCTCCCACTTGCACGAGAGCCAATCTGATGCATCCCGATTGTCAATGCTCCTAGTGTGCCCTTCATGCTTGCGCTGAACAAGTGGATTTGTAAATGTATCTGACAGATTCTCATCTGTAGGAATCTTGCATATCCAAACGTCTCCTCTATAGATAACATCTCCAATAAGATGGAACTTCCTGAGCACGTGTTTGGATTTCTAGTGTGATCGGGGCTCCTTTGATTGCGCGATAGCCCCAGTGTTGTCACAATACAACTCTACTGGATCCGTAATGCTATGAACCACACCAAGTTCAGAAACGAATTTCCTAATCCAAACAGCTTCCTTTGCTTCCCCACTCACAGCATTATACTCAACCTCTGTTGTAGAATCAGCCACCGGCTCTTGCTTGGAACTCTTCCAGCTCACCGCTGCTCCATTCAGGCAAAACACATATCCTGATTGTGATCTGAAATCATCTCTGTCGGTTTGGAATCTTGCATCCGTGTAACCCTTTACACACAACTCCTCACCAACAAATATCAAGAAAGCATCCTTATTTCTTCTCAAGTACTTAAGAATGTTCTTGACGGCAATCCAATGACTCTCACCTGGATTGGACTGGTATCTGCTTGTCATACTCAAGGCATATGACACATCTGGTCTAGCACATAACATTGCGTACATGATAGATCCTATGGCCGAGGCATAGGAAATTCTACTCATGTGTTCCTTATCAATCTCATTGGAAGGACAATCACTCTTCGAAAGAGTGATTCCATCTGACATGGGCAAGAATCCCTTCTTGGAATCTTGCATGTTGAACAGCTTCAACACCTTGCCTATATATATACTCTAACTTAGGCCTATCAGTCTTCTAGATCTATCTCTGTAGATCTTGATACCAAGTATATAGGATGCTTCCCCTAATTCCTTCATTAAGAAACACTTTCCTAGCCAATCTTTAACAGATTGCAGCATGGGAATGTCGTTTCCAATGAGCAGTATGTCATCCACATACAAGACCAGAAAAGCTACGGAGCTCCCACTAACCTTCTTGTAGACACAAGACTCATCTTCGTTCCTGATGAAGCCAAATTCTTTGACTACTTCATCAAAACGTCAATTCCAACTCCTAGAAGCTTGCTTCAATCCATAAATGGATCGTTGCAGCTTATAGAATTTGTTGGCTTGCTTTGGATCTTCAAAACCCTCCGTCTGTATCATATACACGTCCTCGAGGAGATTCCTATAAAGGAATGTTGTTTTGACATCCATTTGCGAAATCTCATAGTCGTAGTATGTTGCAATGGCAAGTAGGATTCGGATGGATTTGGTTATAGCGTCTGGGGAAAAGGTTTCATCATAGTCAATACCATGAATCTATCTTTATCCTTAAGCCACCAATCGGCCCTTATAGGGAATCACATTACCATCCATGTCGATCTTCTTCTTGAAGACACACTTGCACCCTATGGGTCGCGCCCCTTCGGGTTGTTCCACCAAAGTCCATACTTTGTTGGTATATATGGATTCCATCTCGGATCTCATGGCTTCAAGCAACTTCTGAGAGTCCGGCCCTGTCATGGCCTCGTCATAGGTAGTAGTCTCATCATCTATGAGCATCGTGTCACCAGTTTGAGTCACGAGAAGTCCATACCTCTCTGGATCCTGGCGCACTCTATTAGATCTACGAAGCTCTTGTGATACTTGAACAGGTTGCTCCACAACTACTTGTGGTTCCTGCTCATGTTCCATAGTAAGATCAGTGCTTTGGGTTCTTGAACTTCTTCAAGTTCTACAGTCCTCCCACTTGCTTCTTTAGAGACGAACTCTCTTTCTAGAAACACGCCGGACTGAGCAACAAACACTTTGTTCTCAGTTGGATTGTAGAAATAGTAACTCTTGGTTTCCTAAGGGTACCCCACAAACTTACACTTATCCGAATTGGGCCCTAGCTTGTCATATTGTTAACGCTTTACATAGATATCGCAGCCCCAAATATTCATGAACGTCACTGTAGGACGCCTCCCACTCCACATCTCATGTGGTGGCTTCATGACTGATTTAGATGAAACACGGTTAATGGTGAAAGCTGCACTAAATAGAGCATAGCCCCAAAATGTCAATGGAAGATCGGTTTGACACATCATAGACCGAACCATATCCAATAGTGTTCGATTCCTCCTCTCGGACACGCCATTCCATTGTGGCGTTCCGGGTGTATTGAGTTGGGACACAATCCCACACTCTCTAAGATAGTCGTCAAACTCTTGGCTCAAGTTTCTCCTCCACGAGCCGATCGTGGATTCTTGATACTTTTGCCAAGTTGCTTCTCTACTTCACTCTTGAATTCTTTGAACCTTTCAAAGGATTCATATTTGGCCTACATAAGTTATACAAATCCATATATACTGAAATCGTCAGTAAATCTGATGAAGTAGACGTAACCACCCCTGGCAGGCGTGGAAAATGGCCCACATACATCAGTATGCCCGAGCGCCAATTGCTTACTATGCCTCCCACCTTTCTTATTGAAAGGGGACTTTGTCATTTTCCCAATAAACAAACCTCACATGTCTCATACGATTCAAAATCAAATGAGTCTAGAAATCCATCTATATGGAGTCTAGATACATGTTTCTTGTTTATGTGGCTTAAACGAGAGTGCCATAAGTAAGCAGGATTTAAATCATGTATTTTAATCCTCTTAGTATTAATGTTGTAGACAGGATTACTTAGATCAAGGACATATAGTCCATTAAATAATTGCGCACTACAATAGTGAATATTATTAAAATAAATGGAACAACAATTGTTCTTTATTGAAATAATAAAACCGTCCTTGTCCAAACAAGAAATAGAAATAATGTTGATAACTCTATATTAGAGTTATATTTCTTCTGCGTTTGTGTACCGTTTTGTGTAGTTTCCGGGTTGAATATATTAGAAATACACTATGAACTTAAGGAAATTGGATAAGTTTAGCTTTGAGTGATAAATTGTTAATCTGGGCGTTTTTCACATTATTTACATTTATTTTGTCACTTTTGATCGCACGGGGTGTTTTCGTGTTGTGGTGGACAGGAAACGGAGCTCATGGATCAAGAGGAGGAGGAAAACGAACTTCGGAACATATGCGGAAGCTTGGGAGAGAAAGAAATTGGAATAAAAGAGGACAAAGATGAAAAAAGGGGGTCAAAGTGTCATTTTATAAAGTTTGGATAATGACACTTAACACCCCCAATGAAGAGTAGAAGAGAAGACTTAGAAAAATTGAGCGGAAGAAAAAAGAAGAAATCCCACTGAAGTGTAGGATCAAAAGTTGATCCTAGGATCAGAAGCAGATCGCAGGATCACAATATGTGATCGCACGATCAAGTGGGCGAAGGTTGTAAAGAAAAAGAAGAAAACTCACTGGAAGGTAGGATCACAAGTTGATCCTACGATCAACAGCAGATCGCAGGACCAGATTTGGTGATCCCACGATCAGACAGAAGATTAGAAGCTCGCATAACAGCAAATCGCACGATCAGGATAAGGTGATCGTGCGATCTGAAGGCAGGATCAGCGCACGCACGGAAAAAAAGAGGGGCATTAGGGTTATTAATTAATATTGTTTGATGATTAATTAATACACCCTATATTGAGAGAAAGGGAGACGTGAAAAAAAGGCCATCAACGAGAGAAGAAGACGAAGGAGACGACGAGGAAGACAAAAGCTTCACCATTGAAGCTTCTTTGCGTTTGATTTCTTCTACTCATCTTAGTCAATTTTAATGGAGAAACTCATGAGTATTGCTTATTCAACTATGAGTAGCTAAAAACTCCATAGCTAGGAATCTCGATTTGAGAACCTAGGGTTCATGTAAACGATGAATATTTTCCGGATTTAATCTTTGCTTCATGATTTCTTGATTTCTTCTTTTGAATCAATTCTAGTTTCTTGTTTATGTTAGTAATCCTAATTGAGTGACACGATTAGGAGATAAACTAGGGTTCAAGAACTAGGGTTTCATTCAATAGTTGATTCATGCTTAAAGTTGGCTTATTTTAATTCAATTGTTCATGTACTGTGCTTAATACTCAGTGTTAATGGAGTAGCTAACCGGAAACACTGCTTAGTTAGTGAATGCACGATAGTGATTCTAACTAACTAGGATGAGACTTGAACATCAATCCCGTATCACTGAGACTGAGAAGAGATGTTTTAGGATTGGCCAAGTGTGGGTAGATTCGGTAGGTGAGATTCGACAGTTTCGTGCAACGGTGGACCGACAGGACCCGTTGTCGTGCATGTCGTTAGCCTACTAGAACGGACCGGTAGACACATGAGACCGATAGGAGATTGTAGTCTACCGTGAAGTAGAATGACTTGAGACCGATAGGAGATAGTCAGCGCTGTTACCCGGCTTAGTTAGAATATAGTTAACGTGTTGCTCGGATAATCCGGAAATCGTTTACAACCCTAGGTGATCAACGAGATTGTCTAGTCCTCTCCATTAATTGATTAAGAAATCTTATTAATTCCAGTTTACTATTAATTTTTGTTATTGATCGCAGCCACCTGTTTGGGGGTGGCAACACCACAAATTATCACTTTTTACTCCGGTTACCTAGTGAACTACTCTAAATTGTTAAGTATAAACTTGTTGCGAGATTTTCCTCGAGGGTTCGACAACCCGGAGTCCTAAAAATACTCCACTCATACTACTTGACCGTGCACTTGCGTAATACGCGCTATTAATCCGCGTCAAGTTTTTGGCGCCGTTGCCGGGGACAAAGGTTAACAAGTCTTTAATAACAATTAGTTTAGTTTACTTTTTATTTATTTTTTTGTTCACTATCTGTTACCTCACGGATTTTCTAGTGTTGTGATCTCAGGTAACGATGGCAGAGGGAGAAGAGCCGAGTAGCCCCACCCGAGAACAGATGGAAGCCAGGTTATTTGAGGCTGAAAAATTACTACGGGCAGCAATGTCTAGGCAGCACTCAAAACCATATAACAAGTCTGGGAAGCGATCATCCATGCATTTGAGGCGAACCTGAAAGGAACTGAGCCAGCTATTGTGGTGCCACCAATTCAGGCAGAAAATTTCTGCCTCAAGCTGTCCACAATTCAGTTCATACAAGAGAGGGGAACCTACTCTGGCAAAAATGATGAAGATCCTCATGCATTCATTGGAAAATTTCAGAACACGTGCCAGGTAATACGCTACAAGGGGGTCACTGCTGAATCACTTAAACTGTTGTTATTCCCTCATTGCCTCACCGGAGCTGCTAAAGATTGGCTGGATTATTTGCCTTCCAACTCAATCACAACGTGGGAAGATTGTGTCTCTCAGTTTATGTGCGATTCTTTCCAATATCACGTATGATTCAGCTGCAGAACGAGATATGGAATTTTAGGCAAAAGCAGAATGAATCACTAGTCACAGCATGGGAGCGCCTCACTTTCTTGTTGAGTAAATGTCCCAATCATGGCATTGACAGAGCTTATATAATTCAGGTATTCTATAATGGGCTTGACAAGGCTGATAAAAATAAGGTCGATTTGGAAGTAGAGGTAGCTTCTTGTTCAAATGCGATGTGGAGGGTGCATATGAGTTGATAAGACGTGTGGTTGAGCAAGAGGAGAGCTTGGATTCTGAGTGCCAACATCAAGAACCGATGAATCATAGCTCCTTGGCACATAGCATGGTTCAGGTGAATGCGGTGGAGGTAGTGCATGAAGTAGCTAGTCAAGTGATGCATCAGCAGCAGCCAGTACTACCTTCAGATTTGACCGAGATGACAGGGATAATAAAGGTAATGACTCAGCACATGAAGGACATGTCCACACATGTCAGCTCTTTGGCAATTGCACTTCAGGTGGCTCAAGCAGAAATAAAAGATCTGAAAGAGAAAATCGAACAAAGAGCACCAAGCAACATTGTTCATACTTCTGAGGAGCAAGCTCAAGCCATCACAACTCGAAGTGGTATTGCACTTGAGGATCCACCATATCCGAATCATGTCAGAGCTACATCATCAAAGGCTAAGGAGCATGAGGTCTTCGATTCTGAGAAGACACCTGTCATGATCCCCCAATCAAAGGGCATGATTCACCAGGATGCAGAGAAATCTACTGAGGTACTACTTCCATCTTCTTCTTCTTCTTCTCCAGAACTACCATTTCCATTACGTACTAGGAAGAAGAAGGACGATTCTGAGGAATACAGGCGCTTTCTAAACGTATTTTCAAAACTTCACATTAATATTCCGTTGATTGAGGCACTTCAAAAGATGCCAAAATATGCAAGGTTTATTAAAGATGCAGTCCTTGGTAAGAAAGCGGTGGATGAATTTCAGAGAGTGAACTTAAATGAACAGGTTAGTTCATGTGTTTTGCATGGACTACCTAAGAAAAAGAAGGACCCAGGTAGTTTTTTCACTGAAGCTACCTTGGGTGACGCCTACACGGGAAGGGCTCTCTGTGACCTGGGAGCGAGCGTGAATTTGATGCCATTGTCGGTATTCAAAAGGCTAAGTGTGGGGGAGCCTCCAAGAACTTGTATCACTCTCCAATTTGCAGACAAATCATCCAAGAGAGCATGTGGGATGATACAGGATGTCCTTGTGAGGGTTGGCAGCCTGATAATTCCTGCCAATTTTGTCATATTAGATATGCCAGCAGGTGATGTGCCTATCATTTTGGGCAGACCGTTCTTGGCGACAGGTCGTACTCTCATTGACGTAGAGAATGGGGAGCTGATTATGAGGGTCAATGATGACATGGAGACTTTTCGAGTCTTCAAACCGACTCCCCAATACTCGTGGGAGTATCAGCCAGGGGTTCCATTTTCTGTGCCAATGAAGCGCCAAATTCCAAAGTTTTTGCAAGGGGATCCACCAGACTATTGGAAAAGGAACAAGCCATCTGCTGTGCAAGCACAAGAAGCAGTGCTTCAAATTCAGCACAGGAAAGCTAAGCTGGAAGCGGCACAATGTTCCAGACCACCCTCGTGAGGTGGAAGAGGTAACACGGTCGGGCCCTTGACCTTAAATTACAAAGCGCTGCTTGGGAGGCAACCGAATGTAGAGTAGGATGCTTTCTGTTATGTATTTATTTATTTATGAGTTCTCTATATTTGACTATGAGGGGTGAGAGAGAGTGGACTTATTTTTCCAATCAGTGTGCAGGGACACAGGTACAGAAGACGCACCGGATTCCCCTTCTTGATGTGCATGCTAGAGATTGCACGAAATCGGGGATAGAAAAAGCCCCACAAGATTATGCATAAAATAATATAGAATTGCTCGAGGTCGAGGAGCGATTCCGATATGTTGGTTGCCACACGCATGAGAGGGCTACAATTTATATCTTAGCCGCACATCGGAATCCGGGCGCGTAGAGACTTCTCCGGAAATTGTCAACGGTCCACAAGACCCATTCTTGTTGCAATTTCGCGGCAACGGTTCCCATGTAGGTCCGGGCACCCAAGTACCTCTAACACTCTCTTTCAAATCTACGTTTTTGAGCAATGAATGTTGCAATCCACCGCCTACACATTTAAGCGATGAGTCCTCCTTCATTATCTCTAAATTCGTTGAGGACAACGAAACACTTAAGTGTGGGGGGGGGGGGGGGTTGTATCTATGTTCACTAGCCATGTCTTTGTTTGCATCGCCTTGTTACATATAGTTATGTGTTCATATTGTGTTGGTTTGTGGTAGGATTGTGTAGTTTATGCATTTTGTTAGCACTTTTACATTATTGAGTCCCCTACCCAAAACTTGTGTTTAATCGAGTTGGCCAAAAGCATATAGAGTTAAAAAAATAAAAATAAAATAAAAAGATTAAAAAAAATAAAAAAAAAATCATAATTTTTTTAATCGAGTTGAGAAAGGGCAATCGAAGAGAGTGAATGTGGAGAGGGCTTAAAGATAGAATTCCTTAGGAGTATGAAAATCAGAGGTGAGGTACACGCGAGAATCTGGAGTAGGAAGACTTATAGGGCTAATGCACATTAGAAATGCGAGTAGCTGCCTCTCAGACTAGTTATCCTACTAGCGCTACACCACCGTCACTTAGGTAGTCGTCAACCCTCCTCGTAGTGGCAACGGAATAGCTGTGCGAGTGATGTTTATGGGGGCCTCACGTCCCGTCTCCATCTCCTAGGTCCACTAGTTACCCCTATTGATCCGCTTACCCCTTTTATTCACAGCCTCTAGCCTAGGAAGCCTTTCATTGTGACTTTCATCACTTGTTAGAATGGTCCTTTCCTATGCGTCATAATAGAGGGAGTTGTGTTTGGGAGGTTTGATGAGGGTGAGCTGATTTGATACATCTTACGTGGATTCTCTTACATGTCGTATTTTGAGGGGATGTGAGAGTGAGTTAGAGACGGTAGCACACTTCAGTGTGGCGGTGAGTCGTGTCCTTACACCACAATCACAGGTGGAGTACCGTAGTGCGTGATATTTCTTCCGCACGTCATGGGGTGGGGGTTGGTTGATCTTATAGGAGGTCGTGCTTATGCTTTATTTATATTCTCTATATCTTAGGTGATGAGGAGGATCGGTTGGAAAAGCACGTTTACACATTGACTACTGGGTTCGTGATTTGCTTTGCATTAAGTGTGGGGGTGTCGACATCTATGTTATTACATCACTAATTTGACACATTCCACCCCCATGTTATCTAAGTTTGACATTTGATCTCCTCGAATATTAATATTGTATTGTCGGCTCCAAGTGCTTAATGTTATTGTATGAAAAAAAAAGTAAAATTGAAAGTGAAAGTGAAAGTGAAAGGGAATAAAGGAGCAAGCTTGAAATTGAAGACCGGAGAGATTAGCTGTTGTTCGAGATCACTTCTTCACATTTGTGGCCGCGAGAACGGCGTTGCACCAAGATTGAGGGAATGAGGGCCGGAGTAGTGAGATTCGGTGTGGTTCCTTGGATTTTGGTGAGGGAGTGTGAGAATCGGGTTTTGTGAGTTATATCATGACGTCTAGGTCTACGCTTCTAAATATCATATCCTACCCGTCCTAAACCGTCAGCAATCTAACCCGTGGATAAATAGCTTGGAAGGTAAGTGCTAGGGATACGTTTGATGAGTGTCCGGAAGCAACATATTTTGTGTTCGTGCCCGTTCTGTCTAACGAAACTGGCCGCAAGTTCTACCGATCACCAAAGTTATAGAACTTCCGACGGAATATGAGAGCCTTATGACTTGCCGGTTTACTTTATGAGATTGCCCAATCTCTAACTAAAAAGAAAAAAAAATGGTGTTGTTTCAATTTTTGCATTGTTTGATAATGAGTGCATTGTATAGTCATGTAGATTGCATGGGTGTGTGTGTTGTTTGTGTCACATGGCTAGTGAAGTTAAATGCAATTCGGTGGATTGAAAATCATAGTGTGAGAAGTGTTTTTAATTTTGCTCGGGACGCGCAAAAAGGTAGTGTGGGGGGATTTGATAACTCTATATTAGAGTTATATTTCTTCTGCGTTTGTGTACCGTTTTGTGTAGTTTCCGGGTTGAATATATTAGAAATACAATATGAACTTAAGGAAATTGGATAAGTTTAGCTTTGAGTGATAAATTGTTAATCTGGGCGTTTTTCACATTATTTACATTTATTTTGTCACTTCTGATCGCACGGGGTGTTTTCGTGTTGTGTTGGACAGGAAACGGAGCTCATGGATCAAGAGGAGGAGGAAAACGAACTTCGGAACATATGGGAAGCTTGGGAGAGAAAGAAATTGGAAGAAAAGAGGACAAAGATGGAAAAAGGGGGTCAAAGTGTCATTTTAGAAAGTTTGGATAATGACACTTAACACCCCCAGTGAAGAGTAGAAGAGAAGACTTAGAAAAATTGAGCGGAAGAAAAAAGAAGAAAACCCACTGAAGTGTAGGATCAAAAGTTGATCCTAGGATCAGAAGCAGATCGCAGGATCACAATATGTGATCGCACGATCAAGTGGGCGAAGGTTGTAGAGAAAAAGAAGAAAACTCACTGGAAGGTAGGATCACAAGTTGATCCTACGATCAACAGCAGATCGCAGGACCAGATTTGGTGATCCCACGATCAGACAGAAGATTAGAAGCTCGCATAACAGCAGATCGCACGATCAGGATAAGGTGATCATGCGATTTGAAGGCGGGATCAGCGCACGCATGGAAAAAAGAGGGGCATTAGGGTTATTAATTAATATTGTTGATGATTAATTAATACGCCCTATATTAAGAGAAAGGGAGACGTGAAAAAAAAGGCCATCAGCGTGAGAAGAAGACGAAGGAGACGACGAGGAAGACAAAAGCTTCACCATTGAAGCTTCTTTGCGTTTGATTTCTTCTACTCATCTTAGTCAATTGTAATGGAGAAACTCATGAGTATTGCTTATTCAACTATGAGTAGCTAAAAACTCCATAGCTAGGCATCTCGATTTGAGAGCCTAGTGTTCATGTAAACGATGAATATTTTTCGGATTTAATCATTGCTTCATGATTTCTTGATTTCTTCTTTTGAATCAATTCTAGTTTCTTGTTTATGTTAGTAATCCTAATTGAGTGACACGATTAGGAGATAAATTAGGGTTCAAGAACTAGGGTTTCATTCAATAGTTGATTCATGCTTAACGTTGGCTTATTTTAATTCAATTCTTCATGTACTGTGCTTAATACTCAGTGTTAATGGAGTAGCTAACCAGAAACACTGCTTAGTTAGTGAATGAACGATAGTGATTCTAACTAACTAGGATGAGACTTGAACATCAATCCCGTATCACTGAGACTGAGAAGATACGTTTTAGGATTGGCCAAGTGTGGGTAGATTTGGTAGGTGAGATTCGACGGTTTCGTGCAACGGTGGACCGACATGATCCGTTGTCGTGCATGTCGTTAGCCTACTAGAACGGACCGGTAGAGACATGAGACCGATAGGAGATTGTAGTCTACCGTGAAGTAGAATGACTTGAGACCAATAGGAGATAGTCAGCGCTGTTACCCGGCTTAGTTAGAATATAGTTAACGTGTTGATCAGATAATCCGGAAATCGTTTACAACCCTAGGTGATCAACGAGATTGCCTAGTCCTCTCCATTAATTGATTAAGAAATATTCTTAATTCCAGTTTACTATTAATTTTTGTTATTGATCGCAGCCACCTGTTTGGGGGTGGCAACACCACAAATTATCACTTTTTACTCCGGTTACCTAGTGAACTACTCTAAATTGTTAAGTATAAACTTGTTGCGAGATTGTCCTCGAGGGTTCGACAACCCGGAGTCCTAAAAATACTCCACTCTTACTACTTGACCGTGCACTTGCGTATACGCGCTAGTAATCTGCGTCAAATGTATCTGTTCATAGCAGGCACAAAATAGCAATTATTTAACTCTAAAACTAATCCTGAAGGCAGAGACAGCTCGTACACGCCTACGACCAATGCAGCAACCTTTGCATTATTCCCAACGCGCAGGTCTATCTCCCTTTTATCCAATCTTGTACTTCTCTTTAGATCCTTCACATTTCGACAAATGTAAGATCCACATCCTGTATCTAATACCCATGATGTAGCGATAGTTAAATTGACATTTACAACAAAAATACCTGGTGGTGGTGGAATCACTATTCCAAGCCTCTTGTCCTCCAAATAGTTTGGGTAGTTCCTCTTCCAGTGTCCAGGCTGACTGCAGTAGTGACATTCACCTTTGGTCACACCTTTGAAAATGCCACCAATAGGCTTAAGGGCAGGTTCCTTGGGCTTCGCAACTGCTTTTCCCTTACCCTTGTTGATGCTTTGTTCAGCTGTCCTCAACATAATGAGTAAATCTGGCAGTGGTTTCACGATCTTGTTCATGTTATAGTTCATGATGAACTGTCCATAACTCTCACGCAACGATTGCAACACGAGATCGGTGGCCAACTCTTGGCCGACCGGAAATCCAAGTCGTGCGAGATTCTCCAAGTACCCATCATACGGAGTACATGAAGTCCCGCAGGGTTTCCTTCATCCAGATGACATTTGAACAATGCCTTAGAAACTTCATACCTCTCAACCCTTGCCTGCTCTTGGAAGAGCTGCTTCAAGTGTTCGATCACATCGACTGCATTCGTGTTCTCATGTTGCTTCTGAAGCTCAGAGGTCATGGTGCAAAGCATGAGGCAGGCCGCATCATTAGCGTCGTCAACACGCTTCTGATACGCCTTTAGGGCTGAAGGAGTATTGTTTTCTGGACCTGCCGGAACTTGCTCCTCTATAGCGTACAGTTTCTTTTCTTGCCTGAGAACGATTCTCAAGTTTCTGTACTAGTCAAGGAAATTGGTTCCAGAAAGCTTGTCCTTCTCAAGGACATAGCGTAGGGAATGTTGTGAACTCGATGAGTTGTTTTCCAGTTGGAATTCTACAAAAGGAAAATACGCAAGTTTTAGTATTTGTGAACTCATGACTATATTTAATAATGGCTAGATTATCAAACATAGCTCCCACTATTTTTTTACGGATTAATAACCATTAAGATATTAATGCGGAAAATATCACTATATTTTCTAGTGGGCCAAGATCCATGTTTCATCTCCTCTTGAGCTTGCTTTGGCAAGTCACCCAATAATTGACTACTTTAGGTAGGAACAATTCCAATTGCATCTCATGCAACTCTTGGTTCAATCGGGCAAATAACACTTTTATTTATCCATCCGTATGGATAATCCCAATTTATTGCCTCTAGATTTTAATCATATTAATAACCCATTTGTGTCCAACCTCTTATTTAAACAATTGCACATTACTTTCTTGTGCCATCGCACCACATCATGATGAACCAAGTCGCCTTGCTTTGGCATGCACGAGCTTGATAAATCATGATGATGACGAGTGTTTAAATAACGAGAAGGCAAAAGCACAATATTTGAATTTTGAGGGATTTAAAATTCAATTTTAATTGTTTTGTTGATCCTTATCAACTGATCTTTCTATTTTGAGTTTGGGCACAACTCTAAATAATAGATCCGGGTTGTTAATTATCTTATTATCCTAATTGCATGCATCATCCATACACCAATCACAAAATAATAAGACAGAAAAATAAACAACCACAAAATAAATAAAACGTGGTGTGGATATGTCCTTTCTAGACTAAGATATTGCCAAGCCAATGGGAATATCTTTGAACCCTAAATAGCAAACACATCTCCATGCGCCTCCATCTTTTGGTCCATCCTCCACAGTCTTCTGGAATGCTCCATGCTCCATCTTTGTGTCTTTATTTGTCTTTGGGCTTCTTTTCTCTAATCTTGGCTAACAATCTATTCCATCTAGCACTAGCTAACAACTATACTAAATAAAATAAGTCTCACAAGTTGAGTAAAAAATCGGCTAGCATGCAGTAAACCGTAATTAATTATTACACCAAATTGATCGGCTCGCACGCCGTAAACCAAACCACAAAATTAAACAATCACACCAAACCACATCCTAAGGCCATATCCAATCACCATGCGATTTGCACATAAACAGTTAAAATCCAAATTTAACGCTCTTGATCAATTTTAATTAATTTTTGGATTACTAGGGTCAAAACGGTCCAAGAGGCTCAACCATAGCATGGTCGAACCACCTTGGAGTCGCCCGGGCCGAGCCTAGGTCTGTCGTCCCTTCCTTGCATATTAGTCCTACCAAGTTTGCAAGGTTCTGCAAAGTGATCCTTCCAATTAATTAATTCAATTAATTAATTCCCAAATCTAGCTCAACCCTATTGGGCGTGTGACCCCATAGGTTCTATCTAGTTGGTAGCAACAATCTGCTAATATGGAGCGGTCTCTAGCAAGACATCCATACTAGCCAACTAGTAGAATAGTCATCCGACAAACCTTGTGCAAGTAATTGTCTCATCCCTTTGTCTCCATATCCGGATTGGACACGAGACATACAAGTCACACTCGTATATCCAATCCATAGTTTCTCGATCCTGGGAATAGCCTTATTTGTGCAAATAACATCAATATCCCATATTGATTTATTTGAGTCTGGCCAGACATTCCATAAGCACCATCCCTCGAGTGGCCTAGGATATTTGCTCCCATTATGTGGGAGGGAAAAATTCTATCTACGTCTACTACGATCTCTAATCTTGCTTCTTATTGTATCTGGTACACGCCTTTATGGCTACCCAGTCACGGTGTAGCGTTTGACGCTACCAAAATCACAATAATCCACAACTAGATGATCTAGTGACTTCATGTCTAAGGATGATAATACTGTTGCCACCACGAGAAGCGCTTGTGACTCAACATAAGATGTATGTAGCCTTCTCGGAGATGGGTCAATCCAGTATGCCATTACCCCTAATGCATACCCATGTGTTGGATCATGATATCTTCATATCAATCCAACCCCATATTAGTCTATAGATGATTGTCCCATTTAATCATTATAATGGACTGGGGATATTTAAGATAAACAACACAATTGTAAATCTAAGGACTTCATTATATTAAATATCCAATAAATGATACAATGAAAATTCTAGCCAAAATAAGTTCATACTAAACTAGATTGCATCTAGGGCATCCATTCCAACACTATTGCCACTCATACATGTTAATGTGTGTGGACCATTTACCACGCATGCCATAGGTGTTTATAATTACTTTATCACATTTACTGATGACTTCAGTAGATTTGGATTTGTGCATCTTATGAAGAAAAAATCCGAATCCTTTGAAAAGTTAAAAGAATACAAGAATGAAGTAGAGAAGAAACTTTGCAAGAGTATCAAGGCTCTACGATCGGATCGTGGAGGAGAATACTTAAGACAAGAGCTTGACGACTATCTTAGAGAGTGTGGGATTTGGTCCCAACTCACTCTACCCGGAACGCCACAAATGAATGGTGTGTTTGAGAGGAGGAATTTAACATTGTAGGACATGGTTCGATCTATGATGTGTCAAACAGATCTTCCAATATCATTTTGGAGACACGCTCTCTTAACTGCGGCTTTTACCCTTAACCGTGTTCCATCCAAATCAGTCATAAAGACACCATATGAGATATGGACTGGGAGGCGTCCTATAGTGTTGTTTATGAATATTTGGGGTTGCGACTTCTATTTAAAGCGTTTACAATCAGACAAGCTCGGACCAAATTCGGATAAGTGTAAGTTTTTGGGATACTAAGGAGACTAGATGATGTTATATTTACTATCCAATCGAGAACAAAGTGTTTGTTGTTCGGACCGGTGTGTTTCTAGAAAGATAGTTTGTCTCCAAAGAAGCCAGTGCGAGGACTGTAGAACTTGAAGAAGTTCAAGAACCACAAACCACTGATCCAAGATTGGAACATGAGCAGGAACCGCAAGATGTTGTGGAGCAACCTGCTCAAGTAACACAAGAACTTCGTAGGTCGAGTAGGGTACGTTAAGATCCAGAGATGTATGGACTTATCGTGACTGAGCCCGGAGATGTACTACTCATGGATGATGAGCCTACTACCTATGTAGAGGTCGTAAAGGGGCCATAATCTAATAAATAGCTTGAAGACATGACATCCGAAATAGAATCCATGTATACCAACAAAGTATGGACTTTGGTGGAACCACCCGAAGGGGCTCGAACCATAGGGTGCAAGTGGATTTTCAAGAAGAAGACTGATATTGATGGCAATGTGATTGCCTACAAGGGCCGATTGGTGGAAAAAGGACCCAGACATATTCATCGTATTGACTATGATGAAACCGTTTTCCCAGTCGCGATGACCAAATCCATTCGTATCTTACTTTCTATATCATCTTATCACGACTATGAGATTTGGCAGAAGGATGTCAAAACAGTATTTCTGTATTGGAACCTCCTTGAGGATGTGTACATGACACAGCCAGAGGGTTTTGAGGATCCAGGGCATGCAAACAAAGTTAGTAAGTTTCCGTGATCCATTTATGATATGCAGAAAGCTTCTAGGAGTTGGAATCTACGTTTTGATGATGTAGTCAAAGAGTTTGGCTTCATCAAGAACGAAGATGAACCCTGTGTCTACAAGAAGGTTAGTGGGAGTTCTGTTGTGTTTCTGATCTTATATGTGGATGACATACTTTTTATTGGAAACGATGTCCCTACCTTGCAACCTATTGAAGATTAGATAGGGAAGTGTTTCTCAATGAAAGACTTAGGGGATGAAGCATATATTCTAAGTATCAAGATCTATAGGGATAGATCTAGGAAGCTGCTCGGCCTAAGTCAAAGTACATATATAGACAATGCGTTGAAATGATTCAACATGCAAGAATCAAAGAAAGGATTCTTGCCCATATCGCATGGAGTCACCCTTACGAAGGCTGACTGTCCTTCCAATTAGATTGAGAAGGACCGCATGAGTAAGATCCCATACACGTCGGCTATTGAATTTATCACGTACGCCATGTTATGTACTAGACCAGATATGTCATACGCGTTAAGTATGGCAAGCAGATACAAGTCCAATCCGGGTGAGATTCACTGGATTGCTGTCAAGAATATCCTTAAGTACTTAAGAAGAAATAAGGATGCATTCTTGATATATGGAGAGGAGGAAGAACTTGGTGTAATAGATTTCACTGACGCGAGCTTCCAAACCGACAAAGATTTTTACAGATCACAATCGGGTTATGTGTTTTGCAAAAATAGAGGAGCTGGGAGCTGGAAGAGTTCCAAGCAAGAGACTATTGCTGCGTAGTATTATACAACTCAGGCTGAGTACATTGCTGCGTCAGGCGCAACAAAGGAAGTTTTCTGGATTAAGAAGTTCATCACTAAACTGGGTGTGGTTCCTAGCATAGTGGATCCCATTGTGTTGTATTGGGAAAACACTGGGGCGATCGCACAAGCTAAAAAACCCATGTCACACCAGAAATTCAAGCACGTACTTAGCAAATTCAATCTCATTCGAGAGATCATCGATAGAGGAGATGTGAAGATATGCAAGATTCCAACATACAATAATCTTTCAGATCCACTTACAACGTCGCTTGTTCAGCGAAAGCATGAAGAGCACACTAGATCTATAGGAATTTGAGATGCACCTGATTAGATCTAGTTCAAGTGGGAGACCATTAGTGTAGATGACGTATAGGCAATCTTATTTTAGTATGAACAATATTTTGGCTAGAATATTCATTTATTATTTATGGAGATATTTAATATAATGAGTTGTTTAGATTATAATTGTTTTTTATCTTAAATATATTTAGTCCGGTATATTGACTAATACGACGATCACTATGCATGGAGACTAGTATGTGGGTAGATTGATATGGAGATATCAAGTCTAACACACGGGTATGAATTAGGAGTAATGGCATACTCGATTGACCCACCACGATAAGTCTACATTAGATTATGTCAATGTCACCAGTGCTTCTCGTAGTAACAATGGTATTGTAGTCCTTAGACTTGAAGTCACTAAGTACTTCAGTTTTGAAATATCATGGCTTTTATCTCGTCAAATGTTACACTATAACGGTAATCGGACATGATAGGAAGCGAGATGCGAGATTCTAGTGATGTAGAGAGGATTCATCCCTCCCACATAATGGGAGAAAATATCCACGACCACTCTAGGGGTAGTGCTAATGGAATGTCTGGCCAGACTCAGATAAGTCAATATGAGATATTGATGTTATCTGTACAGATAAGCTTATTCACAGGATCAAGAAATTATGAATTGGAAATACGAGTGTGACACTCATGTCTCGTGTCCAACCCATATATGGAGACAAAGGGACAATACAACACGGTAACATTGGGCACAAGGTTTGTCGGATGAATGACTATTTCTATTAGTTGGGTAGCATTGACGTGTTGCTAGACACCGTTCAATTTTTTTCATTGTTACTGCCAACTTAATAGAAACTTACAGGGTCCACACCAAAAGGATTAAACTGGATATAGATGTTAACTAGTAGGACTAATTGGATCAAGGATCAAAGTGCAACCACATGCAAAGTTAGTTGGACTAAGTTGCAAAGTGAACTAATACGTGTATGGGCAAGATTAGTAATGGGGCAATTTGTAGTCAATAAGGAGTAATTGACTATAAAAGGGGATTCCTAGCTCTATTATTTCATCAGAGTTGTCATTGAGTGACGTAAAAGAGCAATAAGATCCCCAAGAGAGGCCGAACCCCCCCTTGAGGCCGACGACACTGTAGGTGGCTGAACCCCTGCTCTGTTTTGCGTGATCGTTTGTTCTATACTTCAACGTTACTAGCACAATATGTAAGTAGATTCAGCCTGACAATCCCAAGGTGTGGATACCGTAGATACGAATACACTATTCTTTGCTGTGATCACTCAAACTCACAAGGTACACATTGTTTCATTTTTATCAAATTATGATAGCTTAACCTGCCATTCCTGGAGGGATTTGATCAGGAAATTATTAATGTATTTCTGCTGTGCATCCTGCATCAAAACCCTACATTCTTTCCTGAGCCCGTCCAAATTAATCAAAACATGTGCCCAAGTCCGACTTTAGTCCGGGCTAGGTTCGGGTTGGTCGGGTCCAAATTTCACCCCTAGTAGGAAACCATCCCACCTAGCTCAATATATAACCATGCGAGCTTACGTGTCAACATTTCCTATACCGTAGTGACCTACGCATGCATAAGTAGTACTCAATAGCTTTCAGGCCTTATATAACTGACAAGGAATCTTACGTGCGCTACACAAGTATACGGTAAATGTAATAAAGTGGGTATTGGAGACTCCATTTATCGTTCCCACAGAGACAGATATTGGATTACCTTTAATCAGAAATTAGGTTTTCTGAGTAAAAAGCGAAAAAAGTAAAAGGAGGACTTCGTTCAGTTGATTCTACTAAATTACGTACTGAAAGTAAATAACTGAAATAAACAATCTTTTTGGTATGATTTTTCTGAGAATATCTTTCGGTTGTAAAAAATTGGTTTTGGGATACTAGGTTTCCAGGATCCCCTAGGGTTCATCAGTATTCCAGAATTCGTATGAAAATACGCGGTTGGTTCTACTATACTTATGCCACGTAATCAGTTGTGTAATCTCCTCTCGGTCTCATACACGATTTCCCGTCCCTGCAGATTTTTGGGGTCATCTTGGTCCACCTAGATCTACAGGTTCGTTTTAAGTCTGCTAAGATCCTGAGATCTCCTCTCGGTCTCACCCAATTCCTATAGCAGTCGGGCTACTCCTAACACACTTCGCCTCTCGGTCCATGATGTGATACGAGAATAAAATCTTTCTTTTTCTTCCTAACTTAACCTGGCCACTCTCGTACACCAGGTAAATTTGTAGTACTCCTGGTTGATCACTCTGTTCATACATGAAAATAAGCATCAAAGACAGAAATCTTAATAGAACATAAAACTACATTAATATAAGATGATCAAGAATACATAACGAAAAATATAGAAGAACTGAATCTGAAGCCTAGGTTCACCAAGGAAACTAGGTAAAAGTTTAGCTACTAAAAACTGACATAATAACGATAATAATTGTAAGGTCACATGTTTCATGGACTTGAAATAGTTAGCTATTTCAGGGCCTTGAGTAAGTTTGTAAAACCTTGAATCAGGTTTCACAGAAAGAGCTATTTCAAGGTCTTGAACCAAGATTCAAAGCCTTAAAACTTTCTGACCTGTATGCATTTTCTAAGGGGGAGTTTTTCTTAACTCTTTTGATCTAATTCTATCTCTATCACCCCTATGCTTGATGTGTTATTATTTGATGATGAAAGACAAACTGTTTTGAGATATCTAATATAGTTTAATCCATCAGTTGGACTCAGTTTTGCTGGAAAATTTTATTTCCTAAATATGCACGATGTGTTTTCTTATCTGGCTTTTACAGGAAGGGAAATACTTAGAGAAGATGATTATGTGATCAATCAGAGACTCATGAGTACTGCAGGTGATGGTGGATACAACTTTGCTCATTGGAAAGCCCTGATGAAAATGTTCATCATCTATCAAGACATAGAGCTTTGGACCATTATTCAGAATGGACCTCACACCTTCTTTACAGAGAAAGATGGGATCAAAACTCCCAAATCTGAAGACTCGCTCTCCTCTTCTGAATTAGAACAATTTTCTAAGAATTACAAAGCTATTAACATCTTGTTTCGTGCTTTGAGTAGAGATGAATTTAACAGGATTTCAGGCTGCAAAACTGCCAAAGAGATCTGCGATAAGCTTGTGGTGACATTTGTAGGAACCAGTCAAGTCAAGCAAACCAATATCAACATCTATATCAAGAAATATGAGTTGTTCAAGATGAATGCAGATGAGTCAATCAGAGAGATGTTCTAGAGGTTCACAGACATTGTCAACAACCTTGATTCATTGGGAAAACATATTTCCAATGAAGAAAAAGTGAGGAAAATACTGAGAAGTCTTCCAAAAGGCTAAATGGGAACCAAAGAGAACAACCATTGAAGAAGCTCAAGATCTCTCATCACTACTACTTGATGACCTACAAGGGAAGCTCCTGACACATGAAATATCCATGAATGAAGCTGATGGAGAGCTACCTGAAGGTGTCAAGAACTTAGCACTCAAGGCCAAAGAGAATGAGAAAATTCAAAGCCTTGAAACAGAATATGATGATGAAGATCCATTTGCATTGATTTCCAAAGCCTTGACCAGAATCCTCAAGATGAAGACAAAATTTGGAAACAAGGACCTCAACAGAGAAAGACACAGATCATCCAGTAGCAAGGACAACAAAGGTAAGTCTTCTTCACAAATAAATCCAAAGTCATGAACTACAATGAGTGTGGGGATGCAGGACATTTGATAAGAGATTTTCCACACAAGAAAAGCAAGAACTTTCAAAAGAAAGACCATGACAGGAGAAAGAAAACTATGATAGCTTCATGGAGTGATTCAGATAGCTCAAGTGACTCTGAATCTGAAGAAGAACATGCCAACCTATGCTTCATGTCCAAGCATGATGAAAGTTATGAAAAGAACATTGAGGTTGTCACAAGTGTCAAAGAACAGAAGTGGTTTATGGACAGTGGTTGTTCAAGACACATGAGTGGAAAGAGATCTTTATTCTCAGAATTGAAAGAGCAATCTGAAGGTTCAATTACACTTGGTGACAAAGGAAAATGCAACGTACTTGGTATTGGTAAATTTGGTACAGATTCTGAAAACTCTATTTATGATGTATATCTAGTTGATGGCTTAAAATTTATACTGCTTAGTGTATATCAGCTTTGTATAATCGCAATAAGGTTATCTTTGATAAAGAGAAGTGTGTGGTGCAGAATGAGAAATCAGGCAATTTCATTCTCACAGCCTCTAGATCAAACAATGTTTACACTTTTCAGACTAACAAAGTTGCAGGTAAAATCTTAAAGTGCCTCAAGGCCTTGAAAGAGGATTCAAGGGTTTGGCACAGAAAGCTTGGTCACATTAGCTTGCATACCTTGAACAAATTGATATCCAAAGACCTGGTAAGAGGATTACCATCCATCAAGTTCAAGGATGATGTAGTATGCAAAGCTTGTGCTCAGGGTAGGAAGACCAGATGCTCATTCAAACGAAAGAATTTTGCAAGTACTTCTAGACCTATTGAACTTCTTCACATGGATTTGTGTGGTCCTATGAGGACACCAACTCCAAAAGGTAATAGGTATATGCTATTTATTGTAGATGATTATTCTAGATATACTTGGGTTATGTTTCTGAAAGAAAAATCTGAAGCCCTCTCTGAATTTTCAAAGCTTTGCAGAGAACTTCAAAACTTGAAAAACCTACCCATTGCTTCAATTAGAAGTGATCGTGGTAGAGAGTTTGATCAATTAGAATTTGATTTGTTCTTTGTTAAGCATGGTATCTCTCACAATTTATCTACTCCTAGAACTCCTCAACAGAATGGAGTTGTTGAAAGAAAGAACAGGACTCTTGAAGATATGTCAAGAACAATGCTTCTAGAAAACAAGCTGCCAAAACATTATTGGGAAGAAGCTGTGAATACATCAAATTACATTTTGAACAGGTTCTTGATCAGACCCATATTGAAGAATACCCCCTATGAACTCTTCAAAGTAAGGAAGCCAAAAATTTCATACTTCAGAACCTTTGGTTGCACATGCTATGTCGACAACAATGGTAAGGATAACTTGGGTAAGTTTGATGCAAGAAGTGATGAAGGTATATTTCTTGGTTACTCCCTTACTAGAAACCTTATAGAGTTTATAATAAAAGAACCTAACTTGTTGAAGAAAGTATTCATGTTATCTTTGATGAAAGCTATGATGGTTCTTTCAGTGAAAGTCTTGAAGATTTGAATCTGAGCAAGCATGAATCAGAAGAAGAAGCTGAGAACTCACTTGGGTTCAAGAAAGGTTCAGAAGGAAACAGAAGCCATTTTCAAGACCTTGGCCTTGAAAATAGAAATCAAAGCCTTGACAAAGATGATCAGAAATATATAAGTGACAGGCTACAACTTCAAGACCAGAGAAGCAATATGGAGAGCCTGAACCATGGTCTCCAAGAAATAGATTCAAATATCTTTCATCTCATCCAGCTGACAACATCATCTCTGACCCAACCACTGGTACACAAACAAGATCACAGTTGAATATTCTTTGTGTTTTCAGTGCTTTTATTTCTCTTGTATAACCCAGAACTGTGAAGGAAGCATTACAAGAAGCAAACTGGATTATAGCTATGCAAAGTGAAACCAATGAGTTCGAAAGAAATAAGGTGTGGAACCAACAAACCAGTCTGTCATTGGTACCAGATGGGTGTTCAGAAACAAAATAGATGAGAATGGCAAGCTGATTAGAAACAAAGCAAGGTTAGTTGCTCGGGGTTACAATTAAGAAGAAGTTATTGATTATGAGGAAAATTTTGCTCCAGTTGCCAGGTTAGAAGCAATTAGAAGTTTGCTTGCATTTGCATCTTACCAAAACTTGAAACTATTTCAAGTGGATGTGAAATGTGCATTTTTGAATGGTTACTTGCAAGAAGAATTTTATGTTGCACAACCTCCTGGTTTTGAAAGTGACAAGTTTCCAGATCATGTTTACAAAACTTGACAGAGCTCTTTATGGTTTGAAACAAGCTCCAGGAGCTTGGTATGAAAGATTGTCAAATTTTTTGCTTGAAAATGATTTCAAAAGAGGATTGGTAGACAAGACCCTTTTCATAAAGACTCATGAGAATGATTTACTTGTAGTTCATATTTATGTTGATGATATTCAGTTTGGAGCTACTAATGATCTTCTATGCAAAGAATTCTCAAGTATTATGAGCAAAGAATTTGAAATGAGTATGATGGGAGAGTTGAACTTCTTCCTTGGACTTCAAATACATAAGTTGAAGAAGGGCATCTTTATACATCTAATAAAGTACACTAGGGACTTGTTGAACAAGTACAACATGTCTCAATCCAAAGAGATCAAGAATCCCATGAGTTATACACTGTCCTTAGATAAGGATGAATCTGGTAAGAGTGTCAATGTAAAAGAGTATAGAGGTATGATTGGATCATTGCTATATCTTACTGCTAGTAGACCATATATCATGTTCAGTGTATGTACGTATGCAAGATTTCAAGTTGATCCAAAGGAATCACACTTAAGTGTTGTGATGAGAATATTCAGATATCTCAATGGTACCAAAGACTTAGGGCTTTGGTATCCAAGACTTTCTAACTTAACTTTGCATGGATTTTCAGATGCTGACTTTGCAGGTTACAAAGTTGATAGGAAAAGAACTTCAGGAACTTGCCAATTTATTGGATCATCTCTGATCAGTTGGCATTCCAAGAAACAAAACTCAGTGGGTTTATCAACATCTGAAGCTGAATATATATCTGCTGGAGCATGTTGTTCACAAGTATTATGGATTGCTCAACAGTTGAGGGACCTTGGATTTTACTTCAGAAGTATTCCCATCAAATGTGACAATACCAATGCAATATCTATTATAAAGAATCCAGTTCAACATTCAAGAACCAAGCATATTGATGTCAGACACCATTTCATCAGATATCATGCTGAGAAAGGTGATATTGTTCTTGAATTTGTTTCTACTAACATGCAACTTGCAGATATCTTCACTTAACCATTTGCAGATGAAACATTTTCAGCTCTAAGACTGGAACTAGGCATGCTAAATGAAGATGCATTGGTTTAGGGGGAGCATCAGGTAAGGAAGGTAAGCTATGTGTGGTTCAAAGGTTTAAACTGATTATCAAATCCTTGAAAATCTATTAAAAGTTTTGATCTTATGTGTTTCAGCTTAACAGCATTTCAAGACCTTGAAACTATTTTCAAAGCCTTGAAAATAAGTCTGATAAGTGGTTAGTGAATAATCTTGAATCATTCAGTATTGGGTGCTATCTCTGTAGATATTTGCTCAATATTGCCCCTACCTTTTTCAAAATTCTTTTTCAGCCAAATATAGTGTAAAATTATTTATTTCCAACGGCTTCAAAGATTTGAATCTTTGTTGATCATTACACATCTTTTAAGATTAGAAAAATATTGCAGTTTCCTTTTCAAATACAAACTCTTTCAGTATTTATCTCCTTATCTTCTCCTTCACTCCGTATCAAATCTACCTCTCTCTATTATTCTCCCAAACCCTAATGAGCACTAGAAGAGCCTCAAACAGAATCAAGATGGTCGGAGGTTCAAAACCTAGCTCTGCGAAGAAGATAAAGATAACTGAAGATGTGGTTCAGAAAATCAGTGGAGACTCAAGTTCCAGAACTCCCAGTGCAGAAGCTGCTGCAGAACTTCCTCCACCAACGAAGAAGACTAAGAAGGATGTGACACCATCCTCAGACAAGAAGAAGAAGAAGAAGAGTAAGAAGAAAGAGAAGGCTGCTGCAGAGAAGCTTCCTGAAACAGAGGTCTCTAGTCCCAAGAAGTTGAAGAAAAAGAAGAAGGCAACGCAAGCTGAAAAGGGGAAAGGGAAGGTAACAGAGGAACAGCCAGGAGACAATGTGGAGAAAGCTTTGAAGCTCTACTCAAAGAACACTGCTCCTGATGAATCATGGTTCATCTCTAACACTTCAAAAGGTCAGTGGTTGGATGGTTTTGCATCTAGGAAGATTTCTTTCTGTAGCTTGATCAGTATGCATATGTTGCTTGGAATGAATTAGAATTGTATCACTATGTTGAAGAAAAGCTCTCTTTGGTTCATGCTAAACCCCCTGAGCTAGCCTATCCAAGACTTACCAGATTCTTCTATCTCAACATGAATCAACTTAAGAACTCTCCAGACTTAGTTATCACGACCTTAGTTGCTGGTGACTATGGAATTAAATCATGTTGAGTTTGCATCTGTCTTAGGTTTTCCTAAGAGGTATTACACACGGAACTACCCTCCCAAGAATGAAGCTTTGAATTTTGCAAGAGAGGAATTTTTTCTACCAAATTTCATGCCTCATCCAAACAGTTAACACACTCTGAGTTAAATGTTGAAGCTAAATTTCTATTCACTATCTTGAAGAGATGCATCTTTCCAAGGGAACATTCTAACGAGTTAGTCACTGAGAGGGTGTTGTACATTATGTACTTGATTATGGATGGCTATGACATTGATCTGCAGAAGCATGTAATGGAACACATGCTATTTAGTCAAACAGATCAAAGAAATCATCCCCTGACTTATGCGAATTTGCTCACTTTATTCTTCCAACACCTTGAGATTCCTACTGCTGGTGAAGAGTCTATCAGTTCTGGGATTGGTATCCTGAATGAGAAAGCTTTTGAGAAGACTGGGGTGGTGAAGACCAAAGAGAAAATTTTGAAGTTGTATTCAGAGTTGAATGAAGAAGAGCTGAATGTAAAGAAATTTGTTAAGCCCAAGGCCTTGACCCCTACTTCATGCCAGACCTCTCAGCCTCCTGATTTATCTTCAATCCTACAGAGACTTGATGGTCCACAGATGGAAAATAGTGAGATTAAAGAATCAGCATGGGTTTGAGACTGGTCTCTCAAAGGCCAAATACATGGTGGAAACCATCTTTAGAAGCATGACTGTGTTTGATGTCCCTGAGGATGAAGAAGGTGCCAAGCAAGATGGCTCTGTAAAAACTTTCCAAGTGAACATTCCAACCAGGAAGAAGCTGCTCCAGTCAAAAATAAAGGAAAGCAGGTGGTAGTTGAACAAGCTACTCAGGAAGGAGATGAAGTAGACATCCCTGACTTAGATGATTTGCTGATAGCCATGAAGAATAATAATAATAATAATAATAATAATAATAATAATAATAATAATAATAATAATAATAATAATAATAATAATAGTAATAATAATAATAATAATAATAATAATAATAAGAAGAAGAAGAAGAAGAAGAAGAAGAAGAAGAAGACTACTAAGGATAAGACTGAAGAAAGGACTGCTGGTGAGAATGAAGAGGAACAAGAAGAACAGGATAAGACTGATGAAGACAGTGAAAGAAGAGGGAGATCAGGATGGATTTGAATACCCAACCCCTTAATCTTGCCTATTCTTTCTTTCCCATTCTTTCTTTTTAAGCTTTTATTTTAAAAATATCCAGACACTGATCCAACATCCTCTCATACTTTTTGATGAAAGTAAAAAAGGGGGGAGAAAAATCTTAGGTTGTTTTGTTTTTATTTCTGTTTAGGTGACCTATCTTTTGGTCAGTAGGATTATCTCCAACTTACTTGTAGTTTTTGCTTATGTTTATTAATAAGTTGGATCTTTTGGAATTACTATGTTATTACTATTTGTTTGAACTGTGTGCTAATCAGTATTTTTTGCAGAAACTAAGAATCAAACAGATTGAGGTCTTGTCTTTCATCAAGGGGGAGATTGTAAGGTCACATGTTTCATGGACTTGAAATAATTAGCTATTTCAAGTCCTTGAACCAGTTTTAAAAGCCTTGAATCAAGTTTCATAGACTTGAAATAGCAGGCCTTGAACAAAGATTCAAAGCCTTGAAACTGTCTGACCTGTATGCATGTTTTAAGGGGGAGTTTTTCTTAACTCTTCTGATCTGATTCTATCTCTATCGCCCCTATGCTTGATGTGTTATTATCTTATGATGAAAGAAAAACTGTTTTGAGATATATAACATGGTTTAATCCATCATTTTGACTCAGTTTTGCAGGGAAATTTTATTTCCTAAATATGCAGGATGTGTTTCCTTATCTTGCTTTTGCAGGAAGGGAAATACTTATACAAGAAGATTATGTGATCAATTAGAGACTCATGACAGCTTCTCAGATTGTTTAATGACAAGATCACAACAATATCTCTGAAGATTGTGATCAACTATCCGTTGGAGAAGGCTGTTAAGATAGTCAAAGTTTGTTGCCTACAAAATAGGAAGTTGTTGTTGAAAATCAGGGAAGATTTGCAGAGCTTGAAACAATATAAATGGAGCTCATTTTGAAGCCACAAGAGACAACACTCAACGGGAAAAAAAGAGAAACATATTTCTGGATTGACAAGCATCAAAGAAGTTCATCTTTCTCGCAATCCATCTCACAGAAGATCACTGCACTCTTCATTGCAGTTCTACACTTTAGTGTTCTTCTGCCTTGTGCTTTATTTGTAGATCATTCTTGTAATACTTCTTCATTCATTCTCAAGGATTGTTCAAGGTGAACAATAGAGAATTCTTAGTTAATCAGTTAGGTAGAGAAGGTACTAGATAGGTTAGAGAGAACCACAAGTTGTAACAGAGTAAGGCAACTCTCTGTGCTTGAGATCTAGTTCTTAGCTTTTGATTAATAAGAATTGAGTTGAAAATCCTGCAGGGAGAAGATCCCTGAGGTAGAGACGTAGGTCCAAGTGGACTGAACTCTATAAATCACTTGTATCTTGCATTTACAGTTCATTTACATTCATAGATCTTACAGCTTTCAAACTAGTCTGTTTTCAAGGGTTTGAAACTCTTTTCAAGGCCTTGAAAAAGACTTGTCTGTTTGATTTCAAACTGTATTTCTCTTCAAAGGCTTGAAACTGTTTTCAAGGTGAAATACCCCGTTTTGTGAATATGGGTATTTATGATATTACTATAATTATTGAGTGTTAATATAATATTATTAAAAGTATTGGGTGTTAATATGCTACTATTATATTTTATGGTATTATTTGGTGTCAATATGACATTAGTATAAGTGTTGGGAGTTAATTTTATTGGTAGGAAGTTAATTTTTAATACTAGTAACTACTTGGGGGTTATTATGTATTTTCCCAACTTTATAAAGAGTCTTTTATTTAACTCGGGGGGTGCTAGTGACTTTTATCCAAAACAGTGGGGTGAAAGTGTCTTTTACTTAAAATAATGTCATCTTCTTCCCAAACTTCTTCTCCCAATGGGAGAGTACTCCCATGGCCGCCCCAATCTCCACCATCAACACAAACACTACAAATTCGTCTCCTTTATCACTCAGTTACAATCCCAATCCACTCTCAACTCCACATAGACCAATAATTACTCACCAAGAAACCAATTTCGTCCAAAATCAAGACTCAATTCGGAATCGAAATTGTCGCCGGTGGGTTTCCTAATACTCGCCGGATTCTTCACCCAAAGGCTATAAATACCCACTCAAACACAGAGAAATTCACACCAAAGATCTCCCAAAGCTCTCCCTCTCAATTTCTCTCTTTCTTTCTCTCTCTCTCTCTCTCTCACGTCGCTTTGCCGGCGAACCCGGCTGCCCGCCGCCGCCCGGTACGCCGCCGCCGTGGGCCTCCGTCGCACGCCGCCTGCGTCGCCACTAGTCCTTCCCCGTCACCATCTCGTCGTTTTTCTCTACCTGTTCGGGTAAGAACAACCCAACTGATATGTTCTTCTTTTTTTTTTCTTTTGGGTATTTATTATTATTAATAGTAAAATGTTGGGTTATGGTAATAGTGGGTTGGAAGAAGAGAACAAATAGGGCTGTGGCCCAGTGGTTAAATGTTAACTCTTAAGGTAGGTGTGAACTAGGTCCTAGGTTCAATTCTCATGAGAGGCATTTCTTTTTATACAAGTCTAAAGTAATATTTTTGTACTCATCTTTATTCCAAAATAAAAGTGTAGAACAAGGATGATAAAAGTAAATTTTTCTTATTTATTTTTATAAGTTTCTAACAAATTAGAATAAGTTATTTTCTATAAATAAATTTGTTATTTCTTTTAAATAAAAGTTAGTTAGTTTATAACTTATATTCTCTACTAAGGCTTGTTTTTTTTTTTTTTTTTTTTTATTAAAGGAACCTACCCGGTAGGTAGGGCGGTATAAGCCCGCATATATTAGAAATCGGGCTCCCAACCCGTAAAAAGTGGGGGGACAAAAGCCTGACCCACATACAGATTGAAAGCTATAAGCAAAGTAAGACCAAAAAAACACTAAACAAACCTACACAAACTAATCAAAACTCAATTAGCTACTAGAGGGGATTGGGCTAAACCCACTACGATCATAACCCAACAATTCATCCAAAAAACTTGGTGGACCCGAAATAAAGGTGGCTTCTCTTCTCTGCTGAAGACCAAACCTGGCGAGAGTGTGAGCCACCTGATTTGCCGATCTTCCCACCGCTTCAACACCTTCAATGTCGCTGCCCAACACGCATCGAACCTGCATAAAAAAACCTCCCCCATTCACTATTGATCTGATCTTCAGACTTCAACCTGCGACATAGTTCCTTAGAATCCGTCTCCACAATCAACGGGCCATGTGCCCTTGGTTTGAACCAGAGCAGCGAGGTGTACAGCGCCTTAGCTTCAATTCCAATCGAACTGGAATGGTAGTCGATTTGCGCCATTTGCGCCGCTACAAATTGGCCGGAAGAGTCTCTGATTACACACCCTGACCATGCCACTTTGTTCGTCTCATCCACCGCGGCGTCTGTGTTCATCTTGAGGATTTGAGGAGCCGGCGGCTTCCATCGTTGTTGGCTTGGTTGAGGAGAAGGAAGGCAATTGTGAATAATCACAGTTGAGTCTACCTCTGTGATATAGTTCTCCACTTTATGAATTACCGAATTAGCATCAAAGGGTATATTGTCCATTACTAATATGTTTCTTCTTCCCCAAATGACCCAGCAGGTGACCATGAATTTCCTCAGCTCCGATTTGTCCAGTTCAAAAACGATGTCGATATTCAGCCTTCGCTACGTAGCTTCACGGGTCACAGTTGGGATACCCAGGTTGGTCCATATTCCTTTAATCTCCTTGCACATGAAAAACAAGTGATGTCTGTCTTCTCGACTTTTTTTGCAACAAGGACATAACACAGGTATGTCCATACCCTTTTGATTTAGATTCTGTTTCAAAGGGAGGTAGTTGCAGAAAAATCTCCAAGCAAATTTTTTTACCTTACTGGGTAACTTTAGGTTCCTGATGTTCTTGTAAAACCTGACCCTTGCTTCAGTACTATCCCCTTCTGAGATTTGCTCTAGGAACTGTGGAAAGCAAAGTTTGAAAGCAACATGATAACCTGTAGCCACACTGTAGTGACCATTATCTGTGAAACCCCAAGTTAATATGTCTGGTTCTTTCGTTTCAAGAAGAGGAATTTGCAAGATACAACTGGCTTCGTCTTGAGAAAAATTGTCCATAACCTTCTGAGAATCCCATCTCCCTGATGCTGTAAATAGCGTACTGACTTTTGCTTGATCCCCCAGATGGGGGTAGCTGAAACATTTTTTCCCCCTTCCAACGGCATCCATTTGTGTTTATAGATGAGGGTGGAATTCCCATCACCTATTCCATGCCTTGCTCCCTTGTAAATTACTTGCCTACCCAGCAGTATACTTCTCCACAAGAATGATGGTTTATACCCAAATTCTGCCGATAAGAAGCCTTTTCCCCTGTAGTATTTACCTTGCAGCACTCTTGACACTAGAGAGTTGGGATTGCAAGGAATTCTCCACCCTTTTTTTGCCAAAAGAGCGAGATTAAACGCTTCTAAACACCTGAAACCCATCCCACCAGCAGCTTTGCTCAAACAAAGCTTCTCCCACCTGCACCAATGCAATCTCCTCTTATCAACTGATCCGCCCAACCAATACGCAAAAATCTTGCTTTGCATTTCACTACAGAGGCTTGTCGGCAACATAAAACATCTCATGACGTAGGTGGGTATAGCTTGAACCACATATTTAATGAGAACCTCTCTACCAGCACAACTGAGATCTTTTTCCGTCCACCCATAAATCCGCTTTGAAACCTTGTCATTTACATAAGCAAAGAGAGACGTTTTGACTTTCCCTACACCAGGATAAAACAAGGTACTTAGAGTGTCCTGAAACGGTGGTAATCTGAAGAATATCTGCAATTTCCTCTTTCCTCTGAATAGTGACCTTAGAACTAAAACACAAAGCTGATTTTTGAAAGTTCACACATTGGCCTGAAGCTTTTTCATATAAAGATAGATTTTGTTTAATCACGTTAGCTTCATGAGTAGTGGCATATCCGAAAATAATACTGTCGTCCGCAAATAAAAGATAAGAGATAGCTGGACTTCCTCTCCCCGGTTTAACACCTTTGATCTGATTGGTCTGCATTTATTTCTGCATGAGGGAAGTAAAGCTTTCGGAGCATAGAAGGAATAGGTAAGGAGAAATGGGATCTCCTTGCCGTTCCCTCTAGTAGGAGTAATCCGGCCTTTTGGAATACCGTTCAATAGAATAGAGAATTTAACCGAGGTAATAAAATTCATAATTTGGTGCACAAAGCTACCATGGAACCCCAATTTCACCATTACAGCCTCTAAAAAAGCCCACTCTACTCTGTCATACGCCTTTGCCATGTCAAGCTTGAGCGAGAAAGACCCTTTCTTCCCCTTGGAGTGTTTAATAGAGTGCATGGTTTCAAAAGAGACAATAATATTATCAGTAATTAGCCGTCCAGGGATGAAAGCACTCTGAGTTGGGTCGATAATATCATTTAGCACCATTTTTAGCCTATTTGCTAGCATCTTTGACACCACTTTGTAGCTCACATTACACAGACTGATTGTTCTATACTCCGTTACAAATTTTGGCCCCTGCACTTTGGGAATTAAAGCAATATTTGTAGAATTGAGATCAGATAAGTCCATACCATCATTCAAAATTTGTAGTGCTAATCGCAACAAATCCTCCGCCATCACATGCCAAAACTTTTGGTAAAAAATAGCTGGCATTCCATCCGGACCCAGGGCCTTTAGCGGCTGCATTTGAAACAGAGCTTCCTTGACTTCTTCCGGTGAGTAGGGCTTGGTAAGATACGTATTCATGTCATGAGTTACTTTTTGGGGAATTGACTGCAGCACTTCCTCCATTTCACAACCCGTAGATTGGAACAGAGTCTCAAAGTACTGTGTAAAAGCAATTGTAATATCTTGATCAGACACTGTCCATTGACCATTGCTTTTAGTAATACCTTTGATGTAATTCTTCCTCTTCCTCTCCTTTGCCTTTTTGTGGAAAATGAAGTGTTTCTATCTCCCTCCTTGAGCCACAAAACCTTAGAAAGTTGTTTCCACTTTAAATCTTCAATTTCCAGTACTTTTTTAAATTGTTTTTCTAACTTGATAATGTGTTGCAGGTTTTGCTCCGTCGGCGGTCGTCTTCTAGCAACCTCCAGAGCCTCAATAATATGCTGCTTTGCTCCATTCTTTTGAAGTTTCTTTGCTTTGCTCCATTTCTGTAATTGAATGCCAGTTTGAGAAGTATTATGTAAAAAATTGCCACTGGACATTGATGTATGAAGTTTTTTCCACGAATTTGTAACAACTTTCTTGCAATCTTCTTCGCAAAGCCACTGATCTGCAAAAGAGAAACCATTTTTTTGGGGATACACAGCTATTGTTCTATTCGCATCAATAAGTAGAGGACAGTGGTCCGAATCCGAAAAAGGGAGGTGTTTTACTGTATAGCTTGGATAAATGTTAATCCAATCTTCCGTAGCAACGCTTCGATCAAACCTTTTTTGAACATTGTTGTCATTGGCACGACCATTAGACCAAGTGAAAGGATAGCCAATGTACCCCAAGTCCATAAGGTTGCAATCTAATAGCACCTCTGCAAAAGAGTTCATTGCAGTTCTGCTAGGTGCACATCTTCCCTTATACTACCTCTGTTTCGCCTGTTTCAGCCTACTTCACTTTTTGTCACTATTCACTGGTTTACTTTCATCCGATGATTTGATTAGCAAAACGATACTATAATTTGGTAATCTTTGCATGGTGTTATAGAGGAAAGTTTATTCTAAAATACCATGAAAAAATTGTTAAAAAATTACATCGTTTTGGTACCCAAATCACCAAGTCAAAGTGACTCAGTTACGGGTTAAAAAGTCAAACGCAGACGAAACAGACGAAACGGAGGTAGTACTCGTAAACAGAAACAATTTCGTTAAAATCGCCAAAGACCATCCATGGTACACCTGAACTCGGTTTTAAATTTCTTAGAAATTCCCATGATAAGTACCTTAGATTTGCATCCGGATTGCCATATAAACCAGTAAAGTAAAACCCTTCATTATGACCATCTATCTCACGAACCCAACAATGTACATAATATCTACTGTAACATAAAACTGTTACATCTAGATCATTACGCCAAAGAACCGCAAGACCGCCCGATAGCCCTCTTCTCGGAACCCACAGAGCCCCTTGGTAGCCCAACTTCAGACGTTGCTTTTCTCCTTTGTTTTTACCTAATTTTTCTCAGATAAAAAAATAGAGATGGCCTTTCCTTCTGAACCCAAATAATTCAAGGTATTGAGAGTACCCGGGTTTCCAATCCCTCTTACATTCCATGCTAAAATTTTCATAGCTCCAGAAACTTGTCTTACTGATTGTCTCTTTCTTGCACAACTCTGCAACACAACACTCGCAGCACCACCAACCAAAATTACTATGAAAAAACAGAGAGAAAAACTGACCGTAGAAGGTAATTTACACCAATTTAGTAGTTGAAGCCGGTGGTTGTACGGCAGATTTACAGCAGGAAGCACCATTCACGGTTGCTAACTGCCCCACACTAAGGCTTGTTTGGATTGGGAGAAACTACTATTTGAATTAAAAGTGTTTTTGGGTAAAAATAATATGCTTCCCTACTCTAAAAATGATAGTTTATCTAATCTTATAAGTTATATTTATATAATTATAGCTTAGTGTGTTTTTACAAATATTAAACGTTAGCGTTATAATGCGTATTTTATTATAAAAGAGGTTTTTCACGTTAGCAAAGTTGGGGAGAGTTAGTAAGGGATTTATTTCATAAGACTTCGTGTGAAATGTGTTGATTAGGATATTATTAAATTTGTAGGCGAAAATTTCGTTGACGAAGAATACGTCGAGTATTACTAGGAAGTGATTTGCTTTGCTTGAGATTCGAGGTAAGTAAACATGCCAGGCCTAGCGCCCATTCCTCTTTTCATGTCAAATGTTTTTCATTCCTATTTGGCTCAAAATGATTTTTACGTGAAATATGTGCTACCTGAATACTTGTTTCAAATTTTTGAAATGTTTCTCTGAAAATCTCACTGCAATATATTAATCGACGATAACGTAAAGTGGAAGAGTTGTGCAGGGGATTATTGTTGTATGGTTACTATTGGCATTGGGCGTGTTGACTTCGGTCGCTCGTCCAATTTATTTTATTTAATCCGGTTGCAAGTCCCCGGATAGATCCTTGTACTCACTCTTCTGGCCGCAAGAAGTCTGTAAGCGGGTGTCGACACTTAAGTTCTTGGATGCTTGCGAAGTGGTTAGTTGGTTTTCCCCGTATCAAAAAATTAACAAATTGGTTTTGGATTGGATCTTGTTAATGGAAAATGGAATATCATGAGTTTTGGAATCCCATTACTTGGATAATGGATGTGATTTGGAAAATATAAGTGAACTTTGAATCTCTCATCTTATTTCTTTTATAAAAGGGTCAAACCTTTTACTTTCACTTTGTTTTAGCGAAACTACTACAAACTGGCTTTCAAATTACTTCATAATATGTTTACATGCTTGGGTGTTACTTACTCAGTATTTACGCTGACTTTGGAAACTGTGGTGTTTCTCTTTTGTTTTCTGCACCACAGGTCTATATGATGAGAGCATAGCTTAGCAGGGGACGCGAATCATCACTTAGACGATTAGTGATATCACACTTAGTATCTTAGAGATTCTTCTAGTATCATTAAAAATGTAGTTGGATTGTATGCATGTGTTTGAGGCTCAAGGATTGGAGTTTTAATGAAGTTATATTTGGATTCTCTGTTTTAAACCTCCTTGTATCCGGGTTTAATCTCGGGTACGGAGTGACATCCCCGGGCTTCCGGCTTGGTCGTTCTGGGGGTGTTACACAAGGCCTTGAACTTCATTTCTCTTCAAAGAATTTCTCCTCCTCCTCCAAGTTTTGCAAGAAGTTGGCATACTCTATTCAACCCCCCCCCCTTCTAGAGTATATGTGTTGCATATATATCTGCATACTTCCCTTTCAATAATACTTTTCATAAACTAGAGAGAAGAGAAAAAAGATTCAAACGAATAAACTCGAAATCTGGTGACGATCCTGCTCCAAATCTGCTTATGAAGGTGTGTTGTGTTCCTGATACTGTTGGGTTGAGCTCCCTTTTATACTGAACAAGTATCCATAAGTCGCCCGAAATTTACAAAACTGTCACTGGGCCCGAATCTGCCTCAGAAAAGTTCTTTATATCAAAATCCCGTAATCGCCTCAAAATCTGAGTTTGGAATCTTCCAGAAACTTTTTCCTGCATTTTGACCCGAAGCTTGTCAAAATGACAAAATAACCCTGGCTCAAAACTTCCCAGGAAATCGTCCAATCCTGAATATGGCCATGACAACACTGGTGACTAAATTTGGGCGAAAAAATCTGAACTAGACTCCAAAACCTGGGCCCGCTGTCAAAATTACCAAAATACCCCTAGCTCAAAATTGTCCTAGAAATCGACATATAAGTTTCTGAACATGAAAAAACTGACCACGACTCTGGACACCGGGACCTGAGACCCACGCTTGGGCGTGGCCTGTCTTGGACCTACGCTTGGGCGTGAGTCAATTTTTTGGTTCGACTCCATTTTAGCATTATGACTTATTTTCGAAAATCCCTTCGACGTCTAATTTCTTCTACTGCTTGTCTAACTTCAAAATTCCAAGTAGAATTCCAGATATTGTCACCCGAGTGTAGTCTAGTCATTTTCGGTTTTCGGCGTTTACAACTTTCTCGGTCGAGTTTTCACTGCCTGTTTTTCCTCCAATCTTTCTGTTTTCAATTCTGCTCTCCCTTGTAGCAAGCAGAGTCAAATCTTGTCCCGAGCATTTCTTCACGTTTTCCGAGGCATTCCCGGTTCTGCCTTTGCATGCGTCCCAATGCACTTCCCGAACATGTTCCTGAAGACAACATGAACAAACCCGCGATCATAGCCATATAAATATATATATACATATATATATATATGTATATATATATATATATATATATGAAACTAATGCAGAAAATACTCAAAATCCCGATACTAGCTCCAATGTACGTCAGGTGCATTATCGAGAGTTTTGGTGCTAAAAGCTCAAAGCTCAAGAAAACTCGAGAGTTTTATCTCAATTAAGATCAATAGATAACTCCTTTATGGGAATTTTCAACAACCCTCTGACTGCATCACCTAGGTGTATGTTCGTCAACCAAGAGGGTCGGGTATGTAATTTTATTGGGATTAGCGCACCTGCGGAGGACCACGTCCTAGCACCTCCGGTTGTAGCCTCCACGCAAATCCTCTATGCATCGCCCAATTTCTATTATATTTCATTTTAGTCCATTTTCATTTCAATCTTTTCGCAACCATAAAATTTTGATTCAAATATAGAGTAACAACATGCTTTCCGAAACGGTGTATTCAAAAGGAGTTCTCATATTCATGCTTCATAGACATTTGAGTAAAAATTCAAGTATCACGAGTTAGGTAATTTCATATCTTGAAAAGTAAGGCACACCAACACATTTTGACAGTTAAGGTGTTGCACTTATGAACTTACCTGAAAATGATAGAATAACAAGGCACACAACACGAACGTTTGAGTACTCGTACTACGGGTCTTCCACAAAATCGTCATCTACGACCTCGAATTCTAAAATTACATTTTATCCTAATTAATACACATTTGCAAAATTTCCCATATGAGATGTAAATACACGCCTCCACATAATTTATCCCGCCTCGATTTATAAGAAAATAATTATTAATTGAAGCCAAGTAGTATAAATTTAATAGGCTATACAAATTTAAGGGCGTAATTAAGGATAAACACTTAAAAAATTAAGTTCTTTATTAATATAATATTTTTTATTGAAATTTTTTTCTTAAAAGAGGTTTAAGTTTTTAATTCACACCATAGAAAAGAAAACTATTTCTAATTAAAAGATCACAATTTATAATAATCCAAAAAAACTGCTCGAATAAATTCCTTTTCAATAAACAAGATTTTAAAAAATAAATATATAATAATAATAATTATTATTATTATTATTATTATTATTATTATTATTATTATTATTTGTTGTTGTTGTTGTCGTCGTCGTCGTCGTCGTTGTCGTTGTTGTTGTTGTTGGATACAAATGATAGTTGACAACGTGGCAAGGAAAAGCTTTTTGAATTAACAACAAATGACATGTACTTACTCATATAAGCTCATAGATACATACAAAGCAACTAACATAAGTAAACAATTAATTATACGTAATAGTAAAACATTTACTAACAATTCAGAACACAAATTGCAAAATCAGTCAAATTAACTGATAATAAAAGACATGCACCTTCCCTTTTGTAGACACTACAATCAACACCCCCATGTACTATATAAGAGTAATGTAGAAGATACATTAATGCCCCTGCATAAATACACATGACTCTGCCAAAGTTTCGTAACATGCAACAAAGACCCCAATCTATAAAAATATATTTCCTTCGTATCATTTCCTCCAAACATAAACTTCATACATCTTGCTACCAATCAACACATGCATGCTCAAACAAATTTAACATAAAAACAAAGAGGGAGCTCGGTGGTTACCAAAACGAACAAAGAGGACGGCGAAGAGAATGATGGTGTTAATGGAGGTATTGTCGCCGCTGCTACAGGTGGCGGTGGCGGTCGCCCGGTTGGGCTAAGGAAGCGGGAGCAGAGAGAGGCAGAGTGGTGGTTGGCGGGGTTGGGTCAACTTGTGCCGGCTCGGTTTCTGTCTGCCTCCTTGGCATGGCTGCTTCGTCAGTGAGAGAGGGTTGTTGAGAGTGAGTAAAGAATGAGGAAGAGGAGGAGGGTATTTAAAGGTTAAGAGTGAATGGAGGTTATTGATTGGTTGGAGAAGAAAATGAAATGTTTTTTAAAAACAATTTATTTTATTTTTGATTGGAGGGAATCCAAATAATTTAGATGAATTAAATTGGATTAGAAATGAATGAGTTGGAGAATAATAGGGTAGGGAGTTTTTTGTTTGCCGAATATGTATTTTTAAAGTGAAAGAGTTTTTGTTTTGGTGCATTAGGAGCACCAAAGTAAATGACTATAAGAATCATTTAGTGCATCTTCACTAGTGTTATCTATATATTATGTATAATTTAACTAAAAATATATTTTTTTTATTTTAACTATCCAGATGTACCCCAATAGTGTAATGTGAAAGTTAGCTCAACTTTTCAAATATTCAAATTTACGACTTTTTGAATATTGTGAATCATGCATGGAGAACTAAGCGATATCCGCATCTCCGCTAATTATAGACGGGTTGTTAGCATTATGTGCGCCCATGTGGGGTGCACAATGCAATTAACCTAAACTTATGGGTTTAGGTGAGACAAGCTCAAACCTTATGGGGTTAGTAGCAAGGACAAACCCTAGGGGGTTATGTTGCAATAGGCTATAAGTCTGTCTATATAAGGAGACAGCCTCCTATTATTTTATACACAATACTGTAGAGATCATGTGCTGATCATAATACAGTAAACCCTAGACTCTCTCTTCAACTAGCCTCCATTGCGTGGAACTTGGTGTGGATCAGAGCTCTCGTCCTAGAGATTCGAGCCAGATTGTGGGAGCAAGAAGAGCACGTGAAAGCAAGCAACCTACGATCATCCGTCGCGCTTAGGAGCTAAGGAAGACAAGGTAAACACATGAATCTTCCGCTATAATTCATGTTGTAGATCTGAATATGTTAGATCAAGTACGTCCTTCATTGGTATCAGAGCCTTAGGCTTGTTTTTCGTGCCTCTTTATGCGTTCCCGAATCAGATAAAAATTCGAGTTTTTGAAATTTCATAATCTGTTAGTGAAACCCATATGGTTAGATAGGGTTTTTCACAAGGATTCCAGAAATATAAATTTTGTAATTTTTGGACGAACAGAGAATTAGTTATGAATTTTCTAAGATTCGAAACAGTATAAATCTGGACTGATTAATCTGAGCAGTAAAAAGATTTTTTCAAAACATGTTAAAATTGGGTTTTGAACACATAATCTTGATCTACGTAAAACGACGATTCCAACGATGTAAAGATCGCCGGAAACGGAGGCCGGGAAGGCGGCGCGTGGGCCTCACGCGCCACCGACGCCGCCTCCACGCGCGGCCACGCGCCGCCACGCGCCGCACGCGCCAAAGGGCGGCGGCGGACTTGCTGACGTCAGCTAGGGCTGCCGTGGCATGATGACGTGGCAGGTGACGTGGCAGCCACGCGGGCTGCTGACGCGGCATGGTGACGTGGAGGATGACGTGGCAGTTGACGTCAGCACATGGCTGACGTGGCATGCCACGTGGCATGCTGACGTGGCACTCGGGCCGCGTCGGCGCGTGACGGAGGCGGACTCGCCCACGCGCGGCGGCGCGTGTGGGCGCGTGAGCCCTCCTCCGGCCACTATTTTTCACCAAATTTTTTTCTACATGCTCAGAATAAAATTTCCTATTTTCTGGGATTTTTTTCATAATTTTTGGAAAAACAGAAAATTTTATTATTTTCCAGATTAATTAATTAGTGTTTAGCACACTTCCCGAGGCGATTAGACGTCCTTAAACACACTGTTTTGAGCCCAAATTTTTTCTGGAGACTTAGGACATTTTTCCCTACCTTATGAGATAGGAGGTGATATCCTAAGTAGTTGGGAGCGATTTTCGATCTTATTAGTTGATTGATGTATTGCTTATTAAATTCCAGAAATTATTCTTTAATTCTGGAAATTTCCTGAAAATTCCAGTATGTTTATTTTATTATTATACATGCTGTTGTGGGTTGAATGGATGTGTTTGATGCATGGATGTGGCTTAGATGGTTTTATATTTGGTTTTGGTTTTGAATATGTAATCAATTAAAATACGGCCTGCGTGTCGTGCCTCTCTATATACTCTATTGTCTTCTCTTCTCATCTAAATCGCCTATTAGAGGTTACTTCTTAGAAATAAGATATTTAGTGAAGATTGAAGAATAGAAGCTTCAAGAGAGGTGGCCAAACCAAAAGCTATGGCGCAAGGTGCATGGAGCAAAGAGACGAACAGGGAAGCTTCAAGGAGCACTCGAGATGAGGCGAGATCCATGAGGCGAGAAATTCAGGACTTGCTCAAGACGTACTCTCAATAGTGGGAGTGCACCTTAGGGGCCACATCCATTGCATATTTATTTATGCTTATGCTTGTTTTATGTTATAACTGCGTGTGATTGGATATAACTGTATAACCTCGCATGCTAAAGAACTAAAACGAAAGAGCTCACATTAAGAGAGGATTAAAATTAATGGGGAATCGTAAGTGACGATATTTGATTCCTAGAATTGCCACTAGGTTTTGGTGGAGTCCTTATGAAGAACTATGAAGTTTTAATCTTATCTAAATGTTTGTAGGAGCTAAAACAAATGCTAGTAATTAACTTCCGCTTTGTCTCATATTTTTCAGTTACGATGACTCAACTACTTAAAACTGCTGTAATACTGAACGAGGATAATTTCCATACATGGTATAGAAGCGTGATTGTCCGCTTCCTAGAGCTGGATTTGTCTGAGCACTTGCATGTGTCAAAGATCGAGCCTTTGGAGCCCGAGGGAGGCCCAACTGAGGCATATAGGCGTGATGTTGAGGCTTACCAGAAATGGAAAGTTGATGACGACATTGTATGCCTAGAATTGATGGATCTAGTGAGATTTGAACTCCTAGAGTCAATCGAGATTGACTACGCGAGTAAGTTTTGGGAAGACATTCTGGCAAAGTATGGGATAACCGATAGTTTCCGTGAGCAATACCTATTGAGGATGCTTACCACTGTGGTGAAGAAAGATTGTGACTCTATGGAAAAGCACCTAAGGGCCTTATCTTTTTATATTACTGAGCTTATTAATTCAGGGTATGAATTGTCCGATGAAAGGCAACTTAGAGCTGTGAGGACATCTCTACCAAAGTCATGGGAACCCGTGAGACAGGTGCTGGCTGATTCAGAGGATATTAGAACGTTTGGAGATGCCAAACGATATCTATTGTTCGAAGATCATAGACTGGAGTTTGCCAGAACTAGCAGCTCAACACTGGAGGTAGAGAGCTCATTCTTGGCCACTGGGCCGAGTGGGAGCGATGCGGGATACGACCCGAGAGGCCAATTGGGGCCACGCCCAAAGATCAGTAAAAGCCAAGTGGGACGGAGGTCCAGAACATGAAACGAGTTAAGTGCTTCAACTGTCAGGCATATGGCCACTTTGCTCGTGATTGCACCGAGCCAAAGGTACACTATAATCCAAACTCTGACTGTTTTGTTATAAGTCAAGTTTATATTGCTGATTCCCCTAATGAGTGGGTTTTGGATTCAGGTGCGAGTGACCACCTAGCATGCGATCGTGATGCGTGCACGGATTATAGGCGAGTACCAGTGGGCAGTAAAAGAGTGTACATGGGGAACAACTCCTTCGTTGATGTAGTGGGCATTGGCACATATCAGCTGAAGATGAGGTCTGGAGAGACGCTTGTCCTTCATGATGTTCTTTACGCTCCTGATGCACGCAAGAATTTAGTTTCAGTTTCTAGACTTATGGATATTGATTACAGACTTGTTTTTGAGGGTAGAGTTGCCAAACTGTTTTGTGGCAATTAATCTTTTGGCACTGCTTTGATATCTCTTGGTTTATTTTATCCAGACATTATTGGTTCTAGCTTTGGTGATGTTTATGATTCTTGTTCATTCATTACGTCTTCTAGTGATGTTGATTCCACTAGATGGCATGCTAGATTGGGACATATAGGACAGGACAGGATGAACAGGCTGGCCAAGGCGGGCCTACTTGGAAATATGTCCAAAATATCTTTACCTGTATGTGAGTGTTGCCTTGCAGGGAAAGCCAAACGCAAACCGTTCGGTAAAGCAGTAAGGGCTACTGAGCCTTTACAACTTATTCATTCTGATGTATGCGGTCCATTAAACGTTAGAGCTAGACATGGTGCTCGCTATTTCATCACATTTATAGATGATCACACTCGTTTCGGTTATGTGTACTTGATGACACATAAATCTGAGGCACTAGGGTGCTTCAGAAAGTTCCTACAAGAGGTAGAGAACCAACTGGACAAAAGAGTTAAGGCTCTTAGGACAGACCGAGGTCGTGAATATCTATCCGAGCATTTTAAGGAGCTCTGTGAGGAAAAAGGAATAGTGAGGCAGTTGACTATTCCATTCACACCGCAGCAAAATGGTGTAGCGGAAAGAAGGAATAGAACACTGTTAGAGATGGTTCGTAGTATGATGGCAAATGCGAATCTGCCAATCTTCTTTTGGGGAGATGCATTGATGACAGCCACATACATACTGAACCGTGTGCCCACCAAGTCTGTAGCCACAACCCCTTACGAGATGTGGACCAAAAGGCAACCCGAATTGGGTCACCTTAGGCCATGGGGGTCGGCTGCCTATGTACGTAACGTCTCCCATGTCCATGGGAAATTGGGTGCTAGAGGAAAGAAGTGCATCTTCATACGATACTCTGAGCACTCTAAGGGTTACGTATTCATAGCGCAACAGCCGGATGGCAGTCTAACAGAGATGGAGTCGCGAGATGTTGAATTTCTCGAGGGAGATTTTCCTAGTCAGGGAGAAGCCCGTGGAGATGGCATTCTCTACGAGCAAGAGGAATCACTAGATGACACTCAATTCACCACTACTCAAGAGGAATTTGTTCCTATGGATCTTGAGAACAGTGGGAGCGTCTTGCCTAGTGAGCAGCCCATCACATATGGTGATGATGCTGAAGAAGAAGAACCCTCTTTGCGTAGGAGCGCTCGTGGGAGCGTACCCCGTCGACGATTTGACATCGAAGGGGAGGCCATGGTGGTCACCACGCAAGAAGATGATGAACCTAGGACATTGTCCGAGGCTCTATCATCACCTGACAAGAAAGAATGGGAAATTGCTTTACAAGAAGAACTAGAGTCAATGAAAAGCAATCATGTTTGGGACCTAGTTGACTTGCCTCCTGGACGAAAGGCCATTGGAAACAAATGGGTTTTCAAGGTCAAGAGGAAGGCAGACGGAAGCGTGGAAAGGCATAAGGCCCGACTAGTGGCGAAAGGCTACACCCAACAGCAGGGTGTAGATTATGAGGAGACATTCTCGCCGGTGGTGAGAATAGCCTCTATTCGCCTTATACTAGCAATAGTAGCAAGTATGGACTTAGAGCTACATCAGATGGATGTTAAGACTGCGTTTCTCAATGGAGAATTAAACGAGGAGATCTATATGGCTCAGCCGCTAGGCTTTGAGAAGAAAGGTCAAGAGCACAAAGTGTGCAAACTGGTTAAGTCCATATATGGGCTTAAACAGTCCTCAAGACAGTGGTATATGAAGTTCCATCAGGACATTGTAGCATATGGCTTTGCAATGGTAGATGAAGACCACTGTGTGTATGTCAAAAGCTCAGGAAATAAGTTCATGATTTTGTCTCTATATGTGGATGACATACTATTGGCAAGCAATGATATAGGAATGCTCAAGACCACCAAAGGGTGGTTGTCCTCTCGTTTTTCGATGAAGGATATAGGCGAGGCAAGCTACATCCTTGGGATTAAGATCCTGAGAGATCGTTCCCAACGACTTCTAGGATTGTCGCAAGAGGCGTACATCCAGAAAATACTGGAACGGTTTAGAATGTGCGATGCCAAACCACTTGACACTCCCATTGCGCATGGCGAGAAACTCAGTCTAGAAATGTGTCCCAAGAACCAACACGAGAAAGATCAAATGGCCAAAATACCCTATGCAAGTGCTGTCGGTAGCCTCATGTACGCCATGATGTGTACACGACCTGACATATGTCATGCGGTCGGTTTAGTTAGCAGATATCAGTCTGATCCAGGCATTGGGCATTGGAAGGCTGTGAAAAGGATACTCCGATATCTCAAAGGGTCAAAGGATTTCGTGCTGTGCTATCGAGGCTCTGGACTTCGACTTGTTGGCTATAGTGATGCTGACTGGGGTGGGGACCTAGACGCACGGAAATCGACCTCAGGATACGTCTTCATGCTGGGTGGAGGAGCCATTACGTGGCACAGTAGCAAGCAGACTTGCACTGCCTTATCGACCATGGAAGCTGAATACGTTGCCTGTTCTGCGGCAGCGCAGGAGAGTGTCTGGCTTAAGAGATTCCTGGTCAGTCTACGTGTTGATAGACCTAGACCAGTGACGTTGCGCTGTGATAGTATGTCGGCCATAGCTTGTGCTAAGGACCCGAAATACCACAGTAAAGCCAAACACATAGAGATAAAGTATCACTTCATTAGGGAGGTGGTAGCTAAAGGAGATGTTTTCTTAGAGCACATTCCTACGAATCAGATGTTAGCTGATCCCATGACCAAACCTTTGTTAAGGCATGTATTTACTGGTCATGTTAGGAATATGGGCTTAAGTAGGTGGTGAGATATCACTAGAGTTTTTCAGACTGATAATATGGTTTAGACATTGATTGATGGATTTTAATTGGATTTGTTTAATTATGCTACATGTTGTTTCGATACGTGTATGATACGTTTACATATCCTGTACTAGCATAGAACATGTCGCGCGGACACTAGGTTGACTCTCTCACACGAGCAACCGCCTTTACAATATCCTGGATTGTCTAGGTGAGTAGAAGATGAGACAGAATCCCGACAAGCGCTAGAAGCCTATGATATGATGACTCCTGTCATATGAGGCGCATGGCCTATGACATGAGCTGGACATCAATCAATAGTGCAAGACCCTGTCAGACGGATTTATTTGTCGCATTGGAATAAGTTCCAAGGTGAGATTGGATTATGGCCATTCGAGCATGGTTACTACCCCAAACCATGCATAGTCTGCGTAGAGAAAGCCAGATGAGAGAACTGATTTCGATTGCATATGTGCGACACTCAGTACTCGGGTTAATAGTCATATGGGCTGTTAGACTTACATCTGTATAGTGGTCCCTATGGGATAGGACATGTGCTCTGATAGAGTCCAAACACTATGGCGCACATCTTATGAGATAACGCGTGCTTATGAGTGACATGAGGTGGCGAGTAGAACTAGTCCCTGAGTTTCCTCGCCGTGTGAGCCTCGTCGATCATATAAAGATGATTGACACTGTATACCCTTAGTACTTTCATCCATGTCGGGGAGAGACGGTTCGGTGGTGCTACTTTAGCGTGACACCTCACGGCTATGAATGATTCGGCTTACCAGGACATTGCTAGGAAAGCAGCTGACTCCGAATTAAAGCGACAATGGATAGAAAGGAAGATTCTAATTGCATCGCTCTTTATCATGTTCATTGGGCCCACCTACAAGATCTTATGGGATCATGCAGGATATGAATATAATAAAGGAGATATAGACTCATTGACGCACGACCTTCGGGACAAGGTAGGTGCTCATGGTCTATGAGATGGCAATAGATAGAATCTGGGGAATACGAGAGATATATATATGTATTGCATTATTTCTTAAAGGGTTGAGAAACGCCTGCTGCTAGCTCGTCTCGTATGAGTTTAGAGTATGGATCTCCCGAAATGCAGGTTCTCTCACAGTCACACACCAAGGCCACATAACACTTTGGCAGATGATAATAGTTGGAGATTGAGGGAGACTAGAACTACTGTATTTGTGCAACCCCACTGTGCGAGTGGGAGATGTTAGCATTATGTGCGCCCATGTGGGGTGCACAATGCAATTAACCTAAACTTATGGGTTTAGGTGAGACAAGCTCAAACCTTATGGGGTTAGTAGCAAGGACAAACCCTAGGGGGTTATGTTGCAATAGGCTATAAGTCTGTCTATATAAGGAGACAGCCTCCTATTATTTTATACACAATACTGTAGAGATCATGTGCTGATCATAATACAGTAAACCCTAGACTCTCTCTTCAACTAGCCTCCATTGCGTGGAACTTGGTGTGGATCAGAGCTCTCGTCCTAGAGATTCGAGCCAGATTGTGGGAGCAAGAAGAGCACGTGAAAGCAAGCAACCTACGATCATCCGTCGCGCTTAGGAGCTAAGGAAGACAAGGTAAACACATGAATCTTCCGCTATAATTCATGTTGTAGATCTGAATATGTTAGATCAAGTACGTCCTTCACGGGTAAAGTCGAGCGTTTTGAGAATTCATATGTGTAAAATATATAATCTTAGACCATAACAAACACATCAAGAATCAATAAGAAATCCAAAACATAGAGCCATGAACTCTCGGTATCGCACCATAATTGTACCTAACCTTTACTTTTAAGGTTACAAGTGTGAGTTTTTATGCTTTATTGCACAACAAACTTAATTTGAACGAAAGATAAATCATAGGAAAAACAGAGAAAGTACCCTTTGAATAAGCAAGACAATCAGCTAGATAAAACCAACAAATACAAGGTAATACATATACCAAACCGAACGTATTCTGGTTAAAGACAATTTGTTTAAAGCAGGGTTGCTGCCAAAATGCCCTAAGCCCTTAAAAGATAAACCCTTCAGAGGATTATAAGTGTAACATAGAGTTAGATTATACTAAACCCTATCATATGCATCTCGCACAGACGACACAATACCACATTTTTTCAACCCAAATAATGATTTGGTGAACAATGGAATGAAAAAAGTTCATCATCAATAATTATCTTACTGTAGCAACATAATCGCAAGTGGAGGGTACAAAAATTTGTTGCATACAACACCAAAAGCAACATACATATACATCAGATGAATCAAAATAAGGGAAAAAAGATGAAATCAGAGAGAACAAAGAAAAACCTACCTATAAAAGTCGAATACAAGAGATTCACGATTATAACAAGGAGCCTAACACGAGCTTTAAAGCTTTCGAAGTCTTTGGTGAAGGAACCGTTGCAAGATTTTCAGACTGAAAATATGGGCGTGTTGGAATGGCGATAGTTATCTGGCTCGCTATCCTAATGGAGTCCAATTCTAAACTTCTCTAAATTTTAACTGAAACGGTAATTTAAATTACCTATTGGAGATGCTCTTAGTGGTTATCATTTAGTGTTTTGGGTGAACCATAGTAATTGACTAGGATGAGTAAATGGGTTGGATACTTTGAGTGTCCCAAGCATAATGGTGACTAGAACTAGTTTGTTTAGGCGAATTAGAAGTATCAAGTAGTGTGGAAATATAATTTAAAATATGTGATATGTAAAAAGGAATTTGGAAATAATTATTTAAAAGTTTATGAATTAAAATTGAGAAAGATATATCTAAATAAATTAAGAGACTAAAATAAGTCATATTTAAATAGAATAGTGTTAGGAAAATTATTTAAAATAAAATTAGGAATATATTTACATAAAAGGCTAAAGAATAATAGGACATGTATTAAATTATTATAGCATATCTATAGGATAAAATGAAAAACTTTGATTAATAACTTATATTTATCAAAATAACTCGATTAGAATTGTAAAATTACCAAGATGACCCTACCAAAAGTTAAGGGTATTACACTAAGGGTGAGTTTGGGAATGCTTCTGCTGCCAGCACAGCTGCTTTCCGACTGCAGAAGCAGTTTTAGTGTGTTTGGTAAAAATAAAATTTCTGCTTTTCCGGACAGTTTCTGCTGTCCCATAACAGTTTTCAGGAAGCAAGGGAGGAGATGCTTTTCCAGAAAGTGCTTTTGATTAATTTATCTACAACCGATTTTGACCTTATAATATTCTAAAATAACAATAGTTATCTTTCCGGAAATGACATGTGTCATATATTTTTGTCATTTTATCCTCTCACAGCAACTTCACAGTTGATTTTACCAAACACAAAATTATTATATCAATATTTCACAGCAGCTTCTAGGTAATATTTACCAAACAACATTTTATCAAAAATTCACAGCAGCTTTCTACAGTGTTTTCGCACAGCAGCTTTCTACCACCGCCACAGCATTCCCAAACTAGCCCTAAAAGTGTATGATAAGGTAGTTTTCTTTTTCGAGTAATCAAAAAAAAATATAAGGTAGTTTAAAGCGTGTAATATACATATATACACATAAATAACATAAGATAATATAATGTATATATATAAATGTGTGTGTGCGCGCGCGCGTGTGTATAACCGTCAAGTAATTATTTCTTAATATTAAAATAAGATGAAAATAAAAAGTATAATAAATATAAATACGCAAAAAAATTGTAATAAATAATATAAAAGCCCATAATACCCTTGCACAGTTATTTAGTCATTAGGATACCCCTCCAAAATTATGGGGCATTACACCATGAATTCTTAAAAAGACCTCCACTACATTACTATTGGTTAGCAGATCGAAAGCGCCATCACTATTAAGTTTGACTGTGTTTCAGGTAGAGTTGACCAAGCAACATAAATGGGAATGCTTGTTGGAGAATAAGGGCGAGGTGTAAAATATAATGAGTTTCTGTCTTATGTTGACTATCGTTCAAAATAGTATGAGCTTCAAACATTTGGTTATTAAAAATGAGTTTATTACGAGCTAGCGAAATTTATCAAAGAGTGTAGCTAAATCTAAGAATGTTAAGGACCATGATTATGACTTACGACATCAAATTGATGAGTTTTCTTGAGGATCCAATTTTTAACATAATGATCATGCCAAAAAAAAAATTAGAAGGGAAAACAATACTCCACATAGATCAAGTTATATGATAGTCACAAAAGATATGGATATGAGTCCCAGCCCCTTAAAGACAAAGAGGGAAACGAGTATCATGGTATTGTGTTAAGTGGTAGCCTACCTCAAAAAATTTGCCAAATAAGACCTTGCCATTTCGGATCAATATTGATCTTCCAAATCCACTTGTAGTTATTACTTGACTGCAAGCTAATGAAATTATATGCTTCTTTATTTGATCATTATCTAGAAACAGAATTCCAACTCACACTATCCGCTCTTTCAATAAAGGGAATAGTCATACTTCATATAATATGGAAGAGTGAAAAGAGCTTGTTAAGGTCGCAATGGTATGAGAGGTAAATTAATAAAATTCACCATTCCGTCTTCCTCGTAGGGTAGGTGTAGGGTTTTGATGCAGGACACGCAGCGAAAATAAAATTAAAATTTCCTGATCAAAGCCCTCCATAAATCGCGTGTTAAGCTCTCATAACGTGATAAATTAAGTAACGTGTACCTTGTAGGTTTATGTGATCACAACGAAGAACAGTGTCTTCGTCTCTATCAGTATCCACACATAAGGATTGCCAACTGGAATCTTCTTTACGCCTTGTGCTAGCAACGCAGAAGAAGAAATTGCCAGGAGCTAGGTCAAATCAAGCGAATCACGCAAAAAGAGGAAAAAGTTGAGCCTACTATCTCTCTCTCTCTCTCTATCTCCTTGCTCTGATTATTTCACTGAATCACAACTCATATCAAATAATAGAGCTAGGAAACCCCTTTTATAGTCAATAACTCCTTATTGACTACAAATTGCACCAATACTAATCATGTCCGTGCACGGATTAGTCATATAACCTAATCATGTCCATTCACAATTTAGTCTAATAGCCTAATCCGGTCCATACATGGATTAGTCTAATAACCTAATCATGTCCATACTAATATTACTCCACCCTACATTTTAGTCCAACTAATTTTGCATGTGGTTGTGTTTTGATCCTTGATCCCTTTTAATTATTAATTAGTCCAACTAATTAAAATCCATATCCAGTTTAATTCTTTTAGTGTGTGGCCCTGCAGGTTTATATTAAGTTGGCAGTAACAGTTACAAACATTGAGCGGTGTCTAGCAACACATCAATGCTACCCAACTAATAGAAATATTCAGTGATCTGACAAACCTATGTGACCAATGTTAACGTGTTGTGTATGTCCCTTTGTCTCTTTATTCAGGTTGGAAACGAGACATAAATGTCACACTCGTATATCCAATCCATAGTTTCTCGATCCTGAGAATAGATTTATCTGAACAGATAGCAACAATATTACATATTGATTTATCTGAGTCTGGCTACACATTCCATAAGCTCTACCCCTAGAGTGGACGTGGATATTTACCTCCATTATGTGGGAGGGACAAATCCTCTCTACATCACTACCATCTCTCATCTCACTTCTTATCATGTCCAATTACCGGCTTTATAGTTACCCAGTTACGGTGCAACGATTGACGGGATCAAAAAATGATAATTCACAACTAGAGTATCTAGTGACTTCAAGTCTAAGGACTACAATACCATTGTCACTACGAGAAGCACTTGTGACTTTCAAAAAATCCATATGTAGCCTTCTCGTGGTGGGTCAATCCAGTATGCCATTAATCATAATGCATATCCATGTGTTAGACTTGATATCTCCATATCAATCTACCCACATACTAGTCTCCGTGCATAGTGATCGTCCTATTAATCAATGTACTTGACTAGAGATATTTAAGATAACAAAAATTGTAATATAAGGAATTCATTATATTTAATATATCCATATATAATAAAATGAATATTCTAGTCCAAATAAAGTTCACACTAAAATAGATTGCCTCTAGGGCATCTACACCAACAGTCTCCTACTTGCACTAGAGCCAATCTGATACATCTCGTATGCCTATTGATCTAACCCGGCCCTCATGCATTCGCTGCGCAAGGGGTTTGGAAAGAAAATCCACAAGGACATCATCTGTCGGTACTTAACACATGTTCACATCTCCTTTATCGATAATCTATCGAATGAGATGGAATCTTCTGAGTACGTGCATCTGATGCAATAATATACTCAATTATGTATTGTAGAATCGGCAACTGAATCTTTCCAGGAACCATTTCCAGTTCACAATTCCTCCATTAAGCAAAACACATAACCCGATTGCGATCTGTAATCATTTGTCGGTTTGGAAGCTCACTTCAGTATAACCCTTTATACTGAGTTCTTCCTCCCCTCCATATATCAAAAATGCATCCTTAGTTCTTCTCAAGTACTTAAAGATATTCTTGACAACAATCAAGTGACTCTTACCGGGATTGGACTGTTATCTGTCATACTCAAAGAGTATAACACATATGGTCTAGTACATAACATGACGTACATGATAGATCCAATATTCGATGCCTATGGGATCCTACTCATGCGGTCCATCTCTATCTAATTGGAAGGACAGTCAGCCTTCCTAAGTGTGACTCCATGCGACTGGGCAAGAATCATTTCTTTGATTCTTTCACGTTGAACCGTTTCAACACCTTGTCTATATGTGTAATTTGACTTAGGCCGAGTAGTGATAACGCCCAATTAGGGGTTATCTTTTAGCCTGATTTCACGAGTATTTGTGTCGGAATTAGCGGTTTTTGCCGGAAAATGCCTTAGAATGCCTCGGGAATCTAGAACGAGATGTTTATTTGCACTTGCTGGATTTCTGCTTATTTCTTGCTATATTTGGATATGATCGCGGGTTTTCGTTCGTGTTGCCTTTTCAGGAACAGGTTCGGGAGGTGCATCGCGAAGCGTGCCGGGACCAAGCCGGGACCGTCTCGGGAAACGTGCACAAGACCGGGACACGACGGAAACACGGAGACACAGCACAATTCTCAGCACAACCGAAGGGCAAGTCAGAGCATTCCCGGAGAGCACGAAAGCGCGATTCGAGATTCGAAGACTTAGTTTGATTTCGTTCTCTCTCTTTATATTCAGAAACTGCGTTTTGTATTATGTCTAGTCGTAGCTAAACTTTTCACCTAGGTTCTCGGTGAACCTAGGGTTTCGTACCCAGATTTTATGACTACTACGTTTATGGATTCATGATGATTATCTTAATTCAGCAAGTTATATATGTTATTCTGGTTTTGAATGTTATCGTATATGCATGATAGGATTGATCACCCAGGATTGCTATAGACCCGAGCTTGTAGGTGAAAACGTCAAGTTAGGGTTAGGAAGAAAAACCAGGATTTAGTACCTTACCCTGATAGACCAACCAGAGAAAGGGAGATAGGGCTAGCATCGAAAAACGTGAGACCAACTGTTAGAGAATTTGACCTGGGCCATCCGGACAGGTTAGAAACCCTAGCAGGATTAGACCGAGACTGCAGATTTAGGCAGCTTAACAAGAATCCGAAAGTCTGCAGGATCGGGATTACGTGTGGAATCTGAAAAGTCACTGCACAACTGGTACGTTGCACAGATATCGAAACTGCTGAGTGTTTTCATAATCGAACGTAAAACTGAAATCTGTAGAAACCCTAGGGGATCCTGGAGCCTAGTCTTCATCTATTATCGTTACAACCGATTCAGCTTATTTGAGAAAAACGTCACAAAAATATTTACGTTTACGTTTTTAATTTCTGTTTTTAGTCTAGTCACTACAATCACAACCTACTCCTCCTTGTTACTACACTTGGATAACCGAAACTGAAAACGTAAGTAAACCCGAAACAGTCCTCGTGGGAACGATCACCCGAGTCTAAATTGCACCCGGTATTACAAGATTCGTACACTTGCGATAGCACGTTAGTTTGCGCATCAAGTTTTTGGCGCCGTTGCAGGGGACTTTTTAGGGTCTATTTAGTAGTCAGGATTAGTTTTCTGAGTTTTTGTTTATTTTCAGTTTTGTTATTTTTCTTTTTATCTCACTGCGTTTTTGAATCTGCGTTTTCAGGACTGTTTAGTTGAAGCCCAGATTGCCTCGCGATTTGGTGTCACCACTCGACAACCCGGAAAAACTGTATACCGAACAGAACCGCAGAAACCGAGAAAGCAGGATGGCAACCAACCAGAGAGATCCACCCGAGAACACCGAAGCCGGTGGACAGGAACGAGAGACACGTACCCCAGCCCAGATGGCGCGGTACATTGAGGAGCTTGTCACAGCAGGACTTGCTGCCCGAAGCAACCAGAGAACGTATAACCGATCTGGGAAGGCGTTGGTGGAAAATTTCGAAGTCCCCACCGGGGGGCATGAGCGAGCCATTGTGGTGCCCGAGATCACCGCCGAGCACTTTGACATCTAACCATCCACCATCCAGACGGTACAAACTCTCTGTCCGTTTCATGGCAGGGCCGACGAAGACCCGAACGATTTTATCGGGAAATTCGAAGATTACTGCAACAAGGTCAGATACAAGGGGGTAGAAGCAGAGGCACTCATGTTGATCTTATTTCCATACTGTCTTTACGGAGTAGCCAAGGACTGGCTCGAATCCCGACCACCCCGATCCATCACCACATGGGAGGAGTGTGTCACAGATTTTCTGGCAAAGTTCTATCCCGCCTCCCGAGTCATACAGTTACAGAGCGAGATCCTGTCATTCAGAAAGAAGATGGGGGAGACGGTGGTGGACGCATGGGACAGGCTCATGAGATTGGTCAAACGGTGCCCGAACAACGGTTTTGGAGACGCGAAAATCCTGCAGGTTTTCTACCATGCCCTAGACAGGGAGAACGCCGACAGGATTGACAGAGTGGCCGGGGGAAACTTCCTGTATCACGTAGACAAAGAAGGTGCGTATGACCTGATGAAGCAGTTGGCCAAGCAGGACACCCGACTGTTTGACGATCGCAGGATGGCGGCTAGAGCGGAACCTGCAGAGGATGACCGTATAGACAACCTGGCCAAGATCGTTCACGACTTGGTCAAGAAAGTCTACTCGGATAAGAAGACTGTTGCAGCAGTCGAAGAACCTGATCTAGATACAGCCATTGAGGAGCTAAGGACCGAAGATACCAATTACATACAGCAGCAGTGGGACCCGAGCCGGTACCGACCGGGTATGAGAGACCATCCCGGGTTTCGGTACGGAAACCCGAACGCAGTAGTTTATGCACCGGGATTCCAGCACAGGCCACCAGCTCAACAGGCTGCCCCGGCCCAGCAGGCTCAGTCAGTCCCATCCGCACAGCAGTACGACGCTCAGATGAAAGAGATCAAGTCCATGTTCCAGACTATGGAGTCCCGGTTCAAGCACATGGACACCTTGACGGCAGATATGCAGACAACCAAAACGTCACTGCGCGCTTTGGAAGTGCAGGTGGGGCAGTTAGCACAGCAGCTAACGGAGAGACAGCCAGGAAACCTACCCTCGAATACAGTAAACAATCCACGGGCTCAGATCAATGCTATCTCCACTCGGAGTGGATTGGCACTGCAGGATCCACCGTATCCCAGCCACGCACGTGCAGAAAATTCGAAAGAAGTAGAACGCAACTTGTCGGGCCAGGATAACAGCACAGTCGACCGCCCCCAGCCGAAGGGCTCGGTTGAGCAGGATGCAGTGCCGAACGAGACAGGTGCAGAAACTGTACCCGTCTCCAAGGAGGTCCCGTACCCCTTGCGAACACGAAAGAGGTATGACAGCAAGGACTACGCCAGGTTTCTCGAGATGTTCAAGCAGCTGCAGATTAACATACCTTTTGCTGAGGCTTTGGATAAGATGCCCACTTACGCCAAATTCCTCAAGGACATCTTGTATGGGAGGAGGCGAATGAGCGACTTCGAGACCATAAACCTGACGGCAGAAGTGAGCAATTGTGTGAAGAATGGGCTACCGAGGAAGAGAAAGGATCCTGGCAGTTTCGTTATACCGGTTACCCTAGGGAACGCTTACACAGGAAAGGCTCTGTGTGACCTAGGGGCCAGCATCAACCTGATGCCGCTGACGATTTTCAAGAGTTTGAAAGTCGTTGAACCCCGACCCACCAGAATCATGCTGCAGATGGCAAACAGGTCCGTAAAACAGGCCTATGGGGTTATCGAGGACATTCTGGTCAAGGTCGGCGAGTTGATTTTTCCGGCAGATTTCGTCATCCTGGACATGGAGGCAGGGGAGGTACCGCTCATACTTGGCAGGCCGTTTTTGTCCACGGGCGAAGCAATGATAAACTGCAAGAGCGGGGAGCTGACCATGCAGATTAACGAGGAAAAAGTGAAATTCAACGTTTTCAAAAATCTGCAACTGCCGAACTACTACGACCACGAGGACATCTTTGCTATAGATGTGGTGGACGAAGGCTGGGAAAACGAGGAGATGGACCAATTATGGGAGGAGATTGACAGCATGTACGGGGATGAAAAGGAGAAGACTCGGTGCGAGCACGCCATGAGAGCCGAGGACTGGACCACCTTGCACCGAGACGAAGACGGCGGGAAAAAGATGATTCTGGTCCCGTCACTCAAGGAGCCACCCGCACTGGAGCTGAAACCGCTCCCGAGCCATCTCAGGTATGCTTATATTGGTGAAAATAGTACTCTGCCCGTAATTGTTTCGTCTCGTTTATCTCAGGAACAGGAGCAGAAACTGCTGGAAGTATTGCGAGAGCATAAGGAAGCAATCGCATAGACGATTGCAGATATCAAGGGAATCAGCCCCTCCTACTGCATGCACAAGATCCGAATTGAAGAAGGCAAGAAACCGGTGATTCAGCCCCAGCGGAGATTGAATCCGAACATGAAGGATGTTGTGCGAAAAGAGGTCATGAAGTGGCTGGAAGCGGGAATCATCTACCCCATATCGGACAGCACGTGGATCAGCCCGGTCCAGTGCGTGCCCAAAAAGTGGGGTATTACGGTGGTGCAGAATAACGACCAGGAGCAGATTGCGCAGCGTACCGTTACAGGCTGGCGGATCTGCATGGACTATCGGAGGCTAAACGATGCAACACTGAAGGACCACTTCCCGCTACCATTCATGGACCAGATGCTGGACCGGCTCGCCCACCACGCCTATTACTGTTTTCTGGACGGGTACTCCGGGTACAACCAGATTTGCATAGCCCCGGAAGATCAGGAAAAGACGACTTTTACCTGCCCGTACGGTACATTCGCGTTTCGGCGCATGCCGTTCGGGTTGTGTAATGCTCCTGCCACGTTCCAGAGATGTATGATGGCGATTTTTTCCGACATGATCGAGAAAAATCTTGAGGTCTTCATGGACGACTTTTCACTCTTCGGGGACAGTTTCGATGACTGCCTGTTCCATTTGGGCCAGGTTCTGATCCGATGCAAGAAGGCGAATTTGGTGCTCAATTGGGAAAAGTGTCACTTTATGGTCACCGAGGGGATCGTGCTGGGTCACAGAATTTCCAGCAAGGGACTCGAGGTGGATAGGGCGAAGATCGAGGTGATAAAGCAGCTTCCATACCCGACGAACGTAAGAGCAATCAAGAGTTTTCTGGGACATGCAGGATTTTACCGAAGGTTCATCAAGGACTTTTCCAAGATCACAAAGCCACTCTGTGCTTTACTCGGAATAGACGTACCCTTTGATTTCGATGTAGCATGTCGGCAGGCTTTTGACCATTTGAAAGAGAAGCTGACCACAGCCCCGGTTATAACCACGCCAGATTGGTCACTCCCGTTTGAGTTGATGTGTGACGCCAGCGACTACGCAGTCGGGGCAGTTTTAGGACAGCGAAAGCATAAGGTATGTCACGTCATTTATTATGCGAGTCGGGTACTCAACGATGCCCAGCTCAACTATGGCACGACAGAAAAAGAACTGCTGGTTGTGGTGTACGCCCTGGATAAATTCAGGCCCTACTTGGTCGGGTCGAAAGTTATCGTTTTTACCGACCATAGTGCCCTGAAATACCTGCTGGACAAGAAGGACGCGAAACCGAGACTGTTGAGGTGGGTACTACTGATGCAGGAATTCGATGTAGAAATCCGGGACAAGAAGGGAGTTGAGAATGTGGTAGCGGATCACCTATCCAGACTTGAGAACGTGAAGGTGGACCCGGTGCCGATCAAGGAAAACTTCCCAGACGAGCACATCATGGCAGTAAAAATCGGGAGACCGTGGTACTATGCCATAGCCAATTACTTGGTAACTGGCACGCTTCCCGAGGATCTCACCCCGTCGCAGCGGAAAAAGTTCATTGCTGAAAGTCGACAGTATTTCTGGGACGACCCGTACTTGTTCAAACAGGGGGCCGACAACATCCTGAGGAGGTGTATCCCGACCCACGAGGCCTGGAACGTGATCCGACACTGCCACTCATCACAGTGTGGGGGTCATTTTGGGGGAACGCGAACAGCTCATAAAATACTGCAGTCCGGTTTTTTCTGGCCGACAATCTTCAAAGACTGTCACGACTATGTGCAAGGATGTGATAGGTGTCAGAGGACAGGAAACACGTCACACCGGGACGAGATGCCGATGACCGTGTGGCAGGAGGTAGAGCCATTTGATGTATGGGGGATTGACTTCATGGGTCCGTTCCCGTCGTCGATGGGAAATATTTACATTCTGCTGGCAGTAGATTATGTGACAAAGTGGATCGAAGCGATCGTGTGTCACAAAAACGATGCAGCTACCGTTGAGCGTTTTCTGAAACGCAACGTTTTCACTCGTTTCGGGACTCCCAGGGCAATGATTAGCGACGAGGGCTCTCACTTCATCAATCGGGTTTTTGCGAAAGTTCTGAAACAGTACGGCGTGTCAGTTCATAAAGTCTCGTTACCCTACCATCCGCAGACGAACGGGCAGGCCGAGGTGTCGAATCGAGAGATCAAGAGCATACTCGAGAAAACAGTGAATCTCGGCCGAAAGGATTGGTCTGTCAGACTGGACGATGCGCTCTGGGCCTACAGGACAGCTTTCAAAACACCGCTGGGAATGTCACCGTACCAGCTCGTTTTTGGGAAAACGTGCCACTTACCGGTGGAACTGGAGCACAAGGCGTATTGGGCCATTAAACTGCTGAACTTGGACCAGAATCTAGCAGGAGATAAGAGGAAGATGGCGTTGCTGGAATTAGAGGAATTCCGCAGAACGGCTTTCGAAAGCGCCAAAATTTACAAAGAGAAGACAAAGAAGTGGCATGATAACCGTATCACGCCAAAGCAGTTTAACGAAGGCGACAAAGTGCTTCTCTACAATACCCGGATGCGGTTCTTTCCGGGCAAGTTGAGGTCTCGTTGGTCGGGACCGTTCATCATCAAGCAGATTTTTGCCTGGGGAGCATTCGAGCTGGAAAATCCAAAAGACAAGTCCAGTTTCAGGGTGAACGGGAATCGGATCAAGCCGTATCTCGAGACCGCCGAAGTCGTCAAAATAGACCCGGTCTATTTTGATGATCCGTAAGAGGTAACAGGGTCGGGCCGTCGACCGTAAATCACAAGGCGCTGTTTGGGAGGCAACCCAAAATTAATCGTTTATTTATTTATTTTTATCACTTATTACGTTATTATGTTCAGTCTGAATTTTCGAGAGAGGCGAGATGAGCGAGTTTTTGAATTTGAATTTGAGAATGTGCAGATACAGAAACATCCAAAACAGCCAGAACCGGGGAAACAGGGGAAGAGAGATGATTTGAAAAAAAAATAAATAAATTTTTGCCTCAGGCTGTGTATATATGCAGCCCTGCGTATATACGCAACCCGAGGGCATGAAATTATTTTTTTTGCTTTTTTTTTTGGTTGTTTTCTGGTTGGGTATATACGCAGTACTGCGTATATACGCAAACAGAAAAGAAAAAAAAAATCGAAATTTTTTCAAAACCCCGGGGGTATTTTGGTCATTTTGACCATTTAGGGTTTAAATGGGAAGAGGGGGCCGGCCACACCATTGTTGGCACCTCTCTTTCTCTCTCTACCTCCATTTCCTCTCACTTGAAGAACACAAATTGTGCATCGGACCTCCAAATCAAAATCCGGGCACATTTCTGGAATCCCCTCGTCGCAAGGATCAAGTTTCATCCATCAAAATCCAGAAACAAGCGAAAATCGAGCGGGCAATTTCCATCAAAAAGTGAGGTGTTTCTTGAGGAAAAGTGCAGATTCGAAGGTGTTAGAGCAAGAACTAGCAAAAACCGTACAAGGTAACGTGAACGAGGAGGTCGAGGGCTTCGATTTGGTGGGCTCGGATTTTAATTCCGGGCAGTTTGGTTTTCCGGCAATTTTTCCGGCGACCGCCGGCGGCTTTCCGGCGACTTTCCGGGCAGAATCTCCGGTCTTCACCCTTGTTTAGGGAAGGTCGAAAATCTCATCCCTCGCTTTATTTTCCGTTTTGGCACGGCCCGTAGCCGGGCCCGTTATTTTCGGTAATTTTGCGTTTTGGAGCGGCACTTGCCGTGTGGACCTCTGGTAGCTCTTAGGTGGACTATCTATTGAGACACACTATTTTTGTGCACGTTTCACGTTTTTGCTTATTTTTCCCGAGTCGGCACGTTTTACGAGATTTGGTCTGTTATGGAGTTTCACGTACCCGTCCTAGACCCCGAGCGAGATGACATCCCGACTGACTACGAGGCGGATGAGCTTACCTCTACGCAGTTTGACAGTTTTAGGTTCGTCAACCATTATGCACAGTTTTACTTTATGACCGGAACCAAAATGGGTCATAGCCTTCCCGTTGACTACCAGTTTCAGGTAGACCATACGAGCATGCCGCCAGAGATGGCAGAATATGCGAGTCGACCGGACATTTTCGGAACGTCCCTAGCGGGGTTTCCGGACGTGTCCAGTTCTGACTTGGTGCGTGAGTTCTACGCGAACCTCATGCACAAGGGGGAGGGTGAGGCCAACGGGGATGTCCGATGGGTCTATTTGCGGCGTACGTTTCTGTTGATCACGGCGGATACCATCCGCCAGGCGTACCAGATTCCGATGCGCCATTTCACGTGCGCATATGCTGAGTGTGCAGATTACCCGCCTAGCGATGCTGAGCTTTTGCGGGTTGTGACTGGGGGGTACCCGGGTGCCCATTTTGAGAGAGAGGGGCCAGGCGAGATAGGCAAGAAATTGCATTCTCATTTTATTACCGGCCCGCCACGGTGGTGGGCCGAGTGGGTAGTGAACAGGGTAGTGGGCATTAAGCATTTTACCTGCCTTGACTTTGAGTACGTACTCTTAGTCTATTGCCTTGTTCTCCGACGAGAGGTGGATATTCCTCGTCGGATTTGGGTGTACATGCAGGAGCGGAACTGCTCCGGTAGCCACAAGGGATTGGGGTATGCCAACTTCATTGCCAAACTGGCACGGGAGTTTGAGGTTCCGATGTTTGATGTGGAGGGTGATCTACTTCCTCCTAAGCCACGGCCTTATAGGAAGCTTATCGCTCGTCACCCGGGCCCACCACAGCTAGTCGTTGACCTCGATGAGGATGACGATATCATGGAGGAGGACCCGGCTCCTGCTCCTGCTCCTGCCCCTGCCCCTAGGAGGCGTTCGACTCAGGAGCGACCAGTCAGTCCCCAGGCATCGGCCGGACTTCGGCGATGCCGTACTAGTAGAGAGAGTAAGCGCCCCGAGTCGAGTAGACAGGGGACTGAGAGGAATGCCCAGCCTCAGCCTGCCCGACAGAGAGGTGAGCCGACTCCACGGGCCAGCCCGGCCCCACGGGCCAACCCAACCCCACGAGCTAGACCGGCCCCGCCACGTAGACTGCCCCGAGTGGACGAGAGATTTGAGGGGTGTCAGGGTGGACGCAAGTCCATAGGAGAGAAGGTGTATGAGAGCGTGGGCAAGCTTTGGAGAGTGTTGACGCATAACTGCCGGACTCAGCGGAAGGTCACGAAGGACACCCAGGCTGCCCTAGCTAGTATTCGAGAGGAGCAGCGGGATGCGGCTCGGCACGCAGGCCGAGAACTGCCACTCCCGTTGTATTTTCCACGCACCTACTCCAGCAGCTTTACCGAGGGATGGTCGGATGACGGGGACTCTAGCGAGTGCACGTCTGCTCCACCACCTCCGACCCAGCCACCACCCCCGACTCCGCCATCACAGCCACCTGCCCGACAGGAGAGACGGCAGCCCGGGACACGATCCCGGCAGCCTACAGGTCGACAGACTGGGACCCGTACCCAGCAGACTGCGACCCGTACCCAGCAGCCTTCGAGTGGCAGGACGACTTTGCGATCCCAGCCACCTAGCAGTTGGACTGGGTCCGAGTCGCAGTCCTCTGATTACCGGCCCCGTACACGGGCGCGTCAGCCGGTCCTAGGACTGATTCAGAGAGCAGCTCGCCGGGTAGCATATCCGGTACGTCCGAGACCGGGTCTGACCCGACATTTTTTCGGGACGAGTGAGTGCCATGAGGGCATGCCACCTCTTAGTGTGGGGGTGGTAGTCGTGTCTGCATTAACCCGGTCTGCACGTTTTTTCGTATTTATTTTTATTTTTATTTTTATTTTTATTTTTGAGTCAGCATATTTTCTTTATTTGAATCAACCCACCATAATCATTCTAGCCATGCATTGTATATAAATTTAATTTAAAAAAAAATGAAAAATAATATTTTTTTATGCTGCTGGTTGGGTATATACCCAGACCTGCGTATATACGCAAACAGCAAGTATAAATTATTTTTCAAAAAAAAAAAAGTTTAAAATCAGAAAATTTTGAGAAAGGGCAATCGAGATAACGAAAACAGTGAAGAAATTGAGTTTGAATCCTTTGAAAGAGAAGAAAACTTGCACCGAGGTATAGTAGATAGGTGAGAGCCAGTGACCTTTGGAATCCGCAAGTAATTATCAACTGAGCGAAAAATCCGACTAGTTGCTACACCACCGTCACATAGGTAGTCGACAACCCGCCCACGGGCGCCGTCACGGTCATCGCATTTTTCGGTGGAGTGACTGGCTATCAAGGGACCTCACGTCCTGTTCTTACCCCTAGGTCCAGTTAGTCAACCCGTTTGAAGCCATTTACCCTCTTTCTTCGTAGCCACTTTAGCCTAGGCAGCCTTCTTTGAGACCTCATCAGTTGATAGTTGGCTATTCTACGTGTTATGACGGAGGGAGTGAGTAGGGGCAGGTTTTAGATGGGGGAGCTTTATGAGTTATCAGTTTTGGACAGTTTCAATTCTGACACGTTTTTCGAGGGAAGGACAGGGTGAGTTAGTGGAGACAGTGCATTAATTTGCGGAGGTGGATCACTTCGCTACATAGTGACCACAGGAGGAGTTAGTCACGTGCGAGCATCTTTTCGCACAAAACGGGGTTTCGGGGGGTTGTAGGGTCAATTGGTGGTTGTGCCGTTTTTCTACATCTTTGGTGAGGAGGAGGTTCGGTGGGACCGCACAGTTTTATCTCGACTACAGGATCATCGCTTCAGGATTAGTGTGGGGGTACTCCACATGAGGACATTTTACGTACCCCACGACAGAGATTCATTTTCACTCACTCAGCTTTAGTCAGTTTAGTATTGTTAGTATTCGTGTACGTTTGTATATATAGTTGTGTTATAAAATATATATATATATATATATATATATATATATATATATATATTATAAAAAAAAAAGAAACAGAAAAAAAAAGAAAAAAAAAAAGAAAAAAGAAAAATCATGATCTAGTTTTTAGTTTATTTTGTGTTTTTTAAATAAAAAGCTGAGTGAGTGGCACAATTTTCGAGACGTTTTACACCGCTTCACATTTGTGGCCGCGAGCACGACGAAGACACACCGGGGGACAGGAGAATTGGGAAAGCAGGAACTTAGGTGTTTCAGGCGGTTTTTCGGGATCTCGGTGAGGGGTGTGAGTTTGGTAAATTGTGAGAATGTCATAACAAGTAGGATTATGCCGTACCTTGATACATATATTTATCCTACATGATTAGACATAGATCCTGTCGGAAACAGCTCGGATGGTAAGTTAGCTAGGGATTTGCTCAGTTTGATAACCAAAGTAATAGTACTTCGGTCCAGTGCTTAAATCCACCATATAAATCTGTTCAGACTTACCGATCGCTTGCAGGGAAGTACGTTCTGAAAAGGATGAAATCACGAGGACACACTGTTTATGTTTTCGAGGTTGCCCAATCTCGCCAAAAAATATTTTTGTAACTAGTCTGTTTTGAGTCGTTTGAGTCTGTGTATATTCTATCTGAGTCAGTTTTTCTATTGAGTCGTCCGGTTGAAAGGTTCGGGTCGAAAGCGTATGCAACGGTAGGGTATGTACAGAGTCAGTCACGAGGACAGAAATGCAGGCTAGAGTTGGCAGGATTGCTCAGGACGAGCAATGTTTAGTGCGGGGGTATTTGATAACGCCCAATTAGGGGTTATCTTTTAGCCTGATTTCACGAGTATTTGTGTCGAAATTAGCGGTTTTTGCCGGAAAATGCCTTAGAATGCCTCGGGAATCTAGAACGAGATGTTTATTTGCACTTGCTGGATTTCTGCTTATTTCTTGCTATATTTGGATATGATCGCGGGTTTTCGTTCGTGTTGCCTTTTCAGGAACAGGTTCGGGAGGTGCATCAGGAAGCGTGTCGGGACCAAGCCGGGACCATCTCGGGAAACGTGCACAAGACCGGGACACGACGGAAACACGGAGACACAGCACAATTCTCAGCACAACCGAAGGGCAAGTCAGAGCGTTCCCGGAGAGCACGAAAGCGCGATTCGAGATTCGAAGACTTAGTTTGATTTCGTTCTCTCTCTTTATATTCAGAAACTGCGTTTTGTATTATGTCTAGTCGTAGCTAAACTTTTCACCTAGGTTCTCGGTGAACCTAGGGTTTCGTACCCAGATTTTATGACTACTACGTTTATGGATTCATGATGATTATCTTAATTCAGCAAGTTATATCTGTTATTCTGGTTTTGAATGTTATCGTATATGCATGATAGGATTGATCACCCAGGATTGCTATAGACCCGAGCTTGTAGGTGAAAACGTCAAGTTAGGGTTAGGAAGAAAAACCAGGATTTAGTACCTTACCCTGATAGACCGACCAGAGAAAGGGAGATAGGGCTAGCATCGAAAAACGTGAGACCAACTGTTAGAGAATTTGACCTGGGCCATCCGGACAGGTTAGAAACCCTAGCAGGATTAGACCGAGACTGCAGATTTAGGCAGCTTAACAAGAATCCGAAAGTCTGCAGGATCGGGATTACGTGTGGAATCTGAAAATTCACTGCACAACTGGTACGTTGCACAGATATCGAAACTGCTGAGTGTTTTCATAATCGAACGTAAAACTGAAATCTGTAGAAACCCTAGGGGATCCTGGAGCCTAGTCTTCATCTATTATCGTTACAACCGATTCAGCTTATTTCAGAAAAACGTCACAAAAATATTTACGTTTACGTTTTTAATTTCTGTTTTTAGTCTAGTCACTACAATCACAACCTACTCCTCCTTGTTACTACACTTGGATAACCGAAACTGACAACGTAAGTAAACCCGAAACAGTCCTCGTGGGAACGATCACCCGAGTCTAAATTGCACCCAGTATTACAAGATTCGTACACTTGCGATAGCACGTTAGTTTGCGCATCAAGTAGCTTTCTAGAACTATCTCTATAGATCTCGACACCAAGTATATAAGCTGCATCTCCTAAGTCCTTCATTGAGAAGCAATTTCCTAGCCAATGTTTAACAGATTGCAAGGTAGGGACATCATTTTCAATGAGTAGTATGTCACCCACATACAAGACAAGAATTATAACAGATCTCCCACTAACCTTCTTGTAGACACAAGGTTCATCTTTGTTTTTTATAAAGCCAAACTCTTTAACTGCATCATCAAAACGTAGATTCCAACTCCTAGAAGCTTTCTTCAACCCATAAATGGATCACTGCAACTTACACACTTTGTTGGCATGCTCTGAATCCTCAAAACCCTCAGGTTGTGCCATCACTGCCATGTACACATCCTCAAGGATGTTACAATACAGGAACACTGTTTTGACATACATTTTTCAAATCTCATAGTCTTGATAAGTTGCAACAACAAGTAATATACGAATGGATTTGGTCATCGCAACTGGGGAAAGGTTTCATCATAGTCAATACAATGAATCTGTCTATTTCCTTTTTCCACCAATCGCCTCTTATAGGAAATCAAATTGCCATCCATGTCGGTTTTTGTCTTGAAAACCGACTTGCACCCTATGGGCTGAGCCCCTTCGGGTGGTTCCACCAAAGTCCATACTTTGTTGGTATACATGGATTCCATTTCGGATCTCATGGCTTCAAGCCACTTTTGAGATTCAGGCCCTTTTACTGCCTCTCCATAGGTTGTAGGCTCATCATCCATGAGCAATAGGTCATCGGGCTCAGCCACGAGAATTCCATAGCTCTCTGGCTCCTTACGTATCCTACTCGACCTACGAAGTTCTTGTGTTACTTGAGCAAGTTGCTCCGCAATATCTTGTTGTTCCTGCTCATGTTCCATTGTTGGATAAGTAGTTTAGGGTTCTTGAACCTCTTCAAGTTATACTATCCTCCCACGAGATTATTTAGAGACAAACTCTCTTTTTATAAACACACCGGTCCGAGCAACAAACACTTTGTTCTCGATTTGATTGTAGAAATAATATTCTTTCACTTCCTTAGGATATCCCACAAACGTACACTTATCCGAATTGGGTCCGAGCTTGTCTGACCGTAAACACTTTACATAGACCTCGCAACCCCGAATCCTCATAAACGACACTATGGGACGCCTCCCATTCCATATCTCATATGTTTTCTTCATGACTGATTTGGATGAAACATGGTTAAGGGTAATACCTGCAGTTAAAAGAGCATGGCCCCAACATGAAATTGGAAGATCATTCTGACACAACATATCGAACCCATGTACAACAATGTTCGATTCAACTTCTCAGACACACCATTTCATTTTGGTGTTCCAGGTGGAGTAAGTTGCGACAAGATTTCACACTCTCTAAGATAGTCGTCAAACTCTTGGCTTAAGTATTCTCCTCCACGATCTGATCGTAGAGCCTTAATACTTTTTCCAAGTTGTTTCTCTACTTAATTCTTGAATTCTTTGAACGTTTCAAAGCATTCAGATTTGCTCTTCACAAGATACACAAATCCATATCTACTGAAGTCATCAGTAAATATAACGAAGGATAACCGCCACTGGCGGGCGTGGTAAATGGTCCACACACATCAGTATATATGAGTGCCAATAGCTCGCTTGTAGAGACCTATAATTATAATTATTATTTCTTTGTTGGTTGATGTGTTCATGTAGTATTTGGTAAATTGTTTGATTTAAAGGGTGGATATTTGTATGATCATATGTGTTTAATAATTATTAGTGTGTTAGTGTGTATTATTGTTCAGGGGGTATGTGGTTGTATATATTCTAAAGTAAGGGGGTAGGGTCTTTTTAGAAAGTCCAGAAGTTGTGGGCTGAAATTAAAACACGTTAGAAACAAGAAAAAATCAGTAGAGAACGCAGGACACGTTCAGAAACCCTCCCACATCCATTGTTGCTTCTTCGTTCTTCTTCCGAAGCATCACCATAAGGAATTTTCGACGATCTTTTCCATCTATCGTGTGTCTTATTCTCCCTCTTTCAATACTTTCCAATCTTTGTAGATCATACTTCTCCATGTTGTCAGTCAATTTTTCAGTTTATCAGTCAATTTTCGTACTTATTAGTCAAATTAAAGTCTCAAATTGATGGCCTAAAACTCATTATCTCGCAATCTTGTAGAAGGGAGTATTGGTCTACGCGTCAAGAGCTTTGAAACGGTACCAAAATCTCTATCTCTCGGTGAAGTCGAAAAATCACGCGTTTCACGCTAGGTAGGGAAATTAACTAATTTGTACATTGCGAGTTGTATACTTGTGATATGCCTACATATGTTTTCATGTAATTTTGTGATTTGAATGTGTGAAGTGTATGTCATTCGATTGCTAAGTGTCATCGTGTTTGTGCTATGTAAATTTGATTATACACGATTGCGTGAAATTTGCCGAAGTGACGAGTTTGTTATATGTTGGTGTAATTGAAAATTGATGGGCTGTTTTGATTAGAGTTGATGCATTGGAGGGTGTGAAAACCCGTTTGAGTCATGGTGTGTGTGTCTTGGGGAGAGTGTGCCGTTGAGTAAGTTGGGCTTGGTGTCCATCGGTGAAAGACGGTAAACCCGCGCGGGAGGTGCCTGACTGTCCTTCGGGTTAGTAACCCATAAAGCTGTGTCGTGTGTTTGGGTTGCCTGTTCCCTCGGTTTGATACCGTAAACGGTCGTACGTTTGGGTTGCCTGGTCCCTCGGTTTCAGTCCGTAAATGGCCGTGTGTTTGGGTTTCCTGGTCCCTCGGTTTCAGTCCGTAAACGGCCGTGCATTTGGTACACAATCCCTAGTTGTTCATTGTTTTGTATTTGGTCGAGTATATGTTATCATTAGTGTTTGATTTATACATCGTATTCATCGTTTTACATATGTTATGTGTGTCGTTCTTATACTCGCGGTAATGTCTGTTTTAGTTTATTTTCCTACTAGGCTGTGGTTGCTCACCGTACTATTTTTCAAGTGAGAATGCGGCACAATGATGACATGGAAGCTTTGAGTTTATTATTGCATTAGAGTTTTTTTGTTAGTCGGTTTTTGGACCTAGCTCATCTTGTTATGTGATATTAGTTGTTTTGTCAATAATGTGAGATGTGTAGACGCGTATGCATACTTGCACGTTTTGGAGGGCCGTTGGCCTAGTTATGGGATTTGATGTCTTTCATGTTGGTTCATGTCAACATTCTCCAATCTATTTCTTGGTAATATGATGTTGTTATCTTCCTTTCAGTACACTTCTCATGTCAATTGAATAGTGTCGGAACACAATTGTAGTTGTTTCACTTAAACTGGTCCGATTATACATGCTGGTGCAATTTTGCTCTTTAAAGGAGATCCGTCCAACGGATAGAAGTGATTCAAGAAGATTTGTAACAGCTAAATTTGGTAGCTAGTTAACGGTTAGATTGCCCAGAAACATTTTTTAAGTTGGTCATTCTGTTCTGAATTTTTGTTTGCTCCAGCAGTCATCTCACGAAAAAAATTATAATTAAATATCGATAACTCCGAGTCAAAAACTGTTTTATATGGATATATTAGACATTTTTGGGAAATTCTCTGCAAAATTTCATGTTATTTGGGTTTATATTTTATGAGTAATTAAATTTTTAAAGTTCGGGTTATAGTTATGAATTTTCTGCCGACCAGCCGCACGTTTGGGTTTGTATCTCTCGAACCCCGATACACTTTTCAAAACTGTTTTAGATGGTATAATTAGACATATCTAGTATGCCTCATCCCAAGTTTCATAATTTTTCACCATGCCGTTTAAGAGATATCAAATTTCTAAGCCGTGATGTTGAAATTTTCCGTTTTCAGCGTATTGTTCGTGAATATGGTTACGTTTTCGGGTCTTGGGGATCCGGGCCGTGACAACTTGGTATCAGAGCCTTAGGTTTGAATACTTCAGGTCTGTGGGAACTTTATTTTGTGTGATACATGATTTCTATTGTGCTTAAGGTGCTAGTGTGATATGTGTAAGTGTCTTTGGTTGATGTATGTGTTAAGTGCTTGATTCATGTGGTATGTAAGCGTTGATTTTTTTATGAACAATATTTATTTTGGGCTTGATAAATTTTTCTTCCCTTTTGTAGCATAATGCCTCCTCGTAAGAGTAAGAATAAGGGAAGTCAACCTAATGCGTCGACTAGTGCTCCGTCGCAATCTGATGATAGGGATGCATTGCTGAAGGGTATAGCTGAGGCTATCCAACATATAGCGGGTACCGTACAATCCCCACAGGTAGCTCAACAAGCAGCCCCCACTTCTCCGCAAAGTGATCAAGCTCGCACTCAGGCAGCCCTAAAGACCTTTTGTCGCTTTAATCCACCGTTGTTTAAAGGTGAAACGGACCCGATAGTTGCTGAAAATTGGTTTAACAAGATTGCAAAAATCTTGGACCATATCAAGATCAAAGACGCTGATTTGAGAATTTGTTGTGCCACATTCAAGTTTGAGGATGATGCTGATCGCTGGTGGAAACTGATTGAGAATACTAAAGACATTGAAGCTATGACGTGGGATGAATTTGAGAAGTTGTTCTTTGATAAATACTTTCCTGAAGTCTTTAAAGATGCAAAGCGAGAGGAATTTCTTAAGTTGCTTCAGCTTAACATGACAGTACTTGATTATGAGGCCAAATTTATGTCCTTGTCGCGGTTTGCTCCCGAGCTGATTAGCACAGAGGCTTCAAAGGCTAAGAGATTCCAGAGTGGGCTGAAGTATGGTATTCGCTCAAAACTAGTTCCTCTCAAGCTACAAGTGTACTCTGATGTGGTAGAGAGAGCATTGATGGTTGTGGGGAATATTGGAGATTCTAAGAAGGGCATGGAACAAAAGAATCAAGCTGGTGGTTCATCTTCTATGGGAGATAGTCGTTTCAGAAAAAGGCAGAGGTATCCAGTTGCAGAGTCTCATGGACACCATCATATCCGTCCAGCACCATCACCTATGCTTTATAGCCAGACTTCTCAGAGTGGGTTGACATGTTATCACTGCCACCAGCCGGGTCACCGTATTGCAGAGTGCCCCCAGAAGAGAGGATATCAGAGTAAGGGCTCAGTCATTTGTTATTAGTGTAGGCAGCCCGGGCATACCCAGCGGTTTGGTCCTCAGAGGAGCGCTCAGGGTGGATCAGGGACATATCAGGCTTCACGTCTGGCGTCATTTACCTCGATTGCACCATCAGGCCCGAGTTTCAGGTCACCACAGCAGGCACCACGTGTTAATCAGGGGCCCACATCTTCCCTGTCTACTTAGCATGTGAGACCGCGTGGAGAAGGTCAACAGGGTCAGAGGCCTCAGGGGCGTGTGTATGCTATTAGACAGCCAGAAATCGAGGACGCACCACAAGGAACATCTATGGTTAGAGGTACATTTCTTGTGTATAATTCATGGGCTACAGTGTTATTTGATACTGGTGCATCGCATTCCTTTATCTCTTCGTCTTTTTCATATGCTTTGGGGTTGGATATTGATGTTTTAGGTTCTCCCTTATGCGTTGACACTCCTGTTGGAGGTGGGGTTACCTTGAAGAGGGTTTGTCGGTCTTGTGAGATTGAGGTTGGAGGACGAAAACTTGTATTTGACTTGATCGTCCTAGACATGACAAGCTTCGATGTTATCTTAGGTATGGATCGGTTGACGGCTTTCCGTGCCATTATCGATTGTCATAAGAGGAGGGAAACGCTGCAAACCCTAAAGGGGGATTACTTTCACTTCATTGGTGATCGTGGTAATGATTTCTTACCTCCGTTGTACAAGTTGATTAGTTGTGGAAGCTCCAGTCTTTATTCTCTCTCAGCATTTTACGAGGGTGTGACAGTACGTGGGGAATTACCGCCAGTAGTTAATGATTTTGCTGATGTGTTTCCAGAAGACTTGCTGGAGTTGCCACCTCGAAGAGAGGTTGAGTTACTGCTCCTATTTCAATGACACCCTATCGACTTGCCCCAGCCGAGTTGAAGGAGTTTAAAGTGTAAATTCAGGATTTGTTAGACAAGGGGTTCATTAGACCTAGTACTTCACCATGGGGAGCCTCAACCTTGTTTGCTAAAAAGAAGGATGGAAGTTTGCGCTTGTGTATCGATTACAGAAAATTGAACCAGGTTACTGTGAAGAACAAGTACCCTTGACCTAGAATTGATGACTTTTTTGATCAGCTCAGGGGTTCTTGTTGCTTTTCGAAAATTGACTTAAGATCTGGCTACCATCAGTTGAGGGTTAAGGATGAAGATATTTCTAAGACCGCATTTAGGACGCGTTATGGTCACTATGAGTTTTTTGTGATGCCTTTTGGGCTTACTAATGCCCCTGCTGCATCTATGGACTTAATGAATCGTATCTTTCACCCTTATCTGGATCAATTTGTGGTTGTTTTTGTTTATGATATTTTGATATACTCACCATAAAAAAAGGCACATGAGGAGCATTTAAGGATCACACTACAAGTTCTTCGAGAGCATAAACTTTTTGCTAAGTATGAGAAGTGTGAGTTTTGGATTTCTGAGGTGAAATTTCTTGGCCATGTGGTTTCTGAGAGTGGAGTATCAGTTGATCTGTCAAAGATAGAAGCCGTTATGAGCAGGGAATGACCGAAGAATGTTTTTGAGATACGAAGCTTCTTGGGCTTAGCTGGCTACTATCGACGTTTTGTGAAGGACTTTTCACGTCTCGCAACACCAACGACCCGACTGACTCGTAAAGGAGTTAAGTTTGCTTGGAATGACGCGTGTGAAGTATCTTTCCAGGAACTTAAGAGGAGATTGACTACAGCCCCAGTCTTAGTGGTGCCAGAAAGGGGTCTTGGTTACACTGTTTATTGTGATGCTTCTCGAGATGGGCTAGGTTGTGTATTGATGCAACAAGGGAAGGTTGTAGCCTATGGTTCTCGCCAGCTAAAGATAAATGAACAAAATTATCCCACTCATTATTTGGAGCTTGCAGCCATTGTCTTTGCCTTGAAGAGCTGGAGACACTATTTATATGGTGAGCGATTTGAGGTTTTCTCTGACCATAAGAGTTTGAAGTATTTGTTTTCACAGAAGGAACTGAATATGCGCCAGAGGATATGGGTGGAATATTTACAAAATTATGACTTTGAGCTTCAGTATCACCCAGGGAAGGCTAATGTGGTTGCCGATGCCCTAAGTATGAAGTCTTTTGGCACTATAGCTAATATAGCTATCCATGAATGGAAAATGCTCGAGAACATTGGCCAGTTTGACTTGTGTCTTGGGGAAGTGGATGGGCAGCCTACGTTGTTCAACATGGTAGTGGTGAGTACACTTACAGAAAGAATCATTGAGGCTCAACAAAGTGATAAAGAGATAGAACATATTCGTATTTGCTTGGCTAGTGGTGAGGTGATACAAGGTTGGGTTAGGCACTCTGATCATGGCCTGAGATTTTGCGGTGAGTTGTTTGTTCCTTTAACTCTCCGTGAAGATGTATTACGTGAGTTCCACCATTCTAAATTAGCAATGCACCCTGGAGGTACGAAGATGTATCAAGATTTGCGTCGTCAGTTTTGGTGGATGGGTATGAAGAAAGATGTGTCCCTTGTTGTTGCTAAGTGTTTGACATGTCAGCAGGTTAAGGCCGAGCATCAGAGGCCAGCGGGATTGTTGCAACCACTACCTGTTGCAGAGTTGAAGTGGGAACATGTGACGATGGACTTTGTGTCAGGTCTCCCAAGGTCATCAGCAGGTCGGGATGCCATTTGGGTGGTTCTGGATCGTCTCACCAAGTCATCCCATTTTCTTCCTATTCGAATGACAGATTCATTGGATTCTCTTAGCAAACTCTATGTACGTGAGATTCTCAAACTGCATGGTGTTCCAGTTTCAATTGTTTCTGACAGAGATCCACGGTTTACTTCACGATTTTGGAAGAGCTTTCAGTCGGCCCTTGGGACGAATGCGTTGTTTAGTACTGCATTTCACCCTCAGACAGATGGACAATCGGAGCGTACAATACAAATTTTAGAGGATATGCTTCGAGCTTGTGTATTGGATTTTCGAGGCTCGTGGGAGGATCACTTGCCACTTGCAGAGTTTGCCTACAATAACAGCTATCGGGCAAGTATCGGTAAGGCACCTTTTGAGGCACTTTGCGCCTTGTAGATCACCCATTTGTTGGGCCGATGTAGGAGATGCGGCTATGTTAGGGCCAGAGTTGGTTCAAGAAACTACTCGCAAAATTTCCACAATGCGACAACGCCTGGTGACAGCCCAAAGTTGCCAGAAGAGTTATGCATAAAAAAGGAGACCGCCTTTATCTTTTGAGGTTGGAGATCATGTATTTCTAAAGGTTTCGCCAAGGAAAGGGTTGTTGAGGTTTGGTCGAAGTGGAAAATTAGCCCACGATTCATTGGGCCATTTGAGATTTTAGACAAAATCGGCGAGGTCGCTTATCGTCTTGCATTACCACCACGGTTAGATGGGGTTCATAATGTGTTCCATGTTTCCATGTTGCGAAAGTATGAGCCAGACCCCACACATATTCTTAATTGGACTGATTTGGATGTCGCTGAGGATGTGTCATATGAGGAGAGACCCGTACAAGTACTGGATTCGAGGGAGAAAGTGTTGCGTGGCAAGTCAATTTCTTGGTAAAGGTCTTGTGGAATCACCATGGACTTTAGGAGGCCACTTGGGAGCGTGAAGAGGACATTCGTTCCAAATACCCAGATTTATTCGTTCAAGGTACGTCTTAAATATCGAGGACGAAATTTTATTTTAAGGGTGGTAGGTTGTAGAGACCTATAATTATTATTATTATTATTATTATTTATTTATTGGTTGATGTGTTCATGTAGTATTTGGTAAATTGTTTGATTTAAAGGGTGGATATTTGTATGATCATATGTGTTTAATAATTATTGGGGTGTTAGTGTGTATCATTGTTCAGGGGGTATGTGGCTGTATATATTCTAAAGTCAGGGGTTGTAGGGTCTTTTTAGAAACTCCAGAAGTTGTGGGATGAAATTAAAACACGTTAGAAACAAGAAAAAATCAGTAGAGAACGCAGGACACGTTCAGAAACCCTCCCACCTCCATTGTTGCTTCTTCGTTCTTCTTCCGACGCATCGCCATAAGGAGTTTTCGACGATCTTTTCCGGCTATCGTGAGTCTTGTTCTCCCTCTATCAATACTTTCCAATCTTTGTAGATCATACTTCTCCATGTTGTCAGTCAATTTTTCAGTTTATCAGTCAATTTTCGTACTTATCAGTCAAATTAAAGTCTCAAATTGATGGCCTAAAACTCATTATCTCGCAATCTTGTAGAAGGGAGTATTGGTCTACGCGTCAAGAGCTTTGAAACGGTACCAAAATCTCCATCTCTCGGTGAAGTCGAAAAATCACGCGTTTCACGCTAGGTAAGGAAATTAACTAATTTGGGCATTGCGATTTGTATACTTGTGATATGCCTACATATGTTTTCATGTAATTTTGTGATTTGAATGTGTGAAGTGTCTGTCATTCGATTGCTAAGTGTCGTCGTATTTGTGCTATGTGAATTTGATTATACACGATTCCGTGAAATTTGCCGAAGTGATGAGTTTGTTATATGTTGGTGTAATTGGAAATTCATGGGCTGTTTTGATTAGAGTTGATGCATTGGAGGGTGTGAAAACCCGTTTGAGTCATGGTGTGTGTGTCTTGGGGAGAGTGTGTCGTTGAGCAAGTTGGGCTTGGTGTCCATCGGTGAAAGACTATAAACCCGCGCGGGAGGTGCCTGACTGTCCTTCGGGTTAGTAACCCATAAAGTTGTGTCGTGTGTTTGGGTTGCCTGTTCCCTCGGTTAGATACCGTAAACGGCCATGTGTTTGGGTTGCCTGGTCCCTCGGTTTCAGTCCATAAATGGCCGTGTGTTTGGGTTGCCTGGTCCCTCGGTTTCAGTCCGTTAACGGCCGTGCATTTGGTACACATCCCCTAGTTGTTCATTGTTTTGTATTTGGTCGAGTATAAGTTATCATTAGTGTTTGAATTATACATCGTATTCATCGTTTTACATATGTTATGTGTGTCGTTCTTATACTCGCGGTAATGTCTGTTTTAGTTTATTTTCCTACTAGGCTGTGGTTGCTCACCCTACTATTTTTCAAGTGAGAATGCGGCACAATGAGGACATGGAAGCTTTGAGTTTATTATTGCATTAGAGTTTTTTTGTTAGACGGTTTTTGGAGCTAGCTCATCTTGTTATGTGATATTAGTTGTTTTGTCAATAATGTGAGATGTGTAGACGCGTATGCATACTTGCACGTTTTGGAGGGCCGTTGGCCTAGTTATGGGATTTGATGTCTTTCATGTTGGTTCATGTCAACATTATCCAATCTATTTCTTGGTAATATGATGTTGTTATCTTCCTGTCAGTACACTTCTCATGTCAATTGAATAGTGTTGGAACACAATTGTAGTTGTTTCACTTAAACTGGACAGATTATACATGCTGGTGCAATTTTGCTCTTTAACTGAGATCCGTCCAACGGATCAAAGTGATTCAAGATGATTTGTAAACTAGACACATATGAATTCTTTTCAGCAAAATTTGGTAGCTAGTTAACGGTTAGATTGCCCAGAAATATTTTTTTAAGTTGGTCATTTTGTTCTGAATTTTTGTTTGCTCCAGAAGTCATCTCACGAAAAAAATTATAATTAAATATTTATAACTCCGAGTCAAAAATTGTTTTATATGGATATATTAGACATTTTTGGTAACCTCTCTGCAAAATTTCATGTTATTTGGGCTTATATTTTGTTAGTAATTAAATATTTAAAGTTCGGGTTATAGTTATGAATTTTCTGCTGAACAGCCGCACGTTTGGGCTTGTATTTCCCGAACCCCTATACACTTTTCAAAACTGTTCTAGATGGTATAATTAGACATATATAGTATGCCTCATCCCAAGTTTCATAATTTTTCACCATGCCATTTAAGAGATATCAAATTTCTAAGTCGTGATGTTGAAATTGTCCGTTTTCAGCGTATTATTTGTGAATATGGTTACGTTTTCAGGTCTTGTGGATCCGGGCCGTGACATAACTAGTCCTCTCACCTTTCTTATTGAACGGAGACTTTTTCATTTTCCCCAATAAACAATATTTACATGTCTTATATGATTCATAATCATATGATTCTAGAAATCCATCCTTTTGGAGTATAAAAATGTGTTTCTCGTTTATATGGCCTGAAAGTGTGTAATGTAGACTAAATACAGGACATAAATACTCTAGAAGGGGGGGGGGTTGAATAGAGTATGAAAACTTTTTGCAAAACTCATATTTAAACTAATTAGATTTGTGAGAAACTTAAATATCAAGGCCTTGAGATTTTAGAAAACTGTCAGAAACTTTCAAAGGCAGAATAGAAAGCTTCAAGGCCTTGAACTATTAACAGTTCTAAACAGCTTATAAACCCTAGTTTGATTTGAGTTGTGTGCAACAGAAAATAACAAAACTGTAAAGTAAAGAACACAAAGCAATTTACAGAGTTCAGTCCCAATGGACCTAATCTCTGCCTGAGGGATCTAATCCCACCAGGATTGGGCAAACACTTCTTATTACTCACACAAAAACAGCCCTAGATCTTGAAGCCTAAGTGATTTCCCTTACACCTATACAGCTTGTGGTTCCAAACCTATCTAGTATCAGCTACTAACTGTTGAGCTAAAAATAACGTCTTGTTGTTCACTTGAACAACCAAACACTAGGTTTAGTGAGGTTTTAAATATACAAAAGATATAGATATTACAAAACAGATGAAGAACATAGTAGAAGAATAAGCTTGTGAAGCCTGGATGTGTTCTTCTGGAAACTGGAATGATTGATCTTCTGAAATCTGAAATTGAAGCTTGAATGCCTGTGTGTTTGAATGAATGATCTGCCATGAACTTTTCACACTTTTCTCAGTATTCTGCAACCTTCTCTCTTTTCAAAAATTCAAACCAGTCTCTTATCTACCCACTGCAACTGAATGAGAGATTTTAGGATCTCAATTCCTACAAATCCTCTTTCTGTTTTCAACTGCAATTCAAACAACTCTGAGTAGATATCCGTTGGAGTTTTTCAGATTGTATTTGCACGTTTATCAAACCTGAAACAACATTAAAACATAGCAACAACAAAAACCAGAAATATGGCAGTACTAAGGCTGTTTGGTTTTCCAGTTTATGATAAAAACTGGATAAAAGATTAGAACAATAATCTGAATAACTTATGACACATACAATTCATGATAAACCAGTTTAAGACTCTTAGAAGTCATTAAACAGTCACAATAATAAAGATCCAACCCTGCAAGAAAGAATCAAATTAGTTCTGTAAAACTGTCAGCAGCTCAAGGCACATCTCAAGGCCTTGAAGCTCTGAACATGCTTCACAGTCTGTCAAAGTTAAGTCCATAAAACTTTGATTCTCTCTGATCAGGACATCTGCAATTGTGTTAGATATGTAGACAATATAAAACATGAGTATATGCAGCAAATCTATGATCTATATAATCAGGCAACCAATCTGCAACACAAGATTGTTAGAGCATTCAGCACAATAAAAACAACTCTCAAGGCTTTGAAGCTCTGTCAATATCTCAAGGCCTTGGAGTATCAGAAATGCTTTGCCTATGTCTTTGTCTTTCATCACTCAAAACAATTACTTCTCAAAACACATTCAAGGGTCTTTGAGTCAACAATCTCCCCCTTGATGAAAGACAAAACCCATAATCTTGTGTAGATATTCATGCAACTCCTTGTAAGAATTAGATAACCACATATTGCAGATACAATAGACAATAATACCAGTCAAACCATCTTAACACAGATAATCAGCAATTCACAGATAATCACATAATCACAGTAATATAAGAACACAACTGATTAACCAAAACAACTGATTATTATTATTCAAGTAACTGAAAGTAACCATAGTAGCCACAAAACACATAATGTCTCCCCCTTTTGACTTTCATCAAATAAAGGTGAAGAAATGTTGGATCATTACTCAGAGTCTTAAAAAAAAACATTAAACAAAATTTATTCCTAGAAAGTCAAGGCCTTGATAACAGAAAAGAAGAAAAGAAATAGATAGAAGGAAAGGTTCAAGGCTTTGGTCTTCTATGATCTTCATTTCTTCTTTGATGCCTGGCCTTTCTCTGAGCCTTCTCCAACTTGTTCCTCACTTTCAGCATCATCAGCAGACTGATTTTCCTCTTGTTCAGCTTCTACTTCGGCAACAACTTCCTCAATGATCTCATCCACCTTATTCTTAACCTGCACTGAATCCCCCTCTGTAGCTGCATCAACACCTGTGTCTTCACCAGCATCTTCTTCATCAGTTTGCTCATACAGATCTTTTGAAGTAAGCACCACTGGAATTGGCTTCTTTTCCTTCTTCAAGAAATCACCTAGCCTTTCATCTGAGTCCACACTGGTGTCATGACTAGTAGCAGAAGGTATCTTCTCCAAGTTCAAACCCTTGATGACAACATCCGGTTTTCCATTCATCACATTCATCAAGGCCTTGAACTGGTTAAATTCAGAAGACAGATCAAATAACCTTTATCTGAGATCTTCAATCTCAATCTGCTAATCTTCAAATTTCTCAACCAACAAAGAGTAATCCTCATTGGCCTTTCCTTTTCCTGATGTAGCCCCCTTTGGCTTAACAAACTCCTTCTCTCCAAGCTCATCCTTTGACAATTCTGAATAGAACTTCCAATGTCCTTTCCCAGTCTGAACTACCACAATCCTCTGTAAGGCAGTTTCATCAATCAACCCAAAACCTCTAGTAATCTTTTCCTCCCCTTTCACAGGTACATCAAAATGCTCAAAGAAAAGAGGTAAAAGGTTGGCATATGGAAGAGGATGGTTTCTAGTTCTAGTTGCACAATAAATCATATGCTCCATAACAACTGTTGGCAAGTCTATCTCAAACCCTTGACATATCAGATACATCACTATGAGAACTTTATAAGTAACCAACTCCCTTGAGTTCTCCCTAGGAACAACACTCATCATCAGAAAAACAAAATTTTAGCTTCACAGTTGAGAACAGAGTGTGTCAACTGCTTTGGACCAGAGGGTACACCATCAATGAAAAACATCTCTTTTGCCTTTTCCAGACACTCCTTCCTATCAGGGTAATCTCCAACATTATACTTCCTAGGAATGCCCAAGACTTTGGCAAAAGTCCCATGATCTAGCCTCAAGTTTATCCCAGCCACTTTAGAAGTCAATACCATCTTATCATCTCCTTCATGAACCAGATTCAGATAAAATAATCTAGTTAACCTAGGATAAGCTTTTGAACTAGGATTTAACACCTTCCAAACTGTAGTTTCTCTTAACTTTCTCATACAATCAATATCCAGTTTATCCAATAACTCCTCAGAAATCATACTACAAAAAGCAACCTTAGAAGAAGCATAACCTTGCATCCACACAGTCTTAACTTCAGAACTAAGAAACCAATCTGAAGGAAGTGCATTCTTACCTTGATAACCCTTTTTGGTTGCAGCAGCAACCTGCTTAACCCTTGTTTTCTTCTCAGTGGGTTCGCTCTTCTCTTGTTCTCCTTCAGTTGGCTTCTTCTTGATTTCTTGAGCAGATTTCCCTTTTTCTTCTTCTCCACACTTTTTCTTCTCTCCTCCTTTCTTCTTGTCTGACCTAGGTTGATCACCACCCTGAGTCTCTGTCTCCTTCTGTGGATCAATGCTTGAGCCTTCATCTCCCTTTTATGTTCTGGTCTTCTTTGCAGGAGGAGTGTCCTCATGCAAACTCCGAGTGTTTTCTGAATCCGAATCAGAAATCACAATCTTCTCCTTCTTATTTTCCCTCTTCTTGGATCTGCCAGAAGGCTTCCCCTGTTGCTGAATCCTGGCTGATTTACGCTTCATTGTGGGTTTAGGGTTTTTAGAAGGGAATGAGATTGAGAGAAATTGAGAGAGATTAGAGAGACGTAGAGAATTGAGAGAGAATGAAGAAGAATAAGCCCTGAATTTCAGCTTAATTAGGTTGAAAAGGATGAGTCATAAAAGGACTCTACTGAAATCAACATGCAAAAAGGATCTTGAAAAAAAATATTTTTGGATATTTTAGAAAATTCTCTGAGTAATTCAAATATTATACAGTTATCTAAAAAGATAAGATATAATATTTGATGATCCATTTTTTTAAAAAAATACAGATGTTTCAAGACCTGGAGAACAATCTCAAGACCTTGAGATTTTCTGCAGTTTGAGAAACTTCAAAGCTTTGAGCTATACTTTCAAGGCTTTGGAAAGTATAATCTCAAGGCTTTGAGATTTCAACACATAAACACAAGTAAGTACCAATACTCCCCCTAAACCAATGCATACTTGTTTAACATCCCCAATTCAAGCCTTAGGGATGAAAACCTATCATCTGGAAAAGGTTTAGTGAAAATATCAGCAATCTGCATTGAAGTAGAAATAAAAGATTACACAACATCACCTTGTTCTGCATGATCTCTAAGGAAGTGATGTCTCACATCTATGTGCTTGGTTCTTGAGTGCTGGACTAGATTCTTAGAGATTGAGATAGCACTTGTATTGTCACAATGAATAAGCACATTTCTAAAATTATAGCCAAGATCTCTAAGTTGCTGAGCAATCCATAACACTTGTGAACAGGAAGCTCCAGCTGCAATGTATTCAGCTTCTGCAGTTGATAATGCTACAAAATTTTGCTTTTTAGAATGCCAACTGATCAATGAAGATCCAAGAAACTGGCAACATCCAGAAGTACTCTTCCTGTCTACTTTATACCCTGCAAAATCTGCATCTGAATAGCCACTCAACATAAAATTAGATCTCCTTGGATACCAAAGCCCCAAGTCTCTGGTTCCATTCAAATATCTAAAAATTCTTTTGACTGCAGTTAAATGACTTTCCTTAGGATCTGCTTGAAATCTAGCACACATACAGACACTGAACATAATATCAGGTCTACTAGCAGTTAAATACAAAAGTGATCCAATCATACCTCTGTATTCTTCTGATTCAAACTCTTACCATTTGAATCCTTGTCTAATGAGAGTGATGAACTCATAGGGGTTTTAAGCACCTTGGACTGTGACATATTGTACTTGTTCAATAAGTCCTTGGTATACGTTCCTTGATGTACAAAAATTCCTTTCTTCATTTGTAAGATATGAAGTCCAAGAAAGAAATTCAGTTCTCCCACTAAACTCATCTCAAACTCCCTGCACATCAGACTAGAGAACTCGTTTGAAAGATAATCATTAGTAGCACCAAATAGAATATCATCCACATAGATATGAACTACTAAGAAATCACTTTGATGATGTTTAATGAAAAGAGTTTTATCAACTAGACCTCTCTTGAAATTGTTGTCAAGTATAAATTTTGAAAGTCTATCATACCAAGCCCTTGGAGCTTGTTTTAACCCGTAAAGAGCTTTGTCTAGTTTATAAACATGATCAGAAAAGTTTTCATCTTCAAAACCAGGAGGTTGTGATACAAAAATATCTTCTTGTAAATAACCATTCAGAAAAACACATGACATCCATTTGATAAAGTTTTATGTGATTGTGAGATGCAAATGCAAGAAGTATTCTAATAGCTTCTAACCTGGCAACAGGAGCAAAAGTCTTCTCATAATATGTACCTTCTTCCTGATTATATCCCTGTGCCACCAGTCTGGCTTTTTTCCTTACCACTTTGCCATTCTCATCAAGCTTATTTCTGAACACCCATCTGGTTCCAATAACTGATTTCTCTTTAGGTCTGGGAACCAGATTCCATACCTTGTTTCTTTCAAATTCATTCAGCTCACTCTGCATTGCAATGATACAGTGTGCATCTTCTAGTGCTTCCTTAGTATTTTTAGGCTCAATCAAAGATACAAATGCACTAAAAGCACACAAGTTCTTCAACTGTCCTCTTGTCTGAGTTCCAGTTGATGGATCAGATATGATATTGTCAGCTGGATGATCTGCAAGGTACTTAAACTTCTTCCTTGGTATCCAGGAATATTCTCCTTCAAGGCTTTGAGTTCTTGAAACAGTAGAGGGAGCATCATAGAAAGTTTCAGCTTCTGTCTCAAGGCTTTGAGATTTTGGTTCTACAGGAGGTTCAAGACCTTGAGGTTCTGCTGATTGATCTTGCACATTAGTTTTGCCTTTGTCCTCTTTCACAGCATCATCATCAGACTCATGCTTGTTCAAATTTAGATTTTCAAAACTTTCACTCAGAGAATCCTTAGTACTTTCATCAAAAATCACATGAATACTCTCTTCCACAATCTTGGTTTTTCTATTGTAAACTCTATAAGCTCTGCTAGTTTGAGAATATTCAATAAATACACCTTCATCACTTCTAGCATCAAATTTACCAAGATTGTCTCTACCATTATTATGCACAAAACAGATACAACCAAAAGGTTTGAAATATGAAATAGTAGGCTTCCTACCTTTAAACAGTTCATAAGGGATCTTTTTCAAAATTGGTCTAATCAAGCATCTATTTAGCACATAATTGGCAGTATTAACAGCTTCTGCCCACAAGAACTTTGGCAAATTACTTTCAAGAAGCATGGTTCTAGACATATCCTCAAGTGTCCTATTTTTCCTTTCAACTACTCCATTTTGCTGTGGAGTTCTAGGTGCAGAAAAGTTGTGTGATATGCCATGCTTTGCACAAAACAAATCAAATCCAAGTTGATCAAATTCCCTACCATGATCACTTCTAATGGATGCAACAGGTAAATTTTTCAAAGTTTGAAGCTCTGTGCACAATCTAGAAAATTCAGATAAGGCTTCAGTTTTGTCTCTAATAAACATCACCCAAGTAAATCTAGAATAATCATCTACTATAACAAGCATATACCTCTTACCTTTTGGGGTCTGAACTCTCATAGGACCACACAAGTCCATATGCAACAGTTCTAAGGGTCTAGAAGTACTTACAAAGTTCTTTGACCTGAAAGAGCTTTTGGTTTGCTTACCTTGTACACATGCCTTGCAAACCTCATAATCTTAAAAGTTCTGTGATGGTAAACCTCTTACCAGATCCTTTGAGATGAGTTTATTCAAGGTGTGTATGCTAATATGCCCAAGCTTTCCGTTCCAAAGCCATGAATCTTCCTTCAAGGCCTTGAGGCATTTTAACTTGTCACCTGCAACACTGTTAGTACTCATAGCATATAGATTATATGATCTAGGAGCAGTGAGTATGCAATCACCAGATTTCTCATCTTGCACCACACATTTCTCCTTGTCAAATATAGCTTTATAACCTTTATCACATAACTAGGAGATATTAAGCAGATTATACTTAATTCCATCCACAAGATAAACATCAGAGTTAGAGTTGGTATAACCATTACCAATACTACCTATGACAATAATATTGCATTTTTCTTTGTCACCAAGTGTGATTGCTCCTCCAGATTTTTATGTAAGCTCAGTAAAGAGAGATTTCTTTCCACTCATATGTCTGGAACATCCACTGTCTAATATCCATTTCTGATCTTTCAAGGCCTTGGTGACATCCTGCAAAAGTAAATCATTGACTCAACAGGCTGTTAGACCAAGTGCGGAACTTTGAGTCATACTCAGAATCAGCCATGTTTGGTGGTCTAATTCCTTTTGGAACCCAAATCTGCCTAGCCTGTCCCTTAAGCTGATAAGGATAAGTATTCCTCATAATGTGAGGTTATGATCTTCTGAAGGGACAAGTTAATCTGACATGACCAATTTTTCCACAGTAATGACACTTTGGAGAATGTCTGCTACCAGATTTGACAAAAGTAGTTTGGCTTTTCTTTGGAAAATTTGGATTATAGCCAATCCCACTTTTATGCATTGATTTCAGAATTCCTCCAAGAATGAGATTTGGATTATGTTCTGAGCCTGTAAAACAAGCTAGGACCTTTTTGGACTCTTGAAGTTTCTCAGTCAAAGAACAGATTTGTTGTTCTAAATCCTCAAAATGAGTCTTTAGATTAGCATATCTTTCACTCAAAAGAGTGTTTTGATCGACAATCTCTTTTATCTGTGCCTTCAAGGCTTTGAACCTGGTATCCAAGGCCTTGAAGTCCTTTTCAATTTTTGTCTTAGAAACTTCAACAGTTTTGTTGGAAAAAACAAGGTCCAGGTTTTCTTTTACCTGCTCATGAATCTCAATCGTTAAAGAAGAAATCTCATTTCTATAAATTTCCTCATTTAAAAACATACTCTTGAGAATTTCAGGAAGTACATCAGAAGGACTAGCAAGAAGATTTTTTACCATTTCTTCTATGTCTGTCTGATGACTTTTATTCATCATGCTTGGCCATGAAGCACAAGTTTGCTTGATCTTCTTCTGTGTCTGAGTCACTTGATGAATCAGAATCACTCCAGGAAGCCATCATGGCTTTCTTCCTTCTGTTGTCACTATCTTTCTTCTGAAAGTTCCTGTTCTTCTTCTTTTGTGGACAGTCCCTTACTAAATGATCTGAATCACCACACTCAAAACAATTCATTACTTTAGTTTTATGTGACTGTGATGAAGATTTACCTTTGTAGTCCTTGCTGCCTGAAGGTCTTGATCTCTCTCTGTTGTAGTCCCTGTTACCAGAGTTTCTTTTCTTCTTGAGAATCCTGGCCAAGGCCTTGGAGATCAATGCTAAAGCCTCTTCATCATCATTCTCATCTTCAGTCTCAAGGCTTTGAGATTTTTCATTTTCCTTAGCCTTGAGTGCTAAGTTCTTGATGTTTTCACTCAGATCACCTTCTATATCCTTCATAGACATTTCATGAGTGAGCAGCTTTCCTTGTAGATCATCTAGCTTAAGAAGACTTAAATCCTGAGCTTCCTCAATGGCTGTTGTCTTTTGCTCCCACTTGGCTTTTGGCAAGCTTCTCAGAATTTTCCTGACCTTTTCTTCATTTGAAAACTTATTTCCCAATGACTCTATATTATTCACCACATCAGTGAATCTTTTGAACATCTCCTTGATGGTCTCATCTGAGTATCTTGAACAACTCTTATTAACTCAGAAGTATGTTAATTTTGGTCTTCTTAACCTGGCTTGTTCCTTCATATGTCATAACCAGTTTGTCCCATACTTCTTTCGCACTCTTGCAATTGGACACTCTGTTGAACTCATCTGCAGTAAGAGCACAGCATAACAGATTCATAGCCTTGTAATTTTTTGATACCTTTTCTAGTTCAGTAACTGAGAGATTTTCCTCAGACTTGATACATCTGACTCCATCAATAGTAGTGTAGTATTCATGAGGACCATTCTGAACTATTGACCACAGTTCCATGTCTTGATCTAAGATGAACATCTTCATCAATGCCTTCCAGTGCATGAAGTTATCACCACAGAACAATGGAGGTCTGTTGGCTTCCCTTCCTTGTGAGAATCCACCATCTCCTACATTACTCATAGTCACAAGATTGTTAGATCTATATCAGTGACCCAAGCTCTGATGCCAATTGAATGTGTGTAATGTAGACTAAATACAGGACCTAAATACTCTAGAAGGGGGGTTGAATAGAGTATGGAAAATTTTTGCAAAACTTGTATTTAAACTAATTAGCTTTGTGAGAAACTCAAATCTCAAGGCCTTGAGATTTTAGAAAACTGTCAGAAACTTTCAAAGGCAGAATAGAAAGCTTCAAGGCCTTGAACTATTACCAGTTCTAAACAGCTTATAAACCCTAGTTTGATCTGAGTTGTGTGCAACAGAAAATAACAAAACTATAAAGTAAAGAACACAAAGCAATTTACAGAGTTCAGTCCCAACGGACCTAATCTCTGCCTGATGGATCTAATCCCACCAGGATTGGGCAAACACTTCTTATTACTCACACAGAAACAGCCCTAGATCTTCAAGCCTAAGTGATTTCCCTTACACCAATACAGCTTGTGGTTCCAAACCTATCTAGTATCAGCTACTAACTGTTGATCTAACAAGAACCTCTTGTTGTTCACTTGAACAACCAACCACTAGGTTTAGTGAGGTTTTAGATATACAAAATATATGCAGATTACAAAACAGATGAAGAACACAGTAGAAGAATAAGCTTGTGAAGCATGGATGTGTTCTTCTGGAAACTGGAATGATTGATCTTCTGAAATCTGGAATTGAAGCTTGAATGCCTGTGTGTTTGAATGAATGATCTCCCACAAATTTTTTCACACTTCTCTCAGTATTCTGCAAGCCTATCCCTTTTTAAAAATTCAAACCAGTCTCTTATCTACCCACTGCAACTGAATGAGAGATTTTAGGATCTCAATTCCTACAAATCCTCTTTCTGTTTTCAACTGCAATTCAAATAGCTCTGAGTAGATATCCGTTGGAGATTGTTGAGATTGTATTTGCACGTTTATCAAACCTGAAACAACATTAAAACATAGCAACAACAAAATCCAAAAATATAGCACTACTAAGACTGTTTGGTTTTCCAGTTTATGATAAAAACTGGATAAAAGATTAGAACAATAATCTGAATAACTTCTGACACATACAATTCATGATAAACCAATTTAAGACTCTTAAAAATCATTAAACAGTCACAATAATAAAGATCAAACCCTGCAAGAAAGAATCAAATTAGTTCTGTAATACTGTCAGCAGCTCAATGCACATCTCAAGGCCTTGAAGCTTTGAACATGCTTCACAGTCTGTCAAAGTTAAGTCCAGAAAACTTTAATTCTCTCTGATCAGGACATCGGAAATTGTGTTAGATATGTAGACAATATAAAACATGAGTATATGTAGCAAATCTCTGATCTATATAATCAGGTAGCCAATCTGCAACACATGATTGTTTGAACATTCAACACAATAAAAACAACTCTCAAGGCTTTGAAGCTCTGTCAGTATCTCAAGGCCTTGGAGTATCAGAAATGCTTTGCCTATGTCTTTGTCTTTCATCACTCAAAACAATTACTTCTTAAAACACATTCAATGGTCTTTAAGTCAACATGGCCTAAACGACAGTGCCATAGATAAGTAGGATTTAAATCATTACTTTTAATCCTCTTGATATTTATGTTAGAGACGGAATTATCTAGATCAATGATATACAATCCATTAGATAAATGAGCATTACAATAATGCATACTATCAAAATAAATGGAGCAACATTTGTCCTTTATTATGACATACTTTTTTTTGTCAATACAAGAAACTATTATAATGCTCCCACTCGTAGTAGAGGCATAAAAGCATTTGTCTAATTCATTAATAATTCGTGAAGGTAGAGATACATGATTCCTACAACTAATTCAACAATTCTTGCTTCATTGCCCCACGTCAAGGTGTGTCTCTCCCTTATTCAATAATCTACATCTCTTGAGATCCTCCAAATTTCTACAAATGTGAGATCTTCATCCAGTATATAATACCCATGATGATAAGATAGACTCATTTACTTCAATAACAAGATACCTAGTGGTGGTGGAATGACTATTCCAAGACTTTTATCTTCCAGATATTTTGGGCAGTTCCTCTTCCAGTGTATCACCCTTTTGGGCTTTAAATAAAACTCCTTAGTCTAAGCAACGAAATTTCTTTTACCTTTGGGGTTTCAAGCAAACCATTTGCTTCTTTCCCTTTTAACCATCAATATGGTTTTGAATTTCCCCTCACTAGTGCTTTGTTCAGCGGTTCTCAATCATATTGAGTAAATTGCTTTTGAACAAAGCTCTTGGCACTTTAAACCTCCTCATGTCCACCTTGCTCTTTGAAAGAGCATCTTTAAATGTGTGATCATAACATACGACTCCATGTTCCCATCTTGCTTCTAAATCTCAGAGTTCATAGCAGCTAACATGAGGCAAGTAGCATCCAAAGAACCATTCTTTGATGTTCCTTCCTTTAGGCTTTACTTCGTATTGGTAGTTGATGGAGAAGAAACTTTATCAACTACTATGTACAACTCTTCTAGCTTGAGAATGATTCTCAAGTTTCTGTACCAGTCTTAGGAAATTCATTCCAGACTATTTGTCCTTCTCAATGACCAAACGCAATTGTCGATGTTTGTTAATTGTTTTGCCCTTGGAATTCTACAACTAATGAGAAATGTGCAAATTTAGTATTTTTGCACAATTAACTACATTTAACAATGGCTAGATTATTAAATATAGGTCCCACTATTTTCTCGGATTAATAGCCATCATCATTAATGCAGAAAATATAATATACTTTCTGGTGGACCAAAATTCAAATTTTACCTCCTCATGAGCTTGTTATGGCAAGTCACCCGAAACTTAGTTATTTAGGTAGGAACAACTTCCAATTGCATCCTATGCAACTTTTGGTTCAATTGGGAAAATAAATCCTTATTTTTCTATCTCATAGATAATCCCCCAATTGCCTTGTCTCTAAGCTTTCAATCCTACTGAAGTAGCTCAGTGGCGTTTAACCTCTTACTTCAACAATCGTACATTACTAACTTGTGTCGTCTTGCCACATCATGAAGAAACAATTCGCCTTGCTTTGGCAAGCTCGAACTTAGTAATCCCTGATTATGACGAGTATTAAGAAAGACAAGACAAAACGCAATATTTATCGTTGAGGATTTATTTGTCAACTTTTAATTTCTTGAGCACAACAACTAATCTACTTATTTGGATTGGGCGATCTCAAATAAAAGATCCAACTGTTTAATTATTATCTTCATACGTTTTACATGCATCAACCATACACAAAAAATAAATAACAAGAAAATAAATGAATAAATAAATAAATAAAATGTGGTATGGCTGTGGCCCCTAAAACTAAGATATTTCCTCATCTCCAAGTGCCTCCACATTTAGTCCATGCGTCTTAGCTTTGTGGGTCTTCGTCGTCTTGTGGTTTATTTAGTCTTTGATCTTCTTCTCCATGCATCGGTTATATTATATCTTTCTAATAATAGCTAGCATCTACTAACTAAATAGAGAGACCTCACAGGCAAGGGAGAAGACGACACGCAGGCCGTAAAATTAATTACATTAATTACAACAAAACCGAACCTAAACAAACCACGAAAGTAAACATCCAACCACCATGCGGTAAAAAACATAAACTATTAAAAATACAATTTTATCGCGCTTGGTCAATTTTAGTTGAACTTCAAATTTCTAGGGTGAAAACAGTCAAACGGTTGCGCCAATCCAATTGGCCAAACACGTTTGGCTTAGCCGAACCAGGCCAAACCGGTCGACCAGCCCGCACAGTCAAACAGGCTGCTGGCCGAGCTGGTAGGCTGATCGGCCTCGGTCAGTGCGCCAAGGAGAAGGGGTCGGGCATAGGGCTAGTTTCCAAAACTTTTAGCCCTTCCTTGCGGGCAGATTCACAATTGTAAGGTAAAACACATTTTTCCCCAATTGTGGTCAAACCCTATCTTCTCAAATCACCAAAATATAGATCATATGTATACGAAATCAGTCAATCTTTACACGATATGTAAAATTGGCTTATTTCTTGTTGAATCAAATCGCATCATTATACGAATATCGACTTTTGGCGAAACATAACGATACGGTGTAAAAACTGATAAAACAGGTAACACATAAATCACGTTATGTGCTATGACATGTGGCTCTAATACCACTGTAGGGATTTTGTGCAAGATGCGCAGCAGAAATACAATTAAAATTTCCTAATCAAAGCCCTAATGAATCGCAGGTTAAGCTCTCATAACGTGATAAAGGAAGTAATGTGTACCTTGTAGGTTTGTGTGATCACAACGAAGAATAGTTTCCTCACATCTCTACCGGTATCCACACTTTAGGATTTCCAACAGGAATCTTCTCTACGCCTTGTGCTAGCAAATTAGAAGAAGGAATTGCTAGAAGCATGATCAAATCAAGCGGGTCACGCAAAACGAGGAAGAGGTCGGGCCTCTTGGAGCCGACGGGTAGGGGTGTCATGCACCTCTCTACTCTCTCTCTCATTTCTCTGATTATTTCACTCAATGACAACTCATATCAAATAATAGAGCTAGAACTCCATTTTTATAGTCAATAACTCCTTATTGACTACAAATTGCCCCAATACTAATCATGTCTGTACATGGATTAGTCATATAACCTAATCCTGTCCATTCACAAGTTAGTTTAATAGCCTAATCATGTCTATACATGGATTAGTCTAATAGCCTGATCATGTCCATACACGGATTAGTCAACTTTGCAATTTAGTCCAACTAACTTTGCATGTGGTTGCGTTTTGATGCTTGATCATTTTTAATTGTAAATTAGTCCAACTAACTAACATCCATATCCAGTTTAATCCTTTTGGTGTGTGATCCTGCAGGTTTCTATTAAGTTAACAGTAACAGTTACAAACATTGAGCAGTGTCTAGCAACACATCAATGCTACCCCACTAATAGAAATAGTTAGTGACGTGACAAACCTATGTGACCAATGTTACTGTTTTGTTTATGTAACTTTGTCTCTATATCCGAGTTGGACACGACACATAAATATCACACTCGTATATCCAATCCATAGTTTCTCGATCCTGGGAATACACTTATCTGAATAGATAACAACAATATTACATATTGATTTACTGAGTCTGGCCAGACATTACATAAGCTCTACCTCTCGAGTGGCCGTGGATATTTACTCCCATTATGTCAGAGGGACTAATCATCTCTACATCACTACCATCTCCCTGCTTGCTTCATATCATGTCCGATTACTGGTTTTATAGTTACCCAGTTACGGTGCAACGTTTGACGAGATCAAAACATGATAATTCACAGCTAGAGAATCTAGTGAATTCAATTCTAAGGACTACAACACCATTCTCACTACGAGAAGCACTTCTGACTTTCACATAATTCATATGTAGCCTTCTTGTGGTGGGTCAATCCAGCATGCCATTACTCCGAATGCATACCCGTGTGTTAGACATGATATCTCCATATCAATCTACCAACATACTAGTCTCCATGCATAGTGTTCGTCTTATTAATCAATATACTTGACTAGGTATATTTAATATTAACAACATTTGTAATATTATGACTTCATTATATTAAATGTCTCCATATATAATAAAATAAATATTCTAGCAAAAACAAAGTTCACACTAAAGCAGATTACCTCTAGGGCATCTACACCAACATTAAGAAGGGTCAAAACACATAATTTATGAAATGCGTTTGGGAGCCAAAATCATTCATAAAAAATTATCACCATCCCCAGTTATCTGTTAAATGTTAGGTTTTAGATAAGTTTATATCCCTTTACGAGTTCATTTTCTTAAAGGGATGGAATTTTAAGTGGGAGAGTGTCAAAAATATTCGAATAGAGAAGATATTTCTCTTTGAACATGATTACCCACCAAAAGTTAGTGCAAATTGTAAATCTCCAACACAAATTAATTAAATTGGATTTTTTAATCTAAATTAGCATTTCCTAAACCAAAGTCAATTTCTTTATCAGAGCTTGTAACCATTTTCCATGAAAGAACATGGAATGAACTTTCCCAAAGAAAAGTGCGTTGAATCTTATCGAGTCGATTTGTGGTTGCAACCTCAAGGAAATATTTTGCATCACACATTTCGGATGGTGGCTAGACTTAGGGCTTGCATTTCATATCAACCCGTTGGGTTGTGGGTCGGGTTAAAACATGTCATAAACGGGTTGGCATGATGCTCATCCGACCGCTAATCGAGTCACATGACCGAACCAAAATCGACCTGTTAATTAAGTAGGTAACCCTTCACGAACCGAGTAACCCAATGAAAAATGGTCGTGTCGGGTCACCAATATACAGCAAGTCCCGTACCTTTTTGGAGATCATTCCATATCAAACATCCAAAAATTCTAAGAAATCAACAAAAAAAACATTTTAAATTTCCTGAAGTTTGCAATATCAGAAATCTTGGATGCATACTGATTTGGGAATTGAAATATGTAAAAGATATCTAAGCGTGTTGGGACAGAGAGATAGATGGACCGAGAGAAATAGAAAGACTGAAATAGAGAGAATGTGAGAGATCAAAGCATAGCAATTCATGAACACATCTCAAACTAGAGAATTCAAAGCGTCTGAAGGCTGCGACGAAGATGAAATCCATACATGACTGTGAAATCTTTGTCGTATGGTTTTTGATTGGTGTTAAGGTTGGTCTTTGTTGTTCTTTGCTGAGCAAACAAAGGACTTTAAGAGAATGAGTGAGACACGAGATGTAGATATATATATATATCTAGAGAGAGAGAGAGAGAGATAGAGAGAGAGAGAGTAGTGGGAGAGAAATCGAGAAGAATATAGACATGTGGGTAAGAGAATATGTGGTTGTGGCTGAATTTTGGGGTTGTTTATTTGTATAAGTTTTCTTATTTATGTATGAACTCCTGTTAAATTTTTCTTTACTACAAATTAGTCACCAAGTCACTTTTGTATGTTAGATTTGCACAGGTCAAGCGGGCCAAGTTCGGGTTATGCGGGTTCACCAGAACCCAAACCATTTATTTCCATGTCAAATCGTGTCAACCCGCATTGTGATATCCTATGCCACATCGAGATATTGTGGATTGATATGGTGGATTATATGTATATATGGTTGGGAGATTGTTATATCTTGTCCCACATCGGAGATTTGTGAGTTTGAAATCTGGTATATGGTAAACCTTGTGGATTACTACTAGTACCTCCAAGGCTTAAGCTTTTTCATCGGGTGGTACAGGTAAAGAAGGTGTTGGGACAGTAATCCATGGGTGTTACAAATGGTATGAGAGCCAGCCTTGGTCCCGCAAGGGCTCCGTGGTGGTTCGCCGCCAGCCAAGGGGATACGTGACTGGGCACACTCGACGAGGACGTCGAGCATAAAAGGTGGGGGTATTGTAATATCCCATCCCACATAGAGATATTAAGTAATGATATTGTGGATTAGATATATATATGGTAGGGGAATTGTTATATCTTGTCCCACATCGTAGATTTCTGAGTTTGAAATCTGGTATATGGTAAACCTTGTGGATTACTACTAGCACCTTCAAGGCTTAAGCATTTTTATCTGGTGGTAGGGGTAAAGAAGTTGTTGGGACAGTAAACCACGGGATGTTACCATTTCGAGTGTGTTACACGCTGTGTACGAGAGAATCCCTTTGAGGAAGATTCAATATACACCAAGAGCAGGGGACAGAAAGAACACGGAAAGAGTAGGGTGTGTGTAGGGAGAGAGTAAGGCAATAGTAACTGTATGAGAGAGAGACAGAATTTTGGCAGAGCTTCCGAGTAGTTCAGGTGATTCGTGTTCTGTAAGGAAGGGTTAACGATCTATATATAGTGGAGAATATGACCGTTGTAGTGGGTAATGCGCCCATTAATGGCGGCTTAATTACCTTAACCACAACAGAACGTTCGTCCGTATATATAGGGAACGTTACGCACTTCATTCGCGTGTACCGGAACCTTTATGAGGTTGACTGGGTTTATGGAGCTCGTTCCATAAATCTCTCAAAGCAGCTACTAAAGGTCGCGCGTGGGCTTGGTTGCCGCTCACGCGCGACAGGACTTACTCTAGCCTCCAAACCACTAAGTCCCTACAAGTCCCGTGTTGTGGTATGCGAGGGCCCTGTCTCGCAGCCCCCACGTGGATCAGCGCGGGTGGTGATCCAGTGTGTGTGGAGCACAACTAGGTGTGCAGGATGATCGTCACGTGGCTAAGATCTGTCTGTCTAGAAAGCACTATCTACATTAGCCCCCTTTTTGCGCGTGAAGACACCTAGCCAAATAGGCTTCAATGCGCAGAAACCGGTGCAAGCGTCATTGTCACGCACCAATTCAAATACACGCAAAATCAGCCCCCGTGCGTGCCATTATGACCTAGAATCCCTAGAGTCGTGCCGCCTGTTCTTTTAGGGTTTTAGGCGTGACGTCAGCTCGTCCTGTGATTGCGCGATTCGACGGTGACGGTTGTGATTCGACTACTGAAAGGACGCGAATCCTCATTGTTTTTGAATAAATAGTCTATGCCCTCCATTGTTGCAAAGCATCACTTTTCTCTCTAAAGTGAATGTTACCTAAGAGCCTTCAAGAGCAGATTCAAGTAATCAACCACCAGTTCTTCCTTTTCAATCGTCTTCTTCAACTTGCTTCATCATAACAAGGTTGGCTTTGTGTAATTCCATTAATGTATTCAAATGTCCTTTGAACTGTCTTGGATCTGCAAACCCATAACTTATTTGGAACACACCATTTATTCAGAACTGCGAAAGAGGCTTTTCTTAAACCCCAAAAGATTGAATCACCAGATTGAACTATTTTTCGAATGATAAACTTCTGAAACTTCTGAAATTCTGAGATTCTAAACCCAGAATTGACTCTGAACTGTTCATCTTCTTTTGATTTCAAAACGAACCAAAAGCTGAAATTTAAACTAAAAGTGGGTGTATTTCTCCCCCCCCCCCCCTTTTGCTTGATTTTCTGCAGAAATGGCCAAGACAAAAGGATCCAAGCCTGTTAAAGAACCTGAATAAATACCTGATCTTCCAAAGACCTTATGGAGAAAAGCCCCCTATTTGGGTGGAAAGGATTTTTATCATGCTAGGGTTAAGGTGAAGAATCTACCGACTCCTGCCCCCTCCGGAGAATTGCTAAAACTGACCCCGCCTACCAACGCAGCCATGTTGGAGTTAATCGATTCCAAGGATGTGGTTAGGCTAGGGGTTGAAAATGGGTTCTTCCCTCATACTGCAATTTCTACCCAGGCTTTTGTACAAAAATTGGATTTGATGGATGAATGGATCGACCATGTATTGACCCACCATGCCATCGCTTTAGACAATGCTGGGATTTATTTTGAAGTTCGTGCTATGAAGGGTGTTGCCGTGAAGCTGGATCCATCCATGCTTCTAAACCTTCTTTCTCGCTATTCACCTGCGACCCACACCTTCCATTTTGCTGAATTCGAGGCTGCCCCTACTTTGGAAGATATACAAATCTTATATGACCTTTCTCCTATGGGCGAAGTGGATCCTCTGAGTGCTTTGAAGACTGATTCATAGCTTTCTCTATATGCGCAGATGGAAGAATGCTTAACCGAGATGAAGAAAATCTCTACTCGTTGGACATCTGCGAAATTTCTTCCCGAATGGTAGCTTGTTGAAACTTCTGCGAAGAACACCTGGGGCAAGTGGGTGCAATACTTCTTTCGCGACTATGCGAATGGTAGCATTACCAAGGAAATTCTGGAAAAAGATCCAAATGCGAAGAATTATATAGAGGGGAAAGGATACCATCTAACCTTGCGTGACTTCATCTGTGCCTGGTTGTCGAGGTACTTGATTGATGGTCATCCTCATGATGGGGTTTTTTATCATGTCCTCCCCCTTGCTGTTAAGTTGGCCCTCGGCCAGAGAGTCGCACTTGGGCCTCTGGTACTAGGTACCTTATATCATCGATTGGACCAACTAGTGGTGGTTATCAAGGACTCTCGCGGACGTCTTGATTTGTTGACTTTTGTCAACATTGCATTCCTTACCATGCGGGTTTTTGAGCGATGGCCCTCTTATGCTCCTGTTCCTTCCAGGCCCAGCAAGTGGTGCGTTCCAGGTGTGGAGAATGAACTTTCCAGTGGCAGAGCTGCTCGATAGTTTAGAACCAATATTCCCAAGTGCACATGGAGTCTGATATGCGATGACCGGAGCAAGTTTACGGCTAGGCCTTATGCCACGCGTATTGAAAATGTGCGATGGTTTCCGAAGCTGTACCCCACTAGATCCGGTGCTTATTCAGAAGAACTCCTTCTCAAAGGTCAAGAGCGCTAACGCGAATTCTTCTGCTGGTGCCTGAGAGGTTCCCTTCCTCCTCTTGCTGAATATGTCCCTGAACTTACTCCCAGATATGAAAAGATCACAGTCGACGTTGACTCAACTCGCGTCTTGATAACTCCGTTTTCGGAGTTATTTTATGCCTTTTATTTCTACGTTTTGCGTGCTTATAATGGAGAATTTGTCGTCTTTTGAGTAAATTGAGCGTAAATGTGAAAATATGAGTTCATGTGCAAAACTTGTTAAATCCGGGCGTTTCTTTAGATTTATGAGCTTTTTATTGTGATATGATCGCGGGTTGTGTTTTCGTGTTGTGATTCGCAGGAAAACAGGGCTTGGATGATCGTTCGGGATTTGGAAGCGAACTTCGGAAACGAGGAACTCAAAGACAAGTCAAGAGGAGAGTCAAAAGTCAAAGGAGGTCAATGGAAAGTCAAAGGAAAAGTCAAACAGAAGAGAAAGGTCAAAGAAAGTCAAAGGAAGAAAGAATGGAAGAAGGAGGTCAAAGAAGAGAAGAGAAAGTCAAAGGAAGCAAGAAAGGGGGCTGGAACACAGTGTCTTCGTGCGAAGACATTTGTCTTCGTGCGAAGACAACACTTAGCCAAATTTTCAAGTCTGCAGAATTCTCTTCGCAAAACATGTTGCAGTATCTCAATGAGAAGACCTTCGCACGAAGAGGCAGAAGTCTTCGTACGAAGACTCTTCGTGCGAAGACAACTGTCTTCGTGCGAAGAGATCGTGGGTCAGCAGCAATTTTTTGGGGCTTTTCCGTATTATTTCCAAACTTTGTAATATTGTTATGGGAACGTATTTAAGACTTTTAGGTCGTCTTTTTCAGTAGTTTTGGAGGATTAGAGACATCTTTGGAGATCAAGAAGCTAGGAGAGAGCTTAGGAGCTTTTGGGATCATTCGTTTGAATTCTAAACTCTCGTTTTTCTTGATTTTCATGTTTAAACTCATTATAATCGTCGTTTTGATTATGAATATGAGTAGCTAAACACCTTTTGCTGGGAATTCTCGTTTGGTGTAGCTAGGGTTTGATCTAAAGTTGATGTTTCGAGGATTGTGATGCATGCTTTAGCTTAATCTCTCGTGTTTATTCATTATTATGGATTATTTGCGTTCTTAATCACATTATCTTTGCGAGTAGCTAACGTAGAGATAGAATTAATTAGTTTCACGCGGTAACTCCGTGATAACTAGTCGGTAAATCGAATAATCCACCTAGTCGTATCAATGTTTGGTAACTCGGCGTTGTTAACTAGGATCGTTAAAGTAGAATCATAACCTTAATGCATACTTAAACCTAGATTAGGCTTGGTAACTCGGTTTAGTTTAGTTTAAGTATAGTGGACTTGATTGGTAACTCGTTAAGTTCAACGTTGCTTGATTAATAGTGAATAACACGTGGTTGTTTTACGAATCAAAACATAAACTTAGATCACCCTAGTGAACCTAGAGAATTCCCGGTGCTTTTTCTTTATTGATAAAAACCTCCAAATATTCATTCTTTATTAATCGTGAATTATTTCACTTGGTTAATTGAGAATTTTGCGTTTAATTTCTTAGAATTAGATAACAACACAACTTGCGACTTGCCCACATAAGGTATAGAATAATAATTAATTTAAACAAAGTCCCTTGGGTTCGACAACCCGGATTTCCGGTTTATTACTACACACGACGGCTGTGCACTTGCAGTTGGAACGTGTCAAGTTTTTGGCGCCGTTGCCGGGGACTTCGGCTAAATTAGTTATAATTCCTAGCCTTAGGGATTTTAATTTATTGTTTATATCCGTTACTCACCTACGTTTTGCGTGTTTCGTGATTTCAGGTTGAATTACTCGGTGCATGACCCGTTCTCGAGACGAGCCTTTGTATCCAACGTTTGAAGACCCGGAATCCTTATTAAAAGCACAGCGTAGAGACAAGAGGAATTCAAGCTCAGTAGTTATGGACGAAGAAACGAGAGCTGAGTATGAGAGGATCCGCAAAGGTTTGCAGGATGCGGAGGCAGCTAGAGTTGCAGCTGTAGAGGAGGCTGCACGAAGAGCCGCAGAAACTGAAGAGGTGAGAGCTCAAATGGCTGAGATGCAGGCAAGGATGGATCGCATGGCTCCCCCAAATCCACAACCACGTCATGGTGTGGGGGCACAAGTGGCGAACATCGGTGGGAACAACAATGGTAATAATGGGGAAAACAACAGGCAGAACAATGCTGAGAATGAAGAACGCCCGATGGTGGACTATTTCAGGACTACTCCAGCATGTTATCAGCCTACCATTGTTAGGCCGCAGATCAATGCCCAACACTTCGAGTTGCGCCAACATATGATCAACATGGTTCGTGATGAGTGTGCATTCAACGGAGCTCCAGGAGATGACCCCAATCATCACCTGCTGGTATTTGAGCAGATCACTTCAACCCTGCACGATCAGCGAGTTCCAGATGAAACGGTTAAGCTTTTACTATTTCCATTCTCCTTATCTGGAAAAGCCAAGAAGTGGCTTATGGAGCTGCCAGCTGGTAGCATAGTGACATGGGCAGATTGTTGCCATGAGTTTTTGAGGAAGTATTTGCCACCATCCAGAGTCGCGCAGCAGATGGCAGAGATTGCAAAGTTCACTCAGGATGAAGACAGCTCTTTGGGAGATGCATGGAGGAAGTTCAGCCAAATTCTCCGTAGATGTCCGAATCATGGAGAGCCATGGCACAAGCTCTTCCATTATTTCTACACTGCATTAGACAAGGAGACAGCTGACCAGTTGGATATGCTAGCTGGAGGTAATTTTATGGGACTTGGAGCACAGCGAGCTCAAGATTTGCTGAACAATGCGTCAAAGAGAGAGACTACACGATCTGAAACGCGTAGGTACTCCAAACCGGGGGATTCATCTTTAGTCAACAAGATTGAATCGATGGAACAAAAGTTGGAATCCATGACTTCAGCATTTCACGGTATGCACCCCCCAACTCAGAAGCCCATGGGTGAATTACTAGCAGATGAAAGCCAGGGATATGATAACAGTGTTGAAAATGTGAACTTTATGCGACAGCAGCAATGGCCTAACACCTATCATCCCAACAACCGTAATCATCCCAACTTCAGCTATGCCAATCCAAACAGTGGATTATATGCACCCGGACAGAGACCCAATGTTCCATATCAAGCGAGGCAAGCTCCACAGCAGCAGGCTCCACAAAAAGAAGAGCAAGAGACAAATGCCCTATTGAGAAAGCTTCTAGCCAATCACGACAGGATGGAGAGCGCGATTGTCTCAATACAAGCAACAATAAAAAGCCATGAGACTCAGATTGGGCAAATCGCCAATCAAAATGTAAAGCTTCCACCAGGCATGCTTCCAGCAAATACCATCACTCCTAACGAGCAACTAAATGCCATCACCACTCGCAGTGGCATCACTACTGAGGATCCCCCATATCCTAGCCACGCGCGAGCTGAGGCAACTAAGGCTACTGAGAAAGCTTTGGATGAAGAGATTCCCGTGCCTACCGTGAGTCCCCAATCAAAGGACACGGTGAGGAAGTCGGACGAGAAACAGAAGCCTAGGGAGGAATACAGTGTGCGAGTGCCATATCCGCAGAGATTGAAGAGCCAAGAGGATGCCAAGCATTTCAAGAAGTTTGTTGATATCTTCAGGAAACTGCACATCAATATACCTTTCGCGGAGGCAATCTCACAAATGCCTAAATACGCCAAATTTCTCAAGGACCTCCTTTCTAATAGGAGGCGCATGGATGACTTTGAAACCGTGACTCTAAATGAGGAGTGTAGCGCCGTCGTACAAAAAGCACTACCAAAGAAGATGAAAGATCCAGGCGGCTTCATCATTCCTGTTACATTGGGAGACGCATTTCATGGGAGGGCATTGTGTGACCTTGGTGCGAGTATTAATTTGATGCCTACATCGGTTTTTGAGCAACTTGGTGTGGGAGATCCTAAGCCTACCAGGATGTGCTTGCAGATGGCTGATCGCACAATAAAACGCCCCAGGGGTGTTTTAGAGGATGTACTAGTGAGAGTTGAAGGACTCATCTTCCCAGCGGATTTTGTGATCTTAGACATGGAGGCTGACGAGGATGTTCCTCTTATTTTGGGCCGTCCATTCCTGGCCACTGGGAGGACTATCATTGATGTGGCCAATGGGGAGCTGACTATGCAGATCAATGATGAGAAGGTGGCCTTCAATGTATTTGAGGCTATGAAGTTTCCCGCATATGCGGTGAGCGAGCAATGCTTTGGGGTGGATGCATATACGCTGGACGAGGAGGACGATATTTTGTTGGAGCAACTATATGAGGAGCTTGCTCTATTTGATTCCAGCGAGAAAGAGCAAGCTTTGGATGTTCATTGGCGCCCACCATTACCCCTCTTTAATGAGGGAAGCAGGAAGATTCTTACTCCCTCTCTTATTACTGCTCCTGTTTTAGAGTTAAAGCCTTTACCTGTTCATTTGAAATATTTATACTTGGGATCTAATGATACTTTACCTGTGATTGTATCTGCACATTTGGACAGGGAACAGGAGGAGCAGCTTCTCGAGGTACTACAGAAGAGGAAAGCAGCTATGGGATGGACAATAGCAGATATTAAGGGGATCAGCCCCACAGTTTGCCAGCATAAGATCAGGCTTATGGAAGACAAGAAGCCGGTAGTTCAATTTCAGCGTCGCCTCAACCCTCACATGCAGGAGGTGGTGAAGAAAGAGGTGCTTAAATGGTTGGAAGCAGGTATCATCTATCCTATTTCCGACAGCACGTGGACTAGCCCGGTACAATGTGTTCCCAAGAAGGGAGGTATAACTGTGGTGGAAGGGGAAAAAGGTGATCAAATTGCCACACGCACCGTTACTGGGTGGAGAGTTTGCATGGATTACCGCAAACTCAATGATGCCACTTTGAAGGATCATTTTCCCCTCCCATTCGTGGACCAGATGCTTGATAGGCTAGCTCACCATTCACACTACTGCTTTTTGGATGGATATTCTGGGTATAATCAGATAGCGATTGAGCCAGCTGACCAGGAGAAGACAACATTTACTTGTCCATATGGGACGTTTGCATTCAGACGCATGCCATTCGGGCTATGCAATGCCCCAGCTACGTTTCAGAGGTGCATGATGTCTATCTTCTCAGATATGATGGAGCAGAATTTTGAAGTCTTCATGGATGATTTTTCACTTTATGGTGATGGGTTCGAAGATTGTCTCCAGCAGCTAGCTCGGGTACTGGACAGATGTATTGACACCAACCTAGTGCTTAACTGGGAGAAGTGCCATTTCATGGTGACCGAGGGAATAGTGTTGGGGCACAAGATCTCCAGTAAAGGGTTAGAGGTAGACCGGGCGAAGATTGAGGTGATTGAGAAGCTTCCTTACCCTACGTCTGTCAAAGGGGTACGGAGTTTCTTGGGACATGCAGGTTTCTATCGACGCTTCATTAAGGATTTTTCGAAAATCACAAAGCCTTTATCTGGTTTGCTTGAGAAAGATGCCGTGTTTGATTTCAATGAAGACTGCAAGACAGCTTTTAATTTGCTCAAGAAGAAGCTGATTAGTTCTCCCATTATAGCCACTCCAGACTGGACTCTACCGTTCGAACTTATGTGTGATGCCAGCGATTACGCGGTTGGAGCAGTGCTGGGACAGCGGAAAGACAAGGTAGCTCATGTTATTTACTATGCTAGTCGTACTCTTAACACTGCACAGGTTAATTATGCCACCACGGAGAAAGAGATGTTGGCTATTATCTTTGCATTGGACAAGTTTCGTCCATATCTTGTGGGTTCCCAGGTGACTATTTTCACAGACCATGCAGCCCTCAAATATCTTCTTGCTAAGAAGGATGCGAAGCCTAGATTGATCCGATGGGTGTTACTGATGCAAGAGTTCGATATAGTGATAAAGGACAAAAAGGGTGTAGAGAATGTTGTTGCAGACCATTTGTCACGACTGGATAACGACAAACAAGAAGATGTGCCGATTAGAGAAGATTTTCCAGACGAACAACTTATGGTAGTGGTAGCAGCTGTGCCTTGGTTTGCAGATTTAGCAAATTTCAAGGCGCTCAAAATTGTCCCGAAAGACATGACGTTTCATCAGAAAAAGAAATTTTTCGCAGATGCACGACACTATTTCTGGGATGACCCTTATTTGTTTAGGTTGGGAGCTGACAATGTGTTGAGAAGATGCGTAGCTGAGCCAGACACTTTGGACATTCTTAGACATTGCCACGAATTGAATTGCGGAGGACATTTTGGCAAAGCGCGTACTGTGGCAAAGGTATTGCAAAGTGGATTTTACTGGCCTACTTTACATAAAGATGCTCATCTATTTGTGCAGCAATGTGATCGATGTCAGAGAACCGGCAATATCTCCAGCCGAAACGAGATGCCTCAAAATTTCGTGTTGGAAGTAGAGCCTTTTGATGTCTGGGGCATCGATTTCATGGGACCATTCCCGTCTTCACTTGGTAATCTTTATATACTGTTAGCTGTGGATTATGTGACCAAGTGGGTGGAGGCAATGGCTTGCCCGAAGAACGATGGAGCTACTGTAGAGAGATTCGTGCGAAAGAGCATTTTTACGCGGTTTGGAACTCCCAGAGCCATAATCAGTGATGAAGGATCGCATTTTGTGAATAAAGTCTTTGCCAATGTCTTGAGCAAATATGGGGTAAAGACGCATAAGATATCACTGGCCTATCATCCGCAGTCGAATGGGCAAGCAGAAGTGTCTAACCGAGAGATAAAAGGGATTCTGGAGAAGACAGTCAACCCGGGACGCAAGGATTGGTCTCTGCATTTAGACGATAGCTTATGGGCGTATAGGACTGCTTACAAGACTCCTTTGGGCATGTCTCCCTATCAGTTAGTGTTTGGGAAGTCGTGTCATCTTCCGGTGGAACTTGAGCACAAGGCATTCTGGGCTTTGAAGAAGATCAATTTGGACGCTAAGCTCTCCGGTGAGCTACGAAAGCAAGCACTACTTGAACTTGAAGAATTTCGATTGATGGCGTATGAAAGTGCGAAAATCTATAAGGAGAGGACAAAACTGTGGCACGACAGGCACATCATCCCGAGAGACTTCAAGGTAGGACAGAAAGTATTGATCTTCAATGCTAGGCTAAAGCTGTTTCCAGGGAAATTGAAATCTAGATGGAGTGGTCCCTACACGATTACTGAAGTTTATCCATGGGGATCTCTTGAGGTAGAGGATGCAAATGGGAACAGGTTTAAGGTGAATGGTCAGAGAGCGAAACCGTATGTGGACGGGAATTTCATTGGAGTCATTGAATGGCTTCATGCAACTCCCGCAACTTGAGAAGTCTCTGAGGTAACTGGGTCGGGCCGTCGACCTTAAATTACAAAGCGCTTGTTGGGAGGCAACCCAACCTATTTACTGCTTTAGGATAGATTTTAATACTGTTTTGTAATTTTTATTCGGTTTGATGTTATTGAGAGGTGCGAGAGAGTGGATTTAATATTTCCAATGAGTATGTGCAGGAATACGAGGTGAAAGGCCTATTTCGGATCCCCCTTCTTGATGCGCGCGTGCGAAACAGAGTAAAAAGTCCGGATTTGCAGCTAAATACGCGTATCGGGATCCGAAGTGAAGAAATTGAAGATAGAAGCCATTCCTGCATCTATTCAACACACGCACCTGGGGAAGATCATGTTCCTGGACTCCCCGTCTTGATTTGCGCAAGAATTTGATTAGTGAACGGAGAAAGCTAGCACGCCGGCACGGATTACGAGGTGAAATTTTGAAGGACAGACTAAAATGAGAATTGATCAATGCCAACGTGTGGGGGTGGTCGAGAGCTTTCTGTAGACAGGTGGATCGCGCAAATCGGAGTCCGGATGAGAAAGTTACGCCAAAAAGGATGTTTTCGCAAGTAAAACGAGGCCGAAAGCATCCGGAAATGCAAAACGTGCCTTGGAACGCGTGGAATTGAGAAATAAAACATTCCCCGGATTTTGGGAGTGTTTTAAGGTGAAAAGGGAGTCTCGGGGTCGAGGAGATCCTTCGGAAAGCAAAGGCACGATCGAAGACGCGAAAAATCGACAAAAAGGATGTTTTTGGCACAATTCAGAAGTGTCTTCGTACTAAGACAATTGTCTTCGTACGAAGACTTTATACTTAGAAAAATTTTTGAACTTCTGAATTGTCTTCCTATAACAGCTCTCAGTATCTAAGTGAGAAGACCTTCGTGCGAAGACAATTTGTCTTCGTACGAAGACTCTTCGCACGAAGAGAACTGTCTTCGCACGAAGACAACGGGCGAAAGGACAGGTTTGGCCACACGCGGATAATAGCTATGGGTTATTTACTAGGGGCAAAATTGAACTTTTGCACGACATGAAGCTTCATCTTCTGCTGGTGATCGACCATTCTTCAGTCTTCATCTTCAAACACCTCAGCTCTCATCCTCCATAGCCGCAAGAGCTCAATTCACCCCACTCTTGTTTCTTGATCAAATTCCTAAACCCACCTAGGGTTTTGCTCGCGAGGACAAGGAGAACAAGATTCCAGCGGTTGTTTTGAGAGAGAGTGCAAGAACAGAGAGCAATCAGAGGAGAAGAAAGCTAGGGTTTGGAAGAAGATTTGAAGAATTGGACGATTTGGGAGCTGATTCACCTTTCGGACGAGAAGGAAACATTGACGGGGACTACGCAAGGAGTACGGGGCAGCAAGAAATTCAAAATTTCGACAAATTTTTCCGGCACCATCAAAAATCAGTCCGGGTTCGTCAAATTGGGAAATTTTTGCGTCCGTAAGACTTGCTCCGGACGCGTAGGTACTATCTAAACTTTGCAATTTCAATTATCGAGTCTTAGGCACATTGAGTAAAAGCCCGGTTTTATTTGTTGCGCTTAGAAGCGTATTTGGGGGCGATTGCGTAAAGTCCTAGGAACTACTTGTTACGTGCCTACGTGTTTCGTTTCGTTTACACTTCTTGTTCACGTGCACAAGTGTTGGATTGCTTGTTTTACTTGAATTTGAATTTTAAATGGCGGGTGGTAAGAAGAGAAAGACGGGAGAGGGTTCGTCTCAAGAAGCATCGGGATCGGGCGATCCCCAATTGGAGATACCGCCTACTCCCCAATATGCCATCTTGACGGCCCCTTTCCCGGCTAAACCGGTTATTGTCGGCCGACGAAAGGCCAAGGCCAATTTGAAAGAGCGTAGTATTGCGCCAGGTTATTATGATAGTTATCGGTTTGTCACCCACGAGGCCCATCTTGACTCTCGTAGAGATACGTATTTGACTAAGAACGGGCAGCCCGAGAAAGCTTTTCCTTTGCACGAGGACATGCCTCAAGCAATTAAGGAAATTTATGAGCGAGAGAAGCTAGATAATTGGTTTAAGCTTGTAGGGCAGTCGAGTTCACACATTACGAGAGAGTTTTTGTTCAATTTGCGTTATGCAAAGGACGGTGAGAGTCAAGATCCTCGTCTCGTTTACTGTCGGAACGAGTGGATAGTCTTCACGCCAGAGACTATCGCACTCGCCATGGGTTTCCCCGCTTTGAAAGACGGTTGTGGGTTAGAGACGGTTCTTCGTAGTGAGAACCTTTGGTCTCGTCTAAATGCTTTTTGCTTTGCGAAGGGGGTTGATCCATGGGACAGGAAGGGAGAGGTGATTCATTGGAAGGCTGAGAAGAGATTTTATAGGCCGGAGGCTAGGTGGTGTTGTGAAGTGCTAGAAAACTGGGTTTTGGGAATCACACGAAACCCTAGTTATTCTTTCCGCCTCTCGGTTTGGGCCCTTTGTCTTTACACCGGGGTTAGAATTGATATCCCCAAACTGATTTGGGAGAACTGTCTTGAGAGGGTGTCTAGGACAAACAAATTGGGCCCCGGTCATACCTGCTTGATCACTCACCTAGCCAAAACTGCCGAGGTAGTCATAGGGAGAGATATGGACTTGAAACCGTTTACGGCTAGGAAGTGGCACAGGTTTGACGAGACAGCGAGGAAGAAGGGCAAAGGTAGGAGGATGAACACCTCTAGGTTTGACAACCAGGTTGCCTACGACCACCTGAGAGAGGAGATGGCCCGGGATAGACTTGAGAGAAGACGCCAGTTTGCTCACACTCGGGACAATCAGGCGAAGCTGGGGGGTTTGATCCAGATGGTTGGCCAGTGGGTGATACAGTCTAGTGGTCAGGCACCGGGGGAGTTTGTTCCACCAGTCCCGACGGCGGATCCGTGGTTTCAGGAGGATGACTTTGAGTATGAGGTTCCGCCGAGTGAGGATGAGGAAGAAGAAGAAGATGAGGAGGAAGATGATGAGGATGAGGAAGATGACGAGTAGTGGAGTGTGCCCTCGCGCTCGAATTGTTGAGTCCTCGTGTTATCGTTGAGGACAACGATGCATTCTAGTGTGGGGGTGGTTGAATCCTTGTTACTAGTCAGTGTCGTGTCTTTGCATCGCCAGTGTCTGCATATAGTTAGAGGTTTTTGGTTATGTCCTTATTTTTCTTTTTATTATTCATCTTTTTGCACGTTTTGGTATTTTGAGTCAACCTACCATTGTTGAGTCGTAATCGAGTTGGCCTTGCATATAGTGTAGGTATATATGTATAAAAAAAAAAAAACAAAAAACAACTAAAAATGTGAAAAATCCAAAAAAAATTAAAAATTTGAGAAAGGGCAATTGAAAAAAGCTGAAAATTCGGTAAAATCGAGAGGCGTGAGACTTTTAGGCATAGGGCGTGAATCGCGATCGAGAGTGACAATGTGAGAGTCCCTTAGTAAGTATAGAGAAACTCTCTTTACGGGAATGCGTGCCTATTTTACACTCAAATTTAATTCTTTCAAATTTAAAGTGTGTGCCTAAATTTTCTTACAAGAGTTGAGCTAGGTGTGAGCTAAACAAGCCGAACGTTCTTGTGTACGTCTTAGGTAGTCGCCAACCCGCCTCGTAGTGGCACACAGAACAGCTGTGCGAGGTGTGTATTAGAGCACTCACTGCTTCTAGAACTTACCTTGTAGGACCACTAGCAAACCCGTATTTGAACCATGGATTCTTTGACAACCTTTGGACTTAGGGTGACGATTCTTGGCCTTCAGCATTGATTGTTTAGAATCACCGCTTTAGTGCGTCACGAGGGTGTTGTAGTTGAGGGGGTTCGATGAGGGAGTACTTCATGCTATATTTGTGTGAGTCTTGCATATCGCATGCACTTCATTTGTGATCTTCGAGGGGAATGCGAGGGTGAGTGAGAGTAGGCTTGCGCACTTCGGTGTGGCGGTGTTCCATGGCATTACAACATGGACACAAGTGAGGAGAGCCGTGAGTGTGTACATTTAATACACACAAAACTTGGGTTGGGTGGAATTTAATAGGTGGATCGTGCTAGGTTCCGGATCTTACTCATCATGGTGTAGGAGGTTTGGTTGGATTAGGCACGAGACAGACATTTGATCGACTACGTGAGAGGGGACAGGATTACATTCGAGTGTGGGGGTGTCGACATTTGACTTCGGACATCGAGATTGCGTTTGCGACGACTCCATCCCCACACATACTCTTCTTTGTTAGCGGCTTTGTTGATTTACACCGAGGACTTCATTGAGATAGGGAGAGACTTTGATTTGTGATTTATACGTGATTTGGATATTGTCTCTCCTTACGATTACATGATAGCTTGGCACTTGGAAGACCACTCGTGAAAGACATTGAAGAAATTGTGCAGGATTTTGAGAGATTAAAAAAAAAAAAAAAAAAAAAAAAAAAAAAAAAAAAAAAAAAAATCAGAAAAAAAAAAAAAAGAAAAGAGAGAAAAAAAGGAGAGATGAATAAAGGTTGAATGAGAAGTTTTGTGGAAGAACGAGTGGAGAAGCAACTAGTTCAAGAACGGGAAAATTTTGGTTGGTGCATCATTCATGACAATAGCCGCGGAGATCGTAATTGTACCGGGGTTTGAGGGGATCGAGGGCCGGAGATGGTGAGTTTCGGGCTTGGTTTCCATTATTGTTGTGAGGGTGTGTGAGCTTTGGTATTTGTGAGAATGTGACGCTTTAGGACTTGTATTTGATTTTTATCCTATTTGTCCCTAAAGCCTCATCATTTAAACCCGTTAGCTGATTAGGAGCTCGGACCTTGAACGTGGCTTAGCCTAGCGTAGCCTTTTATTTTGTGGCACACATGAAAAGGTATTGCATTCTTGTACTTAGTAAAGTTAGGTTCTCTATACTAGCTAGGGGGAATTCATGTTGACGAATTTGATTTCGAATCATTCCTTGTGCCTAGATTTCTCATCGTTTCGTGTGAATCGGTTTAAGCTAATGGAGATTGCCCAATCTCGCAAAAGAAAAGAAAAAAAAAAAAAAAAAAAATTGTTTTTCAATACTTGCATTGTAAATATTGCATTTGCATATAGGTGCATTGTGTATAATCGAGTCGTGTCGACTAGTAGGAAGGATGGTTGGTGAATGGTTCTACTCGGAAAAGTATGCAAGTGTTTTGGTATTGTATGCAATGTGAGGTGATAGTATGCAAATGGCGTAGGGAAGTATGCAATGAGTAGTATGCAAAGTTGGATGAATTGCGGAAAAGCGAAAGAAGCTTTGACTTGAGAGAGATGGAATTGACTTGAGAGATTTGCTCGGGACGAGCAAAAGGTAGTGTGGGGGTAGTTGATAACTCCGTTTTCGGAGTTATTTTATGCCTTTTATTTCTACGTTTTGCGTGCTTATAATGGAGAATTTGTCGTCTTTTGAGTAAATTGAGCGTAAATGTGAAAATATGAGTTCATGTGCAAAACTTGTTAAATCCGGGCGTTTCTTTAGATTTATGAGCTTTTTATTGTGATATGATCGCGGGTTGTGTTTTCGTGTTGTGATTCGCAGGAAAACAGGGCTTGGATGATCGTTCGGGATTTGGAAGCGAACTTCGGAAACGAGGAACTCAAAGACAAGTCAAGAGGAGAGTCAAAAGTCAAAGGAGGTCAATGGAAAGTCAAAGGAAAAGTCAAACAGAAGAGAAAGGTCAAAGAAAGTCAAAGGAAGAAAGAATGGAAGAAGGAGGTCAAAGAAGAGAAGAGAAAGTCAAAGGAAGCAAGAAAGGGGGCTGGAACACAGTGTCTTCGTGCGAAGACATTTGTCTTCGTGCGAAGACAACACTTAGCCAAATTTTCAAGTCTGCAGAATTCTCTTCGCAAAACATGTTGCAGTATCTCAATGAGAAGACCTTCGCACGAAGAGGCAGAAGTCTTCGTACGAAGACTCTTCGTGCGAAGACAACTGTCTTCGTGCGAAGAGATCGTGGGTCAGCAGCAATCTTTTGGGGCTTTTCCGTATTATTTCCAAACTTTGTAATATTGTTATGGGAACGTATTTAAGACTTTTAGGTCGTCTTTTTCAGTAGTTTTGGAGGATTAGAGACATCTTTGGAGATCAAGAAGCTAGGAGAGAGCTTAGGAGCTTTTGGGATCATTCGTTTGAATTCTAAACTCTCGTTTTTCTTGATTTTCATGTTTAAACTCATTATAATCGTCGTTTTGATTATGAATATGAGTAGCTAAACACCTTTTGCTGGGAATTCTCGTTTGGTGTAGCTAGGGTTTGATCTAAAGTTGATGTTTCGAGGATTGTGATGCATGCTTTAGCTTAATCTCTCGTGTTTATTCATTATTATGGATTATTTGCGTTCTTAATCACATTATCTTTGCGAGTAGCTAACGTAGAGATAGAATTAATTAGTTTCACGCGGTAACTCCGTGATAACTAGTCGGTAAATCGAATAATCCACCTAGTCGTATCAATGTTTGGTAACTCGGCGTTGTTAACTAGGATCGTTAAAGTAGAATCATAACCTTAATGCATACTTAAACCTAGATTAGGCTTGGTAACTCGGTTTAGTTTAGTTTAAGTATAGTGGACTTGATTGGTAACTCGTTAAGTTCAACGTTGCTTGATTAATAGTGAATAACACGTGGTTGTTTTACGAATCAAAACATAAACTTAGATCACCCTAGTGAACCTAGAGAATTCCCGGTGCTTTTTCTTTATTGATAAAACCTCCAAATATTCATTCTTTATTAATCGTGAATTATTTCACTTGGTTAATTGAGAATTTTGCGTTTAATTTCTTAGAATTAGATAACAACACAACTTGCGACTTGCCCACATAAGGTATAGAATAATAATTAATTTAAACAAAGTCCCTTGGGTTCGACAACCCGGATTTCCGGTTTATTACTACACACGACGGCTGTGCACTTGCAGTTGGAACGTGTCACGTCTCTCCCCAGTTTGGTTTTGAAGCAGTGACGCCTTCCATTTGGCTTAGGTCAATCAGAAGAAACTGCTAAAAATGACTGCTGACAGGTGAGTGCGAAACGATCTTTCAGAGCAACTTGCCCTTCATCCAACCTTCAGGTAGCCGTGTAGGTCGTCCCTCCAGGAATTGGATTTCTTACTGGACTGCTCAGCAAGCCAGGTTCGAGACACACTCTCCTCAGCCCAGCAAAGCTCCTGTGATCAAAAGGAATGCCTTTCCATTCCGCCCTAATTGCAGCTTGGATGATTCCCAGTATGGGTTTTACTCCTTGCTTGATTCTGACAATCATTTGTGCCCATCCACTATTCTTGGGGAGAAGATGACTGCTGTTAGGGAGGGAGTTTCGCATGTTATCAAGTACAGCGAAGATTTTGCCAAGGTAAACAATTTCCTTTATGCGTGATAAACTTCTTTCTCTTGGTGCGTTGAAACTTACACCCCATTTTCTGTTTTAGTGTTATCTGAGGAGGTTCGCATCCGGAGAGCACTCCAAATCGCTGATCAACTCTATTGTTGCCGCAAAAAGGCAGGGCGACGAAATTCCCGTGACAATGGGACTGGCTCCCCAAGTAGAGGCTCGAATACGCGAGGAAATGGATGCGTTTGCTTGCTCGCTGATAGACAATACTCCCAAAGTGGATGCAGAGGTTGCCCCAAAGGCCAAGAGGCAAAAGCAAAAGTGCATTGTGATCTCCCCCCCTCCTAGAAGTGCTCCAACTCCGTCTCCTGCGAAGTCTCTTGCGTCTAAATACAAAGGCAAAGGTCGCATGCCAAGCAAAGTGCAGAAAGAGCTCGCGGTTGAGACTTTCGTTCCTTTTTTTCAGGAAGAAGAGGAAGAGGAAGACGAGGAAAGAGAGGTGAGAGAAAGAGATGATGAATAAGAAAGAGGAGAAAGCGAAAGAGAAGAAGAAAGAGGTGAGATACGAGAAGAAGACTTGGAAGGTATCTCAAGCAAACTTGTCCTCTTCATACTTTAACTCTTGCAATAGTTGCTAATTAGTTTTTACTTTCGCAGGGGATGACACATAAACCATCAGCGGCCTCCTGGCCAAGGAAAAGAAAAAGACCAAGGGTTCTCGCTCTGGCATTTCCAGCGAGACCATAGACGAAGATATCCTTGCTGAGTCTGAGAGAATGGCTGCTGAAGCAGAATAGAGAAGGAGGAAGCTCTAGGAAGATGAGATCGAGCTCATAAAAAGGAGAAGTTTGGAAGAACAGCAGGTTGATAACGCGGATGCGACTGCTTTGGAACAAGCTCAAGAGGACTTTGAGGAGATCGCAGGCGACAAAGAAGGTGAGATTTTTAACCTTGCTGTGACTTACCAAGAAGTAATTATTGGTGCATTAAAGCATGGCTTATCAAAAGATGATATTTGCCGCTGGTTAGTAGGCAAGTGTGGCGAACCCTCAGGTAACTATCCAAACAATGTTTGTAAACCCATCTTGGTAACCCACTCCTCATTGTAACGAGTTTATTCGCACCCCAGGTCATGCTCACCTTAAAGATGTGCTAAATGGAGATATTCTAGTAGGATGTGGTGTCACATCATTAACTTATGATGACGGTGTTGTGATCCCACCTAAGTGTGGAGGTGCTCGCTTTTGATCTATCAAAATAAAAGAACACCATGTATAATGCAATTTACCTCAATATTTTCATGTCTTGTATCGAAGGTGATGTTGCCATCGCCCAGGGTACTGCTGACAATGTATCAACTGCTAGAGAGGTGATCGGCGAGGCAGGTGTTGACGACCCTGATGAGGATATGCCGGAACAAAGGAGTCAGCTCCCTACATCTTATGTTCCAGAGCGAAGCCCTCATGTTGGGAAGCCTATCGCAGCTATTGAGTATGCAGGAGAACCTCTGGAGGACATCATCGAGGTATCTGACGATGTCGAGCCTGACACCGTGTTAAGAGAAGAAGAAGATGCTGATGCTGAAGATAGGGAAATGGAAGCGGAGGATGCTGGAGCTGAAGTTCATGGAAATAAACAGGTCATGGAAGACATAGCATCGCATGAAAATGTTGATGTTCAAATACATGCTCCCGAGCCCCAAGGACCTCTCACAGTTGAAGAAATTCCTAGTCAAGCAGCAGCTACTACTGTTGTCGTTCCTTCGACAGAGGTAGAGCTTTTACAGGTTCCCCCAGCATAGAGTTTTTGGAGTTCGCAAGTTGGAGCTTCCGTTGCACCTGTTGCAACTTATGCTATCCCTGCCAACTATGATGAGCTCGAACTCGCGGCTGACAGACAAGCAATGCAGCAAGGGCATGCTTCGGCTTTTCCAGCAATGCGCATTCCCTCTTTGCGTAAGATCCTTGAAGGGACTGGTATGTTACCATTTTTCGCATTTTGCGCCTTTGTTTAAAAGCTTTCATGCTCTAAACTTGAAAGCAACCTGATTTGGATTGGCTGATAAGGATGCGCCTCTCATACCCATGGTCATTTGCGAAATCTCTGGAGCTAGAGCCTTATGACAGAAGGCTTTTCTTGACCGAAGCCATCTGGATTCTGGAGCAACTGTCTGTGGCCACCCCTGCGACCATTTCTCCTAATAGTGCACGGTTGCTTTACAGCACATGCAAAGGGCTTCAAGCTAAAGTTCAAGGCAAGCTAGGCTTTGGGTATCTTCTCAACAGGGTCACCCAGATTCTCGCATCTGTGAGCTTGAAACGTGGCTACCACAACCTCGCATCTGAAAGACGGAAGTTAGAGGAACAAAGGCAGAAGGCTGAAGAAGCTGTCAACCTCTTTCATGCGATGAATGCCAAGTACGAACAGTTGAAACAAGAAGTGGACCAAGCAAGAGAGGCATCGCTCCCGTTTTCTCCAGGGGATCCTTTAATCAAGGATTTATTTTAGAAAAAAAAGTATTATTGTAATGCTAGTGTTTCTCCCCCTTCTTTTTTTTATCATTTGAAACTTTATGTCCCATTTTGCCCCTCTGAGGATTTTGCACTCGTATCTTGGTGCATATTATAGGGTTTTGATTCATGGATGCGCAACGGAAGCATAAAAAAACATAAAACCATGAAAAACCCTCCAAGGATCACAAGTCAAGAGACATAACGATGGTAAGGGTTAGAAATCATAAACACACCTTAGGGTTCTCCTTTGATGACTTCAAACGCGAATTGTGTCACGTTCTCTATGGTTGATCCACGCCTAGAGTTGATCCTAGAATCTCCCAAGTCCTTGGTGCTAGCCCGGAAGAGGAAGAGGAAGAAGAATCACGCAAAACGAGACCCAAAAGGAGGGTCTCGGCCTCCTTTGGCCGACGGGGACGGGGCGGCGGCAAGGGGGCGGTCGGGCTCCCTTGTTGCTTGCTCTCTCTCCTTTTGTTCTCTCCCACTCTTTGTTATGTTCACTAATGAGCATAAGTTTTATGTGGGAAGGAAGGAAGGAAGGTCCTTTAAATAGTCCAACAACTCCTTGTCAACTACCTAAAGGACTTATTCTAGTCCTACTAGAATTCAATTTAGTCCCTTCCTTGCAAATTAGTCCCTACTAAGTTTGCAAGGGTTTGCAAAGTGATCCTTCTAATTAATTAATCCAATTAATTAATTCCCAAATCTAGTTCAACTCTATGTAGCGTGTGACCCCATAGGTTCTATCTAGTTGGTAGCAACTATTTGCTAATATGGAGCGGTCTCTAGCAAAACATCCATTCTAGCGAACTAATAGAATAGTCATCTTGACAACCTTTGTACAAGTAATTGTCTCATCCCTTTGTCTCTATATCCGGATTGGACACGAGACATACAAGTCACACTCGTATATCCAATCCATAGTTTCTCGATCCATGGGAATAGCCTTATTCGTGCAAATAACATCAATATCCCATATTGATTTATTTGAGTCTGGCCAGACATTCTATAAGCACTATCCCTCGAGTGGCCTAGGATATTTGCTCCCGTTATGTGGGAGGGACAAATCCTATCTACGTCCACTACGATCTCTAAGCTTGCTTCTTATTGTATCCAGTACACGCCTTTATAACTACCCAGCTACGGTGTAGCGTTTAACGCTACCAAGATCACAATAATCCACAACTAGAATATCTAGTGACTTCAAGTCTAAGGATGACAATACCATTGCACCGCGAGAAGCGCTTGTGACTTAACATAACATGTATGTAGCCTTCTCGGAGATGGGTCAATCCAGTGCAACATTTCCTAATGCACACCTATGTGTTGGATCGTGATATCTCCATATCAATCCAACCCCATACTAGTCTATAGATGATTGTCCCATTTAATCATTATACTTGACTAGGGATATTTAAGATAAAAAACACGATTGTAAATCTAAGGACTTCATTATATTAAATATCCAATAAATAATAAATGAATTTCTAGCCTCAAATAATTCATACTAAACTAGATTGCCTCTAGGGCATCTATTCCAACAGTCTCCCACTTGCACTAGAGCCAATCTGACGCATCTCGTATGCCCATACTCCTAGTGTGCCCTTCATGCTTCCACTGCGTGAGAGGCTTTGTTAGCGGGTCTGACAGATTATCATCTGTAGGAATCTTGCATATCCGAACGTCTCCTCTATCGATAATATCTCGAATAAGATGAAACTTCCTGAGCACGTGCTTGGACTTCTGGTGCGATCTTGGTTCCTTCGATTGCGCGATCGCCCCAGTGTTGTCACAAAACAACTCAACTGGATCCGCAATGCTAGGGACCACACCAAGTTCAGAAACAAACTTTCTGATCCAAACAGCTTCCTTTGCTGCGCCATTCGCAGCAATGTACTCAGCCTCTGTTGTAGAATCAGCTACCGTCTCTTGCTTGGAACTCTTCCAGCTCACCGCTGCTCCATTCAGGCAAAACACATATCCCGATTGTGATCTAAAGTCATCTCTGTCGGTTTGGAATCTTGCATCAGTGTAACCCCTTACACGCAACTCTTCCTCACCGCCAAATATCAAGAAAGCATCCTTAGTTCTTCTTAAGTACTTTAGGATGTTCTTGACTGCAATCCAGTGACTCTCACCCGGATTGGATTGGTATCTGCTTGTCATACTCAAGGCATATGACACATCTGGTCTAGTACATAACATGGCGTACATGATAGATCCTATGGCCGAGGCATAGGGGATTCTACTCATGCGTTCCTTCTCAATCTCATTGGAGGGACAACCACTCTTCGAAAGAGTGATTCCATGTGACATGGGCAAGAATCCCTTCTTGGAATCTTGCATGTTGAACCGTTTCAACACCTTGTCAATATATGTACTTTGACTTAGGCCTAGCAACCTCTTAGATCTATCTCTATAGATCTTTATACCGAGTATATAGGCTGCTTCCCCTAAGTCCTTCATTGAGAAACACTTTCTTAGCCAATATTTAACAGATTGCAGCATGGGAATGTCGTTTCCAATGAGTAGTATGTCATCCACATACAAGACCAGAAAAGCTACAGAGCTCCCACTAACCTTCTTGTAGACACAAGACTCATCTTCATTTCTGATGAAGCCAAACTCTTTGACCACTTCATCAAAACGTCGATTCCAACTCCTAGAAGCTTGCTTTAATCCATAAATGGAACGTTGCAGCTTACATACTTTGTTGGCTTGCTTTGGATCCTCAAAACCCTCCGGCTGTATCATATACACGTCCTCGAGGAGATTCCCATAAAGGAATGCAGTTTTGACATCCATCTGCCAAATCTCATAGTCGTGGTATGCTGCAATCTCAAGTAGGATTCGGATGGATTTGGTCATAGCGACTGGTGAAATGGTTTCATCATAGTCAATACCATGAATCTGTCTGAATCCTTTAGCCACCAATCGGCCCTTATAGGTAATCACATTACCATCCATGTCGATCTTATTCTTGAAGACCCACTTGCACCCTATGGGCCGCGCCCCATCGGGTGGTTCCACCAAAGTCCATACTTTGTTGGTATACATGGATTCCATCTCGGATCTCATGGCTTCCAGCCACTTCTGAGAGTCTGGGCTACTCATGGCCTCCTCATAGGTAGTAGGCTCCACAACTGCTTGTGGTTCCTGTTCATGTTCCATAATCGGTTCAGTGATTTGTGGTTCTTGAACCTCTTCAAGTTCTACATTCCTCCCACTTGCTTCTTTAGAGACAAACTCTCTTTCTAGAAACACGCCGGTCCGAGCAACAAACACTTTGTTCTCGGTTGGATTGTAGAAGTAGTAACCCTTAGTTTCCTTAGGGTACCCCACAAATTTGCACTTATCCGATTTCGGCCCCAGCTTGTCTGATTGTAAACGTTTTACATAGACATCGCAGTCCCAAATCCTCATGAACGACAGTGTGGGACGCTTCCTACTCCACATCTCATATGGTGTCTTCATGACTGATTTAGGTGGAACACGGTTAATGGTGAAAGCTGCACTTAATAGAGCGTAGCCCCAAAATGATAATGGAAGATCGGTTTGACACATCATAGATCGAACCATATCCAATAGGGTTCAATTCCTCCTCTCGGACACGCCATTCCATTGTGGCATTCCGGGTGGAGTGAGTTGGGACATGATCCCACACTCTCTATAGTCGTCAAACTCTTGGCTCAAGTATTCTCCTCCACGATCCGATCGTAGAGCCTTGATACTTTTGCCAAGTTTCTTCTCTACTTCATTCTTGAATTCTTTGAACACTTCAAAGGATTCGGATTTTGCCCTCATGAGGTACACAAATCCATATCTACTGTAATCATCAGTAAATGTGATGAAGTAGACATAACCACCCCTGGAAGGCGTGGCAAATGGCCCACACACATCGGTATGTATGAGCTCCAATTGCTCACTAGTCCTCTCACCTTTCTTATTGAAAGGGGAATTTGTCATTTTTCCCAATAAACAAGCCTCACATGTCTCATATGATTTAAAATCAAATGAGTCTAGTAATCCATCCTTATGGAGTCTAGATACACGTTTCTCATTTATATGGCCTAAACGACAGTGCCATAAATAAGCAGGATTTAAATCATTTATTTTAATCCGCTTGGTATTAATGTTGTAGACAGGATTGCTTAGATCAAGGACATAAAGTCCATTAAATAATTGCGCACTAAAATAGTGAATATTATTTAAATAAAAGGAACAACAATTGTTCTTTAATGAAATAATAAAACCATCCTTGTCCAAACAAGAAATAGAAATAATGTTTCTGCTCATAGCAGGCACAAAATAGCAATTATTTAATTCTAAAACTAATCCTGAAGGCAGAGATAGCTCGCACACGCCTATGGCCAACGCAGCAACCTTTGCTCCATTCCCAACGCGCAGATCTACCTCCCCTTTAGCCAATCTCCTACTTCTCTTTAGATCCTGCATATTTCGACAAATATGAGATCCACATCCAGTATCTAATACCCATGATGTAGAGAAACTTAAATTGACATCTACAACAAAAATACCTGGTGGTGGTGGAATCACTATTCCAAGCCTCTTGTCCTCCAGATATTTTGGGCAGTTCCTCCTCCAGTGTCCAGGCTGACTGCAGTAGTGACACTCACCTTTAGTCACGCCCTTGGCAATGCCACCAACAGGCTTAAGGGCAGGTTCCTTGGACTTGGCAACTGACTTGCCTTTGCCCTTGGAGGAAGAGGCAAACCTTTTGCCCTTTCCTTTCTGTACCATCATTATGGCCTTGCCCTTACCCTTGTTGATGCTCTGTTCAGCCGTCCTCAACATATTGAGTAAATCTGGCAGTGGTTTAACGATCTCGTTCATGCTATAGTTCATAATGAACTGTCCATAACTCTCGGGAAACGATTGCAACACGAGATCGGTTGCCAACTCTTGGCCGACCGGGAACCCAAGTCGGGCGAGATTCTCCAAGTACCCGATCATTCGGAGTACATGGGGTCCCACCGGGTTCCCTTCTGCCAGATGAAATTTGAACAGTGCCTTTGAGACCTCATATCTCTCTACCCTCGCCTGCTCTTGGAAGAGCTGCTTTAGATGTTTGATCATATCGACAGCATTCATGTTTTCGTGTTGCTTCAGAAGCTCAGAAGTCATGGTGCAAAGCATAAGGCAGGACGCATCATTAGCGTCATCAACACGCTTTTGATACGCCTTTAGGGCAGCAGGTGTTTGGTTCTCTGGACCTTCTGGAACATGCTCCTCTATTGCGTACAGTTTCTTCTCTTGCTTGAGAACAATTCTCAAGTTTATGTACCAATCAAGAAAGTTGGTTCAAGAGAGCTTGTCCTTCTCAAGGACAGATCGTAGGGAATGTTGTGAACTCGATGAGTTGTTTGCCATTTGGAATTCTACAAAAAGGAAAATACGCAAGTTTTGGTATTTGTGAATTTTTGACTATATTCAATAATGGCTAGTTTATCAAATATAGCTCCCACTATTTTTCTACGGATTAATAACCCTCAAGATATTAATGCGGAAAATATCCTTATATTTTCTAGTGGGCCAAGATCCATCTTTCATCTCCTTATGAGCTTGCTTTGGCAAGTCACCCATAATTTGACTACTTTAGGTAGGAACAATTCCAATTGCATCTCATATGCAACTCTTTGTTCAATTGGGCAAATAACTCCTTATTTATCCATCCATATGGATAATCCCAATTGATTGCCTCTAGGTTTCTTAATCAAATTAATAGCCTAGTTGTGTTCAACCTCTTATCTAAACAATTGCACATTGTTACGTGCCATCGCATTCCATCATGATGAACCAAATCGCCATGCTTTGGCACGCACGAGCTTGGTAAATAATGATGATAATGAGTGTTTAAATAACGAGAAGGCAAGAACACAATATTTGAATTTTGAGGGATTTTTAAATTCAATTTCAATTGTTTTGTTGATCAATATCAACTAATCTATCTATTTGAGTTTGGGCACAACTCCAAATAATAGATCCGGGTTGTCTAATTATCTTATTATCCTAATTGCATGCATCATCCATACACTAACCACACAATAATAAGACAATAAAATAAACAACCACAAAACTGAAATTAAACGTGATGTGGATATGGCCTTTTTCTAGACTAAGATAATTTCAAGCCAATGGAATTATCTATGAACCCTAAAGCAAACACATCTCCATGTGTCTTGATCTTTTGGTCCATCCTTCATAGTCTTGTGGAATGCTCATGCTCCATGCTCCATCTTTTGTGGCTTCTTTGGCTTTGGGCTTCTTTTCTCCAATCTTTGCTAACAATCTACTTTATCTAGCACTAGCTAACTTCTATATAAAATAAATCTCACAAGTTGAGAAAAAAATGGCACGCAGGCCATAAAACCCTAATTAATTATTAAAATTAATTGATCAGCTCGCAGGCCGTAAAACCAAACCACAAAATTAAACATCCACATCAAACCACATCCTAAGGCCATATCCAATCACCATGCGATTTGCACATAAACAGTTAAAATCCAATTTTAACGCGCTTGGTCAATTTTAATTGATTTTAGGATTTCTAGGGTTAAAAAGGTCCATGGGCCCAACAATCAAATTTCCCGGGCCCAACAAAGTGAACCACAAGGCCCTAGGGCCGGCCCGGCCCAAAACCCACAAGCCTAGGCTCGCGGGTTAGGGCCGCCCGGCCCCTAGGGCGGCCAAGCTTGGGCGGCAAGCAAGGGGGGGCGGTCCCTAGGGGGGCCGAACCTCCTTGAGGGAGTTGTTTCCAAAACAACTCCCTTGCTTGGTGCCCAAGTTTGGTTGTTTCCTTGTTTTGGGAGAACTCCTTCTTCCCCAAGGATGCCCAAACCCTAGATCTAAGATCCTAAAATTTCTCAAACTCACCAATTCATGCATCCAATGCAAAAATTGGATCTTGTTATGATTAATTATTGAAAAATTGCATCCCATGCTTGATTTGTCTTGTTATACGCGATAAACAATCAAATTAAGGTGTAAAACAACTAAAACGTAACACATAAACCACGTTTCTGCTCTACGACCTGTAGCTCTGATACCACTGTAGGGTTTTGATTCATGGATGCGCAACGGAAGCATAAACAAACATAAAACCATGCAAAACCCTCCAAGGATCACAAGTCAAGATACATAACGATGGTAAGGGTTAGAAATCATAAACACACCTTAGGGTTCTCCTTTGATGACTTCAAACGCGAATTGTGTCACGTTCTCTATGGTTGATCCACGCCTAGAGTTGATCCTAGAATCTCCCAAGTCCTTGGTGCTAGCCCGGAAGAGGAAGAGGAAGAAGAATCACGCAAAACGAGACCCAAAAGGAGGGTCTCGGCCTCCTTTGGCCGACGGGGACGGGGCGGCGGCAAGGGGGCGGTCGGGCTCCCTTGTTGCTTGCTCTCTCTCCTTTTGTTCTCTCCCACTCTTTGTTATGTTCACTAATGAGCATAAGTTCTATGTGGGAAGGAAGGAAGGAAGGTCCTTTATATAGTCCAACAACTCCTTGTCAACTACCTAAAGGACTTATTCTAGTCCTACTAGAATTCAATTTATTCCCTTCCTTGCAAATTAGTCCCTACTAAGTTTGCAAGGGTTTGCAAAGTGATCCTTCTAATTAATTAATCCAATTAATTAATTCCCAAATCTAGTTCAACTCTATGTAGCGTGTGACCCCATAGGTTCTTTCTAGTTGGTAGCAACTATTTGCTAATATGGAGCGGTCTCTAGCAAAACATCCATTCTAGCCAACTAATAGAATAGTCGTCTTGACAACCTTTGTACAAGTAATTGTCTCATCCCTTTGTCTCTATATCCGGATTGGACACGAGACATACAAGTCACACTCGTATATCCAATCCATAGTTTCTCGATCCATGGGAATAGCCTTATTCGTGCAAATAACATCAATATCCCATATTGATTTATTTGAGTCTGGCCAGACATTCTATAAGCACTATCCCTCGAGTGGCCTAGGATATTTGCTCCCGTTATGTGGGAGGGACAAATCCTATCTACGTCCACTACGATCTCTAAGCTTGCTTCTTATTGTATCCAGTACACGCCTTCATAACTACCCAGCTACGGTGTAGCGTTTAACGCTACCAAGATCACAATAATCCACAACTAGAATATCTAGTGACTTCAAGTCTAAGGATGACAATACCATTGCACCGCGAGAAGCGCTTGTGACTTAACATCACATGTATGTAGCCTTCTCGGAGATGGGTCAATCCAGTGCAACATTCCCTAATGCACACCTATGTGTTGGATCGTGATATCTCCATATCAATCCAACCCCATACTAGTCTATAGATGATTGTCCCATTTAATCATTATACTTGACTAGGGCTATTTAAGATAAACAACACGATTGTAAATCTAAGGACTTCATTATATTAAATATCCAATAAATAATAAATGAATTTCTAGCCACAAATAATTCATACTAAACTAGATTGCCTCTAGGGCATCTATTCCAACACATATCAATTATGACGTCACAAGGTGACGTAATTTCCTTGATTTTCGATCTAATGATTTATTAGATAAGCACGATTTCCTTGGGAGCCCCATCCTTATTATGACCTTCCGTCATTAATTAGGGCGTGCCACCGAATCGCCATAGCTTTTAGTAGGGTAATTGATTTTTACATCTTTTGAGACGTAAGTAATTGATTCTTACCCGTTTCCCAAGCTTTGCTGACTCAGCCAGGGAACTGAAGAGTCCCCTCTGGTGTCTATATAAACCTTGCCTCTTGCTTCTTGGGTCTTTCATCCCAAAATGTGGCTTACCATGAGTCCTTACGACTGCTGGCATCGATGCTTGTTCTTTGTTGATTCATGTCAATTTCAGGCTACGAAACCTGAGTTTGTGCCTTGTGCCATAGAAATAGCTCCCAATATCTTCTTTGTAAAGCTTACCGATCTTCATGATATTTTTGAAGAAGATTTACATAATACTTCATGCTTCTGCGAAGATTCTTCTTCGTCTATTATGTTTGCAGATCGTATCTCCGGCTGCCTTCCGGCGAGGCGCAGTCCCGTACTGACCTTTTTACCGAATCGTAATGAATGGTCTGTTTCTCCTCTAGCTTTCCTGGATGAGAACTATTTTCCACCATTGTTTTCAACAAGGTGTGACGAGCCATGGCGCTCGTCTCTCTGCACAATAAGCTTCCTGCCCCAGGAGCTGTTCTCCACTTGTTCTTCACGTCCGCATCCGCCAGGACATGAGGTTCATCTGGCATATCTCTTGGGCAGAAGACCAATCAAGAGCCCTGTTCTGATCTAGGACCTCGATGATAGCGTCACATAGCTTTTGTTAGGACTTGTAGGCCGTTCATTTTATAGTAGGAATTTTCCTTAGTATGAGCTTTCGCTTGTAAGCTGCTCTCTAGATAGATAAATTATAAGTCATTTTGATTGTTAATGAAATGCACTTTGGTATTTGCTGTTTCTATTTGATACAACAAATTGTAATATCGCATGCGTATTTCCCATACGACAAAACAAGTTATGTTTCCTTCGCGTTTTGCACTCGGATGTTGCCTGGTAATTCTTTATCTCAAGCTGATAAGTTTTGCATCGCTCGAAGCGTTGTCGCTATGGCTTGCTATCTAAGAAGATAGGCTTACGGATCAGTTAAGATCATTATTCAGTATTGTTGCTATCTGAGCAGATAGGCTTTGCTTGCACAAAGGCGTTGTTATTATTGCTGCTATCTAGGCAGATAGGCTTGTAGATCAGTCAATATCATGTTTGAACATTGGTGCTATCTCGGCAGATAGGCTTTGGATCGCAGAAAGGCGTTGTTACTTTCGCTGCTATCTAGGCAGATAGGCTTTTAGATCACTTAAGATCGTATTTAAACATTGCTGCTATCTCGGCAGATAGACTTTGGATCGCATGGGATCGTATATTATGGCTGCTATCTAGGAAGATAGGCTTTTGTTGTAAGTAAGCAAAGAAGCAAATAAAATGATAAGAGACGACTAAGGTAATAAAATTCTTCTCATATGGGAAAATTCTTTTATTAAAAGCACCCTAATATGGGAGAGGCATGACTACAAGTTCCACATATGGGAGGAAACAACGCATGAATTCATCGGAGGATAAGACATACAATCCAACAGACATGTGTATCCAATATATGTAAAGAGAGAGAGAGGCTAAGGATAATACTTTTTGATCCAGCGCATATTGATCGGACTTGGGGTTGTGGCAGTCCCATGAAGCCTCTGTATTGTGCAGTAACCACTGTCGTCTTTAACCTCGAACGGTCCTTCCCAGTTAGCTGCGAACTTTGGATGGGCCGCTTCTCGCATGCAATAATCTGAAGCTCGTAAGACCAAGTCCCCAACCGTAAAGTCTCGGTGTTGAACTGTTTTATTGTACGCCCGAGCTATCCTCTCCTTGTACTTCTTGTTAGCCCGCTTAGCTTGCTCGCGCTTTTCTTCCAATAGAATCAAGTCATGATCACGTTGACTGTCATGCATTGCATGAAAGGCCAATCTCGCATAGTTGACTTTTACTTACGCCGGTACAACGTCTTCAGCTCCATAACATAGAAGGAACGGAGAAACTCATGTGGGAGTCCTTGGCGAAGTTCGATATGCCCATAATGCTATATTCAAAGAACTTGTCCACTTTTTGTGATCATCTGCGACCATCCTACTCCGAATTCTTAACAGTGTCTTGTTGGTTGCTTCTGCTTGACCATTCCTTTTTGGATAGTAAGGAGTGGAACAGACTTGCCTTATGTTGTACTCTACTAGTTTCGCAGCCACCTGGCGATTTACAAAGGGGGTGCCATTATCCGAAAGGATTGTGTTGGGGATTCCAAACCTGTATATGATGTTTTCTTGAACGAAATTGACCACTGCGAGCGCATTTGCTGTCTTGAGTGGTACTGCCTCCACCCACTTAGTAAACAACTCGGTCGCGGTTAAGATAAACTGGTTCCCATGCGAGGCCGGTTGAATGGGGCCAAAAAAATCTAGAGCCCAAGTGTGGAATGGCCATGGCGTTCCTGACGCGTGCAGATCTACAGGAGGAGCATGCACGAGGTTGCCCTTAAATTGACATTCCTGGCATCTCATTCCTGGCATCTCTTTACCTTGGTGCGGCAATCTGCCTCCATTGTGGGCCAAAAATAGCCAACTGTGAGGAGTTGTCTGCAGAGTTTTGCACCCCCCCCCCTCAATGCTCCACTTGGTGAGATAAATCCATCACCTCTTGCGCCATCGGAGTAGATTCCCCTCATGGCCCCTCCGCCAGAGTATGTTTTCCTGCACCACATATCGATCCGCTTTTCTTTTAAGCTTTTCGGCTTCCTTTCTTTGCTCGGGCTCGATTCCTTCAGTCAGCAAGTCAAAGTGTGGCTTTCTCCAATCATCATCAACCAGAGCAACTTCCAAGGAATCCTTGATTAATGTACAGCTTTCACAATTTCCCTGAATTATCGCAGCAGCTAAGGACATGTTTGGCCAACGAATCCCATATCTTTGGGCCTTTCGATAAATCGACACCTCACCTTCCCCGCAAGTATGCTGATGAATCTTTTCCAATAACGCTTGTCCCTCCTGCTGCGAGACGCATCGCATGATTATTCCTCCCAGACCTTTGTAGTAAAGGGCGTTGTCATATATGCAGAACCCTTTGTGGATGCCCAGTTTTCTTTGCTTGTTCCCTCGGCAATTGCACGCAGTATTGGTTTTCTCCACTCTTCCTCATCCATGGGCTCATCCTCGCATGCGTCCTCTATCAATGCCGGTGACGTTCGGATTTCAATTGAGAACCTCGCAGGGCATTTTTATGCACTAACTTTAGATACCAGAGTATCTAAGCATCCTCATGCCGATTATCAGCCCTAGGCGTGTGCTCGTACTTGACATCGCAGAATTGTTGTACCAGCTTTTGCACCAAAGTCCGATAAGGTAACAGATTTACCTCCTTCAACCCGTACTCGCCTGAGGCTTGTTTGACGATTAACTTAGAATCTCCCATAACCGTCAAATTGCTTACTTCCAGTGCCCTGGCCGCACGAAGTCCTGCGATGAGAGCCTCATACTCCGATTCATTATTTGTTTCAGGGAAATCTAGTTTCGTTGTCATTTGGATGACTTCCCCATCTGGTTTAGTCAAAACAATTCCGATTTCTCCACCTTTACTTGTTGATGATCCATCAAAATGAAGCGTCCAATATGGTGACTCGACTGCAGAGATCTCAGGTCCTTCCAACTCCTCCTCAATCATGGGTTCATAGCTACTATCTGGGAACTGTGCAAGAATATCTACCACTACTTGCGATTTGATTGCTCGTGGTCGAACACATGTGATGTCATATTGTGAAATGGTCATGTACCACTTTGCCAACCTTCCACAGGGAGAAGTGTGAGTCAAGAGATACCGTATGGGGTCGCTCTTTGTAATTACCACACTTTTGTGCGAGGCGAAGTAGTGTTTTAACTTTTCTATCACAAAGAACAAGGCAAGACAATGGCGTTCGATGTCTGTGTACCTTGACTCAGCCGGTTGTACTATGCGAGAAATGTAATAAATCGGCCCTTCCTGTCCTTCATATTCTTGAGCCAAAAGCGCCCCTATAGATTTCTTCGTCGACGTCAGATACAACAAAAGCGGCGATCCAAGCTGTGGAGAGATCATTGCCCTTGGCGATGTCAATAGATCCTTCAGCTTCCCAAATGCGACCTCATGTTCCTCTGTCCAATTATATACAGCATTCTTTTTGAGGAGATTTCCAAAGCAAAAAAGTTATTTCTGCAATCGCCGGAATGAATCTCCGCAGGTAAGATAACTTTCCTAGGAATGTCTTCAAGGTGCTCTGATTATGTGGTGCCGTCATGCTAGTGATAGCCGATACTTTCGCAGGGTCAGGCTCTATGCCTTGGCGATGTATTACACATCCCAAAAACTTCCCCGAAGTCACCCCGAATGCACATTTCATGGGGTTCATCTTCAGCTGAAAACTCCTGCATCTTTCAAATACTTTCCGCAGGTCCCCCAAATGGTCCGCTTCCTCTTTGGACATAACAACCAGATCGTCAACATAGAACTCCCCTCCTGGTGCATCATGTCATGAAATAGAGCCATCATTGCTCGCTGCTAAGTAGCGCACGCGTTCTTGAGCCCAAAGGTCATAACCATGTAGTTAAAGACCCCCACCGGCGTAATGAACGTCCAGTGCCCCCATTTTGATCTGTTTATATCCACTAAAGCCATACATGAAGCTGAACATCCAGTGCCCCGCAGTAGAATCAATGAGCAAATCGTTGTTGGGCAGCGAGAAGTCGTCCTTGGGGCAGAAGCGGTTGAGGTCTCTGAAGTCTACACATATACGAAGTTTCCCATTCTTCTTCACCACAGGCACGATGCTGGCCAACCAGGTGGGATGATGATTCGGCTCTATAAACCTGGCAGTCAATAACTTGACAATTTCTTGCTTGATTTTTACGTTTATCTCTGGCCTGAAGCTTCTCGCTCTTTGCTTTACCGATTTAGACCCCGGGATGACATCCAATCTATGCATGGTCACGCTCGTGTCCAAAACAGGCATTTCTCTGTACTCCCAGGCAAACACATCCTTGTATTCAGTCAGCAGTTGCAGCAATATTGCTTCCTCATCGCTTGTGAGGTCGTCGCTCAAGAAAACGAGCCTCTTCTTTTCTTCGCCTGGGCTCAGGAACACTTCTTTCAGTTCCTGCTTCTGGGGTTTCGGCTTGTCCTCCATGCACTCGGGTGCTTCTTCCAGTTTATCCTCCAAAACCTCTGGTGTTGGCTTGTCTGCCTCCGGGACGCCTTCAATCTGATTGATTTGCCCAGGGATATCCCCATGCTTGGATGGGGGTACCCCCGCGCACCTTCATATGCGGTAGCATTTCTTTCCGTTGGAGTAGAAGCTTTCTATTTCTTTTCCCGCAAGATCATGTTTTACCACTCTTTTCAAAGTGTACACGTTCTTTCTTTGGTAGGCGATCTGCGGTGCCTCTTCGTGTGTGGACACCTTTTCCTTAGCATCCTCCCTCGTCACCATTGCTCCTGCTGGTGACTTATCATTGATGTCTACCCATTGGGGCAGAGGAGTCGGGTGAAATGGCCCTGGCGTTTGCTCGTCCGCCATTTCAGTAAACCATACCGCTTCAGTGAGGTGCGCCTCATTTAAATTGAAGGGATTTACCGAAGCCGGTATCTCCACTACTCTGTCATTCCAGATGGCCTTCATCACCTGGTGAGCTGTTGAGGGAACCGCGTCAAAACGATGAATCCAAGCTCGCCCTATGATCATGTGATACGTAGTATTCGCATCAATGACGTAGAATTTAGCTGAACATTTGATTTTTTCTATCTGGATACCTAGGCGAATCCATCCTGTCGTCATCCTGGAATCACTCCCGAATCCCATCAGTGGGGATGGGCGTCTGACAATTTTCTTCTCCGGGATTCCTGCCAACTTTAGAGTGTTGAGCGAGACCACGTTAACGACTGCTCCTCCATCAAAAAATGCCCTCTTGAATTCGACGTCATTGATCACCGCTGTTACATACAAGGGCTTCTGATGACTCGAATCCGTCTTCTTGTCACTTGCGGAGAAAGTAATAATCTTCTCTGTAGAGCGAGACGCCCTAAAAAATTTTCCATTGGAGACCACGATGTCTTCCTCGAAGTCTTCTGCTGCCCTTAGAATCGCCTTTGTCATCTCTTTCCGGCATTTCTCCGAAAAGTTCATCTCATCAAAGAACTTGCGGAACCCGTGCGACCCCTTCATTCTATCAGCACGCTCATCCTCCGTGTCTATGCTATAGTCCTCATCGTTGTGAATTTAGCAATGATGGGTAGGCCATCTTCTGCAATCTATTCAAAATCCATAATCACAATCATGGCTACCTCTTTTCCCTTCGGCTCTTGCTCCGCATGGGCTGGCAGCGGATTGTTTCGCACATCCTGCCTCTGATCGCTGACGATCAACTCGCCTTCCTTCATTTTTCGACTCACCATGTGCCTAAGTTTCTTGCAATCGGCCATGGGGTGCATAATCTTTCTGTGGCACTCGCACCACTTCGGGTCTTTCATCATCTCCTTGGAAGGTATCCTTTCGAGTAGAGGCAGAACTCCATCTTTACGCCACTGTTTTCATAAGTCGATTACTTCCTCTATCGAGCATGGTAAAGGCGGCGCATCTGAAGTTGTAACCCTGGGCTGCTTGTGTGGCGAAACCGTATTGACCTCAGCTTCGCGACCCCTCTTATAACTAAACTTTCCAATCTTGAAAGTTGTTCCCCCTGAGGGTCGTTCAGGGGCGTGCTTATTCTTTTGCCTTTCCACTATAGGCTCTATGTTCTTCGTACATTCAATCAACTTCGAAGGTAGGAGTTTGCAGGTTAATTAGCATACCTTTGTACTCATCTCGCATGTCTTGCAAGCATATCTCCACGAGCCTGCCCTCAAGCACTTCATCTCTGCACTCCAATGATTTGGCTCTGAACTTCTTGATGAAGGTGACACCATCCTCATCGCGCTTCTAATACATATGAGAGAGATGAATCATCGTGACCTTCTCCTCCATCTGGAAGAATTTCGTGTAGAACGTCTGAACCATGTCATCCCAAGTTTTGACAGATCCAACCTCCAGCGTTCTATACATTTGTAGGCCACATTTCCCAAAGATTTTGGGAACTCACGCATCAGCAACTTGGGATCGGCCCCATACGGTCCCATTACATCGATAAAACGCATGACATGCTCGTGAGCATTCCCGTTGACATCTTCAAACTTGTCCCACTTAGGGGCCTTATACCCTGCGGGGTTGGGCATCGGATAGATCTCGCGTGGGATAGGCGGTTCGTTGTCGACCTTCGGAATGATAGTGTCTGCAAAAGGTTGATTGGCCAGGAAGGTCTCTATGCGCCGCTGCAACGATGTCATACATTACGCTGCACTCCCTCCAGCAGCAGGAGGAAGGGTTGTAGCTGGCGGAGACACATATGCTGCGGTCGGGTTAGGGCTGTAGGCCACGTTGCCTAGCGGTGCCAGCGGAGGAGGCAAGGGGTACTGTGAAGAGATATTGGATGCCACGGTTGGTGGTTAAGGAATATGTGTGGTAAGGGACGGTATTTGGGCCGTTTGCCCCTGGACAGAGGGTAGTTGCACCATTGCAGGTGGAGTTTGCGAATTAGGGTTAGGTGGTGTAGGAACTAATCCAGTTCCCTGGGTGGTAGAGGTTCCTCCTCCCTGAGAGACAGTAGTACCCGATGTCGGATTCGGGGCAAGGGTTCCCAAAATGGCCATTATCCGATCCATCTGTGCGGATTGAGCCTGGAGGGCCTTTCGCCTGATTCTGGATGGTGGCGTTTAAAGTCTCCAAAGTCGGAGTTCCACCGACGGCTGCGGAAGTGTGACGGGCCTCCTCTCCCGAGGTTGTCTCCGTGGAGGGAGATCTGTTGCTGACGTCGTCTTCGTGAGACATGGTTGCTTGCAGTGGTAAGTTTCACGTCGGGTTCACCAAATGTGTACGAGAGAATCCCTTTGAGGAAGATTCAATATACACCAAGAGCAGGGGATAGAAAGAATACGGAAAGAGTAGGGTGTGTGTAGGGAGAGAGTAAGGCAATAGTAACTGTATGAGAGAGAGACATAATTTTGGCAGAGCTTCCGCGTAGTTCAGGTGATTCGTGTTCTGTAAGGAAGGGTTAACGATCTATATATAGCGGAGAATATGACCGTTGTAGTGGGTTAATGCCCCCATTAATGGCGGCTTAATTACCTTAACCACAACGGCACGTTCGTCCGTAATATAGGGAACGTTACGCACTTCGTCCGCGTATACCGGAGCCGTTATGAGGTTGACCGAGTTTATGGAGCTCGTGCCATAAATCTATCAAAGCAGTTACTAAAGGTCGCGCGTGGGCTTGGTTGCCGCTCACGCGCGACAGGACTTACTCTAGCCTCCAAACCACTAAGTCCCTACAAGTCCTGTGCGGTGGTATGCGAGGGCCCTGTCTCGCAGCCCCCACGTGGATCAGCGCGGGTGGTGATCCAGTGTGTGTGGAGCACGGCTAGGTGTGCTGGATGATCGCCACGTGGCTAAGATCTGTCTGTCTAGAAAGCACTATCTACACATGCATTGACCCACAACTGGTTGGGGTCGATCCAAACTCCGTGTCGGGCCAAAATCGCTAACTTTGTGTCTGGTACGTGCCATGTTGTGTCGAATATTGTCAGGCGTAGCTAGACTATGAGCATTAAAGGTTTTCTTACCCACAAGACTTAAGAAGCTTGTCTCCAAAGACGCTAATTTATCTAGGAGTTTATCAATGAAGAAAAAGCACCGATGTGCAACATCTTTTCCTTAACTTCTTTCTTCTTGTGATCCTATCGGGACGAAAAGATGTTAGGAGAGAAATCAGGCGGAGGCATGGTGTAATACCCCGGTATTTTCGGGGGTATTTTAGGGAGTTTAGTTAATATTCCGGGCCGTTATTTGAAGTTATTAAATTTCATTTCTTTTATTAAATAGATTTCCTTCCAATTACATTATTATCATTATTATTATTATTATTATTATTATTATTAGTATTAGTATCATTATTATTATGATGACGACGAATGACGATGATGATTGTGATTATTACTATTACTGTTTATTGTTGTTGTTATTATTATTTTTAACAAAAGTACTTTTTTTTAGATGACATTTTTTTGAGTTAGTTGTGGGTATAATTGTTAGTGAAGTGTAGCGGGTCGTGTAATCTTTTTAATGTGTCTGAAAGTGTAGCTTTTAATTAATTGATACCTAGCGAACCACTGCGTAGCTTGGTGCTCCTGCCACACGTTAACACTCCTCTTTTCTTCTTCCCCATTACCAATTTGTTTCACCGTGACTGATTTTTTCCGGCGATTTCCTTCCACGACAATAGTCCAATCCGACCTCTCCTTCCTTTATTTTCGCCATGATTTCACCAATCAAATCAGCCATTTATGCTCCCCTTGATTCCCTTGTCAATTCCCTCACAATACCACCTCTCAGAACCACCCAATTGCATCTACAATGTGCCGTAGGAAGAAACATACCCACTGCCCCTGTTTTGCCGAAACCACCACCACTTCGTCCTCCATTTCTCCTGCGAAATCACCCCACCACGGTCGCCTATCTCCGGCGACCCATCCACCCCAGAAGCCGCTGCAGCAGCAGCGATTTTTGCCCGCAAAGAAGTCGGACCCGACCCGCCGAACCCACCGGCGATTTTCTCCTCTCTGCGCCGTCAGTTCGCCGTCGCCGCCACCGCCTCTCTTCCGGGTCTTCTCTCTGCCCGATTTTCACCAGCAGCAGCACGGGAAGCCCCATCACCGTCGCCGTCGCTTCTCCTCCCCGTTCCGGTTGTTCGGTAACCACCGAACCCCATGAATGAAATCCAAACCAACTTCTTCATGTTTGATCGATTTGTTTCTAAGTAATAACTTGAAGTCTTATAAAACATGGGTTTGGTGGTTGAAATTTGTTACAGTGAAGTGGGTTTGTTACAGTGAAATGGGTTGTTGAGAAGATAACAAAGAAAAGAAAAAAAAGGGGGTGTTCTGTATGAGTTGTACGAAATGGGGGTTGGGTGTGTAATGTATAAAAGGGAGGCTGTTTGTGGTTCTTTGTCATCTTGTGGGAGTGACTCCACAAACTGATTTTGTTGTTTGGTATTCAAAAGACTTGGGTAATGTTGATAATTAAAACTAAGTTAGTATTTCATATATTAATCATAATTATAAACTATTTCATGAAATATATGTATATATATGTAACTTGATAATTCGTTCAAATCGGCATTCTATGAGTATGTGTAATGACAATGATAATATTTTGTTTACTTATCAACTAAATAGCATTATTTTTTTTTTGTATAAAAAAACGAGTTTTCCTCCTTGAATAACCTCTTTGCGTTAATGGGACATTTATTATAACAATGCTTTGAGTCTTTAGCTTTTAATAGAAGTTTATTTTTTTCAACGTTATTATCAAATTAGAATAGCTTTCTTTTTTTTATCTACATAAAGTAAATCTACCTTCGTAAATTAATCGTTTTAGAATATTAAATGAAGCTTCCTCTATTTCAATTCTTATATTAGACAACTATCCTTTTATTAAATGTAATTTTTTTTTTAATTTCAATATAATAGCTAATAAAAAAATAAATTGTTTGGGGGAGTATGGGGATTTGCACTTGCATCCACATAAGACATTTTAATTGTGAATTGGCATGTGGCGAATTTGTGTTAATATAGGACTATTTGATTGTTGTAGATTCTGAATTCGTAGACAATCAGTTCGTTGAGAATCCCTATCACTAGGACATAGCTTGCTTGCGTGTGACAATCCCTCTCCATTATCAGGTAAGTTATATGCACAAAATCTTTAAATATCAAAATGTGTTGTTTCGTGTGCGTTATCTCAAACTTCAAATTCATTCCTGCTTTACAATACTTTGAACTCTTCCGGCGCTTTATTTTTGAACGATTTGAGAAGTATGTGGTCACTATTTAAAATTGTGCTTTATTACTCCCGTGGAATCTTGAACAATAAACGTACGATAATAGAATTGGGAACGGTGTACAGAGGATGCGCGTGAAGGCTAAGGCCGGGAACACCATTGTGTGATTTCCCTAGGGCATTGTAACCTCTTATTTGCTGTGAAAACTAGGAGTACTACCTATACTTAAGGTCTCACTAGTTCTTTTATGGAGAATCGGGATGGACTGTGATATCCCGTAGAAGTACCCTACTTTATTATTATTCCATCGTGACCTCTCTGTCCACACCGTACCTGTTGGGGCTCGTGGATATGCCTCAACCAAATAAAAGAATAAAAATGTGGTTACTGCTTGTTTTTACTGTGTATATTCTCGTGTTAGCCAAAAACTCTGTTTTTACGTGTTGTGGTATATTCTTACTCAGTTTTTACTGATAAAATGTTTTCCTGCGTCGACTTTTGCTATTTTAAAACCGCAGGTTTGACTAAACTAGCTGGGGTGGAACGCGCGCACAAGTCAAAGAGTAGGATTGACTAGAACACATATTATAGTAGATGTTTCATTTGGATTCAAACATTGTTTTATTATTTTTTTACAAAAATGTTGGAGGTTTTCTCCTTTTTATTTCAATAAAGTATTCTTTCGATTATCGTTAAGTTGTACTAGCAGGAACCGTATGATCCGGGTGGTTTCAGTTGGTATCAGAACCGACAGTTCCAACGCTAGTGCGACTTTTTCGATTTCCATTTAATATAGATTAAAGATAATTGAAAGCTTTTCAAAATTTAAAATGAACATAGGATAACCAAAACTGGAATAAAACTAAACAAGCCGGGGATGTGGGTTAGCTTAATCGTTGTTTAAATTTTCTATGTGTTTTATGCTTATCTGAGAATCCATGTTCGTTAAGAATGGATAAATTGCTATGTGGGTGCAAATTGTTAAGTTGTTAGCTATCCATGCTACATACTTGCTTTATTTGAGTTTATTTTTGTCGAGTATTGAGATTGACGCTGATGATATCGAGTTCATGTTCACCACTGATGATGAGGAGTAGATCCACACCCATCCCACCCTTAGGATTATCAATTCTGCATTTCTTTTACCACGAGAGTGAGCGTTTAGCTAGCTTTAAGATTGTTATTTCCTTTTTGAGATTGATATGTTTCATTTAATTGTTATGTGGATTATTTGATGGTTGGACTAATAAATGTTTAAGTGTTTAAAATTATTTGGTGCATGTATGTGTACTAAGTAGATTCTTTTCTACCTGGAGCAACATTTTCCTTCATATCATCTACCTTGCTAAGAAGACAGACTTACCACTCCTACTCCGATATCTATGGTCATCTCTTCCCTTAGTGGAGAAGTCATATCCTATAATACGATGTACCTCGAAGTCAACCTAGATGTCTTAAGAGCCAAGCTACCTTCTGATTTGATTCTTTTCGATCTTGGTAACCTAGACATCATCTTAAGTATGGACTGGCTTAGAAAAAACGAAGCAACCATAGAGTGTGCCAACCAATTGTTAGATTCCATGGACCCGAAAGGTGAACGTTTATCCTATAGAGGTATAATCAGTGGACCCAAATTCCAACTAGTGTCAACCCTAACCATCCTAGCAGATGTGAAGACTTACGAACCTCTCCCAAACGATCCAGTACCTCACATGGTTCATAAACTTCGGGCTCAACTTTCCTTTCTGATTAAAGCGCATAACCCCTTTGTAGGTGAAACACTCGGACATACTTTGTCGCCAACCTTGAAATTCAATGGCCTTTTCTTCAAATTCCTGTAAACCTCTTGTCGATCATGGACCGCCTTCATCCTTTGTTGAATCATCCAAATGTGTTTCTTGAGACCTCGATCATTTGTTGTCCAAAATGCCAGCTCTTAGAATGCCTTCGAACGCCTGAATCATCCTTTTTGTCTTTTAATCCGTAGCTGGGTGAAATGTTGTGCTCAACCTTAGCTCGATGTCCATGTTCTTTAGTAACGCCTTCTAGAAATGTGATATGAAGTTTGAATCTCTATCTGAAATAATCGAGCCAAGTACTCTGTATAGTCTTGCCACATCCTTGATGCATGCGTCTTCCATCTTTTCCATGTTTCACATGTCCTTCACAGAAATGAATCTTGCGCCTTGTTCAGTCTATCGACTACCATTTAGATCTGGATCAACCCATTCGTCAAAACAGGTAAAGTTGTAACAAATTCCATTGAGATGGAGTCCCATTTCCAATCTCCAATTATTGCAATATCTCGCCTGATCTCTTGTGCTCAAGCCTGACCTTTTGACAAGTCAATCACCGAAAGTTCCTTTTGACAAAATCAACTATTTTCCTTCTTCAGATCTTTCCACCACAAGTACTATTCCAAATCCTTGTATAACTTGCCTTTTCCTGGATGTACCGATTATGGTGTGTTATGAGTTTCCTTCGTAATCTTCTCTTTTACATCCGCACATTTCATTAGTACACATTTCATTAGTACACATTTCACCCTACCATCTTTCTCCACTTTGAAATCGAGTTCTTCACCCATGTTGATTTTCTCCTCGATCTTTTGTTCGAAAGCACCCTCTTTCTGTCTTCCTTCTATCTACGTAGATTTCCATTACTATCGTCAAATTTCACAGCATGTTACTCGTGGTTCTCTTCATGCAAACTCAAATCTCTATCCTTCGAAACTCTTCGCAAAGCTTAATTGGCAAAACCCACGTTGATTTTACCGTATAGTTCGTATTTCAACTCAATGCATCCGCTACTACAGTTGCTTTTCTGTCGTGGTATTGGATATTAATGTCGTAGCCCTTCGTTAACTCTAGCCAACTTCCTTGTCGCATATTCAACTCCTTTTGCGTTAGTATGTACTTCGAGCTCTTGTGATATGTATATTTTTGCAATTCGTACCTTTGATATAATGTCTCCTGATCTTCGTTGCAAACACAATGACTGCCAACTCCAAATCATGAGTAGGGTAATTCATTTCATAAGACTTTAATTGCCTAGAAGCATAATCAATCACTTTACCTCTTTTCATTAGAACACATCCTAACCCATGCTTGGACGCATCGCTTTGGACTTCAAATTCTCCTCTCCAGTAGAAACTTTAACACGGGTACTGACGTCATCCTGCCCTTCACCGTTTGTAGTAGGTAGAGTCCATAACGTTTTTCATGACCCAACTCAAGGCTTATGTTCCTGACCCGAGTCATATCCTTGATTGCGAGCCTGTCGAACTTGATCTCTCCCTTACCCACACCTCTTCGAACAAATACGAGTCGAGTGACGGGGACGTCACTCCTTTTAAGGGAGATGTGATTTAACAGCCTTGCATTTAATTACCTGCATTGTCTTGTTATAAGTGCACATTAGAACTGCATACTAGATTTGATTTATAACTGCATTGGGTGATTTGATTTATGCTTTGGCGATTTGATTAATACTTGCATGGGAAGATTCGTTTTACTTTAAGCTTCGGGGACGAAGCTTTGTTTTAAGGGAGATGTGATGTAATACCCCGGTATTTTTGGGGGTATTTTTGGGAGTTTAGTTAATATTCCGGGCCGTTATTTGAAGTTATTAAATTTCTTTTCTTTTATTAATAGATTTCATTCCAATTACATTATTATCATTATTTACGTTATTATTATTATTATTATTATTATTATTATTATTATTATTATTATTATTATTATTATTATTATTATTATTATTATTATTATTATTATTATTATTATTATTATTATTATTATTATGATGATGACGACGAATGACGATGATGATTATGATTATTACTATTACTATTTATTGTTGTTGTTATTATTATTTTTAACAAAAGTATTTTTTTTTTAGATGACATTTTTTTGAGTTAGTTGTGGGTATAATTGTTAGTGAAGTGTAGCGGGTCGTGTAATCTTTTTAACGTGTCTGAAAGTGTAGCTTTTAATTAATTGATACCTAGCGAACCACCGCGTAGCTTGGTGCTCCTGCCACACGTTAACACTTCTCTTTTCTTCTTCCCCATTACCAATTTGTTTCACCGTGACTGATTTTTTTCCGGCGATTTCCTTCCACGACAATAGTCTTATCCGACCTCTCCTTCCTTCATTTTCGCCATGATTTCACCAATCAAATCAGCCATTTATGCTCCCCTTGATTCCCTCGTCAATTCCCTCACAATACCACCTCTCAGAACCACCCAATTGCATCTACAATGTGTCGTAGAAGAAACACACCCACTGCCCCTGTTTTGCCGAAACCACCACCACTTCGTCCTCCATTTCTCCTGCGAAATCACCCCACCACGGTCGCCTATCTCCGGCGACCCATCCACCCCAGAAGCCGCTGCAGCAGCAGCGATTTTTGCCCGCAAAGAAGTCGGACCCGACCCGCCGAACCCACCGGCGATTTTCTCCTCTCTGCGCAGTCAGTTCGCCGTCGCCGCCACCGCCTCTCTTCCGGGTCTTCTCTCTGCCCGATTTTCACCAGCAGCAGCACGGGAAGCCCCATCACCGTCGCCGTCGCTTCTCCTCCCCGTTCCAGTTGTTCGGTAAGCACCGAACCCCATGATTGAAATCCAAACCAACTTCTTCATGTTTGATCGATTTGTTTCTAAGTAATAACTTGAAGTCTTATAAAACATGGGTTTGGTGGTTGAAATTTGTTACAGTGAAGTGGGTTTGTTACAGTGAAATGGGTTGTTGAATGGTGAGTTTGGAGAAGATAACAAAGAAAAGAAAAAAAAGGGGGTGTTCTGTATGAGTTGTACGAAATGGGGGTTGGGTGTGTAATGTATAAAAGGGAGGCTATTTGTGGTTCTTTGTCATCTTGTGGGAGTGACTCCACAAACTGATTTTGTTGTTTGGTATTCAAAAGACTTGGGTAATGTTGATAATTAAAACTAAGTTAGTATTTCATATATTAATCATAATTATAAACTATTTCATGAAATATATGTATATATATGTAACTTGATAATTCGTTCAAATCGGCATTCTATGAGTATGTGTAATGACAATGATAATATTTTGTTTACTTATCAACTAAATAGCATTATTTTTTTTGTATAAAAAAAAACGAGTTTTCCTCCTTCAATAACCTCTTTGCGTTAATGGGACATTTATTATAACAATGCTTTGAGTCTTTAGCTTTTAATAGAAGTTTATTTTTTTCAACGTTATTATCAAATTAGAATAGCTTTCTTTTTTTTATCTACATAAAGTAAATCTACCTTCGTAAATTAATCGTTTTAGAATATTAAATGAAGCTTCCTCTATTTCAATTCTTATATTAGACAACTATCCTTTTATTAAATGTATTTTTTTTTTAAATTTCAATATAATAGCTAATAAAAAAAATAAATTGTTTGGGGGAGTATGGGGATTTGCACTTGCATCCACATAAGACATTTTAATTGTGAATTGGCATGTGGCGAATTTGTGTTAATATAGGACTATTTGATTGTTGTAGATTCTGAATTCGTAGACAATCAGTTCGTTGAGAATCCCTATCACTAGGACATAACTTGCTTGCGTGTGACAATCCCTCTCCATTATCAGGTAAGTTATATGCACAAAATCTTTAAATATCAAAATGTGTTGTTTCGTGTGCGTTATCTCAAACTTCAAATTCAATTCCTGCTTTACAATACTTTGAACTCTTCCGGCGCTTTATTTTTGAACGATTTGAGAAGTATGTGGTCACTATTTAAAATTGTGCTTTATTACTCCCGTGGAATCTTGAACAATAAACGTACGATAATAGAATTGGGAACGGTGTAAAGAGGATGCGCGTGAAGGCTAAGGCCGGGAACACCATTGTGTGATTTCCCTAGGGCATTGTACCCTCTTATTTGCTGTGAAAACTAGGAGTACTACCTATACATGTTTAGGTCACAACTGTATAGGGGTGTCGACACTTAAGGTCTCACTAGTTCTTTTAGGGAGAATCGGGATGGACTGTGATATCCCGTAGAAGTACCCTACTTTATTATTATTCCGTCGTGACCTCTCTGTCCACACCGTACCTGTTGGGGCTCGTGGATATGCCTCAACCAAATAAAAGAATAAAAATGTGGTTACTACTTGTTTTTTGTGTGTATATTCTCGTGTTAGCCAAAAACTCTGTTTTTACGTGTTGTGGTATATTCTTACTCAGTTTTTACTGATAAAATGTTTTCATGCCTCGGCTTTTGCTATTTTAAAACCGCAGGTTTGACTAAACTAGTTGGGGTGGAACGCGCGCACAAGTCAAAGAGTAGGATTGACTAGAACACATATTTTAGTAGATGTTTCATTTGGATTCAAACATTATTTTATTATTTTTTTACAAAAATGTTGGAGATTTTCTCCTTTTTATTTCAATAAAGTATTCTTTGGATTATCGTTAAGTTGTACTAGCAGGAACCGTAGGATCCGGGTGGTTTCACATGGAGCTCCTCCTTTAAAATCAACTTCATTCTTCTCGTATTCATCTCAAATTAGGTATGAACTGTATAAGGTAACTACTCTTCTATTTCCCATTGTCCAGCTTTTCATCTCTTATCCTTGTTATTTTATAAATTCGAGCTTGATTTTAAAGTCGATCAAGTCCATATACATATTCTATGTGATCAGAGTTTTTTATGAAGAAATTGTCTTGGGATTGGTTTCTAAAGTATCAAAACCAATTAATTATGATGGGTAGTTAGTATATAAAGTAGATCGTAACTAAAAAACCGAATGATATAAATAGGATGGTATAGAGAAAGGAAACTAATGACAACAAAGATTTTAGACGATGTACTCTCCTTTGACATGCAGAGAATAGTCAGTTAAACTGAGAAAGAGAGATTAGATAACCGGTGCCTTAATGGACGGGGCGATGCCTATGCCCACGACGGTGATGTTCTATTGTACAGTCGAAGAAGAGGAGAGAGAAGGAACAAAAGAGAATAGATAAGCGTTTATTATCCATTAGAGAGTACAATTGGAAATAAGTTGAAAATTTCGTGTGTGTAGTACTTTTATTCATTTGTATATCAATTCCTTTGTAATTTTAGACAAATTAATTTGGTAATGATAATTTCTAGTTTCCCAATTATAGTATATATATATATATTAAATTGTCATTAAAGTAATTTTATATTTTTTTTCGCGGTATACATTGCATTAGATTAGGGGTGGCGATTCGTGTCAATGGTCGTGTTCGTGTCGAGACCCATATAAGGTGGACCTAAACCCGATCCATATATTAACCGTGTCTAGTACTATGGACTCTAACCTGAGCTACATAATAAAGGGGTTACCCGTCGTGTAACCCATTAATTTCACACAATGTAATATAAGCTATGTAATATAAGCTACATATGGTCACACCCATTAATTTCACACAATTAGAATTTCGTGTGTGAATGCACTATGTAATATAAGCTACATGTATATATAATACGGTCACACAAATTAAATCACGTAAAATCTAATGTAAACGCTCGAAAAATAAGCTTTGTGACTAATCAAACATTGAATATAAAAATATACTTTGATTTTTGTAAAACATGCAAGATCATACCGTATGTATTTAAAATTAGACATCAAAATTTAAGAACGATATATACATGCATGTGTGTGTGTGTGTGTCTATTAACTTCATTGTTCCATCAAGTTCTAACTTATCGAAGTTTCTGAAATAAAATCAAATAAGAACTAATTAGTATTACTGACAATAGCTTCACCACAGCCCACATAGCAGAGCTTCGAATCAACAATGATCCATTAATTAAAGATGGAACGACAAGGTAATGAAACGTTTCAGAGAATGAGGAGCCGCATACCATGTGATAGACTTTTAATGCGAACAAACTAGGGAAATATTTTAGTGGCTTCGGGTGAAATAGCTAGTGTGTGTGTGTGTATATATATATTAGTAACTATTATATATTAGTAACTATAATATATATATATATATATATGTATTAGTAACTATTCTAAGATTTTAAATTCATTCGTATTGGGTTAAAGTGTTACATGCGTGACTTGATTAAAAATACGGTTACGCGGGTTATAAATGGGTATCGTGAGTCAATCCATATCTAACCTGTTAAGTGTCGTGTTCAATCGTGTCGACCCACATATGACTAAAATCAAATACTATAACTTCATGTCGGGTCGTCGTGCCGATACCCATTTTGGCAGACATAAATTTGAAAGTTCAAAAGCCTAATTTGTTATTAAATTAACTTTTTATGATTCACATAATCGAGTTTTTATATTAAAATAAATTATTTCCTTTTGAAGCTACGTATCATAAAAACAATATTTTAAGTAATGCCACATGCCACTCTGTAAAAGATAGATTTCAAGAGACTATAAAAATTGTGACCAGGGGCGGATGTAGCATGGACAGGTAGCCCCTACTCAGATTTTTTTTTCACCCTGCAATATTTGGTATTATACAATTTAGCCCCCACTGACTTGACATAAAACCCCCTCAGTAAACATATTTTTTTCCATTTAAGCCACTATATATGGATCAATTTTAACCCCCTAAGTTTTCCGATTTTAGAAACAGACCCGCACCTAATTTAAAGAAAAAGCACGACAGTCACTCTCCCGATTCGTTCGAGACAGAGGGAAGAGAGAGAGAGAACACACTGAATACGAAGGAAGTAAAACGAAAAGACCCAGAGAAGAGGAGGAGGAAGACGGCGACAGAGACGAAGAGAGGAGGACGCAGGGCCGCAATTCGCTGGTTCGTCGGTGCTCAGAGTGAGCAGATCGAGCAGCCGTCAGAAGCCAGGCCGCCGACAAAATTGAGCGGAGCAGCAGCGATTGGCGAACCCAACGGCTGAACGGCAGTGTCGACGTCACCGTGGGTGCCTGATCTTGCCAAAATCAAACCTCAATTTTGCCTAAATTCGCAGGATATAAACCCTATTTCTCTCCTGATTCTCAACCGGTTGGGTATGATTTCTTCTGTCAATTATTAGGTATGATTTCTTCTGTCAATTCTGAATCTCAATAGCTACAACTGTGTTCCATACCAAGATTTTTGCAGGCTGTTTGAATGTTTGTGTGATTTTTTTTTTTTTTTTAGATTTGGACATATTTTTTCCAGATCTGTTATAATTATTGTACACTAATTATCAAATTTTTGAATTTTATCCATGCGAATTGGTTATATTTTGTACACTAATTGTCAAATTTGTTGTAATATTTTAGCCCCAACTGACATGAAATTCTAGATCCGTCTTGATCGTGACAGAACAATATATTTAACTGTCTAAAATGAATAGTACACACTTAAAAAAACAATGTTTCCTAAAACAATGGACCAAACATTCATAATTGAATTACCTGATTAATTCTTTTCAATAAAAAGAAAGTTTTAATTGAAAAAAGAAACTAGTTATTTCATTTATTTATTTATTTATTTTTAACGAAAACATATGTCTTTCAAAAAACGAAAACAATTATGACGGTAATAATTATTTTCCCAATTCAAGAGGGCCGAGTTGACGGCTCACAGGAGTAATTCCAAAGGTGGGACCCAAAGGAAACCCTCCGTCCCAATGTTACCAAAAAAGCTGACCCACTCCTCTCCCTCCCTCTCTCATCCTTTTTCGCATTGTGTATCCGAAATCAATACCACGACACAGAATCCATCCCTCTCTGTAACTTCTCATGAAATACCCACTCTCTTCTACCTTGTGCTAGTACTGGTAGTATTTAACACAAGCAACCAACCAATATTTGATTAATTAATAATCCCTCCACTCTCTCTCTCTGACGCAGACAACAATTTCATTCTTCACAAGTCTTAGCTTCAGTCAAGGCCAACTCAAGGGTGTCCAACTCCGATCACCACCGGCATGGAAGGAGAAAATGGCCTCTACTCGGAGGAGGCTCAACATTTGTCTGCTCTTTCACTCAATGACGCTGGCCAAGATTCCCAAAATGAGAAAGATCCTAGAAAAATTGCTCGCAAGTAAGATTTCTTTCTTTCTTTCTTTTACTCGCCCTTTTTTGGTACTTGAATTTCAGTGCATTTTGGTTTCTGGGATTTCTTTCTTTTTTTCTTCTTTCTTTCCCTAGTCCTTTTTTGTACTTCAATTTTAGTGCATTTTGGTTTGTGGGTTTTTCTGGGTTTTCCTTTTGGTTTGTGGGGGTTTTCTGGGTTTTTGTGTGTGTTGAATTGTTCAACCGGCTTTGAAATTTGGATCAACATTGCTGAGAATTACTGGCATTATGAGTGAGCTGGGTAGAAAATGATGGAACTTTGTTAGCGGTATAGAATATAGATGCTTCACACATGGGTTTTAGCATTTGTTCTTTATGTTGCCTGGTTCACTCACCTGTTTGCTTGGTTTGAAAAATTGTGCTCAAGAAAACCAAAAAATTGGTATAAAACCTTGCCTCAATTCAAAATTGGACATCTACACTCCATTTGTGAGAGACAAAGTTGTTTGTCTTTTTCCTCCGAGGCTAGACGTCCATTTCGAATTCGGGTGAGGTTAGATGACGATTCCAAGAAAACTGGAAAATGTTTGAAGGACTGTGGAACATCTATACACACGGGTTTTTATTTCCAGCCCCTATTTTTTTTGTTTTTTTGTTTTGTTTTCGTTTCTCCCACCATGCTGTTACCAGATGCCTTGAAGTGAATCTTGTTTGTTGTGTGACATTTTCTTTGCAAGGTTGGTTAAATGACGTACATATGGAACTGGATCAATCATTTATATGATACCTTCTATGGTTATCTGTGTAGGAAATGTTTTTCGTAGATCTTATTTGATGTTTCATTATAACTCAAAGGGTTGTTGTGTGTGAGAATGAATCATGGAGTTTTTTCAATTGTTTTGTCTCAGGTATCAGATGGATCTTTGCAAGATTGCTTTAGAAGAGAACACTATTGTTTACCTAGAGACAGGCTGTGGGAAGACTCACATAGCCGTGTTGCTTATGTACGAGATGCGCCAATTGATAAAGAAACCCCGCAGAAAAATATGTGTTTTTCTTGCCCCAACAGTTGCTCTGGTTCAGCAGGTATTTATTTTTGAGTTTCTAACCTATAGTAACTTGTGAGTTTCGGAAAAAAATAGAGGTAAAGGTCTATAAAAGTTTGCTGCAATGTAGATAAAGCAATGTTAACTCGATTTTCTTCAAGTAGTCTAGCGGTGCTTTTGAGGAACCCAATTATTGTTCTTTCACTTCCTGAGAGAAATTCAAACTCACATGAGCTTGAAAGTACAATCTATTAAGTGCTTCACCTGCTTGTTTGGAGCTAGAAAATATTATCATGCGACGTTGATGATTCTTCAAGCACCATGGGGGGTGATTAAAATCCATGGGCATTGATCTACAAACTGTGATGCATCACACGTCCGCTAATAAGCTGCCAATTATAGTTGGCAACCGAGGGGAGAAGTTACTGAGAACTCAATGACCAAGGCGCTGAGGATAACCTTATGATATTCCAATCAACAATGATAATATGTGCTAGTGATGATTGATATACAGGGAACGTAATCAAATACTATTTAAATGTAGATTGTGGTTGAGATCAATAAGTTGTTGCTCTGAATAATCCATGTGGTTCTTTACAAGTTGAAATCTATTGAGTGCTCTAAATGATCTATGTACTTATAGGAATCGCAAAAATTCAAGTAGTCCAAAACTGGTAAAATGTTTAATACCTAGGTATTAATAGTACTAAACGTTGATGCCCACTCAGTCATTTGTTTCTCAGATCCTATAAGGCTGGAACAGAGACCTAGATCTGTTATTTTCTATTGTCAAGTTAATTCTACATATTTTGAGCTCTGATTGGTAAGTGATCAGTTTATTTTCAACCTTGTATATATATATTGTTGTGTGGCTAGAATTGCAGGGAGAAGAAGCTAACAATCCAGATTCCATTTTCTTGCGAGGAATATTCCAGTTTTAGAAGAATCAAGTCTCATTTATGTGTTTTGAGCAAGACATAATAATCAATTTTAGTGACTCCGACCACCTAAATTGTGGCTTTAAGCTACTCTAAAACTTTGTGGTTTAAGGTACTCTAAAACTTCACATTGTTACTGATATTGTCGCTCCATCTTGAACAGTGGTGCACTGTAGAGGCGGAGCTGATGTGCTGCTTAGTTTTTGGTCAATTCAAAAAAATAAATAAAAATAAAATCATATAGTTAATGTTGATTGGACAATGCAAGTGGTATTTTAAGTCTGAAGTTTCAATGTTTGGTTTTGAATAGAGTATGGTTTGATTGTTGAATCTTTTGCGAATACCAAATTTGTTAGAGATTCAATGTCTGATTAGTCCTAAAACTTATTTTTCGAATGTGTACATTAGATTTCATATATTTTAAATTTGTGGACTCGTAACATAGGTACATGCTATTTTATTACATAGTAAAAGTTCAATGAATGTAACAATTAAACGGGTTACATGACGGGAAACCCGCCTATTATATAGGCTGGGTTAGGGTCCATAGTACTTGACACGTTTTATATTTGGGTCGGGTCCGGGTTTACCGTATATGGGTCTCGACACGATTACGACCCGTGACACGAATTGCCGCCCCTAGGGACAAGAGGCTTGCAGAGGTGAGGATTTTGTCATGTAAGCTGATTTAGTTTATAGCTAAGTTTGAAAAGAATTAGAAATGTTAATAGATAGTCGTTCACATAGAATGTATGCAGGGAACTTATGCACGCATGTCTTTTGCAAAATTGAGAGTTTTGAATTTTTTACATTAAGTCGAGATACAAGAAGTGTATGCTCCTATGTTGGCCTGTACCAGTTTTGCGCAAGGGGGGGGGGGGGGGGTGGGGGGGTGGGGGGGGTCTAACATGCGAGAAAATTGTATTCGTAGGGTCGTGCTTTATTTATTTATTTTAGACTAGCCACTGGACGTGAGTTTCATTATTTCATTTCTAATCAAAAGAGGTTAAAAGGACTTTAAATTAACTTACTAGTTTACGTGTAGACATTATTTTGTGCAACATAGTACTTCTGAATCTTTCAATATCTGTAGTTATATGTCTGCCTTGGTTAAGGGCATCATAACTGCATTGCTCATTGTTTGTACTGTCGACTCAAAATGTTGTTTCAGCAAGCAGAAGTTATACGAGACTCCACCGACTTTCAAGTTGGGACATATTGTGGAAGTTCTAGGCATTTGAGGAGCCACAAAGATTGGGACAAAGAGGTCGAACAATCGGAGGTTAGTGCACTGAATCTATGTGAGCTTCTAACTACTGAGTAAATGTGTTCCCAAGTGATTTTTGTTGATTTTTTTACATGCCATAATTTCAGAAAGATGAATAACTATTTAATTTATCTTTTTTTTCCCTTTGTAGTTAGGACAAGAAAATTAAATTTCTTGTCATGCCAAATTGCCAGTTAAGTATTATGGTTATCATAATTAGTTCTTTCTTATACTTCTGCAGGTTTTTGTTATGACCCCTCAAATATTCTTACATAACTTATGCCATTGCTTCATGAAGATTGAGTCAATTGCACTTCTGATATTTGACGAGTGCCATCATGCACAACTTGAAAGCAATCATCCTTATGCTGAAATCATGAAAGTAATACTCTGTCTACTGTTCGTAAACATTTCTCTTTGTTGTTTTCTTCACGTCTCACTGTTATTAGTTAGTTGTAATGCACGTCTTCGTAGATACTTCACATTGATTGGATTTGTTTGACGTGTATCTTTTCCTGGTCTTGTATATAGGTTTTCTACAATAGTAATATTGAAGAACTTCCTCGCATATTTGGTATGACTGCCTCTCCAAAACTTGGGAAAGGTACTGTGCAGCTCAGCATCCTTAGGTCTTGAATTTCCCTTTTTTTCACTTCATGGCTTTGTTTCATAAATATTACAAATCATACCTATAACAAATCTCAAATATGATAGAATGTTTAGAGCTGGAGTGAGTTGATTTAAAGCATCTCTTGCGCATAAAGTTGCTACACCACACTTTAACCCTTGACTTAAGCTACTGAATAAGTTTGCCTCAGTCTGAGTATACTGTGCACCAGTTGCTAACCGTGCTGGCTGCATTTAGCAATTAGGCCCTGGTTCGTTGCCTTAAGTAAGGGCTTACTGAAGTTGATGGGACACTCACTACAACTTCATTTTGAGCACGGGAATGAAGTTGAAGTTATATAAGAGCGCTACATGTGCAAATCAATAGGCCGTTATCGACTGGCTTGGCCAACCATTAGTGGGTTAGACTGGTTGGGATGTTTAGGGTATTTTTTAATTATTAGGTTTTCTTGCTTAGTTACTCATTGTAAGCTTATATAGAGGCACATTAGGCCATTGTTACTTTACACAGTTTTCAATCGCATTATATGCAGTTTCAGATTATTTCACACCAACAATGTGGCACACAAAATTATGTCTACCTGAGGCCATTTTATTGACTCTTTATTTTTATAGGGCTGTTTAACTGTCACTAAACGTTACCCAGCGCTATAGCGCGGGACGTCATCCATAAAATTTAGTTGCTAATTAGTTAAGTTAGAGATAGGCCATATATTCTTGTATGATTGGAGAAACAAATAATTCTTTGCACATGCCGTTCTTTCATTTATTGTGGTTTAATCTTGTTCATCAGTAGCTTCTTGCAATTTGGAGGAATGCTTTAGTTCAAAAGTACACAGTAAAAGGTACAAATTTGCAAACCTACAATAATATGAATTTTCCCACTCTTCTTATGGGTTGTTAACCTTGTTGGTTTTGAGATAGGGAACATGAGCATCATGTCGACACATAGTTTTGTGTTTAATTTAACTTGGGGAATATGATTGATATGATTTTGCAAGTTTCATAGTCGGGGCTTCATTCATAGTGCTACAGGTCACGGTAATGAAAATTTGTGAAATGTGGATTGACTTATAGGGAACATATCTCAAAAATCAATCCGAAATACAAATAAATGGTTTTCAAAATGAATCATGCTTATTTTTTGTCAAAAAAACAGATTATGTAATAGATTTATATATACGTATATATGTGTGTATGTATATGTATGTATGTGTGTGTATATATATATATATATATATATATATATATATATATATATATATATATATATATATATATAAGATGAAATGTAATGCCACAAAGTAAAGATTCATGGTGAAGTGCTCTATGAAACGTTTGGTAATGTGAAATCGGGGAACACGATGAAGGTAAGACTTCCGAATCTGATACTTCCCAAAATAACACACCCCAATATATCTTCATAGAATTTTAGTGTTGTGAGAAATATTTCTTACTCAAAACTGAAACTAAGCAACATGCTTGTAATGTTACTTGTATTGGAAATCACAATGATACAATCGTCAAATAGTACCCCAATGTAAAGCAAAACAAATACACCCATGGAAAGATATAAACTTTAATAGGAGTTTGTTCTTAGCTCTGCCTTCTCGCAACTCAAATCTCGGTTGTCTACCGATTTCAGTTTCTATAGGCAAAGAGATACTTTGCAAAAGAGCAATCTTCTTTTTCGGCTTTATACAACGTTGAGTAAAGAACCATCGCCATTGATATTCATTGTAAGATATTCTTTATAACTACTTCACGAAATTATATATAAATGGAAAAGTTACTTATAAAAGAATATTGATAATGGTTGAAATAAAAAGCTCTTCACAAAGAGATGGCATAGTGATTTATGACGATCTCGGAAGCCATGAGAAAGACGACCAGAAAAATAAAGTATTTGCCTTGTCCGGCACTCCTGTAAAGTCGACCTATTGGTTACCAGGAAATTGATGAAGATTATCTCCGAATAGATGGGAGGAGCGGGAGCGCAAGCCAGCTCTTATATACTACATGGGCCCATCTTTTCACTTATAACTCCATTACATTCATTGGTGATAACGTTTTGGTATTCAAGTATCTTCTGTCCGTTATGGATTGGACATGAGAAATGAAAGAGTTATAGATGTTATATTAACTTCTTGCATACAGAACGGGTATTATGGTATTTAAGTTTATTCCCTCCGTTATGGTATTGGACTGAGAAATGAAAGAGTTTAAATGTAATATTAACTCACTGCATATGAAATTACTTATTAGAAACAATTCATATATTTTTGTAATTATAATAATTATTATTATACTTATATAATTATTATTAGAGGACAGTGTTTCTAATCATCGAAAGTTCTTTTGTTCAAAGAAAAGGCCATCGAGAGTCCTTGAAAGGCTCTTCTAATTTGTTAGACAGTCAAGTAAATATGATTAGTAAATCTTTAGGACAACAGTCAAATTGGCAAAAGGAGCACTTGGACATGCGAAGCTGTTGGTTCCTTTCCTTTTCCCTTCTCAAATACTATACAAAGTATATTTGAGCTATTAATGCAATATATATGACAATAAATAGAATGAACAATCAGAAATTTAAATGAAAATATTATACATTAATAATATAAGTTATCAAGTCATGATATTTTTTTCAAATAGAACCACAAAATTGGAATCACTTTAAAAATAATAAAATTTAATAAAAATGTCTGAAATGAATGGTCAAATGTTCTAATTTAATTTTTTTGTCCAAATGATATCTAATGTAACTAAAAAATATAATTGAAAACTATTGCAAGAGATGTAGTGGAACTACATAAACTGGAATGACTTTAAAAATAGAAAAAAATGTCTGCAATGAATGGTCAAATGTTTTAATTTAATTGTTTTCCACATGATCTTTAATGTAGCTAAAAAAACTAAATGAAAATATGCAAGAGTTGTAGTGGTATTAAATTTCATAGCAAATTGAAAGTAGAGATTTTAAACGCATGCTTTACCAAAATTGCTACTACGTATTATTGGTGTGAAATATTTTCACTGGTTGTTTTATGACACATAACGAGTGACTTGGATGACAAATGTAACAAGAATAATGCACTTTCCTGCTTTTATGTATAATAATATAGATATAGATTGGTGCATATACTTTCTATTTTCCTACAGTCTTTGTTAACTTTTATTTAGATGATAGATAGTACATTTCTTCTAATTGAAACTAAAATTAATGTCATGTTATTCCTTCTTCAGGTGGCTCTATCAGTACTCTTGAAACTTTGCTTCATGCTAAGGTGGGTTTTCATGCTGCTGAAGACCTTGGGCACATTCTGGATCACTGGAATTCAGTTTGCATTTGTTGCAATTAATTTCCATCCAGTATTAACATCTAGTTCGGTTTGGTTCAACTAGGAGTTATAAAGGATCAGATGTACTGATCATGTTCATTCTCTTTTGTCTAAAATTTGTGTTTTGGATTTTTCTCTCATTGTACAGGTGCATTCTGTTAATGATAGAGAAGAATTGGAGATGTTTGTATCATCACCCGTAGTTGGAATACATTATTACGGTCCTGCCTCGGACAGCTCATCCTGTTCTCTCGCGCATTACTGTAGGAAGCTTGACGAGATTAAATTCCAGGTGAAGCTTCGCGACATTCTTCCTTAAAACTTACTTTGTTTCTTTTTGATCGTCGCTAAACAGGCATTCACTTATTGTTGTTTGACCATCCGAGCAGTGTGTCTCAGAACTAAGCAAGGAGTATAAAGATCATGGAGCTCTTCAGAGCATTAAGAAGACGCTCCTGAAACTGCACAATAATTTGATATTCTGTTTGAAACATCTTGGCATTCGGGGGGCCCAACAGGTGTGCACGTGGCATTTAGTTTATTCCATTCTTCCAGTCTACACAAATTCAGATATTGATCTTATAGCCTTGAATTCTCCATTTCATACCTGTCATTGGTTACCTTCTTTGTTTGAAATTGTTACTAGAGATTATATGCTATGTTGTCAGCTCATCTGGGCTATAGCACAATCCATTAGCTTCTAACATGCATGGTTAAGATCTAAAAGATACTGTAATACTTAAGTTTATCATTTTGCTCTGGTGAGAAGCAAACTCTTTTTAATCTATCTTGTAACTTGCATATGACTAAGCTTGACATCCATAGCTAAGATTCTCTTTTCCTATACAATTCATTTCCTCGCAACTTCACACCCTAGTGCCAATCACCACAAATCCTTATTGTAATAATCTTCAGTATAATGTAAGAAACCCTTATGTTGTCTGAATCTGTTTTTCTGTATCCTCTGTATCATCCCTCTTTCTACATTTGTCAGCTAGTTTTGAAAAGTTGAAATGTCACTCTTCTTTAGTAGCATGTGTTTACTCTGTCTGTCTTTATCATGGTTCTAAATTACAGTAACGACTGACATAGTGAGCACGGTCACGGTATCGAGGAGTATCAGACACTCTGTAATGGGAATCGGTAACCGAGTGCGTGAATCCTTGCAAGTGAAACGGTAGAGAACACCCTGTAACACCCTATAAGCAAGCCTTACCCCGTCAATTGTGTGCAGAACCCTAGAACACAATAAGAGACGAACTTTAGGGAAAAGGGTAAGAAAGAAATACCAGGACGAAAGGGGATTGAAGAGGTTAATTTTTGGGCGCACATCTGTGTGAAATTGAGCACGGAGAAAACAGAGGAATTACCTGGAAGGAATGAGACAAACCTGTAGGTCGTCGGTGCTCTCAAACTGATGGGCAAAAACCGCCATAAACAAATGAAATCAGACACGAAAATTAAGAAAACCCAAGAACAAAAGCTAACCGAGAATAGAAGACTATATGGAGGAGTTTACCTGAGGCAAGCCATTGCAAAACCGAGAAGAGAAGTGTATATGAAGTTGTTCAGCCAAGTCTAGCCTTTGCACGACGTTGCTCCAAGCTGCGCTGCGAGCTGTGAGGTTTCAGAGAGAGAGAAGAGAAGGAGAAGAAATTGACAGGAAAGAGAGATGAGAGGGTGGAAGAGAATACCTAATCAGCCAGCACTTCAATTGTGAATTTGAATTCTTGAACGAGGGGAAAGTACTTCTTAGAGAGTGGTACATTCAATCGTCGGGATTCGTTACCTCTGACTACATCAATAGAGGGGACACCTTATTCCCATGCGGGACCCATGATTTACTCTCATCCATACATATTTGCTGTTTGCCTGAGATGTTTTCTGTTTGGGTAGATAGTCATAGATACACATTTGTCGTTTAGAATGCTAGCAGCTCTTTGGTAAGACTTTGTATACTTTTGGTATAGACTATCCATTCAAGCTGATTCGTTATATAGATTGATATAATGTTTCCTAGTTTAGACTATTCTATTTCTTAGTTTAGTTGTTACCTAGTTCAATTTATTCCTATAGGCTCCTGTAATAGCTTAGATTATTACGTATCATTCATTAATACCGTTCTTCTCATATTCTATCATGGTATCAGAGCATCTACACTCCTGGTGACCTAAAAATATTCCGCCTACTCTGGCGGGCGGCGCCTCTACTTGTCGCCAACACTGTTTTATTTTAATTTGCTTATTTATCAACAAGATGATGCCCGTGCACCACCGAACCGATCTCCAAGTTGTGGCGTTTTTAACCACCCTGTTCTTGTTCACTCAATGATTGAATCCTTGCCGTCACCAGTAGAAAACACAAAGCTCCCCGCCTCACACTTCATCCTCGTCCCTGACCATGAGACCCAACACCACCATCCCAATCAAGGTCAAACGCAACCAGATTTATCACCACTAGACTCTCATCGCCTGAACAATCTTCATCGGCCTCTATATGGATGTCAGTCAGTTCATTCTCTGTTTTCCCCCGCTGCCTCTCGATTCCCAAGGAGAAACACCACCAGTCCACCATACTGCTGGGTTCCTCATCAACCTCGTGGTCTTGCCGCCGGTCTTGGTCGCAACGCTGCTCGATAATCTTTTTACCCTGAATATTCTATCCGTGCCCATATCGTTAGACCTTCGCCACCGTTCACTGTGGGGACTTCACCAGCTGGTGTAATTCTGCCGCCGTTGCAGTCTCCATCAATTCCCACCAACGATTCCTCTCTTCATCACCGGAGATCCGAAACCCAGCTTCGCTCCTGCAATCGATGTCCTGTCATCTCTAACTTCCGTCGGGCTCTTGACCTTGTTTCTGGTTTTTCATCGCTGTCCATGGGTGTTTCGTCATTGCTCGTTGATCTTCCTGTTGAGAAGATGACCAAGTTTGATTCTTCATTATTATTGGTTTCTTCGGGCAGTACCCCTCCAATTTATAATATTACAAAAATGCCACTCGAACTCTCTGGTAATATGAGTTACCCCTGTTTTCTGTATTGACCAAAACTCGTTTTAGACTTTATGTTTGACTCCCTTGTTTAAAGCTCTTCCTCTTTTCGACACAATCTGTCATAAAACTTTTGTTTTCAACTCCTCGATACAATCTGTCGCAAAATAATTTTTTTCTCCTTCCTCGCGACACAATCTGTCATAAAATTATCTTCTTTTTCCTCTTCTCGACACAATCTATTGTAAAACTACTTTTTTTCCTTCTTCTTGACACAATCTGTCGTAAAACTAATTTTTTCCTTCTTCTGGACACAATGTGTCATACAACTATCCTCTTATTTTCTTCTCGACACAATAAGTCGTAACTCTTTTTTTCTTTCTTCTCGGCACAATATGTCGTATAACTATTTTATTTTCCTCTTCTCGACACGTCGTAAGATTACTGCTCTTCTTCTCAAATGCTGGCAAACCCCACTCCTCTTCTCGGCCGCAGGCAAACTCGGCCCTATCACTCTCGGACGTTAGCCCAGCGCCGTTGGCCCAGCGCGGCAGTTGCTGCTCTCTTCCACCACCGGTCGCAACCACTTTGCCCATCTCTGCCTCTAGTGTCTGGTTGCGTCTAGTTGCAAACTCAATATTGGCACATTGAGTTTGACCGGGGGGGGGGGGGGGTGTTAGAGATATTACCATTATAAAAAGTTATTGTTAGGTTATTGAGTTTCTATATTAGTCATTGATATAATGTTTCCTAGTTTTAGTAGTTACCTAGCTCAGTTTATTTCCTTGTTGACCAAGTACTTGTCCCTATTTCTAGTCTCCTGTAATAGCTTAGATTATTACGTATCATTTAATAATATTATTCTTCCATATTCTATCATTTACTGATGGCCGAAATCATTTTCTGCCTCAAGTTTCCTAAGGAAACATGCCTACCTTTTGTGTTGGCATAACTTGAATTTGAGTTGGTTGTATGAAGAAATATGGTTACTGCTTGATGCTGCTTGCTTAAGACTTAAATGGCGGTGAGTGGAATATTAATCTAATGCTTTTGCACTTGTTGAAGGCATGTCGCATCCTTTTAAAAGGTGATCAGGCTGAGAGAGACAAACTAATAGGGGCAGAACAGAACGGAGGCGATGACTGTTCAACTAAAAGATATCTTGCTCAGGTTGCCGCTATACTTGTCTGTGATTCTACTAAAGGTACTACTTTATGATTCTAGATTACAACCATATAGGTCTGTTAATATTTATTATTGATAGTTTTCTCAGTTCTGTTTGCTACGTGTGGGCATTACAGTATTGAAAGTATCTACTACATGTATTTGTTCTACCAGGAAGTCAGAACTTCCATTCTCCTTGTATCAAAGGCATCAATAACTTTCAGTTAACTTATTAGGTCCATTATTTAAATTGTGCCTATTCTATTTATGTAGGTAACGATGAAGCGGATTTACCCTGCGAGGAGGTCTTAGAAGAGCCTTATTTTTCGCTGAAGCTCTTACGGCTTTTTGAAATTCTTTTGGAGTTTAGGTTGGTCACTTATTGCTAATGGCGCCTAGTACTATATTATTGGATGCTGGAAGTTGTGTCTGTACGTTATTGGATATTTTGCTAATTCTGCTATAGTATCGAAACAACTGACGGATAATAGGTTAGGTATTTGTTAAGATTGCCTCTAAAATATTGGAAATTGTTGGTCTCGCTATCAATGCTTAAACCTTTTAAGACCTACAACTCAGCACATATAGAAATGCAGAATCACCCTTCGTCTTTTTAATATTTGGTCAATATGAGCATTCGCTGTTATTATCCAAGAACAGTGCACTTGATCAGGTTTTGGTTGGAACAGTTACTTTGTTTCAAGTACTTAGCTTCATTATCCAATTTAAAGCAGGATTTGTAGATACAGAGTAGTCCTCGCGTTGTTTCGGAAACAAGCATATTTTTTTGGGTGACTGAGTGGTTGAGGTGAGGAGAGAGAATTTTCTCTCTGCATTGCAGCTAATCATTCACCAAAAACGAAATACGTGTTACCCAAACAAGGCTATTGTTGGTCAATATGAGCATCATCTGCTATTATCGAAGGAGGGTGCAGTGTTCATGTTTTGATTGGAACTGTTACTATTGTTTAAGTAGTTAGATTCATTATCTCCAATACAAAGCAGGATTTGTTAATTTAATGTCAGATGAAACAAATTTGTGAAGTCTTATGACCACGATTAAGGGTTATAAGTCCCTTAAACCATCTCTTTTTCTCATTTAGAATTATTCATTAAGTTTTATGTTCCTCTCCGTTTTCTGAGAGTAAAAGAGGCAAGTTAAGTTAGCTTGGAATGGATTTCCCTCCTTTAAAGGTGTTTACGCGAGTTTGAGTATGTTCCAATGGAAAAAAAAGATTTTCATGTTTCATCATCTTTTTTATTCACATTCTGAATTGTGGGGCGAGTTCTTTTGGGCTGGTTATGCTCTTCAGTTCTATTTTAACCCAACTTCGTGAGGTTATTATGCTTTCTTCGAAGAAGGCTTGCAGGTTTTTCCAAATACAGCCACTCAGCCTTTTAACAACTTCATACCTTAACTCAAAAGTTTTCATAGTTTGAACTATGCTGGGCTTTCCTGTCCTTGCTCGACCAGTATGGCACCAGATATAAGTAGAATGAAGTTTATGCACTTGTGAAAAGACATTTTCAGTCAGTTATACTATTTAATTTACATATGTCACTTTATCAATTGACCATGCTGATAGCTATCTGTTTCTTTTCAGGGTACAACCGAATATGAAATGTATAGTTTTTGTAAATAGGATTTTAGTTGCAAGATCCTTGTCGGGCATACTCCAAAGTCTCAAGTTCCTATCATCTTGGAAGAGTCATCACCTCCTGGGTGTCCACTCTGGTCTGAAGAGTGCGTCGCGGAAAAACATGTATTCCATTCTTGAGAAGTTCCGCTCGGGTGAGGTACATATCATGTATTCTGTGGTGCTAATAGTTGTTTTTTCCATGTCATGGAAAATCTGAAACTATCTTCGCGTTTCTCTCTTTTTCTTTTCAGATCCTTTTCCCTTATGGTAATCTTTCTAAATTAATGAACTCTTCAGAAACATACTAATGAATTGCAGAACTGCAGCTCATGATGAACTATATTTTAGTTAATGATCTATAAATTGGATATAACAGAGTAAAGCTAACGAATTAAAACCCTACAAGAAACTGACTGCCTGAGAAGAGAACAGTAAAGAGAGCTGCTTCGGGTAGGGGCATAAGATACTGCGTTACACTTTACAAGCTTTACAGCTCTTTCCCTTTTCAACTTTTAAGTTACTTTTTTTTAAACTTACACGTTGAAGTTCACTTTGCTTCTCAAGAAGACCAGCTTTCAAGTCACTTTGGATGTTAATTTAAAGATGTAAAGAAAGCATATTGAGTAACAAATGGTCCTATATTCTGATTCAATATCATTTCTCTTAAAAAAATTACATAAACATCTGCCCAAACTTTATCAAGTACGAAAAAGCATGTGGATATGACAACCGTGATACATGTCAGAAGAACCAACGCTTAATGAAACAGTGTGTGCTCTCATACTGTATTAAAAATGCTTGAGCCTCTGACTTAGAACCATATTGCAAAGAGTGAAGTAGCCCGGGTTCTTATAAATTTAGCATATTACTAAGAATTCTGGTTGTGCGAAAAATGTCTAACATGTTCTTTAGATTTAATAATTGAAATAAGTAAACGGAAATCCTTCGTTTTCCTTTCTTAGTTAAAGCTTCCAGATGTGTGGATCTTGTTGTAGCTTGGTTTGCATGCTTTAGTACATTCAAAACATGTGAATGTAGTGCAGCAGTAATCATCTATCATATACTTAATCTCTCTGGCTTGAAGGTTGTGGTTTTGTTCGTACTGGAAAACCTGTTTCCTTCGCTGCAAACATCTCCATTTGCATTTTCTGCACTTTTTTCGTAGTTAATCTCGTCACGCGCAAATGTACATGTTTGTAGAACAATTTAAAGACAATTAGTTAACCTGACAGCTAATAAAATTCTGCAGGCGACTGCTCCGTTTTTCTTTAGATATATGTTTTCACAGTTCGGTTCTGTGCAAGATATTCTGCTCCATGATAGGCACAAATTGTTTATATAAAGGAAAGCAATAGTAAAATGGCACTCCTAAGACGTTGATCTTAGTAATTCTCCGAATAGTAAACAGTGAAATTTTGAGGGTTCTGATAACCTGTTTTCTTGTATGTAAGATACTGAAGGAACATTTTGTTAAAAATGTATGTTTTTCATGTACTTTTCATATGTTATCATTAGATAACCGATAGTGGTAAGGAACTGACTTTTATTTCTTCATTTGGCAGTTGAATTTACTAGTTGCAACTAAAGTGGCCGAGGAAGGACTTGATATTCAAACATGCTGCCTAGTCATACGTTTTGACCTTCCAGAAACTGTTGCTAGTTTTATTCAGTCTAGAGGTCGAGCCAGGATGCCAAAGTCGGAATATGCATTTCTGGTGGACAGGTTCTTCTCTAAAGGAATAATTTATTTATAGTTGTTCTACTTCTGTTATTTCTGAAGGTGATATTTTTTCTCTTTTACTGTATTGCAGAGGCAATGAAAGTGAGCTAAATTTAATAGAGAACTTTAAGAAAGAAGAAGAGAAAATGAACAAGGAAGTTACATCCACAAGACCTGGCATTACATTTGTTGATTTTGATGAGAAAACCTATAAAGTATCTTCAACTGGTGCCACAATCAGTTGTGGGGCTAGTATCCAGCTAGTTCACCATTATTGTTCAAAACTTCCCCATGATGAGTATGCTATTTCTCTGATTATAACAATTACAATTTCAAGTTCCATGTCTATGGGCTCTTGGGAAGATGTATAAAGATTACTTTATTTGCAGATACTTCATTCCCAAGCCTGAGTACTCTTATTTTGATGACGTAAATGGAACTGTCTGCCAAATTCTTCTCCCTTCCAATGCTCCAATTCGTAAGATTACCAGTACACCTCAACCTTCAGCAGAAGCAGCAAGAAAAGATGCATGTCTGAAAGCTTGCAAAAAGTTGCATGAATTGGGTACGTTGACGGACTATCTCTTGCCTGATCAAGAAGATGCGACATCATTGGAAGACCTCTCCGATTCAGACAGCTCTGATGGTGAGTGACACTAGTAGATCCTGAACCATGGACTGATCTATTTCTGTCCTGCTGAAGGAAATTGCCATAACTATACCTCGGTTTGTTTGCAGACGAGGACTCTAGAAGAGAGCTTCATGAAATGCTTGTTCCTTCTGCCCTTAAAGAACAATGGACTGATTTGGACAATGCTGTTTGTTTCTACTCGTATTTCTTCAAGTTCACTCCTACGCCAGCGGATAGGGTTTACAGAAAGTTTGGACTTTTTATTAAAGCGTCTCTCCCTTCAGAGGCTGAGAAAATGAAACTCGACCTCTCTTTGGCTTGTGGTAGATCCGTGGCTGTAGAGCTTATTCCATCTGGAGTTGCAGAATTGGATAAAGATGAGGTAGACAACTAATTTGTTGATATATCTATACCTATCTATATCTATGGGGCTGTTTGGGAACCCAGATTATCTGTTTGTACGACAGTATAAACCAGGGTATGGGTTACCTAGATTATTAATGGCTTCTTAAAAATGGGGTCCAGTATGCATTTCTTCTTAAAAACATTATAAAACCAGATACCTGATCCTATAAATGTGGATCCTGTTCTGGGTGGTGGACACGTTTCATCTTCCTGCAGGAGGATGAAATGTATTTGGATAAAAAGCTCTCCTGTCTGGTTGACCAGGCCATGCACAGGGTGCCACACGGATCAGGTTTGAAGAAACCGCATCAAACTCTCGAATTCCGGAGTCCGGTTTACTCAAATCAGAGGCCTGGCCTAGTCACCGGCGCTCCGGTTTTTGGGTTGTTTTTCTTGGTTTTCGCTCTCTTAAACTAGTTTATTTTGTAAACAAAAACATAATAATCTTGGGGATCCAAACGGCCTCTATATCTTTATCTATATCCGTGTCCACATACTGTTTGCTTCTGATGATTTTCAGGATTTACTGATTTCTTGAAGTAGAAATGCAAATATTTAACAATAAAACCCGCAATCAAAGTTCGAAATCACTTCTAATGAAAAAATTATTGTTTTAACTGTGTTATATATTTTTAGTTCGGTTTCTTAGTATAAATGCACATATTATTTGAGATTAGTTCTTCAAGAGTTAGCAGGTGCACTGCTACATCTTTCTCTCTTTGTTACCATCTTTATTGGTTCTTGGAATCCTTCCACCACTGCCTCGTAATTTCTGGAAACATGGGAGATACAGACCGAATAATGTAAAGAGGCAAAATCAAGTAAATGTAGTGATTGTCTGATTGATAAGAATAAAATTGATTCCTGGAAAAGATCACTGAATAAACTTTAATCAATTTCCTAGGAAACTATTATTATTGTCATATTAATAAATATAAATACGAAACTTCATAAAAATTAGCTCAAGAAAATTATGTCTAATGCAAAGAACTAAATCTTCCTTTTCATGAAGTACCGCAAGCATGACTTTGTTTTGAATTTGTGCGGGTACCCCGTAAAATTGAGAACATATAATACACAATACGTAACTGCAGATAAAACGGTCGCTATTTGCATAAAATTTTACACGATAAAAGATATATGAAGAACTATTAACAATGCAAAACAATTTCATTACTATGCAACAAGTACTTCACCGAAAGTTGGAGTTGGACAGGTAAAACACAAAAAGGGCTCCTCCTATGGACCTGAGAAAAGAAGAAATGCTACTTTCAAAACCTAAAAAAATCTGAGAAATTTAATTAATGGTGATAAGGTGCTTCAGGATAAGAGTTGTATAACTGCCCAGCATTCAATTTCACAAAGTAGCGATGGAGAAAAAAATGATTTCAAAATAGTGACGGGAAGTTAAGATAATGATTGCTATTATTGAAACCTGTCTTGGCGGCAGTGGGTTACTAAAGGGAGGGTATTATTGAAGATTAAAAGTTTCTCCAAATCCTCATTGCATAATTAGTATAGATAGAATGTGTTTGCATGTATCTGTATGTAGTATGTATATATGTGTATTGTGTTTGACTGACTTTTGATGGAACCTTTTTCAGATCCGGCAGGCACTCAGTTTTCAGGAGATTGTCCTTAAGGTGATCCTTGACCGATCAGATTTTATTCCTGAATTTTTTTCTTTAGGGAAAAATGGATTCAATGATGGGGGATCTCCAACTTTCTACCTGTTGCTTCCGGTAATCTTCCATGAACCTGAGCCTACAGTAAATGTGGACTGGAAGCTTGTCAGAAGATGTTTGTCATCACCAATTTTCAGTACTCAAGAGGGAAGATACCATACTGCCCCTCCTTTAGACTCCCTGAAACTGGCTAATGGTTTCCATAGCATAGTAGATATCAGGAACAGCTTGGTATATGCTCCATGCAAAGGTATATTTTTCTTCATTTCTGATGTTGTGTCAGATAAGAACGGGTACAGCGTATATAAGGACTCAAGAAATCACGTACAGCACTATAGCAAGAAGTAAGTGACTGCATTTTATATTTCCTTGAAGTTATTGAAATTTCTGTATTTCTTTAGCCTTGTTTGGATTACCCAACAATCTAAAATTTTAGATTATTGGATTTTAATGTATCGTTGAGAGGAAGATAAAAGAAAGATTTCTTCTCTCTATTCATCTCAATTTTACACAAGGCAATCCAACATTCTAAAAATCTAGATGGGTATCTAAACTCCCCTTTATCTGATTTCAAAAAACAAACTCCCCTTTATCTCTTGTGCTCAAGTTTATGTTAGCTAGTCGTATCCCGCACTATTGCACAGTATTACAATTTTCTCCCTTCATGGAATGAGTAAGAATCAATTTTCTTTGAGCAAATGATGTGTTTGATATATTGTAGTGTCTGGAATTTTTTATTGGATTACTCCAGTCCATGCCGCTGAGAAAAGCTTTTGTAAGGAGACAAGCATTTTTTCTGACAATTAACACGTCGGTATAACACTAACAACAAAAAGCTTAGTCAGCCAAAAACAAATATAACCAGTATGGAAATTCAACCATATCATTGTACATGCCGATGGGATTGAAGCGCTTTTGGGTTTATCATAGAGTTTTTCCACTAAAAAACATCTAATTCTCTTATAATCACCCTGAGATAAGTAATGATGATTTTGTTTATTGCCATTACCTTTCAATTTATTTAGTTTTGCTCTAGAACGTGGGGTAAATAATTAGCAGTTAGAGCCCATAAATTACACACATAGTAGGATAAACGAAAAGTCTGGTTGCCAAAGACGTATTGGATTTACTATTTAGCTATAATAATCTTCAATAAAGGAAAAAGGTCACATTTTAAATTTGATTTGTTGGTACTCGCCTCCTAATGATTGTGAATGACATTAAGAAAAATGATAGACTGAATTCTAACTGAGAAAACGAAGAAAGGTATAAGGCAATACGTTGATCATTCAAAGGGAAATTAGTTTAGACCCTTTTTAAAAATCTCATGGAAAATCCAAGTAAAGTAAAGCCTCTGTTATTTTTTAGATTGAATCATATTTTGAGATATTATAATGTCTACTTTGAGCTATGAAAATGATAATGGTGGAAAATCTTCAATGAAATTATGGGAAAAGGATATAAGCCAAGGATGAATAAAGAAACATCGATATATCTATCTATCTACATGTATAGTTCTTCAACGCGTACTTATTCATCAATACAACCTAGTTGAGAGAAAATATATTTATAGTGTAATGAATATCAAGCAAATAGATTACCCAACATGCATATCTCCCTGCTATTTCTATAGACCAGTATGCACTCCACCCGCATAGCGGTGGGCATTCTCCAAATAGAAGGCAACATAAGTACATTAGCTATCTTTTGCGGTTCCTATTTTTCATGAAAATTTAATGTCACAATTTCTTATCTATCTAAAATTAATAATATCATAACAATGAGTTGTAGCTATGTTTTCCTAACATACATCCTACGAATTGCCATTTGACCTGTTGGCGCAACTAAAATGACCGGTCAATATGAATTAGCTTCATGTGAATAAAAGACACAAGCATAGAATTATTAATTTTTTCTTAAAAGAGTCAGCTCAGCTGAACGATTTATAATTATTTGATATCATTTAGTACTCTTTGTTCATTTTCTCTATTCACGTTTACTTGAAAATTGCATGTAATACAATACAGAAAATAGGTCTTGTATTTTATTCACCTTTTTTCATCCTATATCATTTCCATACTCACATCAAAATAGTCGATTAAAAATCTCAATCAATAACCACATAGAGTCGAACTAATAAAATTCATATAACATGAAAATGTATACATTAGTTGTATAATTAATTGAAAAATTGTAATAAGTAAAAAAGTACTTCATTCATTTGCCAAAGAAATTATATTGACTTATTTAGGGGGACACGAAGCAATTATTAGTGTAGTACTAAATAAATAGTTGTATGCTGGTCAATTTATTTATGTAGTAAGGGTGGTATAGGTAAAAAGGGTGTTACTCTCTAAATTAATTAACTACACACAAGGCTCTCAAACTCTCAGCGTGGGATAAATTTCAAGACGCCTCCTCCCTCTCTTATGGACAAATGACGATGAAATAGACAAATAGTTCTACATTTAATATACTTGTAATTAGTAATAATTACTGGTTTCATCTTTCATTTTTTTGGATGGCTGTAACATATAAATGATGATGTTGAGGTGGAAAGAAGCTATATAGATTCATTTAAGAGGATATGAAGCAAATATTAGTGTAGTATTAAATGAAAAGTGGTATGCTAGTCAACTACATTATATAGTAAAGGGTAGTTTAGGTAGAAGGGTTTTGCTCTCTTCATTGGTCATGGTGCTCTTTATATAGGAGGTACATGCTTTTCTATTTATTTCTAAGTTTATATTATAAATATGTATAACACAGGAGAATTAAAACACCCGTGTAGAAGGATATGAAGCCATTATCAATGTGGTATTAATAAATAGTGCTATGCTGGTCAATCCAGTTATATATGGTGCGTTTTATATTTTAGGTCAATACTGTTGACTAGATTGCGACCTATAAATTTAGTGGCTTGTATAAATTTTCGTACTCTCATCAAATCACTCGATTAAAATTCTCTGTCAATAGCACATGATCTTGAACTAATAAATATCCTATTAAATGAAATACGAGTATACAATAACTGTATATTTAATAGAAAAATTGTAACAGTCATATTCTGGACGGGTGGAACATATTAATGGCATAATGGTGATATTAATGTGTAAAAAAAGTAAAGGACTAATTTTGGAGGATATGAAGCGATTATTAGAGTAGTGTTATATAAATAGTGGTATGCTAGTCAGTTTAATCATGGAGTAATGTTAGTTTTGGTAGAAAGTGTATTATTCTCTTAGTTGGTTATGGTGCTTTTCATATAGTTGGTAGATTTATAGATTCTTGCTAGTCTTCTTAGACACACCATACAGTATTTCTATTGCTAAATATTTTGATTTCCACTGCAGACATGTTTTTCTATGTATGGTCTAAATTGTATGTTATAAAAAAGGTATAACATCGGAGAATGATGTACTCGTTTCATTTATTTGTACAAGCAAAACATATGTATCTGTTTCCAAGACAGTTGAGCAGAGTAATAGTATGACTAGTATTCTATGCGTTGTGATAGTATGAATATTTTGTATTATATCTAGTACGTTTGTGGCTCTTACATGTTGTAAGGTGTTTCAGGTTTGGAATCAACCTCGAATACCCTAATCAGCCTCTCCTAAAAGCTAAACAGCTTTTTTGTTTGAACAATTTACTTAGAAAGGGAGGAAATCCAGGTACTCGGTGATCTTTCAATATCTTCACATTTTCATTCTTACAATCAATTGCATTTAACATGGATATGGTGGCTCCTCTTTTTTCCCCTTGTTTTGCGGTGACTGAAGTTACTATTAGTTGTTATTTCCTCTTTTAGTTGCTATAAATCCTTGTATTTGGCCTACTCCATATTTGTGCAAAATGATTTTCATGTATTGAGTAATTTGTAAATACTAAAAAAGGAAACTGGGGTTTTGGAGTAAAGATGCGATAAAAGGTTCCGTCGCCTCAGAGGATCACTGTGAGATCATTGTTGTCACCAACTCTTTTCTTGTTTATGTTACATTTTCCTTTTCAGATTTGGACTTTTTAGGATTTTTTTGAACCTTCAGTCTTGAAAATAATTATCATCTGGCTAAGTAAGACCATCTACCGGTGTTTTATCCATATGACTAAACTCAGCTAGGTTTCATCCCAGTTTCTGAAGCTTGGCTATTGTGATCAATATTTTCCGGATGTTTCTTTTCCATGTCAATATGCAAGTGAATTTCAAATTAGTTAAGTCATGCCACTCTTATGCCTCCATTCCAAAACGAATTAGATCAGTCTTCATATAACTTGTACCCATATTGTCCATTCCCCTTTCTTTTAAACTTGTCAATGTGGAGCAAATAACAACCTCCGTATGTGCTTCAAATTGTTGGCATTTAATTTTTGGAGTTTGTTCCTAAACTAAAATAGCCACATAATTTTAAAATTTCTCCATTCTATATAGAGGAATTGTCCTCTTTGTTTACCTTACTTGCCAGCAGTAAGTTGTAGGAGTTCGATTTTTACAGTTTTGTATGGAGTACATGAAAAGCATCAAAACAAATTACATAGAAGAACAGAGTTAGATTTATATGAGATTAAAGTTGGATAAAATATGGATTGGGATTTAAGACTTTTGGGGGATTTGGGCTACGAGACTGGGACTCAAGGGAGAATAAGTACAATGAGTTATCTACTTTTTACTATTTGAAATCTCCCTTTCAGTTAATGTCGAAATGAGAGAGTAGCTTATTATGGAAAGTGACAACAATGATTATGGGTGTGTTTAGTATGATTATAAGCAGCTTATAAGTCAATTTTGAATTTTAAGTTGTGTTTGGTACGGACTTGTAATTTGAAATTTTGGATTTGGACTTGTAAGTTCATAGTGTAAAAAATGGTTGTAGAAAAAGTTAGATTTTAAAAGTTTTTCTTGGACCTTTTCACTGTACACACTTTTTCATCAAACACGCATCTTTATTCTTCTGCTTTTTTGTCAGATTTTTTTGACAAACTTATAAGTGACCTAAACTACAAATTAGTCACACCAAACTCACCCTATAATATCAGATTATTCAGCTTAGATTTTGACAAGCTAAGCAGAATTCAGAACTTTTAATATAAAGAGTACTGCATGGGGGGTATGTGATTGTTTTTAACGAAGGAAAAGCGGCTTGATCTGAATCAGCAGAAGACTGCCCGCATTTGTGTTTTTCAACTCATGTGTAACATTATTTTCTTCCTAAATTTTACGTGCCGGTGAATCAATGAATACAAGGAATTGCAAGAACCAGTTCAAATATATTTGTCTAAATTCAAGTTTCTTTTCTACGTATTGGCTGGGTTCCTTCTGATACGTACCACTTCTTACCGCGGCTTTAAATATTCGCCCATATGTCATATTGGCTGGGTCATTTTAGGAGGTAGATACTGCTGTGTCTAATATAAGCAGTATATGTGGAATGTACACTGTCATAATTTGATGCAATCTCTTACTGTGTCTTCTCGCATTGGTGTCAGCCTATAATTCTATTTGTACACATTTTATTATACTTTAAGGACCTGGAAGTGACTGTGAGTTTAATATTAATAAATTCAAAAATATTGAAATAGGTGCATATAATACTTAAATACTAGGGAAAAACTGTTTTTCCGCCCTGTGGTTTGCTCCTAAATCACCCTACTTGCAATTCTTACATACATTCATAGACACTCTGTAGTCTATCACTAGTGGCTAAATTAGATTGACTGTGGTCTCTGCATTAATACCTTTATTGGGTAGTCAGCTCTGTCATGATTCAATCCTAGAATTACTCTCTTTCCTAGTAGCAACAGGACGTAGCTTATATATATTCCGTAAATTGTGAAGAAATAAATCATCAAAGTTTGATTTCTCAAGTTATATTTTATTCAGAATATAACAACTCAATGTTAAAGCTAATGCATTCTCTATTCAACATGCAAAAAGTCTGTGGGACTCTGATAACATCCCATAATGCCCTTACTATTAACTTTTCACTCTAAGAGAACCCTACACCAAAATTTCCATACGCACTTTCTGCATTCTGGTTCTGGTCCAAATTCAGCTTTGTAATTCGTTTCCATACTCTCTCTCTCTCTCCATGAGCTATGGTTAAGATACCCTGACCTGCATATATATTAATGATTATGGGCTGTCTTATATTTACTGTTCAAGTTACTCCACAACAAGGGACTAGATGTTTTCGTGTGAGGCATATGATTGAGAGGTCTACTGATGGAACATGAGCTCAGACTAGGGAAACTTACGGAATTATCAGAACTGGGAGATCGATTTGAACTTAATGAAAAAGAAGGGCTGTTCCAGATTCTTGAGTGAGCCTCATTTGGGGTTGCAACTTGTTCAGAATTAGGTTAATTTTATTGTTTTCACTATGGCTTCCTTTGCAACATAACCCTGTAAGAATTTGCCCACGAGCTGCAGTCAATGTGAGATTGTAAGGGAATTGTTTCCATGAGTTGTCATTTTTTAGGTGTGCCCCAAACTAGGATTGTATGAATTTGTATGTAGTATCTTTATCTTATAAGTTCCATGTCAACTTCCCTGGTTGCCAATTGGTTTTGAGGTAGAACCTCTTGAATTCTTAACGTGGTTCCGCCATTTTATTTGTTTTGTTGGGCATTTGACCCCTTTGCACACTGCCACCTGTTTGTCATTACCATGTGTTTGGCTTATCAGGGTCGTGTTGTGTGTTTTTGCTCATTGAGATTGTTTTTGTATGTACGAATTTCTTTTGGGCTACTACTCTCCTTGGATTCATAATATCATTGCTATACACTATACAGTTAAAGATGCTTCCGTCTTGGGACGGACCTAAGGATATCACGGGGCATATGTTTTAATGAGGTTGACGATTTCTTGGGGTTTGAATTACCAGATTGGTTTAGAAGTTTATTAGGAAGTTGGCGTAAAGAAGAGTTAGCATGGTCATTGGGATGTCACACTTGCCTCTTGTTACAGTTTAGAGAACTCCTTCAAGTGGAGGTTCAGCATTAGACATTACCTTTCGAATCATTGACATGTTATTTTTATTCAATATCGTTCATCGTTGCATCACAAACAATTCTGTTTCCTTGACCAACTGCAAATTGAAATGGTGCTGACATACTAGGTCATTTTGACGGAATGGAAACTCTCTTCTTTTCTTTTATTGTCATGTGTTTATTAGATATCATTGTAAACCTCCACTGAATTCTAATGAGTCCTTCAAACCAGAATCGCGTGAAAAAGAGGAGCACTTTGTTGAGTTACCTCCAGAGATTTGTCAGCTCAAGATAATTGGCTTCTCTAAAGATATTGGAAGTTCACTTTCTCTGTTACCGTCAGTTATGCATCGTTTACAAAGTCTGCTTGTGGCAATTCAACTGAAAGACAGATTTACTGCTTCCTTCCCTGAAGGTGCCGAGATCACTGCGTATCGGGTAAGGTTTTCCTGCATTTGGGTTATAATTTATATTTCTGTATGCCTTTGCTGACTCTAGCTTGGTACTCATACATTTGAGATATTATTCTCTCAGAAACTTATGGCTATCAGATTTTGCTAAAAGCATCTGTCAATGAATGTGTAGGTCCTAGAAGCACTCACGACTGAGAAGTGTGGTGAATGGTTCTCTCTTGAAAGGCTTGAAGTTCTAGGTGATGCCTTCCTCAAATTTGTCGTCGGCAGGCATGTCTTTCTTATGCACAACAACAGTGACGAAGGACAGCTAACAAGGAGGCGTTCGAACACAGTAAATAATAGTAATTTATTGAAGCTAGCAATCGCAAAAAAATTGCAGGTACAGGGTAAACCTTTCTGGGCATTCTCGTGTTTTTGCCTATATTTCTACACATGCAGTGTATTTGAACGTCCTTGAATTTACTAGTTTATGGAGTTAACTGTTTAAATTCCTTCAAATTCTTCTTCAGTCTGTCACAAAGTAGGAAAATTTCTTTTTCCTTTTTTAGTAAGTAGATTAATGCATTTAACAGTACCTTGAAATTTCGAAGGAAATCTTTTGTTGTTGTCAGCAATAGTTTGTAGTTTTCCAGTGAATCCTTGGTTATAGAGACATAAAAGTAGTAGAAACTGTCATTTTTTTTTTCTTGCATTATGTTCAGATTCTACTCTTATTAATATTTGTTCATTGATCATGATTCAGGTATATATTCGTGATCAACCATTTGAACCTTGCCAGTACTTCGCCTTGGGCCGCCCATGTACATTGATATGTAGTAAGGAAACAGAGACTCGCATACATTCTTTTCAAGAGAAAAGCACAGCAGATGGAAGTGCTGGTGTTAGATGCAATAAGGGTCACCACTGGTTGCACAAGAAAACTATTGCTGATGTGGTTGAAGCTCTTGTAGGTGCATTCATAGTTGATAGTGGTTTCAAGGCTGCAACTGCTTTTCTCAAATGGATTGGTATACCACTGGATTTTCAGCCTTTGCAAGTTAGTGAAATCTGTTATGCAAGCGAGGTCTTCAAGCCACTTGCTACTGAGATGGACCTTTCTGCCATTGAAAATGCCCTCGGATATCGGTTCCTCCATAAAGGCTTGCTCGTGCAAGCATTTATTCATCCTTCTTACAATAATCATTCCGGAGGCTGCTATCAGGTATACCTGTTGGTTTTGCCCCTCATGTGTCATCTTGTACTGAGGTCATTTAAATTTGCCCTAATATGCCTGTGTTCAAATTATAACACACTGATTCTTCTGTTCAGAGACTGGAATTTCTTGGAGATGCTGTTTTAGATTATTTGATAACAGCCTACCTTTATTCGGTGTATCCGAAGTTGAAGCCTGGTCAGTTCACCGATCTGAGATCTATCTGTGTGAACAATACCTCATTTGCCAACATTGCTGTACTTTGCTCCTTCCATAACCATATACTCTGTGATTCAAAGGAACTACGCACTTCTATGAATAAATATGTCAACTTCACTAGAACAACTGTTCCAGGGAACGGTCCAGTAGAAGGACCAAGTTGCCCGAAGGTAGTCTCCTAATTCATTTTCCTGTGTTCTATTTCCTGCAGTATGTTCTGTCGATGAAATATTATCAACTAGATTAGGTTAATAGCTACTACACCATAAGATGACATCAGAGGGTCCATGCAGTTTTATCTGTTTCTGTATTCGTATCAATTTTTCAGAATTTCACACCGACCTCCATGAAAGGTATAATTGGACCATTACCTATCTTTATCTTTTATCTTATAGTAACCTGTAAACAAAGAAAAATTTGACTATTGATTGAAGGTGAACCTCACGCCAACTTTAATTCAATTTGGTTGCAACATTTATCTTATTTGAGTCACCACAGTTGGCTTACTAATGAGCAATTAACTAAATCATTATCATCATCCTCGCTTTTTCATTATTCATTTCTTCTTTCAGTGTCTTGGTCTTCTGGTTTTTTATCTCTAATTTATTGTCATGTCTCTCTTAGCTGTTTTGTATGGCCCTGTTCCTTCCTCCCTACTTTATGCCTTCAAAAGATAGAAAGTCATGTAAATTTATCTTATAGCCATTTGCAATAATGGCCTCTTATTGAACTACTTTATACAATTTATTGTTTCTCCAAAGTTATCTTTAAACCTATTAGGACCCTCTCTCTATGTCTCAAAAATGTTAGTAATCCTTGGAAGTTCTAAGAAGTACTTGAAGAGCAGAGCCTAAGTGAAAACAATTTATTCGTTGTCGCTTCAGAAGTTATTTATATATTTCCTGTTGAGGTAACTTTGTCAGACCTTCATACAGGGGATGCCATTGTCATCCACGGAAACAATAATGTAATTGTTGGAGTGAGAGCCACTTCTGCATTCCCTTCCTCTCTGTTTTATATATTGTGTTGTTAGAGTACCATATACTTCTTGTCAAGTTGCCATGATCATCGCGTTATATGAAACAAAAGTTTGACTGTTAGTTGTGAATCTCGTTATTGCGTATACACTTAATATTGTACCATGTTTATAAGATTCCTAAGCTGCATGATTCAACTGTTGATTCAGGCTCTTGGTGATTTAGTTGAGTCTTCCGTTGGTGCCATTCTTCTCGATTCTGGTTTTGACCTGAACCGTGTCTGGAGGATCATGCTCTCTTTTATGGACCCAGTCAAGAATATCTCCAATTTCCGACTTCATCCCGGAAGGGAACTTCAAGAACTTTGCCAGTTACACAACATGGAGTTGCAGTTTCCAACATTGAAGAAGGATGGGGTGTATTCGGTAGAAGCAGTAGTTGAGGGTGGAACTCTTCGCGAGAAGGCTTATGCTACTAACATTAATAAAAAAGCTGCTCGCAGAATGGCTTCAGAACGGTTATTTCATAAGTTAAAGGTACTGTTACATTCTTCTTGCATCCCCGGAATAGCCAAGTTGCAAAAGACGATCATAATTCTTAGAGAAAAGAAAATTCTAGTGGTCACTGCTTTTATGCCGTAATTGTAAGTACTTCTTTACGATGGATATGCAGGCTCTAGGTTACAAATCTAAAGCTAAATCGTTGGAGGAAGTTCTGAAGTCGAGTTATAAGATGGAAGCTAAACTAATGGGATACGATGAAGCACCAATAGATATTACTGCTCCAGTTTCTGTTCTAATTGAAAACCTGAACATCCAGGACCCTTCAGGAAGTCGCTATAACGGAGAATTAAATCATATCAGTGAAGAGCCTAAGAAACTTCTCCTCAGCATTAGATCCTCAAAACAGCCCCACCAGCCCCCTGAGGCGCAAACACTGCAATCTAAAGCAGTTATTGAAGATCACAGAAATGGTCCCGTCGCACCTGTCACAGGTTTTGTTCCAGAACCTAGTACCTTCACATGCTTTTTTATGTAATCTGTGTCTCATTTATGAATCTCTGACATTTGAGTTAACCTCAGGTAGCTCCAGCATGAAATCGGCGAGGTCATGCTTGTATGAACTGTGTGCTGTTAACTACTGGAAACCTCCATTTTTTGAGTGTTGCGATGAGAGAGGACCTAGCCACTTGAAAGAGTAAGCTCTCATTCCTTTGATATCTGTTTGCTTACGTTATTGAAGAAATATATGTCTTATCTAAGTTATTCACTAAAAAGGAAAAGAAAAGGGTTAATTGCATTTACGCTCCTGTAGTTAGGGGTGTGTTGCAAAAGCTCTGATCTCATATTATGCATTTCACATCCCTGTGGTTTGGTTTTGGCGCGGAGGGGGTAACATTCTGTAAACTATCATGTCAAAAGACACAAATGTCCCTGTCGAGGATGAAAATATTTAAGATGATGGTGAAAATGAAGATGAACATGTGCAGGAGAATGATCACCAGTTCCGAGATGAAGAAGGGGAAGAACAAGAAATATGAACATGAACCACCAACTCAGCCGCTAAACCACCAATACAAGTTTACAACCACCATCACCACCAGTGCAACATCCTCTAATTCAAGCTGTGACCTAAACCCCCCCCCCCCCCGAACAATACAATCAGTCACCAAAATAAGCTCTATTTAGATTCAATTGGTCCTAGATTGGACTTCAAATTGAACCTAGATATAATCCAAATAAAACTCTATAGTTTTACCCAAACGAATCCCAGTGCCGTATCCAAAGAATGCAGAACTTAATGAATTTCTCGTCTGTTCTGGATCGGGGGAGAAGGGGAGGTAGGGAGGGTCTCTGTTTGAATACAGAAGCAACTCCAGCAGAACCTCTCCTTTGTGCGTGTCCTCTCCCATGACACAGCAGTCACCACCAATTTCTCTCTCTGTCACACAACCCACCACACCCCCGTTGATGTCACATCCCAAACTCAAACCATGGAACCACACAAACTCCACAAATCCGACCTACTTTTGAATGCCATCCTCATACTTGTCATCTCTTTAACAAAATCGCACTTACCGAAACCCTATCCGCCACTCCGAAATTCCACTCCAAAATCGAAGACGGTCGTCCATTTTTGCTGGTCCTTCTCGTCGACGATGCAGGACCTCTTCCTCCTCTCCACTTCTTCAACAATTCTTCTTCGTCCTCTTCTTCAACAATTCTTCTTCGTCCTCTTCTTCAACGCATCGCACATTGTTCCAGATAATGTTTCTGGGAACAATAGGTTTATGGTAATATTCTGTTATTTGAAGGGTAAACTATACTTTTTGAAAGCAACTTTCGATGGATTCTGTTAATGTTAACGAGACCGCAAAATGCAATTAACTCAGACAAAAAAAATTCTGAACTCAGCATCTTCCTAATTCATCTTCCTGATTATTAGTATTTTTGTCTGCAGATTCACTTTTAAGGTGGTTGTTGACATTGAAGATGCCTCAGGTACTGTTGTTGCCATTGGAACACCTCATTCAAAGAAAAAAGAGGCTGCTGAGAGTGCTGCTGTTGCGGCAATGTGGTACCTAAAATGTGCAGGGTACTCACAATAGTTAAATAAATAACCAACTCGGTCTCTTGCAACTGGCCAACATAATTAGTCTGGGACCTAATGTAGAAATATAGATTTAGTTAGAAGAAAGGTATAATATAGTGTACATGAAAAGTTCTGTGCTGCAAATGGGTGCTAGCTCAGTGGTTTGAGTGTTTGAAGCTCATGCATGAGGTCATGAATTCAAACCCGGCTATAAATATGATGTAATTCTAAAAAAAAAGAAGTTCCGTGCTCAGATGTGATTGCTGTCAGGTTGTACAGTGAGAATCTAGATGTGGTGACAGCTGAATTAGTAATTAACAATGAATTTAAACCTGGAAATAACATAACAGTTTTTGTTGTGAAAAGTTTCCAATTTTGCTTTATTTAACATTGTCAATTGAAATCCGATGGAGTGGCCTTGGTTTATGATTGACTGGTCTTGTTGTCTTGGTTACTTTGTTCATGACTTACAGCCAAGTGCTTCAGGAATTGCAAAGTTAGGGGTTCTGCTTTTGCAATGTGGCACCCTTGATCATTTCTTGTTACCCCTTAGCTCGGACTCGACTGGGTTTATGAGCGCAGTTGGCTTTTGTTGCCCAGTTACAACTTCTCAAAGCCATTTGAAGGAGTTGTTCACTTCTTAGTAGCTGTGATTTATGGGCACCTTATCAAAACAGAGAGAGAGAGAGAGAGGAGAGAGAGAGAGAGAGAGAGAGAGAGAGAGAGGAACTGTGATTTATGGCTAACTTGTGCTCCGGCCTAGGGACAATTTGAGGTACACAGCATTAAATCGTCCTTCCGGCAACAATTTTGCAGTTGATAATTAATAACTCTAAAAAAGGGATGAGTTTATTATTGTTGTTGTTGTTGTTAAATCAGACCAAAAACCGGGTTTGCTAGTTGCATTACATGTTGGTTTTGCTCTGACTACTAGCAGATTGGTTTTACAATTTTCAATCCAAATCAATCCGAAAACTAAATCAGTCCTCTCTGGGTATCAAATACTAGAATTGGGTTGTTTTGAAGTTTATATATATACTCTCTGGGTATCAAATTTCAAAACTTGTCCTTTTTAGTACATGGAGCCGAAACTGGGAGTCAAGAGTCCAACTGTCGGTTTTAGATGGACAAATAAGATCGAGTCATAAACTATCGGGTTCAATGTATACAGCCGAGATTTTGTTTATTACTTGCAGGAAAATTGAAAGAATCTCGGGTGCATTTTGAGTGACTGATGGGTTTGATTCTATTCATAAGGTGGGATAAGGTGGGTTTCGGGTTTATCATGATTGAAGCGTGACTGACTATGTTGAAGGAGAGGGGCTGCTAGCATAGTGTGGGGGAATGAAACAGAGAAGACGAAGCTAGGTGGAGCGAGATAAATTGGACACTCCCACTTTTGTAAAAGCATAAAACGAGAGCTGGCAATTGTCTTTTGCTAACTAAGAGCGTCTACACTACCACTAGCTAAAAGTAATTTATAACTTGATGAAAAATTTACATTATAATTTTAGCTAGTGTAAAATTTTAGTGAATGTTCCTATAATGTTAGCTTAATGATTTGTTAAATAACATGACACAATTTTCATATGCTATGCAAGGGTTCATGATACAATGTCATGAACAAGTTATAAAGTTATTTATTTGCCTCTAAAAATGTGAAGGGCGGATCTAAGACCCTTTAAAAATGTAGAGGCAATGTTTCTTTGGTTTATATAGCCCAAATCATATGTAGGACACTGAATTGTTCCCACCTCCAATATTGTGCCAATATAAACTGCAGTATCACCCTCTGAAACATAGACACATCTGAGATACACCTCTTGTGAGGTTGGGAGATTACAAGAACGAAAGTGACTACAAGAAGTGATCATGGTCTTGGCTGCCTCATGTTCGTGTTTCTACTATGCGAGAAGGAGTGAGTACCGCGGTGTGATTGTTCATGACGACAAAGATCTAACAACCAACAAAACATCAATAGAGAGACTTATAAGTCACCAATTATACACTTCAACTCCTTTACATTTTATCAGGGTAAGCAACCCACAGGGCGTAGCACAGTTGATACTCGGTGGAACAGATTTGTTCCAAGGTGCATGCTCGATTCATGGCAGCTGCAGTGTGGGAGTTCCACCCGTAACTGTCGGGCTCGTCGTGGGCACTATGCACTGGCCTCCCCCATTAAGAAGCCGATGTATACCTGATTTACCCCTCTTTGGTGGCTTGGGGCGGTGCCAGAGGGGCAGCTAAGATGGATGTCTCCACCTTTTGCTCCAGGGTAGACAACAACAAACGTTACCGCCTTTGTCCAACTCATTTACAGTTTCTTGGTACTCTTCAAAATTTTAGTTTTACAAGCATTGGTTACGTCTTTCTGTTGGTCACCGGTGCACATGGCGGCAGCAAAAGTTGCCTTGCACTTTTTTTGTCCTCGTCATTGTTTGGACGCTTTGCCTTGGACAGTTTCTTTACCTTATCGCTGGTGTAGATAAATATTTCCTCACCCTGCTGCAGAACTCTGCTGAATGGATCCCTCTAAAGAAATGATTTTGCACAACATGTTGCCATGAGAAGAAAGCGGTCTGATCCTATGAGCTTTTCAAATTATAAGGTCATGTGTAAAATAAAACCAGAAACAAGCCTGCGTCTGCACTAGAGCTCCTGTCTGACCAGTTTCCAGTAGGTTGAACTCCTGATTTGGATTCTTGTAACCGCTTGGAGGAGTAACTGGTAAGGGCTTCGGAAAGGGGAAAGTGAGAGGACATAGAAAATGAAAGAATCCAATGGTCCTTTGCCAGGTTTAAGCCGACACGAACACTACAAATGCTCTCTTTTTATAGATGATACATGTGAGAGGGAGACCTCTCTCCTCCACCTTTCCTTTCTAGGTTGGACCAAAACTTTCTACAACTTCCTATTTCGACAGAACTGACCACTGGAGTAAAGAAACTGAACATTTCTGAAGGCAATACACATAATTATATATATAGCTGGACAAAACTGGTAATGTATGAGCAAGAATAAAAAGAAATTAGCTCTTGTTCCTTCACTCAAGGCACCACCCGTGCTTAAGTTGAAACCATTGCCGAGCCACCTCAAGTATGCTTTTCTTGGTGCTAATAACACGTTACCTTTAATTGTTCCCTCTGTTTTATCTCAGGCAAAAGAAGAACAACTATTGGAGGTTTTGAGGGAGCATAAGGGGACAAATGAGTGGACAATTGCTGATGTTATGATCTGGGTATCAAGCAAGAACGATGAACAAAAATAAAGAATGTGATTCACTAGTTGTGAAACTAGCTACGTTCACGAACCGAAACCCGAATTTATTAGAGAGAAACAACCCGATTACAACGCACACTACACCACACCAAGTCTACCCACATTATACATGCTTATATAGACCTAGAGTCCTGACTTGGGGCCAAAGCAATGCCTAAACGTTGTCGAAACTGATAAGGAAACAACCCAAAAAATCACCAGATCCGATCCACGTCGTGCGGCTTGCAGGTCGTGCGACCTCTGAGAAATTCCGAGCGTTGTAGATTGATTTCTTGGTCGTCCTCTTGCCTAATTACAGTGAAACCTCTATAAATTAATAGTGTTGGGACCATGATATATTATTAATTTAGCGAGTTGTTATTATATCGATATATTAATAATTTATTAAGTTAAAGAAGTTTTTTTTTGAGGGGATTTAAAGAAGTTTTTCATATGACCTTTAAATTTCCAAGTTCAATGTACTAGTTTCAATGTATATTAGTTAGAGATGAAAAATATATTACAAAAATAAGTTCCAAGGTACATTGATGAATGTACATTCACAAATTTATTGAATTTGTCAAGTTCGTTTTGAATAAGTAAAAAGTTAGTTCATGGTGCCAAAAAGTTGGTACATGGTCGATGACAAAGTTAAGGATGATTCAATAGCTTTGGAACCTGTCACTCGGAACCTGACTTACAGCCTTGTGCCTTACATTTCCGGTGTGAAGAGAAGATCTAACATCTTCTAGGGTTATTGTATCTTTCGCACCAATGAAAGATTGGATGAAACCCTCATACGATGGAGGTAGCTACACCAACATAATTAAAGCCGCATCCTCATCACTTATTTTCTCCTCACTATTACGCAACTCACGCAAAATAGTATTTACAACATCTAAGTTGAAACAACCCTGGAACCTACGGTTTCTTGCTAGTACAACTTAACGAGATCAAAAGTAATTTATTACAAAAGTAAAGGAGAAACCATCCTTACATTATTTAACATAAAGATGAAACGTCGTCTAAAGTGAAAATGAAATCCTGAAAAAAGGAAAGCGTCGCTAGCCATGATCCTAAACTTTTACTTGTGCGCACGTTTCCATCCCTGCTAGCTTATTCTTGACCCGGGGTTTAAAATAGCAAAACCCGACGTAGAAAAAAAAATTTATCAGTAAAAACTGAGTAAGAATATACCACAACACGTAAAAAATAGAGTTTTTGGCTAACACGAGGATATAAGCAGTAAGATAAGCAGTAATCATATTTTATTCATTTATTTGGTTGAGGCGTAGCCCACGAGCCCCAACAGGTACGATGTGGACAGAGAGGTCACGATGGAATAATAATAAAGTAGGGCGCTTCTTGGAATATCATGGATCCCAATTCTCCCTAAAATAACTTATGATATCTTAAGTGTCGACCCCTATACAGTTGTGACCTAAACATGCATAGGTAGTACTCATAGTTTTCACGATAAATAAGAGGGTATGTACCATAGGGGAATCATCGCACGTGTTTCCCTGGCCTTAGCCTTCACGCGCATCCTCTGAACATCGTTCCCAATTCCATTATTGTACATTTATTCTTCATTATCTCACGAGAGTAATAAACCACGTTTGAATAGTAACCACATGCTTCTCAAATCCGTTCATAATAAGTCGCTAGAAAACTTACAGTATCGCAAGGCGTAAACGAGTTAACAGTTTGAGGTAACTCACACAAAACAACACATTTCGATATTTAAAAATATTGTGCATATAAACTTACTTGGAAATGGAGAGAGGACTTCACACACAAGCAAGCACAAAACTAGTAGTAGAGGTCCTCAACGAACTCGCCTCATACGAATCCTGAACTACAATAACCACATAATCGTATATTAACACATTTTCATCCACACAAAAAATACAATTAAAATGCCCTATATGAATGCAAGTGCAACCCCAACAATTCCCAAAACCAATTATATTATATTAGCTATAAAATTGAAAGTTCAGAAATTACATTTAGTAAGAGAATGGCGGTTTATTATAAAACAAGGATATGAAAGAAAAAGATTACTTTATCTAATAGTATAGAATAATTACTTGCTTTACGAAGGTAATTTATATACGTAAAAGATAGCTATTTTAATTAAGCTAAAAGTCGTATATCTTTATGATATAATTTATATTAATGAAACAATGTTATTAAGTGAAAATAAATCAATTTTCAATATATACAAAGTAAGGCTACGTAGTTGTTTAAGAAAAAATAATATAAATATTATACTAACCTACTTCAAAAAATCAAATTTTAATAATTATACGGATATATTTTAATTTCAAAAAATGGTTGTTAGTCATATCTAATAGTGTATGTATATATAATGAAATACTAGCTTACGTTAAGGTATTGTACAACTTATGTAACACCCTAAATGGACCAAACCGGAAACCCGGGGGTGTCACTCCGTACCCGAGGTTAAACCCGGATACAAGGAGGTTTAAAAACAGAGGATCCAACATCATCCATAAAATATTAAAGTAATACTTGTTGAAAACTCAAATTGTTGTGCCACAAATATGGGTATTGCTCAAACTAAAATCCAAAGCTACTAGAAAAAATTCTCAAGAAACTAAACGTGAACATTCTAATTACTATGATGAGTCGCGTTTCCCCCTTAAGCAACCTTCTGTCTAAACCTGTGGTTCAGAAAACAAAAGAGAACACCACAGTTCCAAAAGTCAGCAGAAATACTGAGTAAGCAATACCCGAGCATGTAAAAATGATGAAGAAGTAATTTACAAATCAATAAGTAGTTTGTTGTAATTTAACTAAAACCAAGTGGTAATAAAAACTTTGACACTTTTAAGAAAACAAGAGAGATTTCAATTTCATTATTTAAATTAGGAAATTCTAAAATCCCATATTCATCCATCCTTTCCATTAAATCCAAAACTACATTGCTAATTTGTTGTGTCGGGGAAAAAGAACAAACCATCTCGCAAACATCCATGACCTTAAGTGTCGACACCCCCTTAAGACTCTTGCGGCAAGAAGTGTGAGTACAAGGAGCTATCCGGGGCATTTCAATCGGATTAAATAAAATAAATAGGATGAGAGACCGAAGTCAGCACGACCAAGCCAATAGTAACCAAATAACAACCCCGCAACACTCTTCCACCTTACGTTATCGTCGATTAATAGATTACAGTGATATTTTAAGAGGAACATTTCAACAAGTTGGAACAAGTATTCAGGTAGCACATATTTCACATAAAATAATTTTGAGACAAGTAGGAAGGAAAATCGTTCGACACGAAAGGAGGAAAGGGCGCTAGACCTGTCACGTTAAGTTACCTCAATTAAAAGCAGTTACAGCAAATCAATCGTAATACCCGACGTATCCTTCGTCTGAGAACTCGTTGCCTACAAATTATAATATTCTAATTAATATATTGCTAGCACACATTCACAAATAAAGTCATATATGCAATGTATACCTAGCCCCTATTATTTCCCCAAAATTTACTAGAGTAAGGACACATCTTTTATTATTAAAGCATGATTTATAAGGACTATCGCTTATCATCCTAAAACTTAACTATAGTTATAAAAATATAACTTATAAGGTTATCTAAATTTACTATTATTACCATTATTTAGAATAAAGAAGATTAAATATTTAATTAACAAAGAATGTTATCTTATCCAAGAATAACATAACTCTTACAGTAGTGCTCCATAACCTCAAACAAGTTTTAGTAAAGAAAATATTAACTAGCTAACTTTATTTAAAAGAACTAACAAATTTATCCTGAGAAAACTTTCATGAAAACAACATATTTTAACTAGTTATAATCATATATGAATAAAATGGGGAATTGCCCCTGCCCGAGGGCACTACTCAAAATAAAGTGATGAAATTAAAATGAACGTGATACAACAAATGTAATGGACGTGATACAACAGGTGGGTAATGAAGAATGCAAATGTGGTAAATGCAAAAAAAAAAACATAATGTTTACGAACAAACATCCTTGACAAAAGTTAAAGAATACATGAAAGAATTATGAAATTACTAAAGTGTGTAAGACTCCTATCAAGAATATGTATTACTGGATTTCAAGGATACTTGGCAAGTAATTTAGCTAAAAAGACCAACTTTGTCATTGAACTCATATACATAGAGGTATGTGTATACTTCGTGTACCTCATATACAAAGTAAACGTCTGTAGTGATCTCAGGAAAATGGAGATTAGCATGAGCAACAAAACAATAGAAGAAATTTAAAAGACAATAAAGGGATTGAAGAAACCAATATCTTATTCTAAAATGAGGAGATGCGAGGGATTGAACCTCAGCCTCTCGCGTGCAAAGCGAGCGCTCTACGTTTGGAGCTACATCCCCAAATGACACGAACATTAATTATGCTTTATGCCTATTGTGGATTGATGGCAAGTTAAAACCTTAAACCATGGATCGAAAACCCCATGGTTAGTGCTATAGATACAGTATATGCACATGTGTTCCTACTTAAAGCCATAAAATTAAGTTTCTTAAAATGTAACATATCAAAATTAAAGAAGTGAATGGTATACAAAAAAAAAACTTGAAAACAGGTTGGTGATTACCCAAGGGTCACATGTAAAGAGGGACTTGAAAGCCAACAATATAAGAGATGAAAACAATGTCAAGAACTATGAAGACAGTGATAAGACCGAGCTTATGAGGATTACAATCAGGGCACTATCTAAAACATATTCACGGGTTACCAAAACAGGTACCAATCCAATACTCCCGAACAGCCACATTACAAATAGTTGGTGACATTACAAATGCACATCAATAATACCAAATTTTTTTGTGTACACAATCAAAAGTGAAATAAAATTTCCGAAAAACTGTGGAGGCAATACAACAAAAATGGTATAAAATTTCATAAAAACTGATTTGTAAGTTCAAACTGTGTATTGAACGATCCTAAGAAATAAATCTGTTATGGAATGACTCCTTTGATCTAGGGCAAGAAATCTTTCTCACACTGACCTTGACCCTGCAAGTACACATGAACAGATGATTAGTTAGACACACCATATATCACAAATGGTAAGTAATTTAATACTTAATTTAAAACATACTCAAGAGTAAAAGCAAATAACCTTAAACATGAAAATATTGTATAGGAAGTCCCAAAGAGACTAATATTAGATAATACAGTCAAAAGGGCGATCAGTTTTCATTCCAGAATTCAATTGAAAGTGTCTAAGTATAAGAAAAGTCCATTTACAGTAACCAAAAATTCGCCAACCAATGCTGATTTGGATCTCTGCCATTCTTAATGCATTTTCATCTACTTAGATTTACACTGAGACGTTTACTGCGAATGATTTATACCGATAAACTTCTTTGTATACAACAATAAAAAAAATCACTAAATGTCTACTCAATTGGTTTCTTGCTGCTATGTTTCAACTGCCAGAACACAACGTAAGCAAAAGAAAAGAAGAATAGATTCTGTCACTAATAACTTAGCAGAGAAAAGGGATTTCAGTTTTGATGGATGTTACCTCAATGTTTTCCAATAACAACAACATAATTACGTTATTTTCTAGTAAATGCACTATCAATCATGAAACATAAACGAACATATCATCCATTGTTACTCCAAAAGCCTCCCGAAAGATGATTTCAGTGAGAAGTGCCGTTTTGAGACCTATTCTTAGCTAAGTTTTCTTTTTAATCTGTATAAGCTGAGTTCAAATGATTTAGTATGGAAAAAATGATTTAGTACGAACATTGATTATTGTATGGTGAAGCTCATATAAAGGTGAACCACAACCCTATCAACCAAAGAAGAGAGTTAGAGGCAGTAAAACAAATTGTTCAGGAGTTCAGCAAAGCAAAAATGAGTTATTAGGGACCACCAACAAATTCAGTTGCTAGCACCACCGGCCACTACACCGACGACATCAGCATACTCAAGTTGCAGTATGATAAGATAACACCAAATGCAGGTTTATTACTTCCATTTCTTCTTATTCCTATCATACTTAAACTGACTTCTCATTAAACTTTCATACAAAACCTTTATATATTACAGTTAGCTACAGGTGAAATGTTAAATCATGAAAAGAGTCAAGACTAAAGCTCAGAGCATCTGTTTAAACTAATAATCAGTTCACAATAATACTGACATCACTACAAATAACCTAATTCTTAAAAGAGTTCATCTAATATCAGCAAGAAAAAGTTTTGGAAAAGTAGAAGAGAATATGCAAGTGTTCTTGCTAATTATTGTGCGCAGTCAAACTATTTTAAAAATATGTGGTAAATTGGGGGGGGGGAATTCAACTATTTAGAAAATCGACTAATTTCTAAATAGAAAATCGGCTATTAGGGAAAATTAGCTATTTAGAACAGTAGCCGTGCTTTATGTTACTGTACGAAGACAAACTGAACTACAAAAATGACATCCAACAAATATAACGCACCGACATATTCAGAATTGAACATTGGGGAAATACCTGGATCACTGGTTTGTTGCGAGAGAAGAGGGGTTCGGTTTAGTGGTTGCAAGAGAAGAGGGGCTCGGTCCGGTCCAACAGCTTCTTCAGTTCCTTCTCGCTTTACCATATTCGATACACTCTGTATTATTATTAATAACCGATGAGAGTAGGATATTAAATGTTAACTCTAAACACTATTCTACACATAGCCTGTGTCCAAGGTTAAACATACTATCAAGGGTCGAACCAACCAAATATAACACTTTGTATGAGTTTCAACATTACTCTGTGTGCAAAGAAGTACGAATGCAACAGATTGAAGAGAGAGAAGATGCTTACTTGGATCAGAACAACCATAATAACTTGGATCAAAACCCATGTCCAAAATTACCTGCGAGTGCACCAATTCAAACATTTACTGATCCACATTATGTTCTCTCTCTTCTTCAACCAATGTTGATGTTGAATGAAAACTATAACACAAACATCAAGCTTATTTCAAGGGTTCAGGCAACAAAGAGAAGATGATACCTATCAAGGGTTGAGCCAACCAAATATAACAGTTTTCAATAGCCGCCCTGCTACACCGTCAGTCTCCAACTCTCCGAGTGCAGATCCCTTTGCGTCTGAGGGTACGCCAGCATCCTCTCCTTCCTTCGAGAGTACGCCACGTGGCTCTTCGGGCTCATTGCAGAGTACAGGGTAGTAGTCGCAGCACTTATAAGGACGCACCTATTTTGGCTCACATAAGGCAGGAAGCTAGTAAGTTCTATGACCGTATTATCACCAAAGTCCCCCGCAGGCAAATTTTGGAAGCTCATCGCCTAGCAAAGGCCGCCGCTCGTCAGTATGGTAGTTGTTTGTAGCTAGTAGTTTATCAAGCCAAATTTTGTTGTATATAAGGCTGTTAGAGTTAGAGCCGCGTTTTGTTGTCTATATGGCTCTATGACTTGTACTATTTGTAGTTTGCTAGGACGCAGATTCTCTGCCAGTTTGTAGCTGAACTCTATGGCTTGTACCTATGTTCCCTGCCTTGGTGCGTTCTTTTAATGAATCCTTACCTTCTTATCAAAAAAAAAATAACCGCCTATCGAACATCAACCAAACAAAACTGATGGTGCTGCAGATCTGAAAGAAAGGAAATAAGCAAACGGCAAAACCAAACATGAATGCAGGGAAATTGAATACAGACATAGATAAACCCTAAACCAAACATGAATGCGAGGAAGGTGAGTAAAGAAATTACCTGCTTGACAGGAAGCATTCGGCTTCTACCGTCTGGATCAGCGCAGAGAGATTGAGAAGAAGAAGAAGAAGAAGAAGAAGAAGAAGAAGCAGAGAGATTTTAGAAGCTGAATCCCTCTTGTTTCATCGTAGAGTCTGTCGTCTGGGGGTCTGGATGGCTGCAAGTTCCTAGGTTACGAATTCCTCTCTTTTCTCTCTCCCCCCCACCAAAATGATCCAATGGTTGAGAAATTGAACCATACCCTAGCCCTAGACCGTCGTCGGAGAAGCCATAGAAGACGATGTGAGTGGTACCAGCATCCACTGTTCCAGACAGAGAAGAGAAGTGTAACGCTGAAATAAGGTGGACGGTTGGGAAGTGAGTTCGTGGGCTGATGAGATCGTGTGTTTATTTTTTTATTTTTTTATTTTTTTAAAATTCATGTTAAAGTAGGTGAGATCTAAGGGCTGGGGATGATTTCATCCAACGGCTGAAAAGACATTGTTTGACTTTGAAATGTCTTTTCAGCCTTTGGATTAAATCAACCTCAGCCCTTAGATCTCACCTACCACCCACTTAACTACCCACTACTTAACTACCCACTACTTGAAAATTTACCCCCTCTCTCGGATTAATTAACATTTTCTCTCTTCCACTACCGTTTTTATTCTAACACTAAAGAGCCACATGATGAGAAATAAAAACTTTCCGCCAAAACATTTTTCAAAATTCTACTATTATTGTCAGCTATTTGTTCTTAGTGTTTTTTGGGATAAGCCTGCTAATTTATGATTTTTCAACCGTTAGATTAAATCAACCCCATCTCCACCATTAGATCTCACCTACTTATTACATCTCTAACTACCCACTCTCATTGGAAATTCCTAACTACCCACTCTCTTTGGACATCCCTAACTAATAGTAGAAATGTTTTTCTCAACTACATCCCTAACTAATAGGAGATAGGTTGTGAGTAATTTCCACGTCCAATGCTCATCCCATACTTGGAAGTTGTTTCTTTTTTACCACATTTGTAAATATAATTTTTGGATAACACCTCTAAATTCATTTTATAAAAAGCACCTCTAAATTCAAAAACTATCCAATTTAGGGAAGCCCTCGGGCACGGGCAATACTCTAGTAAAATAGATAAGAAAAAAATTTTAACATCTTTCGAATATGCACCAGCACCTCCCTTACCAGTTTCAGATCCAACAAAACAAACCCCTTAAGTTTACATTCATACAAAACCACCCCCTTAGTTCAAACACCCTTTTAGTCCACCTCTTCCCCTCATAACTCACCCACTATTTTACTAATAATTGGAATAAATAAAAAAAACAATTAAACAAAAAGAAAGGGATGGAGAGAATTGGGGTGTACCTGATTGAGGAGAAGCACATCGAAGAAGCGGACGCCGGTGGCGAGGGAGGTGGTGGACGAAGAGGATGGCGGCGAGAAGGACGGCGGAGCAGCGGCGAAAAAGGATGCGGCGCTGGGTCGCCTGACTTCGATCGGACCATGCTGGGTTCGGTCGGGTTTGGGTTTTTTCGGCGAATCCGAACGGGGAGAGAGAGAGGAGTGTGTGTGGGTGAGAGATTGAGAGCTGTTTTGTGAGTGAATTGCTCTGAAATTGCAGGGGTTTAGGCTTGAGGTGAGGATTCTGGCGACGATTAAGAGTGTTCTCCGGGTTTGTTTCGATTTCGTATCGGGATGAAAAATTGGCAAAATTGGGTTTGCTTGAAGCTAAAGATTCAAGCTTTGTTGAGTTTAAATCGAATTGGGACATTAATTGGTTGGAGGTGGTGGTGTTTTGAGGTGGTGTAGGTGTTGGTGGCGGCGAAGGAGACGGAGAAGAACTCTCCTGCTCAGCGCAGGAGATGGAGAAGATGACCACTTTTGAGAAAAGACACTTTTCCGCCACTAGTTTAGGTAAAAAGATAACTACTACCCCCAAGTTTAATTAAAAGACACTTTTTAAAATAGGAAAAAGGCATAAAAGCCCAAGTTGTTAATTATGATAAAAATTAACTACTAAATAATTAAAACTAGTACCCAACACTTATAATGATATCGTTTTAACACCCACTAATATTTAAAAATACCCGTATCTATAAAACGTGGTATTTCAACTTAGACTACATTTAGTTCATATATAAGATAAAACATATTGTTAAAAAAGCCATAACATACCCACAACTTTGTTTACATACAAACAGATACCCCACAGTTTCATATCATACATAATCTCCCCACCAGTTTCATAATAAGCATAATATTCCCCACTAGTTTCAGATCATGCAAAACAACCCCCCAAGTTATTTCAAAAATTCATTTCATCATCTTCTCCAAATAACCCACTGTTACAGCATCACAATCATCACAAACTCACAACTAATCAACTCTCATGACAGATTTGGAGCATACTCAAAACAAAAAGGGACAGATTACCGAATGAAGAAGAACAAAAGGATAAGACGGAGGCGATAGAGCTCGGGACGAGAGGGCTCTGCTGCTGCTTGGGTTTGCCGGAAAAGAGGGAGACGAACAGAGAGAGTGGCGGTCGGACTGAGGAGGTACGACGGCGTCGGGTCTCGTCGGTTTCTTCTCGAAAATGGGTCCAACACTTCGGGGTGAAATCGCAGCTACTTGCGGTTGGCTTCCGTGGTGTTCGGGTTGCCGGAGGTAGGCGACCGTGATGGTAGTGGTTTCGTCGGCAAGAATGGAGGGAGTGAGTGGTGGTGATGGAGGGCGGTGATAACAGAGGTGGGTGTGGGTTCTCTTCAACGACAAAACGAGAGAGTGAGAAGGAGGTGGTTTCGCGAGTGCAAATTGTGAGGGAGATTGAGGGGATATAAGGGGAATTGATTTGATTGGCGTGATTCGTGACAAAAATTGGGAGGGGAGGAGGTCAAGATTTTGGTTTTGCCGTGTCTTTGACGAAGAATCAGGGAGGAGAGTTCCCTTTGATCGAAATTGGAAATGGGGAAGATGAAGTTGGAGTTGATTGGGTGTAGCTGGGCTACAGACTAATGCCATGGTCCATCATGTAAAAATTAATTAGAACTCTCGTCTTGGACACGTTATAAACGTTACATGACACGTTACACTTCACCAACTATTATACTCATAACTAACTATTAAAAAGATAATCATATAAAAAAAATGTTGATTAAAAATATAATAATAGTAATATTATTATTATTATTATTATTATTATTATTATTATTATTATTATTATTATTATTATTATTAATGTATATGTATATTAAATAAATCTATTTAATAAAGAGAAAACTACTTTTATAAGTTCCAAATAATGGCCCAAAATATTCACTAAACTTCTAAAGATACCCCCTAAAATACCAGGGTATTACATAAGTGATCACTAATTTGCATACCTTCAGACATTTGCAAGCTGAATAGCTGTTGCTTGAGCATATATTTGTTGGCCACATATTTCTTCACGTAGAGATCCTCCAACCTGACCCACAAAGCAGCCGGCGTCTCCCGATTTGCGAAACCGCTGATCACGTCGTCCGTTGGAAACAACATGACCGTTGGGTGCACCCTCTCCTCCATCTTCAGATACACCAGGGTGGTATTGTCCACGTTGCCCTTATTGGACGCCAGAGCAGCCAAATATCGTCATGTTTCAACAATGCCTTCAAGTTGATCTGCCACATACTGAAAATGTTTCTCCCGCTGAACTTCTCAATCTTCATTGAACCTGACATCGTTTCTTCTTGAAACCCGAACTTAACCTGGCTTTGATACTAGTTTGTTATGATATGGGTATTAAGCAAGAACGATGAACAAAAATAAAGAACGTGGTTCATTAGTTGTGAAACAAGCTACGTCCACAACCCGAAACCCCAATTTATTAGAGAGAGACAACCCAATTACAAAGCACACTACACCACACCAAGTCTACCTATGTTATACATGCTTATATAGACCCATAGTCCTGATTTGGGGCCAAATCAATGCTTAAACGTTGCCTAAAAAGATAAGGAAACTACCCGAAAAATCACCAGATCCGATCCATGTCGTGCCACTTGCAGGTTGTGCGACCTCTGAGAAATCCCAAATGTTGCAGATTGATTTCTTGGTCTTCCTCTAGCCTAATTTTCCTGATTTTTCTTTACCTTGAATCATCTCAACAACTAACATCAAGGGGATCAGCTCCACATACTACCAACATAAGATCTAAATCAAAGAGGGCAAGAAGCCAGTGGTTCAAGCCCAACTGAGGTTAAACCCCAATATGAAGGAATTTGTGAAAAAAGAAGGTGAAATTGCTGGATGCAGGCATTATTTTCCCGATCTCAGACAACACATGGACTAGCCCGGTCAAGTGTGTGCCTAAGAAAGGAGAAGAGGATGGCCGTGGTGGAGAAAGGCAAGAATGAGCAAATTGCTCAACGTACAGTTACTGGATGGAGTGTGTGCATACACATAACTTACCTAAGCACAATGTGCAATCAAAACACTTTAGATTACAACAAAATCCAAGCTTTGGACGAAACCTACAATGGAGTTGAGAGAAATGAAGAGAGATAGAGAGAGGTCAATGTGGCTGGAAAATATGAGTTGTGATTGTTGGATGAGAGTTGTAAGATATTGGTGAGAGAGTTAGTGTTAGTTGTATTAGGTAGTTGGATGAATTGAAGTTGAGAGAGAGAGTGAGAGAGAAAGGGAGAGAGATACAGCTTATAAGCCCCCGCCCACCCCATGTAAATGCATGAAGAAGAGGAGAGAGAGGAAGGTAGTCGTGTTTTTTTCCAGATAGTGCGAGCCTCACGTATTTTGTTAGTTAGTAACCAAATGCAAAGTTTTAAGAAGCAGTGGTTGAACCGGTTGAACATCACGTTCTTTTATAATATACAATATTTTAAATATATAATATATTATAATAACATATAGCATAAATACCTAAATGCGACAAACATATATATCAAATTACATAATGATAACATTTGTTTTAGGAAAGACCATGAAAGCATTAACATAGGTATGAAGCACATAATTTTAATGATTTTCAGATTAAATTTGACAAAAAAAACTCTCTAAGTTTAAATTAAATTTTGCAAAACAATGATCGTGTACGCGTTATTTAATAAGTGTAAGAATTTTAAATTTTTTAATTTTTTTTGAGAAATGGTGCACAGTAGTTATGTTAAAAAACGAACAAAAAAAGAAAGGAAAGTAAAAGAATACATTCAATAGCATTCAATTTTAAGATTATATAGTAAAAGGTTAACAAAAGTAACAAAACCTCACTTGGCCAGTGGTAAATGCTCTTGCTTCCAGGGGTGTGGTTAGGGGTTCAAGTGCACCGGCTAGTTCTAGACTGGTTCTATGCACAAGCGGTTTAAGTGTTGAACAGAACTGGTCACCGACCGATCGAACCGGCCTGTCCGGTCCCGTATTTAAAACTTTGACCAATTGTGATTGTCATGTCATGTCCATTTGTCCACACCTAGCCATTTCATGTCCATTTGTCCACACCTAGCCATTCCATGTCCATTAGTCTATTACTAATGGATATGATGTCCATTTTGCAAAGTACTGAAAATGGTCCTCATCAATTGACTCTTCTTAATGAGTTCGCATCTGAGCAGAAGATAAACAAAGAATATCAATTTTTACTTTTGGCATGTGATACAATTACGCAAGATCAAATTTCAAACATATCGATATGTTTGAAATTTGATCTTGCGTAATTGTATCACATGCCAAAAGTAAAAATTAACACGGGTTAGCAAAAAACGTTAAAACATTATTTTGACTATCTTCTAGATAGAATCTCTGCAAACCTCAGAGATTGAGGCTCTGTTTGGTATCAACTGAAAATCTAAGAATTCGGTAACAAAAGGGGTGAAAATTTAGTTGAATTGAAAATCACAATCCGTTTGGTATGACTGTAATTGTAGATTATTAAATTAATTCATTTGATAAAATTTAAAGAGATTTATAGTCAGTTACTTAAATACACCCATTTATAAATGAAGTACGATCATAGTAATGTCAAATAACATGCTAATATTATTTTTTCTAAGATTTTCAGCCGCATATATCCAGTTTTGAAGATTCTACAATTGCAGTGAGAATATTTTAATTTGCAGATTTTCTGTTTAAAATGTTGTGTCATAACAAGTGAAATTAAAAAAATACCGTTTTGGATTAAATTGGATTAAAATCCGAGTTCCCAAACATTCACATCGCCAATTTTAATCTAATTAGAATAAAATCGGCCTCTTTTCCACACTTTTATTTGTTATGAGTACAAATTAAAGGCAGATAATCTGCAGATTAAAATAATCTCCGTGCAATTTTAGAATCTCCAAATTGGGAATTATGCAGCTGAAAATTTATAAATATTTAATTTTGATAATTTTGTTACATTAGCATGATTACAGTTCAATTATAAGTATGTGTATTCAATTACTTGACTACATAGCTCTTTAAATTTTGTTAAATGAATTAATCTACATTAACATGATCACATTTAGGGACGACAATTTTCCCGAATTCGATGGATACCTGCCCCTACCCGCCCCTAATAGGAAGGGCACGTGACATGATTATTAGGGAATGAGATGGGTACCATATTTAATTTTTAAACTCCTACAGGGTATGGGATGAGGATGGGATTTGATAAATTACCCGTTTATATACCCGTTCCCGATTAATTTATAGTAAAATTATATTTTTACCCTTATTTATACTACCTCCGTTTCTTCTCTATCACACCGGTTTGACTTTTATCACTATTCACTAGGTCATTTTTACCAGGTGATTTTGGTAGCAAAAGGATGCAATTTTTTTATAATCTTTTGTTGGTGTTGTAGAGTAAAAGGTGCTCCATAACACGGTGAAAAAATTATCTATGCACCACATCATTTTGCCATCCAAATCACCCGGTCAAAGTGACCCAGATATGAGTCAAAAAGGCAAACCGATGTGATAGAGAAGAAGTGGAGGTAGTAATTTATAGTGAAATTATTTTTTATTTTTTTTTGTTCTAAAAGTATATTTTTATCGTTTATAACATATTATGTAACCACCATGTCCATGTACCGTAGGGATTTTTGTATAATATATCAAGTCTGAATTTTGAATTAGCAGCCAAAAGCCCAATATATCTTACTCTTACAGAGACTTTTTATATCTAGGGTTTTTACTCTTACAGAGACTTTTGAATGCTTAAAAATATTAAACGGGGACCCGACGGGAACCCGGTAGGCATAGGGTATGGGATGAGAAGGGTACGGGATAAACCTATGCAGGGATGGGACGGGTATGTAATTAAGATTCCTAAACGGCTATGAGAATGGGAAAGGCGATCCCTTCCCCAAACCCTATCCGTTTCCATTCCTAATCACACTTCAATTACAAGTAGGTGTATTCAATTTACTTGACTATAGATCTTTAAATTTTGTTAAAGGAATAAAATTAGTGATTTATATTTTTGTACAAGGAAATCCTGTGAAGAGATCAAAGTGTACACTTCTAACAGGAGATAAGAACAAGAACAAGAACACAAAGAGATTGAGGGTTGGCGTAGGGAAAAGAGTAAGCACTTGCTAACTGTTCTTGAGATAGAGACAGTATAACAAATTGGCTCAGAGATTCAAGAAGTTTCCATAGAAGGCTAACATTCCTATATATAGTGGGGAAGTGACCGTTATGAGGGGTTAATGAGCCCATAAATGGCGGCTTAATGTTACCCTCGTAACGGCACGTTCAACCGTATATGTAGGGCACGTTACACACTCATTCGCATAAGTAGGGGATCATTATGAGATCGACCGCATTTATGGGACACGTAGGTAATAAATATCTCAGACAGTTACCAAGGGTCGCGCGCACACTCATCCGCATAAGTAGGGGACCATTATGAGATCGACCGCATTTATGGGACACGTAAGCAAGAAATCTCTCAGACAGTTACCAAGGGTCGCGCGTGAGCATGGTTGTTGCTCTCGCGCGACATCCCTTACTCTATCCTCCAAGCCACTAAGTCCCTACAACTCTCGTGCAATTAGTATCGCGGGTGACCCTGTCTCATAGCCCCCATATGAATGAGCTCGCTTGTAAGCATACGCGAACCAAAAGAGATGTGATAGAGTGTATACGGAGTACCATTAGATGTGCTCGATCACTACCATGTGGACGGTGGTTAATCTGCTCAAAATGCACTATCTACATTAGCCCCCTTTTGCGCGTATACGACGCGCGTCGTTGTGTAGACGCGTAAAACCAGCCGTGCGTGGTCCCACGAGGATCCTCGTATCAACTCGAATATTATTCGAAAACCCTAGCCCCCAAAAGTATCCATGATTTCCTAGGTCTCTGTAACGTCGAGCAGTCTTTAATGAGGCATGGTCGTTGCGAAACTAATCAGACACCATCCACATATTTTTGCCGATTATCAAGGATGATTCAAAATGATCCGATAGGTCGTCAATTTCGCCGGTTATCAAGACAATGGTGATTTAGCAAATATGAGTAGTCGCGACTTTTCGGGCTTAAACCCCTTTACTGAAACAATTAGAACTTTTCCACCATTGTTGCTATCACAAATTTTATGAGAACAGAGAGAATCCTCAGCAGCAAGTTGAAGTCTTCGATCATATTCTTGACAAGATCACTCAGGCAGTTCAATCTCTCAATAAACAACAAGGTTAGTGATTCTTTCTCTTCAGTTCTTGTTTTGAAATTAGATTAGCAACCCAATCTGGGTTTAGGATTCAAGTTTGTTCTTGACATGCAACCCAATCTGGGTTTAGTGTTCTTCACCGTTCTTCATACCCGAACAGGGTATTGATCTTCAATCCTACTTTTGTACATGTTATTTGTGTTATAGAAATGGCCCCCAAGAAGTCTCAAAAGGAAGCAGTCGAGTTGCCTGAACTCTCCAAGGATTTGTGGTGCAAGCCCCCTATTTGGGCGGAGATGATTTCTTCTTAGCCACTGTTAAGGAGACCGCCTTCCAGGAATCTCCGGTGGAAGATGCCTTACAGCTAGTGCCTGAACCAGAGAGGGATAATTGGGATTTGGCGAGTACTCAAGACGTACAGCGACTTGGCCTCGAAGCTAGCCTGTACCCTTTTACCGATGTTCTTTTTCAGTCTTTCATGGAGAAGCTCGACTGGATGGATGAGTGGATGGAGTTCATCCTCGACAACTATGAAAAAGAACTGACGAGAGCGGGAATATTTCAAGCTGTTCGTGCGACGAAGGCGCTCAACCTCAGACTCGACAGTGACATGCTGAGATTGTTGTTCTTAAGGTACTCCAAGAAGACCCATTCCTTCCATTTTTCTTCCTTCGAGGCTGGGCCCACTCTCGAAGATGTAGAAGCCTTGTTGTTGCTCCTTAGTATGGGAGCAATTGACCCCCAAGCTCATCTGGCTTCTGATGAGGAGCTCACTCTTTTCACGCAAATGAACGGGTGCATTGCTGACATGAAGAAATCTGCCTCAAGATGGAATCCGAACTCTACTACCCACTGCAACATGTACATGTCTGTTTCCTCTGGCGCGAAGTATATCTGGTCAAAATGGATCCTGTATTTCTTCAGAGATTACGCCAAGCCAAAAATTTCTCAAGATTTGACGGAGGAAGACCCAGACGCAATAATTTCTCTTGAAGGAAAAGGTGATGTGTGGACTTTATGCGGTTTCCTCTGCGTTTTGCTGCGCGCTACCTCATAGACGGGCACGCTCGCGACGGAGTGTTTAATCATGCGCTCGCGCTTGCGGTGAAGCTTTCACTTGGCCAAAAAGTAGCTCTGGGGCCCTTAGTCTTGGGTTCTTTGTATCATCGCCTGGATCTGGATGCGACGCACGTCGAACAATCACAAGGCAGAGTTGACGTCGTTTAGTTTTTCAACATCGCGTTCCTGATCATGTGGGTTTTTGTGAGGTGGCCTTCGTACGCTCCAATCCCATCAGAAGTGGAGCGATGGAACGCGGCTAATGCCAAACATGAGGATATCTCCCCTCGAGCATGGCGTTGGTACATAACTAGAGGCGTTCGACGTACCTTTTCCTTCGTGTGCGACGACATCAGCCTCTTCGAGGCTAGACCTTATGTCACTGAATTGGACAACATTGTTTTTCTGGAAAACATGTATCCAGAGGTGGATACCAAGTACGAGCCTCATCATATCATCACAGGGGCCAGGCATTGCGGAAGATTCGTTAACTGGTGCAGGAGAGGGTATCTGCCTGCTCTTCCCGAGTACGTGGCTAACCCGAAGACTTTGGGTTATGAACGCATAATGGTTCATTATGATCCGATTCGCGTGAGCCCCCAATTGGTTTTGACACAGTCGTGCCCCCACTGTGGTCTGATTCCATTACTAAAGGTTGCTATGACGGGTTGCTCTACGGGAAGAGAAATGATATATTGATTGCTGAGCTTCCATTGACTCAACCTTCTAGGGAGAGACGAGGGCAGAATACCCCAAGTTGGGTTTCTTTTTGGAATTTGCAGATCCGTCTTCTTGTGAGATCTCAAGCTCAACTCCAGGCCAGCAAAGCTCGCGTTCTTTTGATAAAAGAGTATCCATACAAGTCAAACTTCTCTCGGGATGCGACACAATATGGTTTTTATTCTCTGATGGAAAATTACCATCATTTGTGCACTCAGTTTATCCTTTATGAGAAGGCTGACATAGTCAAGAAGAAGTCCTTCAAGGCGAGGAATAAATACGCGGATGAATTCAAACAGGTATACTTAAGCGCGCTTCCTTTATCTTTGTTTATAAACAGTGCTAACTCTGACTTGCCTTTTCATGATAGTGCCGTTTGAGGCGATTCGCGTCTGGGGATCGCAGTATAGGCCTCATTGATTATTGTCACGCGAAGAAGATCAAACCTGAGGCTCGAAGCCTTCCTTTCACCCCTTATCAAGGCTTCGAAGAAAAAGAGAGCTGTTGATGAGTCTGGGACCAGTGATTTGGCAGCCCAACAGTCAAAACGTCCAAGGAACGATCCTTCTCCCGCGGCGCTTGCAAAGAGAAGTCAAGCTCTTCCTGCCCCTACGAATAAAGCGACTACGAAGAAGACATTCTTCGCAAGAGAAGGTACCCAAGTCATATTCCTGCGAGTTATGATAAGTTATATTGTCTTAATACCAAATCCTCGCCTTTGTTACAGACAATGATAGCCCAGTTCAAGAGAGAGAAGGTCTGACTGAGGAGGAGACAATAGCAAAGTCGAAATTTATGGCTGAAGAGAGAGAGAGAGGAAATAAAAATAAGAAGAAGATCGCCAAGTTCAGGAAGCTTTGCAAAAGAGCATTGAAGATCAAGAGCGACGTTCGCGCTCAACTGCGCAGCAGGCACAAAGGAACTTCCATGATCTTGTTGGCGATGAAGATGAAGAAGGTACTATTTTTAAATTCGCTTTATCACACCATGAACTTATCTTGCGCACATTAAACCATGGAGTGTCTAGGAGTGATATTCGCAAATGGTTTGTAGATCAATGTGGAGAACCCTCGGGTACATCTCCTTCCTTAGTGCTTCCATGCTTCATTTTACCATCTTTAGATAACGATGATAAGTGTTTTCGCGCACAATAACAATCTTCCACGCTCAATCAGTTCATGCAAAATTAAAAGGAATTGATGATAACCTTTGCGCATATGCCCCCATATGAAAGTGGAAGTCTTGTCTGTAATACCCCTTTTTTATAGAAGAGGGTTATTCGACAATTTTGTGATAGTCTGGGATTTTTAATTAGTTTTCATAAGTTAAAAATTTAGTTAAAATAAAAATAGGGAGGTAGTTGTAGTTTCAAGATAATATAAACTAGTTACTAAATTCATAGATGGGGTAAATTTTGTTGTGGTTATCCACACTTTTTATTATTATTATGAGGTACATCAATAAAGTGCGAGTTCTAGGACAGTGGTATGAAGTGCGATTTTAGTAAGTATGTATTTCTCGTATGAGGAAGTGTATTGTTACCGTATTGTTCGTCTTGCATGTACGCCTAGTGTACTTGGGGAAATAGACCCAATTACCTATTATGAGGCATGCTAATGAACCATCATGACTACTTGCCTTGCACACCATGGATTTGTATAAATTTTACTCCTCCCAAGCTATCTTGTGACACCCCCTGATTCCGAGCCTTCCGTTCCGGACCGGAGAGCTCGGAAGGGTGCCATTCAAATAAATGAATCGGCGGAAATCGTGAAACAAAACATCCATACTTAATATATTACATAAACGTAATTGTCTCAACATAAAACATGACATACTATTAAACAAGATGAGAGAGGTGTGGTCGTGGTGGCGGCTTGGTTGCCGTCAGGGAAGGCAGCGGCACCAAGCCGCTGCTCTGTTTTCGTCGGGAGAAACAGAGGCAGAGAGAGAGGGTGAGGCAGAGGGAGGCTCGGAGGTGGAGGAGGAAGAGGAGAGAGTGGTGGCTGTGGTGGTGTGGCTACCGGTGATGGAGGTGGCGTATGGTGGTGATGGTGTTCTGTGAAGAAGAGAAGAAGCTGATGGTGTTGTATTTGAGGAGGAAAGTACAGGAGAGAAAGAGAGAGAGAGGGACGTTGGGGAGTGGGAGTTTTCTACCAAAAATTGGGAATAAAGAAATATTTTATTATTTCAGCTTCTCTTTTTTTTTTTTCTTTTTTTTTTGTATTAGTAATTTTTGGGTGTTATAGATGTACCACTAAGTTGGGTTAACAATAGGCTACACTTAAATAAATTTCATAAAAAATATTAAAATCAACTATACAATAAAGATGTCATTCTCTAAATTAATATACAAACTTTTCAACTATAATTTGAACCCGAAAATTTTCCAAATTCGTAATTCGCAATTAAAATCAAATACCTCGCAAAAATTACCAATTTACCCTTCGTTTTAAACGGGGTATTACATCCTTCCCCTCTTAAAGAGAGCTTCGTCCTCGAAGCTAAAGCTACTCAAATATCAAATAGTTTCTATACGATGCAAGGGTGTAACTATATGATGATGCACGAAATATATTATGAAATTAACCAGAGATAACTGGAAAGTTCAAGATTTATTTTAGGAACGTAACGGTATTAAAGCGAAAGGTTACATCCTCTCCCCCCTTAGGAGAGTGACGTTCCCGGAACTCAATTTACCTCATTAAACAGGTGAGGTTACTTCTTTCTCATGTCATCTTCTGCTTCCCAAGTAGCCTCTTCCGTATGGTTGTTCGTCCATAGAACTTTCACTAGCTTAACGCTCTTGGTACGCGTGTCTCTTGTCTTAGTATCTAGGATCTTGACAGGGTGCTCCTCGCAAGTCAAAGATGGGTCTAACTCAATTGGTTCCGGATCTAGCCATGAGATGGGTCTGGTACGTACTTCTTCAGCTATGAAACGTGAAAGACGTTGTGTACTCGTCCCAAATTCGAAGGTAAGTCCAGTCGATAAGCAACTTCTCCAATTTTCTCCAGAATGTCATATGGGCCGATAAACTTTGGGCTCAGTTCCCTTTATGATTGAATCTTGTCACTCCCTTTGTAGGTGAAACTTTGAGAAACGCTTTTTCACCCACTTGGAATTCTAATTGTCTCCTTTTTTGATCCGCATAGGACTTCTGTCTGTCTTGTGCTGCCCTCATTCTCTGTTGGATAAGTATCACTTGGTCGGTCATTTCTTCGATCATTTGTGGGCCTATAACCACTGTCTCGCTGATGTCACTCCAACATAGAGGTGTTCGACACTTCCTCCCATACAAAGCCTCGTGTGGTGCCATGCCGATGCTGGCGTGGTAGCTGTTGTTGTATGAGAACTCTATTAGTGGTAGTTTGTCAACCCATGAACCTTGGAATTCCATGACACAAGCCCTTATCATGTCCTCCAATGTCTGAATCGTTCTTTCTGTCTGTCCATCTGTGGCTGGGTGGAATGCCGTACTGAATCGTAACTGGGTCCCCATTGCTTCCTGAAGCGCCTTCCAGAAATGATGGAGAAAGTTAGGGTCTCTTTCAGAAATTATCGAGCTTGGAACTCCATGATATCTCACTATGTTTTTGACATATGCGTCTGCCCTCTGCTCCATGTTCCAGGTATCCTTCATCGGAATGAACCTTGCTGTCTTGGTCAATCGGTCTACTACTACCCAAATCTGATTAAGTCCGTTCTTTGACGTTGGCAGTGCCGTCACAAAATCCATGGAAATGGAATCCCACTTCCAAACCGGTACATCTAAAGGCTGAACTAGGCCTCCCATCCGCTTGTGTTCAAACTTCACTTTCTGGCACGTTAAACATCGAGCTACGAATTCTGCTACTTCCTTCTTCATGTTTGGCCACCAAAATGTCTTCTTCAAATCTTTGTAGAGTTTATCGCCTCCAGGGTGTACTGAGTTAGGCGTGTTGTGCGCTTCACGCATCAATTTCTCTTTGGTTTCTGCACACTTTTGTGGTACACACCACCTTCCTTTGTAGCGTATGCTCCCATCTTCGTGGATTTGAAAGGTTTTGGCTTGTCCTTCTGCAATCTTTTTCTTAATTCTTTCCAGTTTGACATCTCCTGTTTGATTACTCCTTATTTCTTCAAAGAAATCTGGTACGACTGTCATACTGCCAAGTAAGTTCTGTACTCCTCCTTGACTTACAACTTCGATCTCGAGCTTTCTGAATTCGTGGCGTAGCCATTCTGGTAAAAGTACCATTGCATTCAAAGCATGACTCGCCTTTCGACTCAATGCGTCTGCGACTACGTTTGCCTTCCCTTCGTGGTACTGGATACGCAAGTCGTAATCCTTGATGATCTCTAGCCATCTCCGTTGTCTGTTGTTCAGCTCCTTCTACGTGAAAATGTACTTTAGGCTACGGTCATCTGTGTAAAGCTTGCAAACTACTCCGTACAGATGATGTCTCCATATCTTCAGCGCGAAAACAATTGATGCCAACTCCAAGTCGTGAGTAGCATAGTTCTCCTCGTGGGGTTTCAGCTGTCTTGATGCATATGCAATCACCCTTCTGTCTTGCATGAGTACGCATCCTAGCCCCTTCTTTGATGCATCGCTGTATACCTCAAACTCGCCCGAATCATCCGGTAGAGCCAAGACCGGTGCTGTAGTTAGCTTTTCCTTCAGAGTCTGAAACGCTTCTTCACAACTTTCGCTCCACTGATATTTTACTGCCTTCTTCGTTAGTGCTGTTAGTGGCCTGTAAATCTTGGAGAAGTCCTTCACAAAACGCCTATAGTAACCTGCTAAGCCAAGGAAACACCTTAGCTCGGAAACATTCTTCGGTGTTGGCCAATCTTTGATCGCTGAAATATTTCCTGGGTCCACTGATATTCCTTCCTTCGAGATGATGTGACCCAGAAATGGAACACGATGCAGCCAAAACTCGCACTTTGACAGCTTAGCATACAACCGTTCTTGTCTCAAAGTCTGCAACACTTCTCTGAGATGTTCCTCATGATCTTCCTCGCTCTTCGAGTACAGAAGGATGTCATCAATAAAGACGACGACGAATCGATCTAGAAATGGCCTCATTACTCGGTTCATCAAATCCATGAATACTGCAGGTGCATTGGTCAAACCAAAAGGCATCACGGTGAACTCATAGTGGTCGTATCTCGTTCTAAAGGCTGTCTTCGGGATATCTTGCTCGGCTACCCGAAGTTGATGGTACCCTGATCTCAAATCAACCTTGGAGAAGACACTAGCCCCTTGTAATTGATCGAAGAGATCGTCAATCCGGGGTAGAGGGTACTTATTCTTGATGATTGCACTGTTCAAGTCACGGTAGTCAATGCATAGCCTTAAGGTTCCATATTTCTTCTTCACGAAAAGCACTGGTGCTCCCCAGGGTGACACACTTGGTCGTATGTATCCCTTATCGAGGAGTTCTTGTAATTGCTCCCTTAGCTCCTTCAGTTCTGCTGGTGCCATCCGGTACGATGCTTTTGAGATTGGTGCGGTTCCAGGAACTAAGTCCAGAGTAAACTCCAACTCTCTTCTTGGTGGCACCCCTGGAATCTCGCCTGGGAATACGTCAGGAAACTCATTTACAACTCGTATCTCCTATAGCACATTCTCCTTCTTGGAAACGTCTTGGATGTAGCATAAATAGGCAGAGTTCCCTTTCCTCACTTGGTTGACTATGGTCGGTGCTGACACTAGTCTAATACATGGCTCCTTCGTGATTCCACGGTAAGAGATTCTCTCTCCGTTGGGTCCCCTTAACCGAACCTTCTGATCATGAAAATCAATGACAACTCAATATTTACTAAGCCAATCCATCCCTAAGATGAGATCTAGGCCTCTAAGATCAAACTTGATCAAGTCTGCAGGAAAGGTGCATGCTAGGATTTTCACTCCTACCCCTTCGAATACGGTGTCGCATACTGTTATTTGGCCAGTGGGAGTTGCTACTGGGATAGATTTCTTAGTACACTTATCCAAACCCAATTTCTCAGCAAATGATGATGATATGAATGAGTATGATGCCCAAAATCAAATAATATAAAAGCTGGTTGCTCGTGGATAAGGAAATTACCCGTGACAACTCCATAAGCAGCATCAGCCTCGGCCTTAGTCATGACAGCAATCCTTCCCACATTCTGAGCTCCAGCTCCTCCAGTACCAGCTATATTGTTGTTGTTGCCTCCATGTCCAGCATTGTTGTTGCGGTTCTGAGCTCCATGATGTCCTGCATTTCCCTGGTTGTAGTTCGGCTGCCTTCCATAGCCTCCTCCCTGGTTGTTGCGGTTCCCAGGGTTCATGTTCCCATATTCGAGCTGCAGGATCGCAGGTTGCTAGTTCACATACTGTGGTTGGTTTCCCAGATAGTGGTTCTGTGGTTGTCCCTGATAATTTCCTCCACGGTACACTTGCTGCTTCTCGGCTGGTCGAGCTCTACATTCATAAGCACAATGCCCCTTTCTACCACAGTTGTGGCACACGACTAGGTTCCCCATGCAGTCTCTTCCTGGGTGGTTCTGCTGACAACGGTTGCAGTTGTAGCGACGAACTGGCTGTGCTACCTGATTCTGCTGGTTCTGGTTGTTTCCTCCATTGTTTGGCTTCAATTTCTTGTTGCTGCTACTTCCTCCTGCCTCAAGTGCCTTGCGTTTCCCACGAAACCCATCTTGTACCTCCTGAACTTGCCACATGTCAGCTGCTCGATCATATGCCTCGTGCAAAGTGTCGTAAGTCCTACTACGCATGATCTTCTGCAGCTGGAAGTGTAATCCCGAAATGAACTTGTTGATCTTGTCATCCTCACCAGGTACCGTGTGGCCTGCAAACCTTAGTAGCTCCACGAACTTCTTGAAGTAGTTTGTCACTGAGCCGTTCCCTTGCGTCAAGTTGTTGAGCTCATTGCACTTCCCTCTCTTAACATGAGCTGGATAGAACCGCGTCCTTAGAGCAGTCTTAAAGGCTTCCCAAGTGAAATTGGGTCGAGCTAGAAAGGCTTCTTGGCTGGTTGTCCACCAATCATCTGCGTCTTCTGCCAGATGGATGATGGCGCAGTTAATCTTCTCATCGTCAGGGCAATGCACAACCTTGAGTAGCTTCTCGAAATGCCTTATCCAGTTCTCTAGCTCAACGGGATCCTCCTTGCCAGTGAATTGGCGAGGGTTCAAATCAGCTATCTGTTTGGCATAGTTTTGCCTTCCTCGCTCCTCATTACCCACTACTCGATCCATGAGTTGGGTCATCTGTGCCATTTGGGCCACTTACAGTTCCATTGGTGGTTGGTTGTTTCCTTCAGTTTCCATTTGCTCTCGGTTGACTCTCCTGGTGTAGTATCGTAGTGGTCTATCAGTCATATTCCTACACTATCACCTATTGTATTATTGTCTTATTCTATCAGGAATAATCGATTACAATGAATTATCTCATGAAACACAAGTATATCCTTTTCAAATAGGACAAGAATGGCACATAACAGTCAAAACATATAACTCTTCTCCACATAATCATGTGAAACTGTATCAACACATATATCTCATATTCCAAATCAACCAACTCTGATATCATAATGCTCAAAACGTCATTCCGAAGAGGAAAAGGATGTGGGTGGGTGGGACTCAGTAAAAATCATACTACCCTTAACCCCCCCAAGCGGCTTGTCAAATTTTAAATTTCTTGCCCTAAATTGATTTTAAATTACCCCACAGGTTTTAATTCCTTTTTGGATTGTCTGCTCTGATACCACCTGTGACACCCCCTCCCGAGCTCTCCGGTCCGGAACGGAAGGCTCGGAATCAGGGGGTGTCACATATCTTGTTCATTGAACCAAAAGTTTCTAGTGCATTCCTGGATTTGAGATAGGGAGCCACAAAAGCATGGCCAAAACTTGGTATTTTGATATTCTATGGGTGTAAAACTTGTGGGAGTTGGATACCTATCAACCCTAGAGTCTTTTTCCAATATTACTCCTCATATAAAATATTTTGAAGCTAGTAAAGTGTGCCATATTTTGTTGTGTTATTTGTGCCTAGTTTGATTATACTAGTGCACTCCTTGCAACCAAGTATGGTATGACCAATGCACCCAATATCTTGTAAATCTTTATATCTTTGTTATGCAACCCATCCTCATCATTTCTCACACCCATTATCTCTCTCAAAGTATCTAGAAGTTCCCTTTTCTTTCAAGGGAACTTCACCCCGTTTTTGTGCTAAGACCTCCACAAAACACCATCAAAACTTCATATTCTAGCATCCAAAGTATGGAAAATTCATCTCCAAGCTAGATAAAACCTTGGTGGAGAGTTCTTCCTTCATCCTACCTAAGGACTTGAGCTCACAATCACCCTTCTGCTCACCAATCTTGATCTTTGAGGTAAATCCTTGATCTAATCTTTGATCTTTGCCTATTCTTGGTTCTAATGTCCTTTTCCACGGTAGATCATCTGAAAATTTCCTTGCATGTGTCTATTTCTGCATCTTCTTGTGGATTCATCGGTTCATACTCATTGATGAAGTTTTAGAAGAAAGTTTGTGTCTCTAAGGATGAGAGTTGTTCTTGATCTCCCTATTTCATACTTCTCTTCTATTCAAACCATGTGTTTTTTCTCTTTCTTGAAGTCTATGTGTTGTATTTGGACTTGCACGTGTCTCTTTCATATCTTATTTGACCTTCAATGAAGTTCTTTCGCATACTTACTTGAGGATCTTTTGATTTAAAAGAAGTGGTCTCGTTTTGATACTCTGTTTTCCGTCTGATTCTGTGACATGACTTTTAGAGGCCCATCTCACTCAGAAAAAGTTGTATGCTGCTCTACCTTATATCATTTCAAAGCCCTGTGTGTCTACTTTCATCTCCAACTAGTTTCATGCCCAAATTATCTATACATTTTCTGTAATGTGAATTCTTGTAAACAGTGTCTGGGCTGGAACTGGGTTCGGACATATTATGTCCCTCAAATTTGTGAGGTCGTTTCTCTTTCATACGAGCTTGTATTTCTTTCTATCTTATACTGATTTGAAGCTCTTTTAGTTTCATTTCCAATTGGATTCATGCCAAGATGTTTTGTATATCATTGAGAATTCCAGTTTTTGTAAAGTGCGTCAAATCTGAAAAGTTCATTTCTCGTCCAGTGGCATGTTCTACTTTAGAGAACATCTTTCCCTCTTCCATTCGTCTTAGAGGGTCTTCATAATCATGTCATTGGAGAATTTTCAGAAACTTATCCTTGCCTTATAGTCACTATAGTGCACTTGTCTTAATGTTGACTTGAATATGAGATAATTTAATATGTGATTGATTAGGAATTATAATTTATAGGTGGCATGTTCGTAGATGATGGCTACGTCTACCTGTAGGAGCTATTTCTTGATAATAGCAGTTGCTACTAGAGGTGAGTAAACATGCCAAGCCTAGAGCCCTAGCTTCTTTCGTGTCGAAATTGTGATTTTATCTCATCTCAAAATTAATGTTTGCTGAATGTGTTACTTCAAAGTTTGCTTTGCATGTCAAATAATGATCTTTGAAACTCTCACATGAAAGTAACCACACGTGATAGCATAAAGCGAAAAGAGTTGTACGGGTGAACAGTTTTGGTTACTTATATATTAACTCGGTCGCAACCTGCCGGGTGCTCCTTGTACTTACCTCTCTGGCATTGTGAGCCTTAGGGTGGTGTCGACACTTATGGTCTTGGATGCTACAGTAGAATAGATCCTCCCCGTATCAACAAGATAGTAAGAAAGTTATCTGAGGTAAGATAACTTTTGACAAGTAGGAATAGTTTAGGAGTGATGCTCCCCTTTGAGTTATAAGAAGAAGTTTAAGTCACAAGGCATGAAGTTACAGAATTTTACTTGTTACTAGAAGCTCGTACTTGTTTCTCTGAAAATAGAACTTTGATTATTACTTAATCTTGTTTATTCCTGTTCATTGTAAAAGAAAATATGCTTCTTCATCTGTTTACACGCTTGGGTGTTTGCTTACTCAGCATTTTTGCTGACTTTGGAAAAATTGCGGTCTTTTTTTGTTTCCCCCGCAGGTCTAGGAGAAGGGAGCTCTATGTAGATGGGATCGCACATCACCACTAGTTTATGTTAGTTTCTTTTAGTTCGCAGATCACTTAGTTAATTTTGCTTTGGGAATGTAATATGAAACAGTTAAGCAGTTGTAATATAAAGTGATGTTTTGTTCTTGTGTTCCGCCAAATTCTTTATGAGTAGCACCCTCCTAGGCATTCGTGTCCGGAACGGAACGCTTTGGAATCAAGGGGTGTTACATTGTCATCACAACTCCTTAAGCTTTTGGTAGCATGCTGATAACTCCGTTTTCGGAGTTATTTTATTCCTTATATTTTTGCGTTTTGCGTGCGTAACATGGAGAATTTTTCGTCTTTTGAGTAAAATTATGCTAAAATTTGACAACATGAGTTCATGAGATTTAATTGTTAAATCTGGGCGTTTCTAGTGTGATTTTGAGCTTTTTATTGTGATATGATCGCGGGTTGTGTTTTCTTGTTGTTATTCGCATTAAAATAGGCTTCGAGGATCATGCGTTTGATGGAAACGAACTTCAGAAGCAAGGAACTCAAAGAAAAAGCCAAGGAAAAAAATGCAGAAAGATGGTGTCTTCGTACGAAGACAGACTTTGTACTTTGCCAAAAATCCAGCTGCTGAAGATCTCTTCCCAAAACAAGCTGCAATTATACGGGAAGGTCTTCGTATGAAGAGCCAAAGTCTTCGTACGAAGACTCTTCGTACGAAGAGATTTGTGTTCGTACGAAGAGAACTCTGAAACACAGAATTTTGTTGGGGCTTTTATGCAATTTCTTCAAACTTTGTAATATGATTATGGAATCGTATTTAAGACTTTTAGTTCATGATTTTGAGAGGCTAGCATAGTTTTTGGACGTCTTGGAGAGCTAGGGAACGATTGGAGACGCTTGGGAGCACTTGGATCATTCGCTTGGCTTCTAAAAATTCGTTTCTTCTCTATTTTTGTTATTTTGATCATGAAAACTTGTATTGTGATCATGTCTTGGAGTAGCTAAACCTCTTTCTCAGGAAATCTCGTAGGGATCTAGGTTTTGATCACTATTTTTGGTGATTTATGGATTAGCTTTCATGCATTCAAGCTTAATTGATGATTTCTTATCTAGCTATGTGTGGTTTATGCGTATGATTTATCTTTTCAATTGGTAGACGTATTAATAGGATTGAGCTAGGTTGTAAACGATATTGACATCTACGTACATTGCCCGAAAAATTGAAACACACACTAGCCGTATCTAGGGTTGAGAAATCTTGCTAGTTAGCTAAGGACAAAGAACAGATTATTGATCATAAAGCATGCTTAAACTTGATTAGACTATAGAAATCAGCTTTGATAGCTTAAATATAGGTGTTGATTGAGACATATTCAACATAAATGTGCTCGTCTAGCTAGAATAAAGAATCATCGTGTTAGTATAACGTAAATCCAACATAGTGTGAAATACCTATTGACCCATAGAGATATCATGACTTCGTCAAACTTTGAGAAAAATCTAAAATAATTCGTCTTTATTAATCGTGAAGTAATTCAATTGATTGATAGAGACATTTGTCTTTTAAATTTAGTAGAAATAGCAAAACAAACAATCGCGCTTGACCCATATAAGGATTGGATTTAATACTAATTTACAAGAAGTCTTTAGGGTTCGACAACCCGGATTTCAGGAATTTTATAACTACACCGAAAACTGTTCACTTGCAGTTGGAGCGTGTCAAGTTTTTGGCGCCGTTGCCGGGGACTTCGGCTTAATTAGTTATAATTCCTAGCCTTAGGGATTTTACTTTTCTGTTTATATCTGTTACTCACCTATTTTTTGAGTGTGATCTGTGATTTCAGTTTAGATTGTACGGTGCATGTCCCGTTCTAGAGATGAACCTTTGCATCCAACACTTGAAGACCCGGAATTCCTGTTAGGCGCACAACGTAGAGACAAGAGGAAACTGAGCTCAGTTACTATGGATGACGAAACTAGAGCTGAGTTTGAAAGGATCCGCAAAAATATGCAGGATGCGGAAGCAACTAGAATTGCAGCTGTGGAAGATGCAGCTAATCGAGCAAGGGAGACTGAGGAGCTCAGAGCTCAGTTGACCGAGATGCAAGCTGCAATGGCACACTTGAACCCCCCAAATCCACAACCATGTCTTGGTGTGGGAGTGCAATAGAGAAACGATGGAGGTAATAACGGTGGAAATAATGGCGGCAACAATGGGGGGGGGGGGGGGGCGCGGGGATAATGCACAGAATGTGGCGGCACATGTAAATAATGCTGAAGAGGATGACCGTCCTTTGAAGGACTACTTCAGGACTACGCCGGAAGGTTACCAACCCACTATTGTCAGGCCGCAAATCAACGCCACCCATTTTGAAATACACCAACCATTGATAAACATGGTTCGAGATGAGTGCCTATTCACTGGAGCTGCAGGTGATGATCCACACCAACACTTGCTCAATTTCGAGAAAATTACCTCCACTATGTATGATCAGAGAGTTCCATCTGAGACGATAAAGCTCATGCTTTTTCCTTTCTCTTTATCGGGAAAAGCAAAGACATGGCTTATGGAACTTCCAGCAGGCAGTATCGCTACATGGGCAGAGTGTTGCATGGATTTTCTCAGGAAATATCTCCCGCCGTCCAAGGTTGCTCAACGGATGGCTGATATCACAAATTTCACACAACAGGAAGATGATTGTTTGGGAGACACATGGAGAAAATTCAACCAGCTCCTTCGCACCTGCCCTACTCACGGAGAGCCATGGTGCAAACTCTTGCAGTACTTTTATAATGCTCTAGACAGAGAGACTGCAAATGAGCTAGATATGATGGCTCAGGGTAATTTTATGGGCCTAGGAGTACAGAGATGCCGGGACCTGCTAGACAATGTGGCAAAACGTGAGTCCACGAGGTCTGAGACTCGTAGGAACACGAAATATGATGGGGAATTGGTTAGTAAGATTGAGTCAATGGTGGAACAGAAATTTGAACATCATATGCAAGTTATGACTTCGACTTTCAGCAATATGAATCCATCGGCACAGGTAAAATCAGTCGGGGAGATGGTGGTTGATGCGAATTAGGGATATAGTGACACCATTGAAGATGTGAATTACATGGCTTAACCACGACAACAACAATGGTCCAACACATATCATCCCAATAACTGCAACCATCCCAATTTCAGCAATGCCAATCCAAACAGTGGATTATATGCACCCGGCCAAAGACCTATCGTTCCATACCAAGTGCAAAGGCGGCCCCCCAACAACAGGCTCAACAACCAGAAGAACAAGAGACAAACGCGTTGTTGAGTAAACTGTTATCTAACCAAGATAAAACAGAGAGAAAGATTTTCTCCATGGAAGCCACAATGAAGAGCCATGAGACACAGATTGGACATATAGCCAATCAGAATACTAGACTTCCACCTGACATGCTTCCATCTAACATTATCACTCCACCAGAACAGCTGAAGGCAATCACCACTCGCAGTGGAGTTACTACAGAGGACCCGCCATATCCTAGCCACGTGCGAGCTGAAGCGAAAAAACCCACTGAAAAGGCTTTGAGTGAAGAAATTCCCGTGCCTACCATGATTCCCCAATCAAACGAAACGAGTAGGAAGTCGGAGGAGAAGAAAAAGCCTATGGAGTACAGCATGCGTGTGCCATACCCGCAGAGTTTGAAGAGCCAAGAGGATGCTAAGCACTTCAAGAAGTTTGTGGATATCTTCAAGAAGTTGCATATTAATATTCCTTTCGCAGAGGCTATTTCCCAAATGCCTAAATATGCTAAGTTTCTCAAGGACCTCCTCTCTAATAGGAGGCGCATGGATGACTTTGAGACTGTGACCCTGAATGAAGAGTGTAGCGCTGTGGTGCAAAAGGCGTTGCAAAAGAAGATGAAAGATCCGGGGGGTTTCATCATTCCTGTGACATTGGGAGATGCATTTCATGGAAGGGCATTATGTGAACTTGGTGCAAGCATTAATTTGATGCCCACATCAGTGTTTGAGCATCTTGCTGTAGGGGATCCAAAACCCACTAGGATGTGCTTGCAGATGGCTGATCGTACCATCAAACGCCCAAGAGACGCTTTGGACGACGTACTTGTGAGAGTGGAAGGACTCATCTTCCTCGCGGATTTTGTGATTTTGGACATGGAGGCTGATGATGATGTCCCACTCATATTGGGACGGCCATTCCTTGCCACGGGAAAGACGATCATTGATGTTGCTAATGGGGATTTGACTATGCGGATTAACGACGAGATGGTAGCATTCAATATTTTTGAAGCTATGAAGTTTCCCGCATATGCAGTGAGTGAGCAGTGTTTTGGTGTGCAGGCATACACACCGGATGAGGAGGAAGACATATTATTGGAGCGGCTATATGAAGAACTTGCTCTACTTGACTCTAGCAGAAAAGAGCAGGCTATGGAAACTCATTGGCGCAAGCCTCTACCCTCTTTGATGAGGGAAGCAGGAAAATTCTTACTCCTTCTCTTATTATTGATCATGTTTTAGAATTGAAGCCTTTACCCGTTCATTTAAATTTTTTATACTTAAGATATAATGAGACTTTGCCTATGATTGTGTCTGCGTGTTTGGACAGGGAACAGGAGGAGCAGTTACTCAAGGTATTGCAGGAAAGAAAGGCAGCTATGGGATGGACCATAGCGGATATCAAGGGGATCAGCCCCACAGTTTGCTAGCACAAAAATCGGCTCATGGAAGATAAGAAGCCCATAGTTCAATTTCAACGCCGCATCAATCCTCATATTCAGGAGGTGGTGAAGAAAGATTTGCTTAAATGGTTGGAGGCGGGCATCATTTATCCGATTTTCGACAGCACATGGACTAGCCCAGTGCAATGTGTTCCTAAGAAGGGAGGTATTACTGTGGTGGAAGGGGATAAAGGTGATCAGCTTGCTACATGTACCGTTACTGGGTGGAGAGTTTACATGGATTACCGCAAACTCAATGATGCCACTTTGAAGGATCATTTTCCCCTCCCATTTGTTGATCAGATGCTTGATAGACTGGCACATCAGTCACACTACTGCTTTATGGATGGGTACTCCGGATACAACCAAATTTCCATTGAGCCAACGGATTAGGAAATACGACATTCACATGTCCCAATGGGACTTTCGCTTTTAGACGCATGCCTTTTGGGTTATGCGACGCACCTGCTACGATTCAAAGGTGTATGATGTCGATCTTCTCAGATATAATGGAGCAGAATTTTTAGGTCTTCGTGGATGATTTTTCTCTCTATGATGATTGGTTCGAAGACTGTCTATAGCAGCTAACTCGGGTTCTTGACAGATACATTGACACCAACCTAGTGCTCAGCTGGGATGAAAGTGTGAGTGTGCAGGTGTTAAAGAAACAAAGATACTCTAGAAGGGGGGGGGGGGTTGAATAGAGTATGCCAACTTTTTGCAAAACTTGCTAGGAAAATGAAATCTTGAGAAAACTAGTGAAGTTCAAGGCCTTGAAGATAAGTTCAAGCCCTTGGAAGAGATGCAGTTGTACACACAAATTTATGCAATTGGAAAAAAAAGCGAGAAATTCGGTGTCAAATGTATTTTATTGATGAAATAAATAGCGGATTACAATCTCTGTTATGTAATTTTCTAAACAGAAATTCTATCCCCTGATTCTTCTCCTTTAACGTCGAACAAGGGCTTCGCAGATTGATCTCGGATCGAACGGATGAGCGGCCTTCGATTTCGAAGAAAAACACGATCAAGAACTCGAATAACTCAAATGCCGAACGAGGACTTTAGAGGCTTGATCTCGGTCGGACGGATGAATATCTTCGATGTTAATGAAGAACCGGATGAACGCCTTGAAGAACACGAAGAAAAACTTGAAGATCTTCGAGTGTCTTGAAGAATGCGGATGGAGATCTTCAACGGCTTGAAGAACTCGATGATGATCTTCGAAGAACTTAATGAAGAACTTCGAAGGGCTTGATGATGATCTTGATGATGGATGAACTCGTCAGGGCTTCAGCAGCTTGATCTTTAGAGCTCTCTCCTTCTTGCAAGATGTAATTGTGTGTCCCATATGCCTAGGGATGGCCCCTTTATATAGGAATGGGCCGACTTGCTGGCCAAGGTAGAAAATAAATATAATTATTTATTTATTTATTTTCTGCATCAATTTGACAAGTGGCACAATACTATTGGTCGAGCTTGCTAGTCTTGATAGCTGCATAATTTTGACAAGTGGCGCAGTATTATTGGCCGAGCTTGTTGGCTTGTAGCCGTGTCATGTAGTGACGTGGCATCGCCATAAGCAGTCCTTGATTGTAAATAAAATTGTGCCTCATTTACAGTTTAGTCCCCTTATTAATTTTTGCTTAAGGGTAGCAGTTTGACAGCTAGTGCTATTTGATCCCCCCACTTAATTAGGCGATAATAGACATGTGACACTATTTAATTAGCCACAAATTTTGCGTGTCTACAAATGCCCCCTCGAGACTAGTACGCCGGTTCTTGAGCTTGTTGGTGGGCGAGTCTCGATATCAAGTCTGGCAATCCTTAACTCTGTCGCCGACCGTGAAAACTTAGATTAATCAGTTTTGTGGAATTTAAACGATAGAGCGGTTAAAGAATTAAATGTTTGGGCGGTCGTAGACGATGACACCAAAACAAAATAGTAGCACCTTGAGATAACCACTGCTCACATGGTCAGTGTTGGCGTGGACTTTTATTCCTTTCCTCCCTGTGCTTTCTTTTCTTTATGTTGTACAACCTTGTACATTTTCCTTTTGTGAAGTCCACAACCAACTAGGTGGTGTAACAAATGCACTTCAATTAAGCTTAAGCTTCTTACACCACTCTCTAGCTGTGGCATTAGAGAACATTTTGTTTTGAAACATCAGTTGCCGACTTTAGAAAGGTTTAGCATCTTCTGCACAAGTTCCAGTCTGGAAACCAAAATTTTAGAGAAAGGAAACTTTCCATCAAGAATCAACAAGGAATGTTCCTTTCCTACATAAGGTACTATATTCTCAATTATGTAGCAGTGGTGGAGATTTTCTGAATTAGGAAACATCCCCATCTAGCGTGACAAGGAATATTGCAAGCCTCGTGTGAGCTCCCCCTAGATCCTTCCCGGACAGTGGACACCTATGAACCTCTATAAAAGAGGACTACTACGCACCCTGTACGTCGTGCTTCGAGTAAGATTGGAGCGAATTCAGCAGCTCGCAACAACTAGTAATGTTTCTTGCCACCATGATTCCTTGCATTTTATTTTTTGGTTTGTCAATCCCAGGGAATATTTCCAATATCAATTGATTCAATCCTTAGATTTCTTGCCTTTTTAGTGGACACGGCATGGAATTATTCCGAATTTATTTTCTTTTGCTTGAGTAACAAGTAAGTACCTCAATATGCCTATAAAAGGGAGGATCACCTTAGGTTTAGAATTAGTGGTAATAAGCTTTTAGGTTTTACCACAGACTATATTTTTTCTTGCACTCTGTATAGCAACTTTCTCTTCTAATTTTTGTTTTTTGTTTCTCTTGCAGGACGAAGCTGATTGTGGCTAGAGTTTGATTATGCTGCATTCGTCTTCCTCTCGAAGTTTCATGCGGCCGCTCTGGCTGCTATGTTGGCGTGAAAACCGCTACTACGGCTTTTGTTTATGCTATCTTTTCCTGACTTATGCCCCTCGCTGGATTAGATCACAATACAGCCTCCAGCCACGATCTGGGATAATCGAGCTCACTCGTTGTCCTTGTCATTGCGGCTTTGTTATTTTCGCCGCTTGCTTCCACTACGAATGGTTTCCGATGCTGCGTGGTGGCTGCTTTATCTGCGGCAATATCCATTCCGCTGCCGTGAGCAGCCTGTCTTCATCTTTGCTGCTCCATGTACTCTAAAAGTTAAATGCTTTGGAGGACTTGAAAGGAAGAGGTGTAACCATTATTTGGCGTTTCCTTCGCCGCGTTATCGTTTCTTCTGCCATGAACTCCAGCTGTGATTTCAATTTCTTGCAACGCCCTTGTCGTTCTTGTTATGTGTGGCGATGCCCATTGGAGCATTTTTTGCTCTAGGTAAAAATTTAAAGCAGACCTAGCATCTCGTTGACGACTTTCATTACCGCCCTCGGGACTCAAGAGTAGGACAGCCTATTCAACGCGGGCACTGCCACTGTTGGTTTGCTTTTCTAAACTCTTCTGCGACTGCAGCTGCCTCTGCTCCATCGCCCATCTTTGCATTGAACGTCACGGTACTATATTATTGTCGATTTTCCCCAAAGTTGTAAATTCATGCACACGCATATAGATAGGTATGCATAACTGTTAAAGCTACTTGTTTTTATTCATTTTATTTTTTTATGTTTGCATATTCTTTTGTCTCTGTTCAAGTTTTTTGCAGGACATGCTCTGTTGAAGTTGAACCCAGACATCGTGTCAGTATTTTATTCTTGAGAAATTTCTATTTGTTCAGCCTTCTTTGTTCGCGAGAAAGTTCGACGCCTATTTATTTGACCATTTGATTGAGTATGCCCTCCAGGAAATTGAGCAATGAAGTCCATCAAGCGTGTCACCTAGCCACCGTCCTTGTGCGTTAAGGCAACCCGACAATTGTCCGTGTACGTGAAGGTGACCGAGCCACCGTCCTTGTCTGGTTAGGCGACCGAGCCTCCCTCCTTGTCAGGTTAGGCGACCGAGCCTCCCTCCTTGTCAGGTTAGGCGACCGAGCCTCCCTCCTTGTCGATCAGGCAACCGAGCCTCCCTCCCTGTCCGGTTAGGCGACCGAGCCTCCCTCCATGTCTGGTTAGGCGACCGAGCCTCCATACCTGTCCGGTTAGGCGACCGAGCCTCCCTCCATGTCCGGTTAGGCGACCGAGCCTCCCTCCTTGTCCGATTAGGCGACTGAGCCTCCCTCTTCGTTTGTTAAGGCGACCGAGCCTCCGTTCGTGTTTGGTTAGGCGACCGAGCCTCCCTCCTTGCTAGATTGGCATTTGAGAGCCTCCATGACATACTTTTAATAAAGTATCGTCATTCTTCCAGTTCAGAGACATTGCACACTTCGCGAAGTGTTGCATTTATAATTCAGAGGCATCGCGCATCCTTAACTAAGTGTTGCACTTACCGTTCAGAGGCACCGCACACTTTTGACTAAGTGTTGCACATACCGTTCAGAGGCATCGCACACTTTTAATTAAGAGTTGCACTTACCGTTCAGAGTCATCGCGCATCCTTTCTCCGAAAGAGATGTTGCTTTAGAGTTCAGAGACATTGCACACTCTTTCCCTGAAAGACGTGTTGATTTTACTTGTTCAGAGGCATTGCGCATCCTTTCTCTGAAAGAGATGTCACTTTTACAGTTCAGAGACATCGCACGCTCTTTCTCTGAAAGAAGTGTTGCTTCCATGATGCAGAGGCATTGCGCATCGTTTCCTTGAAAGAGATGTCGCTCTTACAGTTCAGAGACACCGCACACTCTTTCGCTGAAAGAAGTGTTGCATCCACGAGTTCAGAGGCATTGCGCATCCTTCCTTTGAAAAGAGGTGTTGCCTTCATGATTTAGAGACATGCGCGCACTTTTGCCAAGTGTAGCTCTTCACAAGTTCTGCGAAATGACACACTTTTAACAAAGTGTTGCCTTTTGACGGTGAATTTCTAATTCCTTTCGTCATGGCCTTAATAGAGGAGGAACGTCAAGCGCGATAGCACAGCCAATGCTTACCCTAGTCCCATAACTTGCTGATTTCTTAGAAATACTCTTTTTGAAATCAATTCAATTATTGGGAAAGGCTAAGAGCCTATCATGAATGGCACACTCGCTCTTTCTCGAACTCATACTTCAAGGGGGAACGAGTTATGTTTTGTTGTTTACGACTGCACTCAAGGCAATGCCTTAAGTTGCCTACGTACCCTTTTGAGGATCAAGTCGAACGTAGTTCAATGTGGGTACATTCACACTTTATACTCATGTGTGCAAGGAGTAGTGAAGCGGTTTATGCTCATGCCTTAGGAGCTGTAAAGCAGTTTATGCTCGTACTAAAGGAGCGGCGTGTCGTTTATGCTCTTGCTAGAGCTGTGAAGCAGTTTATGCTCGTGCTAAAGGAGCAGTAAAGCAGTTTATGCTCGTACTAAAGGAGCGGTGAAGCAGTTTATGCTCGTGCTAAAGGAGAGGTAGACAATCTTCATATGCGAAGAACGAGAAAGTTTAGGCTCTTATCGAGGAGCATTCTGGTATCAATTTGTTGATTTTGGAGAAGTGAAGTCCATGTCCTTCACATAACCTCGTCCCATCTTTGATTTTCCTTGAATCTTTCGTGGCGTTTGAACTAAAGAAAGAATTAGTGTCTTCAAACTTAAATTCTTTCTTTTCTGTGATTGGGTCGCCTTAACTTCACTTGGAGTAGCCATCTTTAGCTTCATGCCTTGGAGGGCTCCTTCGTCTTGAGTTTGCTCATGATTTGACTTGTGTGGAGAGAGCTTCGTTGGCTGGGTTTTCTTCCTTTTCCATATCTTCTCCACCTCACGCATCTTTGTGTCATTACATGAACATGTATGACGATCATTATACAGTGTTGGCTTACTTTGACATTGGACCCACCTCTTCTTTTGAGTAACTAGCATTCTTCCTTCGTCTTTGCGTTTGTTTACCTTCGTCTTTATGCAACGATTGCCCCCATTTTGAGAAGAGGTTCTTTGCGCATGACTTTGCTGCTTTCCTTCCTTATTGGCGCCGATAGGTGATTCCCCTAGCATCATTTTGCAAGATTTCTTTGCTACTCGCCATTCGAAGGGTTCAATTGAGATGGAGGTGACATTTGTTGTAGCAGATCCAATTTCTTCTTCCAACAAGACCTTCCCTTCCTTCACAAGTTGCATGATCTTATCCTTGAGTACGAAGCACTTCGTGGTAGGATGACCAAGGACGCGATGGTACTTGCAATATGTAGGATCATTGAATTTGTTAGCTTCCTCAGGTCGCTTTGACTCCAAAAGTTCAAGGATCTTTTGTTCCACCAGTTGTTCGAGCATTGAAGGAACTTCATCATCGGCAAACGGATACATCTTTGATTGCAATTCCTTGAGTGTAGTTCGTGATGGTGTCTTTTCTGCATTAGAATTGACCATATAATTCTTCTTTCCCTTATCCGATAGCTTTATTGGCGTGGTGGTGACAACCATGGATTCTTGATTGGCGGCGTTAAGCGTGAACTTCCCGCCTTTATGATAATCTTTTTTGCCTCCATCTTTTCATGCTTCAAAAGGCGGTGGTCCCTGACTTCCACTTGACGCAATACTAAGCTCCATGTCATGAGCGCGAGTGGCAAGTTCCTCAAAGGAAGTTGGCCTTATTCCTTGAAGTATGTATCGGAGACCCCAATTCATGCCCTGGATGCACATCTCAATAGCCGAGCCTTCCGAGAGTCTATCCTTGCAGTTAAGGCTGAGGTTCCTCCAACGATTTATGAATTCAATTGCTTTCTCGCCTTTATTTTTGGCGAGTGTTAGTCAACTCGACCATGCTGACGGTTCGCCTTGTGCTGCATAAATGATTGAGAAACTCCTGCTCCATCTGCCCCCAGCTATCTTCAAGAGTCCTCACAACTCGGATCAAGCTGACCATACCACTCGAAGGCATCATGTTCAAGATTCCTCACAAATTGCTTCACGAGAAGGTCTCCATCGGTTCCAGCGTTGTTACATGTCTCGACGAAGTGGGCTACATGCTGCCTAGGGTTTCCTTTGCCTAAGAATTGCTGGAACTTAGGTGGATTGTAACCATCCGACATGCTTAAATTCTCTATTCTCTCCGTGTAAGGCTTGGTGTAGGACTTAAATGAAGTCAACGGTACTCCATGCCTCCCATTCATGGTGTTCATGATGAGAGGAATGGTGCCATTGGATGAAAATTGCACACTTGGTCGCGCTTCTTTTCCACTATTCGTCGTTCTAGCTTCTGGTGCGACCTTGGGAGCATGTTCAAACACTTGACTTGCTTCCTGGGTGTCGAGTTTTGCAATCAGCTTTGCGAGTTGAACGTCACGAATCTCCACAATTTTCTTTAAGTCTTCAAGTCCTTTGGTGAGGTTTGCTACTTGCTCTTCGAGAGGGACCACGCTAGTGGTCATGACATACACGTTGATGTCATCGTTGCTAATGCATGCTGGTAGTTTGAGATTACTCCATTTAGTGCTGGACTTGGAGTTACCTTCACAACTTTCCTCCTTAGAGTCATTGGCAACATAAGGATCTTGAGGGGTGGGCGCATGTGACTGCGAATTTTTCGAGGCAGCGTCATCTTCCTTGCCCCCGACATTTGACATAGCCTTAGACATACTGCAAGTTACTGGACGAGTGACTTGGATTCCGGAGTTGGTTTATGAAGTTGAAGACCTGGTGTCTCCAACCTTGAGTGATGGAAGTTCGTTATCCTTCATAGGAGACATCACGAACACTTGTACTTGAGGAGAAGAGGTGAGGGGCAGAGAGGTCCCACTGGCCGTGCCAAAATTTGTACACAAATTTATGCAATTGGAAACAAAAGCGAGAAATTCGGTGTCAAATGTATTTTATTGATGAAATAAATAGCGGATTACAATCTCTGTTATGTAATTTTCTAAACAGAAATTACTATCCCCTGATTCTTCTCCTTGAATGTCGAACGAGGGCTTCGCAGATTGATCTCGGATCGAACGGATGAGCAGCCTTCGATTTCGACGAAGAACACGATGAAGATCTCGAATAACACAAACGCCGAACGAGGGCTTTAGAGGCTTGATCTCGGATCGGACGGATGAATATCTTCGATGTTGTTGAAGAACCGGATGAACGCCTTGAAGAACACAAAGAACAACTTGAAGATCTTCGAGTGTCTTGAAGAACGAGGATGGAGATCTTCAACGGCTTGAAGAACTCGATGATGATCTTCGAAGAACTTAATGAATAACTTCGAAGGGCTTGATGATGATCTTGATGATGGATGAACTCATCAGGGCTTCAGCAGCTTGATCTTCAGAGCTCTCTCCTTCTTGCAAGATGTAATTGTGTTTCCCATATGCCTAGGGATGGCCCCTTTATATAAGCATGGGCCGACTTGCTGGCCAAGGTAGAAAATAAATATAATTATTTATTTATTTATTTTCTGCATCAATTTGACAAGTGGCGCAATACTATTGGCCGAGCTTGCTAGTCTTGATAGCTGCATCATTTTGACAAGTGGCGCAGCATTATTGGCCGAGCTTGTTGACTTGTAGCCGTGTCATGTAGTGACGTGGCATCGCCATAAGCGGTCATTCCTTGTAAATAAAGTTTTGCCTCATTTACAGTTTAGTCCCCTTATTAATTATTGCTTAAGGGTAGCAGTTTGACAGCGAGTGCTATTTGATACCCCCACTTAATTAGGCGATAATAGACACGTGGCACTATTTAATTAGCCACAAATTTTGCGTGTCTACAGCAGTTTGTAAAAGCAAGTAAGCCTTTTACAAGGCCTTGAAAACAAGTTCAAACCCTTGAAAAACAGACAGTTTTGTGTGCTGCAAATACTATGAAAAAGAATGAAATGTAAATGCAAGAGACAAGTGATTTATAGAGTTCAGTCCACTTGGACCTACGTCTCTACCTCAGGGATTATATCCCTGCAGGATTTTCAACACAATTCTTATTAATCAAAAGCTAAGACCTAGAACTCAAGCACATATAATTCCCTTACTGTGTTACAGCTTGTGGTTGTCCCTAACCTGTCTAGTACCTGATCTAGCTAACTGATTAACTAAGAATTATATATTGTTCACTTTGAACAATCCTTTAAAATGGATATAGAAATAATACAAAAATGATCTACCAACGGAGTACAATACTAAAAAAATAGTGTAGAAATTTCAGTGAAGTATGCAGTGAATTTATGTGAATGGATTGGAATAATGACAAACTTCTTTGTTTCTTGTCAATCCAGAACTCTTTCTCTATTTTTTCCCGTTAAGATTTGTGTCTTGTTGCTTCAGAATTGAGCTCTATTTAAACTTCAAACAGCTCTGCAAATCTTCCCAGATTTTCAGCAACAAACTTCCTATTTTGTAGGCAACACATTTTTTACTTCTTTGACATCTTCTCCAACGGTTGGATGATCACAATATTCAGAGATTTTGTTGTGATCTTTATTTAAACATATTGAGAAGCTGTCATCCAAGTCTGATTGATCACGGGATCAAAGTGTCCAACTGTTTCCAAATCTGCATAAGTTCAGTTTAGGAAACAATCCTGCAAAACTTGGAAATAAAATTTCCTTCCATATCAAAGTCAAACAGATGATATTATATGTTCAAACGTGTTAGAATAATTTGTCTTTCATCATCTAATAACAGTAAATCAAACATATGAAAGATAGAGAGGGAATCAACTCAGAGAGTTTGCAGAAAACTCGCCCTGAGAATGTTCACACAAGTTAAGCAGTTTCTGGATCTAGTTTCAAGGCCTTGAAAATAGCTAAAATATTTTCAAGCCTATGAGAACTGATTCAATGCTTTGAAATCTGGTTCAAGGCCTTGAAATAGCTAATCTATTCCAAGCCTTGCACAAGCTGATCTTACATTCTCCCCCTTGATGAAAGACAAAACCAAATTCTATTTGATCCTTAGTCTCTGAAAAAGAAATACTAGTTAGTTCACAATTATAATAACACATTAATTCCAAAAAGATCCAACTTATTCATATTACCAACAGAAAGTAAACAGTTCAGCAAATACCAAATAACACTTAAGAAGAAAAACTAAATCCTAGAATAAATCCTATAATTTTCTCCACCTTTTTGACTTTCATTAAAAAGTTAGAAGATGTTGGATCAAGTTTCAGGAAAATTTCAAAACGTTAAAGAAATAAATTTTAAGAAGAGAGAATGGGGAAGAAAGAGTAGGCAATCTCTTCATCTTTATCCCCTTCTTCTTCCTCACTGTCTTCATTGTTGGCTTGAACCTCTTGTGAAACCACATCTAGTTCCTCAATGAAGGAGCTGATCTTCTCAATAACACTATTGAATATGAATGTGAGTCCTTTCAAGGCTTTATTCCCATGCTTCAGCTTCTTCTTTACAGCTAACCTTTTCTTTTGAGCAGAAACAGTTTTGTGATCTTTCTTTCCTGTTTTTGAAGCTTCTAAAGACTGGGATGGATCCTTCTCATGTTTCCCTCTGTTGGATATTGAGTACACTCCATAGGATCCTGAAGTAGTGTCTGAGTCTGAGTCTTGAATGAGATTTTTTTTTTCTTAGACCTTTCTGACTGTCTTTTTCTTGTATCTCTTAGGGCTTCCAATATGGATTCCCTTCTGCTTTTCTTGTGTATATGTCGTAGTCTATTTCTTCTTTGCTGGAGCCTGATCTTTTCTCACCATCTTCTTGGGTGGTGTAGATTCTTGTTCTTCATCAGTAGAGCTCTTTGAAGCAGAATCTTCACTAATCTCTTGAACTTCATCCAGGGCTGCTTTTCTTTTCTTCTCTGAACCAGGTTTCGATCCTCCAACAATCTTGATTCTGTCTGAGGCTCTCCTTGTGCTCATTAGGGTTTGGGAGAAGAATAGAGAGATATAGGAATGATACGGAGAGAGGACAAGAGATGAAGATAAATACTGAGAGAATTTGAGTTTCAAAAGGAAACTGGAATATCTCTCTGATCTCAAAAGATTTGCAATAATCAGAGAGAATTTAAATCTTTCATGTCTTTCGAAAATAAAATATTTTAATACTGTTTTTGGCTAAAACAAATTTTTGAACAAGGTAGGGGCTATATTAAGCAAATATCTACAGAGATATCACTCAATATATAAAGATCGATGTTTATTGAGAACTAGTATAGCAGACTTATTTTCAAGGCTTTGAAAAGGTTTTCAAGGTCTTGAAAAGCTGTAATATTGTAACAGATACAAATCAAAGCTTTGAAGTGATTTTCAAGGTTTTGAAAATCAGTTCCAACCTTTGAAAACACATAAAACTTACCTTTCTTACCTGATGCTCCCCCTAAACCAATTCATCTTTATTTAGCATTCCCAATTCCAATCTTAGAGCTGAGAATCTTTCATCTGCTAATGGGTTAGTGAAGATATCTGCAATTTGCATGTTAGTAGCAACAAATTCAAGAACAATATCACCTCTCTCAGCATGATCTCTGATGAAATGGTGTCTGACATCAATGTACTTGGTTCTTGAATGTTGCACTGGATTCTTTATAATTGAAATTGCACTAGTGTTATCACACTTGATAGGTATGCTTGTGAAATCAAATCCAAGGTCTCTTAGCTGTTGGCAATCCATAGTACTTATGAGCAACATGCTCCTGCAGCTATATATTCAGCTTCAGCTGTTGATAGAGCAACTGAATTCTGTTTCTTGGAATGCCAACTGATCAAGGATGATCCAATAAATTGGCAAGTTACTGAAGTAACTTTCCTATCCACTTTGTAACCTGCAAAGTCAGCATCTGAAAATCCAAGCAATGAGAAGTTAGAATGTCTTGGATATCAAAGCCCTAAGTCTTTGGTACCATTGAGATATCTGAATATTCTCTTCACAGCAGTCAAGTTTGATTCTTTTGGATCAGCCTTAAATCTACCACTTATACATACACTAAACATAATATGTGGTCTGCTTGCTGTGAGATAGAGTAATGATCCAATCATACCTCTATACTCTTTTACATTGACACTCTTACCAAATTCATCCTTGTCTAAGGACAGTGTAGAACTCATAGGAGTCTTGGCTTCCTTACATTGAGCCATGCTATATTTGTTTAGCAAGTCTCTTGTGTACTTGATTTGATGCAGAAAGATGCCCTTCTTCAATTGATGTATTTGAACTCTTAGGAAGAAGTTCAACTCTCCCATCATGCTCATTTCAAATTCCCTGCTCATAAGACTTGAGAATTCTCTGCACAATTGATCATTAGTAGCTCCAAACAAGATATCATCAACATAGATCTGAACTACAAGCAAATCTTTCTCATGAGTCTTTATAAAAAAAGTCTTGTCTACTAAACCTCTTTTGAAATCATTTTCAAGCAAAAACTTTGACAATCTTTCATACCAAGCTCTTGGAGCTTGTTTTAAATCATAGCGAGCTTTTTCAAGTTTGTAAACATGATTTGGAAAATTTTCATTTTCAAAACCAGATGGTTGTGCTACATAAACTTCTTCTTGTAAAAAGCCATTCAAGAAAGCACACTTCACATCCATTTGAAAAAGTTTCATGTTCTTATGAGATGCAAATGCAAGAAAAATTCTAATTGCTTCTAACCTGGGAAATGGAGAATTTTTTTCCTCATAATCAATACCTTCTTATTGGTTATAACCTTGAGCAACTAACCTTGATTTGTTTCTGATCACTTTGCCACTTTCATCCAACTTATTTCTGAACACCCATATGGTACCAATGATTGACTGGTTTGTAGGTGGAGGAACCAGGTTCCAAACCTTATTCCTTTCAAACTCATTGAGTTCACTTTGCATAGCAATTATCCAGTCTGCTTCTTGTAATGCTTCTTTCACAGTTTTTGGTTCTACAAGAGAGATAAAAGCATTAAAAGCACATAAGTTCTTCAATTGTGATCTAGTTCGTGTACCAGTGGTTGGATCTGAAATGATATTGTCAACTGGGCGAGATGAGAGATATTTGAATCTCTTTCTTGGAGACCATGATTCAGGTTCTCCATAGATCTTCTCTGGTCTTGAAGTAGTGGCTTTGTCACTTGTATCCTTCTGATCATCTTTTTCAAGGCTTTGAGGCTTGTTTTCAAGGCCTTGAGCACCATTTTCAAGGTATTGAAAATGTCTTATATTTTCTTCTGATCCTTTCCTGAACCCCAGTGGATACTCAGTCTCTTCCTCTGATTCATGCTTGTTCAAATTCAAATCTGCAAAACATTCACACAAAGAACCATCATAGCTTTCATCAAAAATAACATGAATGCTCTCTTCAACCAGTTTGATTCTTTTATTGTAAACTCTATAAGCTTTGCTATTTAGAGAGTAACCAAGAAATATACCTTCATCACTTCTTGCATCAAACTTACCAGGATTGTCTTTTCCATTGTTGTGGATAAAACAAGTTCATCCAAAGGGTCTGAAGTATGAAATATTTAGCTTCCTCCCTTTGAATAGTTCATAGGGGGTCTTCTTCAGAATAGGTCTGATCAAGCACCTGTTCAGTATATAGTTTGTTGTATTCACAGCTTCTGCCCAGTAATATTTTGGCAGCTTGTTCTCAAGAAGCATTGTCCTTGACATATCTTCAAGAGTCCTGTTCTTTCTTTCAACAACACCATTCTGTTGGGGAGTTCTTGGAGCATAAAATTTGTGAGTAATACCATGCTTATCACAGAATAAATCAAATTCTAATTGATCAAATTCTCTACCATGATCACTTCTAATTGAAGCTACAGGTAGGTTTTTCATAGTTTGAAGTTCTCTACAAAGCTTTAAAAATTCAGAGAGGGCTTCAGATTTTTCTTTGAGAAACATAACCCAAGTATATATAGAAAAATCATCTACAACAACTAGCTTATACCTTTTACCTTTTGGAGTAGGAGTTCTCATAGCACCACAGAGATCCATATGAAGCAGTCCAATAGGTCTAGTTGTACATACAAATTTCTTTGGCTTGAAGGAACTTCTGGTCTGTTTGCCTTGAGCACAAGCTTTGCAAATTTCATATTCTTTCAACTTAATGGATGGCAATCCTCTTACCAAGTCTTTGGAAATCAACTTGTTCAAAGTTTGCAAACTGATATGACCAAGCTTCCTGTGCCAAAGCTTTGAATCATCTTTCAAGGCCTTGAGACATTTCAAAGTTTCACCAATACCAAGAATATTGCATTTGCCTTTGTCACCAAGTGTAATTGAACCTTCAGATTGCTCTTTTAATTGTGAGAATAGAGATCTCTTTCCACTCATATGTCTTGAGCAACCACTGTCCATAAACCATTTATGTTCTTTGATGTTTCTGACATCCTGCAAACACCAATCACTACCCTACCCAGCTGTTAGACCAAGTGTGGATCAACCATTTTGGGTGGTCTAACCCCTTTAGGAACCTAAATCTGCTTAACTTGTCCTTTAAGTTGAAAAGGAAAAGTGTTCCTCATTATGTGAGGGTATCTTCTTCTGAAAGGACAAGTCATCTTGACATGACCAGTTTTACAGCAATAATGACATTGTGGAGAAGTTTTGTTTCCAGCCTTCACAAATCTGGTATTTTTATTTCTTGGGAAATTTGGATTGAATCCAATACCAGCTTTGTGAACTGACTGTGAACTTCCCCCAAGAATCAAGTTCAACTTGTGTTCTGATCCAGCAAGCTTGACTTTGACCAATTCTGATTCTTGAAGTTTCTCAGTAAGAGTAGTCTTTTGTTTATATAATTCATCAACCTGATGTCTTAGATTGACAAGGATGTTACTGATTAAAGAGTTTTCAGTGACTACTTCCTTGACCTCTGTTTTTAAGGCTTTGAAACTGGTTTTCAAGGCCTTGAAATCACTGTCAGTTTTCTTCTGAGAGATTTCAAGATTCTGATTTAGACAAACAAGTTGTAAGTTCTCTTTTGCTTGCTCATGAACTGTTTCTTTCAAAAGTCTGATCTCTTTCAGATAATCTTCCTCATTTAAAAGCATTGTTCTGAGATATTCTGAAAGAGCTTCTTTTTGTTTTGAAATCAGACAGTTTACCATTACCTCAATGTTCTTCTCTGAACTTTCATCATGCTTGGCCATGAAGCATAGGTTGGCATGTTCTTCTTCTGATTCAGATTCACTAGAGCTATCTGAATCACTCCATGAAGCTATCATAGCTTTCTTCCTTCTGTCATGGTCTTTCTTTTGAAAGATCTTGCTTTTCTTGTGTGGACAATATGTTATCAAATGTCGTGCATCACCACATTCAAAGCAGTTCATAAATTTTTATTTATTTTGGGTAGAGGACTTACCTTTGTGGTCCTTGCTACTGCATGGTCTATGCCTTTCTCTGTTGAAGTCTCTGTTTCCAAAGGTTTTCTCCATTTTGATAATTCTTGTCAAAATGCAAGAGACAAAGTAATTTATAATAACACAGTAATTCCAAAAAGATCAAACTTATTCATATTACCAACAGAAAGTAAACAGTTCAGCAAATAGCAAATAACACTTAAGAAGAAAAACTAAATCGTAGAATAAATCCTAGAATTTTCTCCACCTTTTTTACTTTCATCAAAAAGTTACAAGATGTTGGATCAAGTGTCAGGAAAATTTCAAAAACTTAACGAAATAAATTTTAAGAAGAGAGAATGGGGAAGAAAGAGTAGGCAAGATTAAGGGTCTTTATCTTCATCTTTATCCCCTTCTTCTTCCTCACTGTCTTCATTGTTGGCTTGAAATTTAGTCTTTGTTTCCAAAGTTTTTCTTCATTTTGAGAATTCTTGTCAATGATTTGGAAATCAGGGCAGTTGGATCTTCATCATCACCATCCTCAGTTTCAAGGTTTTGAGTTTTATCACTTTCCTTGTCTTTGAGAGCTAAGTTCTCGACACTTTCTGGTAGCTCTCCATCAGCTTCATTCATAGATATTTCATGTGTCAGAAGTTTCCCTTGTAGGTCATCAAGTTGTAGAGTTGAGAGATTCTAAGCTTCTTCAATTGCTGTGGTCTTTGGTTCCCACTTTTCCTTTGGAAGACTTCTTAGAATCTTCCTTACCTTTTTTCATTGGAAAAATGTTTTCCCCGTGAATCAAGGTTGTTGACAATGTCTGTGAACCTCTTGAAGATGTCACTTGTTGGAATTGTGCCCTAGAGGCAATCAATTAATTGTGACATTTATGAATTTACGATTCATTATGATATCGATATGGAGATATGTTAACATGAATGAAGTCCTTAGAATATAAGTGTTATATTCTTAAATATCCCTAGTTGATTATAATGATAAATAGGACAATCATCTATAGACTAGTATGGGGTTGGATTGATATGGAGATATCATGATCCAACACATGGGTATGCATTAGGAGTAATGGCATACTGGATTGACCCATCTCCGAGAAGGCTACATACACGTTATGTTAAGTCACAAGTGCTTCTCGCGGTGCAATGGTATTGTCATCCTTAGACTTGAAGTCACTAGATATTCTAGTTGTGGATTATTGTGATTTTGGTAGCGTCAAACGCTACACCGTAACTGGGTAGTTATAAAGGCGTGTACTGGATACAATAAGAAGCAAGCTTTGAGATCGTAGTGGACGTAGATAGAATTTGTCCCTCCCACATAACGGGAGCAAATATCCTAGGCCACTCGAGGGATAGTGCTTATAAAATGTCTGGCCAGACTCAAATGAATCAATATGGGATATTGATGTTATTTGCACGAATAAGGCTATTCCCAGGATCGAGAAACTATGGATTGGATATACGAGTGTGACTTGTATGTCTCGTGTCCAATTCGGATATTGGGACAAAGGGATGAGACAATTACTTGCACAAGGTTTGTCATGATGACTATTCTATTTGTTGGCTAGAATGGATGTCTTGCTAGAGGCCTCTCCATATTAGTAAATAGTTACTACCAACTAAATAGAACCTATGGGGTCACACGCCATATAGGGGTGAACTAGACATGGGAATTAATTAATTAATACGATTAATTAATTAAAAGGATCAAATCGCAACAACTTGCTAACTTAGTAGGACTAATATGCAAGTTGGACTAATCCATGTATAGACATGATTAGGATATGCCAAGGTGGCCTAATTCATGTAGAGACATGATTAGGATTATTTTTCAAATAGAACTAATCCATGTATTGACATGAGAAGGACTATTTTTGCAAAAAGGGACTAATCCGAACTTGAGTAGGATTAGGAGAGGGTTCTTTATGTAGTAGGACAAGGAGTTGTTGGACTATATAAAGAAAACTCCTATCTTATTTTTCTCTCTACACAACACACATCTATATGATAGAAGTAAGGAGAGAACAAAGCAAGGAGAGAGAGAAAGTCCCAAAAGAGGGCCGAACCCCTCAATGGGACCGCCCCCTACCCGTCGGCCTCACATGGAGGTGGCGCCCCACCTTGGTGCTCTATTGTTGCGTGATTCTTCTTCCTCTTCCTCTTTCCGGGCTAGCACCAAGGATTGGAAGATCTGGATCTCACCTCTAGGCGTGGATCAACCGTAGATACGTGACACTATTCGCGTTTGAAGTCATCAAAGGAGAACCCTAAGGTGTGTTATTGATTTCTTCCCTTACCATCGTTATGTCTCTTGACTTGTGATCCTTGGAGGGTTTTGCATGGTTAATTATTGTTTCCGTTGCGCATCCATGAATCAAAACCCTACAGTGGTATCAGAGCCACAGGTCGTAGAGCATAAACGTGGTTTATGTGTTACGTTTTAGTTGTTCTACACCTTAAATTGATTGTTTATCGCGTAAAACAAGACAAATCAAGCATGGGATGCAATTTGTCAATAATATATCGTAACAAGATCTAATTTTTGCATTGGATGCATGAATTGGTGAGTTTGAGAAATTTTAGGATCTTAGATCTAGGGTTTGGGCATCCTTGGGGAAGAAGGAGTTCTCCCAAAACAAGGAAACAACCAAACTTGGGCACCAAGCAAGGGAGTTGTTTTGGAAACAACTCCCTCAAGGAGGTTCGCCCCCCCTAGGGGACCGCCCCTCTTGCTTGCCACCCAAGATTGGCTGCCCTAGGGGCCGGCGGCCCTAGCCCGCGGCCTAGGCGTGCGGGTTATGGGCCGGGCCGGCCCTAGGGCCTTGTGGTTCACCTTTTTGGGCCCGGGCAATTTGATTGTTGGGCCCATGGACCGTTTTAACCCCAGAAATCCTAAAATCAATTAAAATTGATCAAGCGCGTTAAAATTGGATTTTAACTATTTATGTGCAAATCGCATGGTGATTGGATATGGCCTTAGGATGTGGTTTGTTGTGGATGTTTAATTTTTGTGTTTTGGTTTACGGCCTGCGAGTTGATCAATTAATTGTAATAATTAATTAGGGTTTTATGGTCTGCGAGCCATTTTTTTCTCAACTTGTGAGATTTATTTTATTTAGTATAGAAGTTAGCTAGTGCTAGATAAAGTAGATTGTTAGCCAAGATTGAAGAAAAGAAGCCCAAAGCCAAGAAGCCACAAAAGATGGAGCATGGAGCATTTCACATAACTATGAAGGATGGACCAAAAGATCAAGACGCATGGAGATGTGTTTGTTTTTAGGGTTCATAGATAATTCCATTGGCTTGGAATTATCTTAGTCTAGAAAAGGCCATATCCACATCACGTTTAATTTTTGTTTTGTGGTTGTTTACTTTATTGTCTTATTATTGTGTGGTTGGTGTATGGATGATGCATGCAATTAGGATAATAAGATAATTAGACAACCTGGATCTATTATTTGGAGTTGTGCCCAAACTCAAATAGATAGATTAGTTGATATTGATCAACAAAACAATTAAAAATTGAATTTTAAAAATCCCTCAAAATTCAAATATTGTGTTCTTGCCTTCTCGTTATTTAAACACTCATTATCATCATTATTTATCAAGTTCGTGCGTGCCAAAGCATGGGTACTTGGTTCATAATGATGGAATGCGATGGCACGTAACAATGTGCAATTGTTGAAATAAGAGGTTGAACACAACTGGACTATTAATATGATTAAGAAACCTAGAGGCAATCAATTGGGATTATCCATATGGATGGATAAATAAGGAGTTATTTTCCCGATTGAACCAAGAGTTGCATATGTGATGCAATTGGAATTGTTCCTACCTAAAGTAGTCAAATTATGGGTGACTTGCCAAAGCAAGCTCATAAGGAGATGAAACATGGATCTTGGCCGACCAGAAAATATAAGGATATTTTCCGCATTAATATCTTGAGGGTTATTAATCCGTAGCAAAATAGTGGGAGCTATGTTTAACAATTTAAATCCTTGTTAAATATAGTTAAACGTCACAAACTTTGCATAATCCTATTATGTTGAATACACATGGCATTAAACAAACAAAAACCACGACTTTATTTTCTAGACTGGTATAAAATTGAGAATTGTTCTCAAATAAAAGAGAATTTGTTGTACTTCGTAGAACATAAAGCTCTCTCCCACAGACTACCAAAACACACTAAAACCTATGAAAGGAACACCAAAGAATGGTTCTTTGGTTATGACTTGTCTCATGCTAGCCGCCATGAACTCTGAGCTTTGGAAGCAAGAAGAGAAACATGGAGAAGTCTGATATGATCATACATTAAAAGAAGCTCTTTCAAAAGAGCGAGCTAAACATGAAAGGTTTGAAGTGTTGCTCCACTTTGGGTTATGCAAATATACTAATTCAATATGATTGAAACATTAGTGAATATGCATTATCTATGAGATAGATTAAGAATAAACGGTTATTCGCCCAAGTGGACCAAGAATTGCATTGGATGCAATTATTATTTTGTTTTAAAATTGATTTACTCAATATGATTGAAAAATCACTAAAACAAAACACTAATAATGGGCATGGGCAAAGTTGTTAATGGATAACAACATGGGTAAGGGCAAATGGTTTGCGCCGACCCCATGGGTATAAAGCAAGCTTGTTGCTAAAACCAAGTTGCCTCGAAGTCCCAAAGGTGGTGTAGAGGAAGAGAGGCTACCCAAAGTACCTGGAAGTAAGTAATAAAGGAATTATGAATTCCAATTTAGGTATTCTTGTTATAAAATTCAAGGTGTCTATCTTATCATCATAAGTATATGATACTAGATGAGGATCTCACCTTTATTGAAATGTGGAGGATCTCAAGAGACGAAGACAATTGGATAAGGAAGAAATAATTCTACACGTGGGGCAATGAAGCAAGGAGTTGCTGAATTGGCCGTAGAGAATTATTTCTACCTTTATGAAATTGTTCATGAATTAGACAAAAGTGATTATGTCCCTGCTATGAGTAGGAACATTATCGTAGTTTCTTGTTTGGACAAGAAAGCTCCTTATCATAATAAAAGACAAATGTTGTTCCATTTATTATGATATGCATTATTGTAATGCAATTTTGTCTAAGTGGATTCTATATCCATGATCATGATAATTTCATCTATAACATTAATACATAGAGGTTTGCATATAATGATATGAACTTCACTTATCTTTAGCATTATCGTTTAGGCCTCATAAATAAGAGATACATATCTAGAACTCCATGAGGATGAATTTCTTGAACTCATTTGATTATTGAATCATATGAGACATGTAAGACTTATTAGGCAAAGATATGATCTTTTGGAATCATACATATTGATGTATGTAAGGCCGCTAAGCACATATGTTAAAGATGGTTTTCAGTACTTCATAATATTTACTGATGGGATCAGAGAAATAGGGATTTGTGTATCTTAGGAAGAAACAAATCAGAATCCTTTGAATTGTTCAAAGTATTCAGGAATGAAGTAGAGAACCAACTTGGCAAAAGTATTTAGACTCTACGATTGGACCATAGAGGAAATTACTTGAGCCAAGAGTTTGACAAGAATCTATGGGAGTATTGGATATGATCCAAAACTCGCTCCACTTAGCATGCCACATGGGTATGACGTGTCTAAGAGGAGAGTTCAAACCGTGTAGGACACAGTTCGGTCCAAGATGAGTCAAACAGAACTTCCAGTTTACTTTTTGGGGCTATGTTCTTATTACAGCAAATTTCGCCCTTAACCTTGTTCCATCAAAAACGGATTATGAATAACGCCATATGAGATATGGACTAGGAAGTGTCTTAGTATGTCATTCATAAAGATTTGGGGTTATGAAGTTTATGTAAAAGAGTTTACAAACAAACTTGGACCCAAGTCGGATAAATGTTATGTGGGATATCCTGAAAAGGATATTATTTCTACAACCTAATCGAGAACAAGCTGTTTGTTTCTCGAACCACAATGTTTCTAGGTAGAGATTGTCTATAAAAGAAGTAGTGGGAGGACAGTAGAACTTGAAAAAGTTCAAGAACCACAATAGAACATTGATCCGTTTGATGGAACATGAGCAGGATCACAGTTGTGGAGCAACCTACTCAGAAAACACAAGAACCTCGTAGGTCAGGTAGGAATATCAAGGGACTAGAGAAATAAGGATTTCTCATAACCCCTGATATATTGCTCATCAAGATGAGCCTACAACCTATGAGATGGCCACGTATGGCCATACTCTTAGAAATGGCTTGGAGCCATGAGATACGATATGGAATCCATGTATACCAACAAAGTATAGACTTTGATGGAACCACCTGAAGGGTAGGACCCATAGGGTGCAAGTGGGTTATGAGGAAACCAACATGGATGGTAATATGATTACCTTTAAGGGAAAATTGGTAAGAAATGGATTTCATGTGAGCTCATAGTATAGACTATGACAAAGTCTTCCCAATTGTGATGCTTAAATCCATTCACATCTTGCTTGTAGCAATCTATTTATAGATTGGATCAAGCTTCTAGGAGTTGGACTCTTCGAATTGATGATGCAATCAAAGGAGTTTGATTCCATCAAAATTGAAGATGAGACTTGTGTTTACAAGAAGGTTAGTGGGAGCACAGTTATTTTCTGGTCTTGTATGTGGAGACATACTTAATCATTCGGAATGTTGTCCCTACTTGGCAGTCTTACGTAGATTGACTAGGGAATTGACTTTCTAATGGTAGACTGAAGCGAAGAAACTTGTGAAGATCTATTGAGGTAGATCAAGATGGTTGTATAGCTTAGGTCATAGTACATAAATTGACAAAGGTGTTGAAATGGTTCAACGTGAAAAGAATATTGATTCTTACCCATGTCACGTGGAATTAGTCTTTGGAAGGCTAATTGTCTTTCCAAATAGATTGGGAATGGACCGTATGAATTAGATTCACGAGATACGCCATGGAATGTACTAGACCAGATGTGTCATAAGGCATGACACATAGATACCAGTCAAATCCGGGTGAGAGTCACTGGATAAATTATCAAGATTATCCTTTAGTACTTGAGAAGCACTAAGGATGAATTTTGATAAATGGAGGATAGGAAGAGTTTACTGTAAGGGGTTACAGTGATGCGAACTTCAAATCTAACAAAGAAGATTTCAGATTATAAAGTCGAGTTTTGTGTTTTGCCCTAGTGGGAGTGACTGTGAGCTGGAAAGGTTCCATGCAAGATTCAGTCACTGATTCTAACATAGAGGACTGAGTAAATTAATACATAAGATGCATTCACTCAGAATATTCAATCTCAATCAAATTGTTGATAGAGGAGATGTGAATATTTGCTAGGTGCCAGCATATGTCTCGCCCCTACGCAGTGTGAGCGTGGAGGGCCGCGCTAGATCAATAGGCATATGATGCAGGAGATTGACTCTAGTGCAAGTGGGAGACTGTTGGAATTGTGCCCTAGAGGCAATCAATTAATTGTGACATTTATGGATTTACGATTCATTATGTTATCGATATGGAGATATGTTAACATGAATGAAGTCCTTAGAATATAAGTGTTATATTCTTAAATATCCCTAGTCGATTATAATGATTAATAGGACAATCATCTATAGACTAGTATGGGGTTGGATTGATATGGAGATATCATGATCCAACACATGGGTATGCATTAGGAGTAATGGCATACTGGATTGACCCATCTCCGAGAAGGCTACATACACGTTATGTTAAGTCACAAGTGCTTCTCGCGGTGCAATGGTATTGTCATCCTTAAACTTGAAGTCACTAGATATTCTAGTTGTGGATTATTGTGATTTTGGTAGCGTCAAACGCTACACCGTAACTGGGTAGTTATAAAGGCGTGTACTGGATACAATAATAAGCAAGCTTAGAGATCTTAGTGGACGTAGATAGAATTTGTACCTCCCACATAACGGGAGCAAATATCCTAGGCCACTCGAGGGATAGTGCTTATAAAATGTCTGGCCAGACTCAAATAAATCAATATGGGATATTGATGTTATTTGCACGAATAAGGCTATTCCCAGGATCGAGAAACTATGGATTGGATATACGAGTGTGACTTGTATGTCTCGTGTCCAATCCGGATATTGGGACAAAGGGATGAGACAATTACTTGCACAAGGTTTGTCATGATGACTATTCTATTTGTTGGCTAGAATGGATGTCTTGCTAGAGGCCGCTCCATATTAGTAAATAGTTACTACCAACTAAATAGAACCTATGGGGTCACACGCCATATAGGGGTGAACTAGACATGGGAATTAATTAATTAATATGATTAATTAATTAAAAGGATCAAATCGCAACAACTTGCTAACTTAGTAGGACTAATATGCAAGTTGGACTAATCCATGTATAGACATGATTAGGATATGCCAAGGTGGCCTAATTCATGTAGAGACATGATTATGATTATTTTGCAAATAGAACTAATCCATGTATTGACATGAGAAGGACTATTTTTGCAAAAAGGGACTAATCCGAACTTGAGTAGGATTAGGAGAGGGTTCTTTATGTAGTAGGACAAGGAGTTGTTGGACTATATAAAGAACATTCCTAGCTTATTTTTCTCTCTACACAACACACATCTATATGATAGAAGTAAGGAGAGAACAAAGCAAGGAGAGAGAGCAAGTCCCAAAAGAGGGCCGAACCCCCCAATGGGACCGCCCCCTACCCGTCGGCCTCACATGGAGGTGGCGCCCCACCTTGGTGCTCCATTGTTGCGTGATTCTTCTTCCTCTTCCTCTTTCCGGGATAGCAACAAGGATTGGAAGATCTAGATCTCACCTCTAGGCGTGGATCAACCGTAGATACGTGACACTATTCGCGTTTGAAGTCATCAAAGGAGAACCCTAAGGTGTGTTATTGATTTCTTCCCTTACCATCGTTATGTCTCTTGACTTGTGATCCTTGGAGGGTTTTGCATGGTTAATTATTGTTTCCGTTGCGCATCCATGAATGAAAACCCTACATCTCTGATGGACTCATCTGTATTCATCTTACACAGCTCAGATTGCCTGAGATATATGTTGATCTTGGTTTGCTTCACTTGACTGGTTCATTCAAAAGTAACCACAAATTTATCCTAGATTTCTTTGGCAGTAGTGCAGCCTGAAATCCTGTTGAATTCATCTGTACTCAAAGAACAATATAAGATTTTAATAGGTTTGTAATTCTTAGAGTATTGCTCTAACTCAGAAGTGGAGAGTAAGTCTTCCGATTTGGGAGTTCTAATCCCATCTTTCTCTGTGTGGAAAGTGTGAGGTCCATTCTGTATAATGGTCCAAAGCTCCATGTCTTGATCAATGATGAACATTTTCATCAAAGCTTTCCAGTGAGCAAAATTTTCTCCACAGAATAGAGGAGGTCTGTTAGCAGCTCTTCCCTGTGAGAAACCACCATTACCTGCAGTACTCATGATCACCAGATGGTTAAATCTATACATTGTTACAAGCTCTAATACCAATTGAAAGTGTGAGTGTGCAGGTGTTAAAGTAGCAAAGATACTCTAGAAGGGGGAGGGGTTGAATAGAGTATGCCAACTTTTTGCAAAACTTGCTAGGAAGATGAAATCTTGAGAAAACTAGTGAAGTTCAAGGCCTTGAAGATTAGTTCAAGCCCTTCGAAGAGATGCAGTTTGTAAAAGCAAGTAAGTCTTTTTCAAGGCCTTGAAAACAAGTTCAAACCCTTGAAAAATAGACAGTTTTGTGTGCTGCAAATACTATGAACAAGAATGAACTGTATATGCAAGAGACAAGTGATTTATAGAGTTAAATCCACTTGGAAATACGTCTCTACCGCAGGGATTATATCCCTGCAGGACTTTCAACACAATTCTTATTAATCAAAAGCTAAGCCCTAGAACTCAAGCATAGAGAATTCTCTTACTCTATTACAGCTTGTGGTTTTCCCTAACCTGTCTAGTACCTGCTCTAGCTAACTGATTAACTAAGAATTCTATATTGTTCATTTTGAACAATCCTTGAGAATGGATATAGAAATAATACAGAAATGATCTACCAATTGAGTACAATACAGAAGAACACTTAGAGTGTAGAAAAAGCAGTGAAGCATGCAGTGAACTTCTGTGAATGGATTGGAAGAATGATGAACTTATTAGATGCTTGTCAATCCAGAACTCGTTATCTCTTTTTTCCCGTTGAGTGTTGTGTCTTGTTGCTTCAGAATTGAGCTCTATTTAAACTTCAAACAGCTTTGCAAATCTTCCTTGATTTTCAGCAACAAACTTCCTATTTTGTAGGCAACAGATTTTTGACTTCTTTGAAATCTTCTCCAACGGTTGGATGATCACAATATTCAGAGATTTTGTTGTGATCTTTCGTTTAAACATCTTGAGAAGCTGTCATCCAAGTCTGATTGATCACAGGATCAAAGTGTCCAACTGTTTCCAAATCTGCAAAAGTTTAGTTTAGGAAACAATCCTGCAAAACTTGGAAATAAAATTTCCTGCAATATAAAAGTCAAACAGATGATATCTATGTTGAAACGTGTTAGAATAATTTTTCTTTAATCATCTAATAACATTAAATCAAACATATGAAAGATAGAGAGGGAATCAACTCATAGAGTTTGCAGAAAACTCTCCCTGAGAATGTTCACACAGGTTAAGCAGTTTCAAGGCTTTGAATCTAGGTTCAAGGCCTTGAAAATAGCTAAACTATTTTCAAGATTCTGAGAACTGATTCAAGGCTTTGAAAGCTGGTTCAAGGCATTGAAATAGCTAAATTGTTCCAAGCCTTGCACAACCTAATCTTACATGGGAGAAGTGCCATTTCATGGTGACCGAGGGGATAGTGTTGGGGCAAAAGATTTCAATCAAGGGTTTAGAGGTGGACCGGGAAAAAATTGAGGTGATTGAGAAACTTCCATACCCTACGTCTTTCAAAGGGGTACGGAGTTTTTTTGGACATGCAGGGTTTTACCGGTGGTTCATCAAGGATTTCTCGAAGATTACAAAGCCTCTATCTGGTTTGCTTGAAATAGATGCAGTCTTTGATTTTGATGCAAAATGCAGGGCAAATTTTGATGTGCTCAAGGAGAAGTTGACCAACGCACCCATCATCGCCACACCAGATTGGACTTTGCCGTTTGAGCTTATGTGCGATGCTAGCGACTATGCGGTGGGAGTAGTAGTAGGACAGCGAGAAGATAAGGTAGCTCATGTCATTTACTATGCCAGTCGAACTCTTAATAATGCACAGGTTAGCTATGCAAGCACGGAGAAAGAGATGTTGGCTATTATCTTTGCATTAGACAAGTTTCGTCTGTATCTTGTGGGTTCTCATGTGACGGTTTTCACAGACCATGCAGCCCTCACGTACCTTCTCACAAAGAAGGACTCCAAGCCAAGATTGATCTGGTGGGTTCTGTTGATGCAAGAGTTTGACGTGGTGATCAAAGATAATAAGGGGGTAGAGAATGTTGTTGCAGACCATTTATCACGGCTGGAGAATGAAAAGAAGGAAGATCTACCAATTAGAGAGGATTTTCCAGATGAACATCTGATGGTAGTGGTAGCAGTTGTGCCTTGATTTGCTGACTTAGTAAATTTCAAGGCGCTCAATATTGTTCCCAAAGATATGACTTACCACCAGAGGAAGAAATTCTTTGCAGATGCGCGACAATACTTCTGAGATGACCCTTATCTGTTCACGCTGGGAGCAGATAATGTATTGTGGAGGTGCGTAGCAGAGCCAGACACATTAGAGATTCTCAGACACTGCCACGAGTTGAACTGTGGAGGTCACTTCGGCAAATCACGCACATTTGCAAAGGTACTTCAGAGTGGTTTCTTTTGGCCTACATTGCATAAAGACGCTCATCTATTTGTGCAACAATGTGACCGGTTTCAGCGAACCGGTAATATATCCAACCGAAATGAGATGCCTCAAAATTTTGTGTTGGAAGTAGAGACATTTGACATTTGGGGCATTGATTTCATGGGGCCATTCCCCTCTTCTCTTGGTAATCTCTATATTCTCTTGGCTGTTGATTATGTGACCAAGTGGATAGAGGCGATAGCTTGTCCCAAGAATGATGGCGCTACAGTCGAGAGATTCGTGCGCAAGAACATATTCACGCGGTTTGGGACGCCCAGGGCCATTATTAGTGATGAGGGATCGCATTTCGTGAATAAAGTATTTTCCAGTGTTTTCAGCAAATATGGGGTGAAGACACACAAGATATCACTAGCCTACAACTCGCACTAGAATGGACAAGCTGAAGTTTCTAACCGAGAGATCAAGGAGATTCTAGAGAAGACAGTCAATCCTGGGAGCAAAGACTGGTCCTTACACTTGGATGACACTCTATGGGCATACATGACTGCATACAAGACCCCCTTGGGCATGTCTCCTTACAAGCTTGTATTTGGGAAGTCATGTCATCTTCCGGTGGAGCTTGAGCTCAAGGCGTATTGGACATTGAAGAAGATCAACTTGGATGCTACGCTCTCAGGTGAGCAAAGGAAACAGGCCTTGTTACAGCTTGATGAATTTCGGTTGATGGCTTATGAGAGTGCAAAGATTTATAAAGAGCGGACAAATCAATGGCACGATAAGCATATCATACCGCAGGACTTCAAGGTGGGACAGAAGATATTGATCTTAATACAAGGTTGAAACTGTTTCCAGTCAAGTTGAAGTCGAGATGGAGTGGTCCTTTCACAATTACCGAGGTTTACCCATGGGGATCGCTTGAGGTAGAAGCTGAGAATGGGGAAAAATTCAAGGTGAATGGACAGCGAGCAAAGCCATACGTAGACGGGAATTTCATTGGGGTGATTGAGTGCCTCAAAGCAATTCCCGCTATCTGAGATCACTTGAGGTAACTGGGTCGGGCTATCGACCTTAAATTACAAGCACTTGTTGGGAGGCAACCCAACCTATTTATTGCTATATTGTAGGTTTCAATACTGTTTTGTTTATTTTATTCTGTTCTATTTGTTTGAGAGGTGTGAGAGAGTGGGATTAATATTTCCAATGAGTGCGTACAATATTTCTAGGTGAAAGGCCTATTCAGGATCCCCCGTCTTAATGTGCGCTTGAAGAACAGCTTGAAAATGAGAAATATCAGTCCAAAACACGTATTGGGATTCAGAATGAAGAAATTCAATATTGAAGCCACTCCTACACACAATCAGCACACGCACCTGGAGAAGAATGAGTATCCGCACTCCCCGTCTTGATATACGCGAAGATTACATTGAAGGACATAGAAAACTAGCACAATGGCAAAGATTACGAGGTGATTTTTTGAAGACTATACTAAAAGCGGAATTGAAGAGTTCCATTGTGTGGGGGTGGTTGATATGTTTCTGTAGACAGGTGGATCGCGCATATCGGAGTCCGGATGAGAAAGTTACGCCAAAAAGGATGCTCAAGAGTGTAAAACGCGGCCAAAAGCATCTAGAAATGCAAAACGTGCCTGGGAATGCCTAAAATTGAGGAATAAAATATTCCCCGGACTTTGGGAACTTTCTATGATAAAAAAGGAGTCACGAGGACGAGGAGATCCTTCGGAAAGAAAGAGCACGATCGAAGATGCGGAAACAGACCAAAAAGGATGTTAATGGGTGGATCAGACTTGTCTTCGTACGAAAAGAGTTGTCTTCGTACGAAGACCCCATACTGAGAAAAAATTTTGAGTCTGAAAATTGTCTTCCCAGAACAGCTTGCAGTACTTGTCTGGGAAGACCTTCGTACGAAGACCAATTCTCTTCGCACGAAGAGTCTTTGTACGAAGAGAATTGTCTTCGTACGAAGACGTCTAGCAAATTGTCAAATCTGACCAACACAGCGAAGAGGAATGGGATGATTATGTGGAGGTAAAAATGAATTTTATCGAAATTTTTGAAGACAAAACCCCATCTAGTTCTCTTCACAAATCTGGTATTGTTCTTTCTTGGGAAATTTGGATTGAATCCAATACCAGCTTTGTGAACTGACTGTGAACTTCCTACAAGAATCAAGTTCAACTTGTGTTCTGATCCAGCAAGCTTGACTTTGATCAATTCAGATTCTTGAAGTTTCTCAGTAAGAGTAGTATTTTTTTTTTATCTAATTCATCAACCTTATGTCTTAGATTGACAAGGCTGTTACTCATTAAAGAATTTTCAGCGACTACTTCCTTGAATTGTGTTTTTAAGGCTTTGAAACTGGTTTTCAAGGCCTTGAAATCACTGTCAGTTTTCTTCTGAGAGATTTCAAGATTCTGATTTAGACAAACAAGTTTTAAGTTCTCTTTTGCTTGCTCATTAACTTTTCTTTCAAAAGTCTGATCTATTTCAGATAATCTTCCTCATTCAAAAGCATTTTTCTGAGATATTCTGAAAGAGCTTCTTTTGGTTTTGAAAGCAGACAGTTTACCATTACCAATGTTCTTCTCTGAACTTTCATCATGCTTGGCCATGAAACATAGGTTGGCATGTTCTTCTTCAGATTCAGATTCACTAGAGCTATCTGAGTCACTCCATGAAGTTATCATAGCTTTCTTTCTTCTGTCATGGTCTTTCTTTTGAAAGCTCTTGCTTTTCTTGTGTGGAAAATCTCTTATCAAATGTCCTGCATCACCACACTTAAAGCCTTTCATAACTTTTGATTTATTTTGTGTAGAGGACTTAACTTTGTAGTCCTTGCTACTGGATGGTCTATGCCTTTCTCTGTTGAAGTCTCTGTTTCCAAAGTTTTTCTTCATTTTGAGAATTCTTGTCAATTCTTTAGAAATCAGGTTAATTGGATCTTCATCATCACCATCCTCAGTTTCAAGATTTTGAGTTTTCTCATTTTCCTTGGCTTTGAGAGCTAAGTTCTCGACACTTTCTGGTAGCTCTCCATCAGCTTCATTCATAGATATTTCATTTGTCAGAAGTTTCCCTTGTAGGTCATCAAGTTGTAGAGTTGAGATATTCTAAGCTTCTTCAATTGCTGTGGTCTTTGGTTCCCACTTTGCCTTTGGAAGACTTCTTAGAATCTTCCTTAACTTTTCTTCATTGGAAAAATGTTTTCTCAGTGAATCAAGGTTGTTGACAATGTCTATGAACCTCTTGAACATGTCTCTGATGGACTCATCTGCATTCATCTTAAACATCTCATATTGCCTGAGATAGATGTTGATATTTGTTTTCTTCACTTGACTGGTTCATTCAAAAGTAACCACAAGTTTATCCTAGATTTCTTTGGCAGTAGTGCAGCCTGAAATCCTGTTGAATTCATCTGTACTCAAAGAACAATATAAGATGTTAATATCTTTGTAATTCTTAGAGTATTGCTCTAATTCAGAAGAAGAGAGTAAGTCTTCAGATTTGGGAGTTCTAATCTCATCTTTCTCTGTGTAGAAAGTGCGAGGTCCATTCTGTATAATGGTCCAAAGCTCCATGTCTTGATCAGTGATGAACATTTTCATCAAATCTTTCCAGTGAGCAAAATTTTCACCACAGAATAGAGGAGGTCTGTTAGCAGCTCTTCCCTGTGAGAAACCACCATCACCTACAGTACTCATTATCACTAGATGGTTAAATCTATTCAGTGATACAAGCTCTGATACCAATTGAAAGTGTGAGTGTGCAGGTGTTAAAGAAAGCAAAGATACTCTAGAAAAGGGGGGAGTTGAATAGAGTATGCCAACTTTTTGAAAAACTTGCTAGGAAGTTGAAATCTTGAGAAAACTAGTGAAGTTCAAGGCCTTGAAGATAAGTTCAAGCTCTTGGAATAGATGCAGTTCGTAAAAGTAAATAAGCCTTTTTCAAGGCCTTGAAAACAAGTTCAAACCCTTGAAAACCAGACAGTTTTGTGTGCTGCAAATACTATGAAAAAGAATGAACTGTAAATGCAAGAGACAAGTGATTTATAGAGTTCAGTCCACTTGGACCTACGTCTCTACCTCAGGGATTATATCCCTGCAGGACTTTCAACACAATTCTTATTAATCAAAAGCTAAGCCCTAGAACTCAAGCACAGAGAATTCCCTTACTCTATTACAACTTGGTTTTCCCTAACCTGTCTAGTACCTGCTCTAGCTAACTGATTAACTAAGAATTATCTATTTTTCACTTTGAACAATCCTTTAGAATGGATATAGAAATAATACAGAAATGATCTACCAATAGAGTACAATACATAAGAACAATTAGAGTGTAGAAATTGCAGTGAAGCATGCAGTGAACTTATGTGAATGGATTGGTAGAATGATGAACTTATTTGATGCTTGTCAATCCAGAAATCTTTCTCTCTTTTTTCCCGTTGAGTGTTGTGTCTTGTTGCTTCAGAATTGAGCTTTATTTAAACTTCAAACAGGTGCAAATCTTCCCAGATTTTCAGCAACAAACTTCCTATTTTGTAGGCAACATATTTTTGACTTCTTTGACATCTTCTCCAACGGTTGGATGATCACAATATTCAGAGATTTTGTTGTGATCTTTCTTCTAAACTTTTTGAGAAGCTGTCATCCAAGTCTGATTGATCACAGGATCAAAGTGTCCAACTGTTTCCAAATCTGCATAAGTTCAGTTTAGGAAACAATCCTGCAAAACTTGGAAATAAAATTTCCTGCCATAGCAAAGTCAAACAGATGATATTATATGTTCAAACGTGTTAGAATAATTTTTCTTTCATCATCTAATAACAGTAAATCAAACATATGAAAGATAGACAGGGAATCAACTCAGAGAGTTTGCAGAAAACTCGCCCTGAGAATGTTCACACAAGTTAAGCAGTTTCAAGACTTTGGATCTAGTTTCAAGGCCTTGAAAATAGCTAAAATATTTTCAAGCCTATGAGAACTGATTCAATGCTTTGAAATCTAGTTCAAGGCCTTGAAATAGCTAATCTATTCCAAGCCTTGCACAAGCTGATCTTACATTCTCCCCCTTGATGAAAGACAAAACCAAATTCTATTTGATCCTTAGTCTCTGCAAAAGAAATACTAGTTAGTTCACAATTATAATAACACATTAATTCCAAAAAGATCCAACTTATTCATATTACCAACAGAAAGTAAACAGTTCAGCAAATACCAAATAACACTTAAGAAGAAAAACTAAATCCTAGAATAAATCCTAGAATTTTCTCCACCTTTTTTACTTTCATCAAAAAGTTAGAAGATGTTGGATCAAGTGTCTGGAAAATTTTGAAAACTTAAAGAAATAAATTTTAAGAAGAGAGAATGGGGAAGAAAGATTAGGCAAGATTAAGGGTCTTTATCTTCATCTTTATCCCCTTCTTCTTCCTCACTGTCTTCATTGTTGGCTTGAACCTCTTGTGAAACCACATCTAGTTCCTCAATGAAGGAGCTGTCTTCTCAATAAAACTAATGAATAAGAATGTGAGTCCTTCCAAGGCTTTCTTCCCATGCTTCAGCTTCTTCTTTACAGCCAACCTTTTATGTTGAGCAGAAACAGTTTTGTGATCCTTCTTTCCTGTTTTTGAAGCTTCTAAAGACTGGGATGGATCCTTCTAATGTTTCCCTCTGTTGGATATGACACTCCATAGGATCCTGAAGTTGTGTCTGAGTCTGAGTCTTGAATGAGAATTTTTTTTTTCTTTGACCTCAGTGACTGTCTTTTTCTTGTATCTCTTAGGGCTTCCATTATGGATTCTCTTCTGATTTTCTTGTGTAGATGTCATAGTCTGTTTCTTCTTTGCTGGAGCCTGATCTTTTCTCACCATCTTCTTGGGTGCTGAAGATTCTTGTTCTTCATTAGTAGAGCTCGTTGAAGCAGAATATTCACTAATCTCCTGAACTTCATCCAATGCTGCTTTTCTTTTCTTCTCTGAAGCAGGTTTCGATCCTCCAACCATCTTGATTCTGTCTGAGGCTCTCCTTGTGCTCATTAGGGTTTGGGAGAAGAAAAGAGAGAGATATGAATGATACGGGGAGAGGAGAAGATAAGAAGATAAATACTGAGAGAATTTGAGTTTCAAAAGGAAACTGGAATAGCTCTCTGTTCTCAGAAGATTTGCAATAATCAGAGAGAATTCAAATCTCTTATGTCGTTGGAAAATAAAATATTCTAATACTATTTTTGGATAAATTTTTTTTTGAAAAAGGTAGGGGCTATAATAAGCAAATATCTACAGAGATATCACTCAATATAGAAAGATCCATGTTTATTGACTACTAGTATAGCAGACTTATTTTCAAGGATTTGAAAAGGTTTTCAAGGTCTTGAAAAGCTGTAATATTGTAACAGATACAAATCAAAGCTTTGAAGTGATTTTCAAGGTTTTGAAAATCAGTTCAAACCTTTGAAAACACATAAAACTTACCTTTCTTACCTTATGCTCCCCATAAACCAATGCATCTTTATTTAGCATTCCCAATTACAATCTTAGAGCTGAGAATCTTTCATCTGCTAATGGTTTAGTGAAGATATCTGCAATTTACATGTTTGTAGCAACAAATTCAAGAACAATATCACCTTTCTCAGCATGATCTCTGATGAAATGGTGTCTGACATCAATATACTTGGTTCTTGAATGTTGCACTGGATTCTTTGTAATTGAATTTGCACTAGAGTTATCACACTTGATAGGTATGCTTCTGAAATCAGATCCAATGTCTCTTATTGAGAAATCCAAAGTACTTATGAGCAACATGCTCATGCAGCTATATATTCAGCTTCATCTGTTGATAGAGCAACTGAATTATGTTTCTTGGAATGGCAACTGATCAAGGATGATCCAATAAATTGGCAAGTTACTGAAGTAACTTTTGTAATACACTGTATATTTATCAGGGGTAAAGTGGTAATTTGGAGAGGAAAATACGATTTTAATTACGAAGTATTATTTGGGTGAATTATTGTGCTTAAGAAATATGTGTGACAATTCTAAATATATATATATATATATATATATTTATAATAATAATAATTAGATATAAAATTCGTAGCTTAAATAGCTAGGATTATTTATTATTCGAGAACGCGTGTACGAACGCCGCATTGTATCATACACCCGTCTCACCCAATCACTCTATTTTTCGGTACACAAAACTCACCATATCTTTTCACCCTTCTTCCTCATGAAGCTTCATCATCTTTGGTAAAGCTCTCCACCCCCATAGTCAATTTCACCATCACATCCATCAAGCTTTTGCTATGGCAAGTTAACCTCTCCAAGTAATCTCTAGTACAAACTCTCCTCCTTCCTCCACAACAAACCCACCCTCACCATCATCTTCAACCTCCAACACCACCACCAATCTCCTCGGCAAAACCCCCACCGCCACTTCACCTGCATCTCTCAAATCTCTCTGCTCTTCTCTCCCTCTCTGTTCTCCTCTTCCTCGAAGAAACAGTAGCAGCAGCCGCTGGGAACAACCACCGGCAACCACCATCGCCAATGCCACTGTCGGGGAAGTCCACCGAGGCCGCCACCAACCTCTGCCCCTCGTCTCTCTCTTGATCACACTCTCCCTCACTCTCAGTTCCGACCAGTACATGGGAAGAATACGGAGAAATCATCCACAGGAACTGCTGTAACAGAGGCCACCGTGGATCGCCGAAAAACCTCCATTGTTTCCGGTGAATCTTCCGGCGAAGCTCCACCAGTGGCATCCAGAGCCACCCACTTCGTTCTGAACCTTCCGGTCGACTCCTAGGGACCCGACCAGGCTACCAGAAGGCGCAGCCAGGCCCAGAACAACCCGCATCGCCGGTGCCGAGCACCATCTCCGGCGACGGCGCAGTGCTCTTCGACCCGACCCAAAACTCGACCGTTTTGAGCAATTTTTGGTTCCGGTATGATCTAATCCTCGCCGCGAGTTGAATTATGTAGACAAAATCATGTGTTTCTTGCTTGATTTCAGTTTGGATTGATCAAAATTGGGATTCATGTTTGGGGGGTTGAAAGTGTCATTTTTCAGAAACTATTATTGGGTTAGTTGGGGGGTTTGTTTGCATTTCAGAAACTGTTATGGGGTGTTGGTGGTCTCTTACTAAAATTATTATGTGAGTGGTAGAGTTGCATGTTGTCTTTTACTATAACTTGGGGAATTTAATTGTCATTTACTCAAATATTTCATTTTCCGCGAAAATGGAAGTATTGTTTTCGGGTCAAAAATAATTCCTAAAAATATTATTTTTCGTTCTCGTTTCAGAGATGTAAACCAGGCGTCGAAATATTTTCCGAAATATCAATTTAAAAATTTAACAAGCTATGTTTTATTTAAAACTCAACAAATAAGGGGCTTGTCACTTAGCTATCAATTTGGTTTCGTTCAAATACTTGTAAGGGGACATTTACTAGCTAATAAATATTCCGAACTTATGTAAAATATTCTTAAGTAGTCCTCTTATAAATTTAATATCCTTACTTTACATAAATCGGCTATTTTCTGTAAATCTTAATAACTTTCTTCCACTCTATTTGTATAAGCATAACTTAATACTTGTCTAATGTCACATGTTTCTCTAAAATAAAAATTTCCTAAGTAAATAACCTCTTCTGGAAATATTATAAATCAAGAAGTCTTATTCAAAACTAGAGTGTTGTTCGATAAGTTGTATGGTTCGGATATCGTGTTGGGTATATGTATGGGTCGTTCTAGCAAAAGGGGAACTCGTCAATCTCGTCACTCGAGTATGACATTTGTTTGAAAGTATAGCTTGGCACTTGAACTTGTCTTTGACTTAGGAAATATAATTTGTAGGTGAAGAATTCGTAGACGAAGGTTTCGTGTACTTCTAGGAGCTTACGCGCTATTTTCCGAACGAGGTGAGTATACATGCCAAGTCTTGCGTGCTAGCTTCTTTCGTGTCTAAACATGATTTCTTTACTTGTCTCAAAATGTGTTTTGTGTGCGTATGCTTTTACTTGGGTTTGATTACGATTTTATTGAGATAATCACACATAGATAATAATGCGTAAAACTATAAAGTGGAAAGAGTTGAACGGGGAACGTTGTTTGGATTATTACAAATTTGGTTTGGTCGTTGTTGGCTTCGTCCACTCGACCCATATTGGTTAGTCCGGCGGAGATTCGCCCCGGGCCCGCTCCTTGTACTCACTCCTTCTGGGCGCAAGAACCCTGTTAGGAGGGTGTCGACACTTAAGGTCTTGGTAGCTTGTGATGGGATGGTTGGATGTGATTTGTTGGATTCTCCCCGTGACACTCATGGCTAAAAATGGTAACTTCTGGTTTGGTCATGAAATATGGAACACGGATTGCTGTGATCAATGAGAAACTGTCAGAATTTGGCTTGGTCTATGGATTATCATCTGTTTGCTGGAATCTTTGGAAATGTGTTAAAAGTTTGAGAATGTCTTATTGTTCAATCGTATTTTACTTCCACTGTGGTTTGCTAAATTACTATCGATTTATCACTCTTCATGTTTACATGCTTGGGTGTTACTCACTCAGTATTTTATTGCCGACTTTTAGAAAACTGCGGTTCTTGTTTTCCTTCCCACCGCAGGTCTAGGAGATGGGGCTACGGACTAAATGGGTACGTGACTCACATGGAATGAAAGTGTCCCCGGGAAATTATCTAGTATGTTAGCTTAGCACCGTAGAACTAGAGACGTTTTTAATATCTAAAGACTCGCTTGTATGTTTAATAGTAATGTAAATATATGGAGGTTATGCTTACGATGTCCGCCAATTCTTTTAGCATCGCCCTCTCGGGCTTTCCGGTCCGGAACGGAAGGCTCGGGGATCACGGGGTGTTGCAGGTGGTATCAGAGCAAATGATCCTGCCTAAAACCTGTAAGGCAACCTAAAATGGGCATAGGGTAAGATACTAAAAATCTGAACGTCGATTGGGTTAAGGGTAGCTTAAGTTTTAGTATGTCCATCTCCCTCACCCTCTTTCTTTTCTTGGTATACTAAGATTGCTTGGCTATGCTCTGACTACTTGAATGGATGTTCTGCGATCTTTGAGCAATAATATTTATTTAAGAGGGGATGAGAAGTATGAAATTGTAGAAGTGTGATTGAATTGTGAATAATGTACTCGCTTAATTAATAGTTGATGAGTTTTAAATGACTTGCATGGCATAGAATAGACATTAGTATATGTTTGCTATGCACCTATGGAATAAGTTCGACCTCGAGACCGTAGTAGGAAAAGTGATGATACTATAAGTAGACGCGTAGTAACACAACTGATATACCACTACTCCACCAGGCAGAGTGAACTAATGGCAGCTGAAGGAAACTACCAATCACAAATGGAACAAATGGCCGCGCAGATGGCAGAGATGACACAAATCTTGGATAGAGTTGTGGGTCAGGAGGATCGTGGAAGGAAAAGCTATGCCAAGCAGATAGCGGATCTGAACCCCCGCCAATACACGGGAAATGAAGATCAAGTTGAACTGGAGAATTGGATTAGGCATTTTGAAAAGCTGCTTAAGGTCGTGCATTGCCCTGACAATGAGAAGCTTAACTGCGCCATCATCCATCTGGCGGATGAAGCGGATGATTGGTGGACAACCTCTCAGGAAGTCTTGCTGGCTCGACCTGGTTTCAACTGGGATGCTTTTAAGACTGCTATTAGGACACGGTTCTATCCATCCCATGTTAAGAGGGGCAAGTGCAATGAGTTCAACAACTTGATACAAGGAAGTGGTTCGGTGACGGACTACTTCAAGAAGTTCGTGGAATTACTAAGGTTTGCAGGCCACACGGTACCCGATGAGGAGGATAAGATTAACAAGTTCATTTCGGGACTAAAACTTCAGTTGCAGACAATCATGAGTAGCAGAACTTACAACACTTTGCACGAGACATATGATCGGGCAGCTGACATGTGGCAAGTCCATGAGGTACAGGATGAGTTTCACGAGAAACGCAAGGCTACTAACGCAGGGGAAAGCAATCAGAACAAGAGGATTAAGCCTAACAACGGGGGAAATAATAAAAACCAAGGCAACCAGCTGAACCCTGAAGCTGGTCCTGCTTGACGCTACTTCTGTAAGAGGTGTCGGCAAAACCACCCCGGAGTTGACTGCATGGGGAACTTGGTTAATTGCAACAACTGTGGTAAGAGGGGGCATCGAGCTTTTGAATGTCAATCTCCAGCAGCGTGGAACCAGGAAGCGCATCAAGGAGGCAACTCTGAAATGCCACAACATAACAGCTATCAGGGAAATCGTCAACATAATGACTTCGGTCGTAACCTACAGCTTGGGAATCAACATAATGGGAATCGCAACCACCAGAACAATAGAGGAAATGGCCATGAGAGGCAGCGGAACCACAACCCAGGCAATGCTGGACAGAACAGAGCACAACCCAGGGTTGGAAATAATAATGCTGGATATGGGATGAATGTCAACAACGCAGCTGGTACGACAAGAGGAACAGGAGCTCAGAATGCTGATTTGGGAAGAATTGCAGCGCTGGCACGGACCGAAGCAGAAGCTGATCAGGGAGTTGTTACGGGTACTTTCTTTATCTGTACTAGATCCTAACGTTTCCTCTAGGATGTAATTGAGTTTCTGGGACGTCGATCTTTAAAGGGGGAATGAGATGCAACCCTTCGTCTATTACCGTACGTTATTAGTAACTTTACGACCAGCTTAACACTGACCTTGACCATTAGTGACTAGATGAGGCCGCGATGTTACCTGGAATTGTGTCGCATATTGTGTTGCATGAAATTACTTGTTAAGTTATTTGTGAACTAACTGCTGTTATAAGTTGCTACTGGTTGCCTGATTAATTGGTCTGAGATTAGCTTCGAGGACGAAGCTCTCTTCAGGGGGGAAGGATGTAATACACCGTATATTTATCAGGGTAAAGTGGTAATTTGGAGAGGAAAATACCATTTTAATTACGAAGTATTATTTGGGTGAATTATTGTGCTTAAGAAATATGTGTGACAATTCTAAATATATATATATATATATTTATAATAATAATAATTAGATATAAAATTCGTAGCTTAAATAGCTAGGATTATTTATTATTCGAGAACGCGTGTACGAACGGCGCATTGTATCATACACCCGTCTAACCCAATCACTCTATTTTTCGGTACACACAACTCACCCTATCTTTTCACCCTTCTTCCTCATGAAGCTTCATCATCTTTGGTAAAGCTCTCCACCCCCATAGTCAATTTCACCATCACATCTATCAAGCTTTTGCTATGGCAAGTTAACCTCTCCAAGTAATCTCTAGTATAAACTCTCCTCCTTCCTCCACAACAAACCCACCCTCACCATCATCTTCAACCTCCAACACCACCACCAATCTCCTCGGCAAAACCCCCACCACCACTTCACCTGCATCTCTCAAATCTCTCTGCTCTTCTCTCCCTCTCTGTTCTCCTCTGCCTCGAAGAAACAGCAGCAGCAGCCGCTGGGAACAACCACCGGCAACCACCATCGCCAATTCCACTGACGGGGAAGTCCACCGAGGCCGCCACCAACCTCTGCCCCTCGTCTCTCTCTTGATCACTCTCTCCCTCTCTCTCAATTCCGACCAGAACAGGGGAAGAATAAGGAGAAATCATCCACAGGAACTGCTGTAACAGAGGCCACCGTGGATCGCCGGAAAACCTCCATTGTTTCCGGTGAATCTTCCGGCGAAGCTCCACCAGTGGCATCCAGAGCCACCCACTTCGTTCTGAACCTTCCGGTCGACTCCTAGGGACCCGACCAGGCTACCAGAAGGCGCAGCCAGGCCCAGAACAACCCGCATCGCCGGTGCCGAGCACCATCTCCGGCGACGGCGCAGTGCTCTTCGGCCCGACCCAAAACTCGACCGTTTTGAGCAACTTTTGGTTCCGGTATGCTCTAATCTTCGCCGCGAGTTGAATTATGTAGACAAAATCATGTGTTTCTTGCTTGATTTCAGTTTTGAATGATCAAAATTGGGATTCATGTTTGGGGGGTTGAAAGTGTCATTTTTCAGAAACTATTATTGGGTTAGTTGGGGGGTTTGTTTGCATTTCAGAAACTGTTATGGGGTGTTGGTGGTCTCTTACTAAAATTATTATGTGAGTGGTAGAGTTGCATGTTGGCTTTTACTATAACTTGGGGAATTTAATTGTCATTTACTCAAATATTTCATTTTCTGCGAAAATGGAAGTATTGTTTTCGGGTCAAAAATAATTCCTAAAAATATTATTTTTCGTTCTCGTTTCAGAGATGTAAACCGGGCGTCGAAATATTTTCCGAAATATCAATTTAAAAATTTAACAAGCTATGTTTTATTTAAACCTCAACAAATAAGGGGCTTGTCACTTAGCTATCAATTTGGTTTTGTTCAAATACTTGTAAGGGGACATTTACTAGCTAATAAATATTCCGAACTTATGTAAAATATTCTTAAGTAGTCCGCTTATAAATTTAATACCTTACTTTACATAAATCGGCTATTTTCTGTAAATCTTAATCACTTTCTTCCACTCTATTTTTATAAGCATAACTTAATACTTGTCTAATGTCACATGTTTCTCTAAAATAAAAATTTCCTAAGTAAATAACCTCTTCTGGAAATATTATAAATCAAGAAGTCTTATTCAAAACTAGCGTGTTGTTCGATAAGTTGTATGGTTCGGATATCGTGTTGGGTATATGTATGGGTCGTTCTAGCAAAAGGGGAACTCGTCAATCTCGTCACTCGAGTATGACATTTGTTTGAAAGTATAGCTTGGCACTTGAACTTGTCTTTGACTTAGGAAATATAATTTGTAGGTGAAGAATTCGTAGACGAAGGTTTCGTGTACTTGTAGGAGCTTACGCGCTATTTTCCGAACGAGGTGAGTATACATGCCAAGTCTTGCGTGCTAGCTTCTTTCGTGTCTAAACATGATTTCTTTACTTGTCTCAAAATGTGTTTTGTGTGCGTATGCTTTTACTTGGGTTTGATTACGATTTTATTGAGATAATCACACATAGATAATAATGCGTAAAACTATAAAGTGGAAAGAGTTGAACGGGGAACGTTGTTTGGATTATTACAAATTTGGTTTGGTCGTTGTTGGCTTCGTCCACTCGACCCATATTGGTTAGTCCGGCGGAGATTCGCCCCGGGCCCGCTCCTTGTACTCACTCCTTCTGGGCGCAAGAACCCTGTTAGGAGGGTGTCGACACTTAAGGTCTTGGTAGCTTGTGATGGGATGGTTGGATGTGATTTGTTGGATTCTCCCCGTGACACTCATGGCTAAAAATGGTAACTTCTGGTTTGGACATGAAATATGGAACGCGGATTGCTGTGATCAATGAGAAACTGTCAGAATTTGATTTGGTCTATGGATTATCATCTGTTTGCTGGAATCTTTGGAAATGTGTTAAAAATTTGAGAATGTCTTAATGTTCAATCGTATTTTACTTCCACTGTGGTTTGCTAAATTACTATCGATTTATCACTCTTCCATGTTTACATGCTTGGGTGTTACTCACTCAGTATTTTATTGCTGACTTTTAGAAAACTGCGGTTCTTGTTTCCCTTCCCACCGCAGGTCTAGGAGATGGGGCTACGGACTAAATGGGTACGTGACTCACATGGTATGAAAGTGTACCCGGGAAATTATCTAGTATGTTAGCTTAGCACCGTAGAACTAGAGACGTTTTTAATATCTAAAGACTCGCTTGTATGTTTAATAGTAATGTAAATATATGGAGGTTATGCTTACGATGTCCGCCAATTCTTTTAGCATCGCCCTCTCGGGCTTTCCGGTCCGGAACGGAAGGCTCGGGGATCACGGGGTGTTGCAACTTTCCTACCAACTTTGTAACCTGCAAAGTCAGCATCTGAAAATCCAAGCAATGAGAACTTAGAATGTCTTGGATACCAAAGCCCTAAGTCTTTGGTACCATTGAGATATCTGAATATTCTCTTCACAACAGTCAAGTTTGATTCTTTTGGACCAGCTTGAAATCTAGTAAACTTACATACACTAAACATAATATGTGGTATGCCTGCTGTGAGATAGAGTAATGATCCAATCATACCTCTATACTATTTTACATTGACACTCCTCGAGATTGTTTTAAACCATAGCAAGCTTTGTCAAGTTTGTAAACATGATTTGGAAAATTTTCATTTTCAAAACCAGGTGGTTGTGCTACTGTAGATAGTGCTTTCAGGACAGGAAAATCTTAGCCACGTGGCGATCATCCAGCACACCCAGCTGTGCTCCACACACACTGGATCACCTGCCGTGCTGATCCACGTGGGGGCTGCGAGACAGGGCCCTCGCACACCACCACACGGGACTTGTAGGGACTTAGTGGTTTGGAGGCTAGAGTAAGTCTTGTCGTGCGTGGGGCGAAAACCAAGCCCGCATGCGACCCTTAGTAACTGCTTTGAGAGATTTATGGAACGAGCTCCATAAACCCGGTAAACCTCGTAACGGTTCCGGTATACGCGGGCGACGTGCGTAACGGTTCCTATATACGCGGACGAACGTGCCGTTGTGGTTAGGCTAATTAAGCCGCCCTTAATGGGCGCATTAACCCACTACAACGATCACATTCTCCGTTATATATAGGATCGTTAACCCTTCCATACAAGGGCGAATCACCTGAGATACGCGGAAGCTCTGCCAAAATCCTGTCTCTCTCTCATACAGTGCTATTGTCTTACTCTCTCCCTACACACAACCCTACGCTTCCTATGTTCTTCCTATCCTCTACTCTTGGTGTATATTGAATTCTCTATGCAGGATTCTCTCGTACACATTTGGTGAACCCGACGTGAATCTTACCATTGCAAGCAACCATGTCTCATGAAGATGATGTCAGTAACAGATCGCCTTCCCCGGAGACTACCTCAAGAGAGGAGACCCGTCACGCTTCTGTGGCCGCCGGTGAGGCTCCGACGTTGGAGGCTCGAAACGCCACCATTCAGAATCAGGGAAAGGCCCTTCAGGCTCAATCCGCACAGATGGAACGGATAATGGCCATCCTGGGAACCCTTGCCCCAAACCCTACATCGGGCACTGCCATCTCTCGAGGAGGAGGAGCTTCCACCACCCGCGGCGATACCCGCACCACCTAACCCTAATCCGCAAACCCCACCGGCAATGGTGCAGTTGCCCTCAGTTCAGGGGCAAATGGCTCAAATACCGCCTCTTACCACACATAATCTTCAACCACCAACTGTGGCACCCAAACTTTCTTCACAATACTCCTTACCTCCTCCGCCGGCACTGCTGGGCAACATGACTTCACAGTACACTCTTAGCCCGACCGCGGCGTATGTGTCGCCGCCGACTACAACAACCCTTCCTCCTGCTGCTGAGGGAAGTGCACTGGAGTGTATGACATCGCTGCAGCGGCGCATGGAAACCTTCTTGGCCAATCAACCGTTCACTGACACCATCATCCCGAAGGTTGACAACGATCCACCTATCCCACGCGAGATCTACCTCATGCCTAACCCTGCCGGGTACAAGGCTCCTAAGTGGGACAAGTTTGAAGATGTTAACGGAAACACCCATGAGAATTTCATGCGTTTCATCGATGTGATGGGACCATATGGGGCTGATCCCAAGTTGCTGATGCGCGAGTTCCCGAAATCTCTGAGGAACGTGGCCTATAAGTGGTACAGGACGTTAGAGGCCGGATCTGTAAAGACCTGGGATGACATGGTTCAGAAGTTTTATACCAAATTCTTCCAAGTGGAAGAGAAGGTGACAATGATTCATCTCTCTCGTATGTACCAGAAACGCGAGGAGGATGGAGTCACATTCAATAAGAAATTCAGAGCCAAGTCCTTGGAATGCAGAGATGAAGTGCTGGAGGGCAGGCTCGTGGAAATATTTCTGCAAGGTATGCGAGACGAGTACAAAGGTATGCTGATCAACCTACAAACTCCTACTTTTTCAAAGCTAATCGAGTGTACAAAGAACATAGAGCCTATAGTGGAAAGGCAGAAGAATAAGCACGCCCCTGAACGACCTTCAGGGGGAACCACTTTTAAGATCGGAAGGTTCAGTTACAAGAGGGGGCGTGAAGCCGAGGTTAATACGGTTTCGCCGCAAAAGCAGCCCAGGGTTACAAACTTGGATGCGCCACCTCTACCATGCTCGGTGGAGGAAGCGATGGACTTGTGTAAGCAGTGGCGTAAAGATGGTATCTTGCCTCCGCTCAAAAGGATACCCTCTAAGGAGATGATGAGGGACCCGAAGTGGTGCGAGTGTCACGGAAAAATTATGCACCCCACGGCTGATTGCAAGAAACTCAGGAACATGGTGAGCCGGAAAATGAAATACGGGGAGTTGATCGTCAGCGATCATAGACAGGATGTGCGAAGCAACCCACTGCCAGATTATGCGGAGCAAGAGCCGAAAGGCAAAGAAGTAGCCATGATCGCAATCATGGACCTCGAAGAGATTGCGGAAGACGGTTTGCCCATCATTGCAGAAGTCTAAAATGATGAGGACTACAGTATAGACACAGAGGACGAACGTGCCGATCGGATGAAGGGGTCGAACGGGTTTAGCAAGTTCTTCGATGAAATGAACTTTTCGGAGAAGTGCTGAAAGGATATGACGAAAGCGATCCTAAGGATAAAGGAGGACTATGAAGAAGACATCGTGGTTTCCAACGGGAAGGTTGTCAGGGCGTCCCGCTCCACAGAAAAAGTCATAACCTTCTCCGCAAGCGACAAGAAGACAGATGCGAGCCACCAGAAGCCTTTGTATGTAACAGCGGTGATCAATGGTGTCGAATTTAAAAGGGCATTCGTTGACGGAGGAGCGGCAGTCAACGTAGTCTCGCTCAACACCTTAAAGTTAGCGTGAATCCCATAGCAGAAGATTGTCAGACGTCCATCCCCGCTGATGGGATTCGGAAGAGATTCTAGGATGACAATAGGATGGATTCGTATGGGCGTCCAGATAGGAAAAATCAAGTGTTAAGCAAAATTCTACGTCATTGATGCGAACACTACGTATCACATGATCATAGGGCGAGCTTGGATTCATCGCTTCGATGCAGTCCCCTCGACAGCCCACCAGGTGATGAAAGCTATCTGGAACGACAGAATAGTGGAGATACCTGCTTCGGTAAACCCTATCAATCTGGATGAGGCGCACCTCACCGAAGCAGTGTGGTTCACCGAAATGGCAGACGAGCAAACGCCAGGGCCGTTTAATCCCACTCCTTTTCCTCGATGGGAGGACATCAAGGATCAATCACCAGCAGGAGTAATGGTGACAAGGGAGGAGGCCAGAGAAAAGTTGTCTGTGCGAGAAGAAGCACCGCAGTTCGACTACCAAAGAAAGAACGTCTACACTCTGAAAAGGATAGTAAAGCACGATCCTGCGGGAAAAGAGATAGAAAGCTTCTACTCTAACGGGAAGAAATGCTATCGCATATGAAGGTGCGCGGGGATACCCCCACGTGGGCATGGGGATATCCCTGAGCAAATCAATCAAATCGAGCGTGTCATGGAGGTAGACAAGACGACACCAGACGTATCGGAAGATAAGATAAAAGAAGCGCCTGAACGCATGGAGGACAAGCCAAAACCTCAGAAACAGGAGCTGAAGGAAGTATTCCTGAGCCCAGGCGAAGAAAAGAAGAGGCCCGTCTTTCTAAGTGCAGACCTCACAAGCGAGGAAGAAGCAAGGTTGCTGCAACTTCTGACTGAGTACAAAGACGTGTTCCCATGGGAATACGATGAGATGCCCGGTTTGGACACGGGCATCACCATGCACAGGTTAGATGTAATCCCAGGACCTAAGCCGGTAAAGCAGAGCACAAGGAGCTTCAGGCCGGAGATAAACGTGAAAATCAAGAAAGAAATTGTCAAGCTGCTGACTGCCAGGTTCATCGAGTCCAATCACCATCCCACATGGTTGGCTAATATTGTGCCCGTGGTGAAGAAGAATGGACAGCTTCGCATTTGTGTAGACTTCAGAGATCTCAACCGCTTTTGCCCTATGGATGATTTTCCGCTGCCCAACATCGATCTGCTCATTGATTCGACTGCGGGTCATCGTATGTTCAGCTTTATGGATGGCTTCAGTTGGTACAACCAGATCAAAATGGACCCTGAAGACGCACAGAAAACCGCATTCATCACGCCAGTGGGAGTCTTCAATTACACGGTTATGCCGTTTGGACTCAAGAACGCAAGCGCGACTTATCAGCGAGCCGTGATGGCCCTGTTTCACGACATGATGCACAGAGAAGTGGAGTTTTATGTTGATGACTTGGTTGTCAAGTCTAAGGAAGAAGCGGACCATTTCGGGGATTTGCGGAAAGTATTTGAAAGATGCAGAAGTTTCCAGCTAAAGATGAAACCCATGAAGTGCGCATTCAGAGTGACCTCAGGGAAGTTCTTGGGATGTGTGATACATCGCCAGGGCATCGAACCTGATCCCGCCAAAGTATCAGCCATCACTAGTATGACGCTGCCGCACAATCAAAGCACTCTGAAAACTTTCTTGGGGAAGTTATCTTACCTGCGAAGGTTCATCCCTGCGATCGCAGAAATAACCTTCTGCTTCAGCGATCTTCTCAAGAAGAACGCTGTGTATAATTGGACCGCGGAACATGAGGCTGCATTCGAAAGGCTAAAGGACTTGCTGACATCACAAAGGGTAATGATCGCACCGCAGCTCGGATCGCCGCTTTTGCTGTACCTAACATCAACAAAGAGGTCTATCGGGGCACTTTTGGCACAGGAATATGAAGGGCAAGAAAGACCGATTTACTATATTTCTCGCATAGTGTAACCAGCCAAATCAAGGTACACAGATATCGAGCGTCATTGCCTTGCTCTATTCTTCGTGATAGAAAAGTTGAAGCACTACTTCGCCTCGCACAAAGTAGTGGTGGTTACAAAGAGTGACCCCATATGGTATCTCTTAACTCATACCTCTCCCGGTGGAAGATTGGAAAAATGGTATATGACCATCTCCCAATACGACATCACGTGCGTTCGACCGCGGGCAATCAAATCACAAGCAGTGGCGGATTTGTTGGCACAATTTCCTGATAACAGCCACGAGCCCATGATTGAGGAGGAAATAAAGGGACCCGAGATCTATGCGGTTGAGTTTCCCTACTGGACGCTTCATTTTGATGGATCGTCAACAAGGAAAGGTGGAGGAATTGGAATCGTTCTGACCAAACCTGATGGAGAGGTCATACAAATTTCCACGAAACTCGATTTCGCAGTCACCAACAATGAAGCGGAGTATGAGGCTCTCATCGCAGGTCTCCGTGCAGCAAAGGCACTCGAATTAAGCAATTTGACGATTATGGGGGATTCCAAGATAATCGTCAAACAAGCTTCAGGCGAGTACGGGTTAAAAGAAGTGAACCTATTGCCCTACCGGACTCTGGTGCAGAAGCTGGTGCAAAAATTCTGCGATGTCAGGTACGAGCATACACCCAGAGCAGATAATCGGCATGCAGACGCTTCGGCCACTTTGCGGTCTAAAGTTAGTGGGGATAAGTGCCCTGCGAGAATATCGATTGAAGTACGAATGTCATCGGCGTTGACAGAGGACGCGTGTGAGGATGAATGTATGGACGATGCAGACTGGAGGAAACCAATATTGCACGCCATTGCAGAGGGAACGAGCAAAGAAAATTGGGCATCCACTAAGGGGTACTGCATACATGACAACGCTCTCTACTACAAAGGGCCAGGTGGAATACTTATGCGATGTGTCTCGAAGCAGGAGGGGCAAGCACTATTGGAAAAGATTCACCAGCACACTTGCGGAGAAAGTGAGGTGCCAATCTATCAGAAAGCCCAAAGGTATGGGATTCACTGGTCGGACATGTCAACGGCTGCTGCGTTAATTCAAGGGAACTGCGAGTGTTGCGCATTGATCAGGGATTCTTTAACAATTGCTCTGGTTGATGATGATGCGGATTGGAGGAAGCCGCTCTTCGATTTCCTCACGGAAGGAATTGAGCCTTAGTCAAGAAAAGAAGCCGAGAAATTGAAAAGAAAGGCAGCCCGGTACGTAGTGCAAGAGGGGATGGATCTCTCTCACCAAGTAGAGCATCAAGGAGGTGCGAAATTATGCAGGCAGCTCCTCACAGTTGGCTATTTCTGGCCCACCATGGAAGCGGATTGCCGCACTAAAGTAAGGAGATGCCAGGAGTGTCAATTCAAAGGCAACCTCGTGCATTCCCCTGCTGTAGATTTACACGCGTTAGGGACACCATGGCCGTTCCGCACTTCGGCTCTAGATTTTGTTGGCCCCATCCGACCAGCCTCACATGGGAATCAGTTCATCCTTACCGCGACTGAGCTATTTACCAAGTGGGTGGAGGCAATACCACTGAAGACAGCAAACGCGCTTGTGTGGTCCATTTCATCCAAGAAAACATCATATACAGGTTCGGGATTCCCAACACAATCCTCTCAGATAATGGTACCCCTTTTGTAAATCGCCAGGTGGAAGCAAAGCTAGCGGAGTACAATATTAGGCACGTCTGTTCTACCTCTTATTATCCAAAAGGGAATGGTCAAGCAGAAGCAACCAACAAGACGCTGCTAAGAATCCTGAGCAAGATGATCGCGAACGATCATAAGAAATGGGCCAATTCTTTGAACATAGCGTTGTGGGCGTATCGAACTTCACCGAGGAATCCCACAGGAGTCTCCCCATTTCTTTTATGCTATGGAGCTGAAGCCGTAGTACCTGCGGAGGTGAAAATCAACTCTGCAAGGTTGGCCTTTCACGCATTATATGACAATCAGCGTGACCATAACCTGATCTTATTGGAAGAAAAGCGAGAGCAAGCCAAGCGGACTAATAAACGGTACAAGGAGAGGATCGCCCGCGCATACAACAAAACAGTCCAACATCGAGACTTCGCGGTTGGGGACCTGGTCCTGCGCGCATCGGATCATTGCATGCGGGAGGCGGCTCACCCAAAGTTCGCAGCCAACTGGGATGGACCATTCGAAGTCAAAGAAGTCTTTGACAGTGGCTACTGCAATATACAGAGGCTACATGGGACGGCCACAACCCCAAGCTCAGTCAACATGTGCTGGATTAAGAAGTATTATCCTTAACTTCTCTTCTTACATGCATCAGATTACAATGCCTATTTATGTCTAGTATTACGATAGACTCATGCGTCGTCCCTCCCATATGAGGGATTTGTAATTTCGCCTCTCCCATATGAAGGTGCTTATAATAAAATAATTCTCCCAAACGAGAAGAATTTTATGACTATGGTTGTCTTTTCATTGCTTTGTTTACTTCTCCGCTTATTTACAATAAAAAGCCTATCTTTCAAGATAGCAACGCTATTCAAATACGATTTCATGCGATCTAAAGCCTATCTGCCGAGATAGCAGCACTAATCAAAGACGATCTTAATTGATCTAAGGCCTATCTGTCGAGATAGCAGCACTAATCAAAGACGATCTTAATTGATCTAAAGCCTATCTGCCGAGATAGCAGCACTAATCCAATATGATCTTAAGTGATCCCAAAGCCTATCTGCCGAGATAGCATCACTATGCAAATGCTATCTAAAATGATCTTGAAGCCTATCTGCCGAGATAACAACAATACTCGAATGCGATCTAAATTGATCTAAAAGCCCATCTGCCTAAGATTGCAGCCTTTACATATGATCTTAACTGGTCTATGAGTCTATCTCTCAGATAGCCAGCTATGGCGACAACGCACCGTGCGAATGCAAATTTTGTCAAGCTTGAAATAAGAGATTTATTCAAGCACACATTCAAGTACAAAAGGAAAAAGAAACATAACTTGTTTCGTAACCAACACGCATGTGATACTACAATTCGTTGTATCGAACAAGAACAGCAAATGCTACAAAATGCTTTGTTATGAGTCAAAATGACTTGCAATTTATCTGTCTATATAGCAGCTTACAAGCGAAAGCTCATACTGAGCTAATTACATAGTCAAAATGACTTACAATTCATCTAGATAGCAGCTCACAGGCGAAAGTTTTATAGAAAGGAGATTCTTACTATAAAATGATCGACCTACTGGCCCTAACAAAAGCTATGCGACATAATAGCCTACGAGTAAAGATCTATAACAAGAAAAGTCTTGCTGTAAAACGAACGACATACAAATATTACAGCAGTTGTGCGACGCCATCTTCGAGATCCTAGAACTTAACAAGGCTTCTGACTGGTCTTCTCCCCAAGAGATATGCCAGATGTACCACCTGTTCAGGCGGATGCGGCGGAGAACAGGCAGGGAGCAACTCCTGGGGCAGGAAGCTCCTTGTCCACGGAGACGAGCACAATGGCTCGCCACCCCTAGTTCAAGAACGTGGTGGCAAATAGTTCTCCTCCAGGAAAGCTAGAGGAGAAACACCCCATTCATTACGAGTTGGTAAAGAGGTCAGTATGGCACTGCACCTCACCGGAAGGCAGCCGGAGATACGACCTGCAAACATAATAGACGAAGAAAAATCTTCGAACGAGCATGAGGTATTATATGCATCTTCTTTACAATGGTTATAAAGATCAATAAACTTCATAAAGAAAATCTTGGAAACTATTTCTATGGCACAAGGCACAAACCCAGGTTTCATAAGTTGAAATTGCCATGAATCAACAAAAAACAAGCGTTGAAGCCAGCAGTCGTAAGGACTCATGGCAAGCAACATTTTGGGATGAGGAACCCAAGCAGCAAGGGGCAGGGTTTATATAGACCCTACGGAGAACCTTCAGTTCCCCAGCTGAGTCAGCAAAGCTTGGAAAAGGGGTAAGAATCAATACTTGCGTCTTAAAAGAGGTAACATTCAATTACCCTACTAAAGGCTATTACGATTCGGTGGCATGCCCTAATTAATGACGGAAGGTCATAATACGGGTGGACTTCCCAAGGAAATCGTGCTTTTCTAATATGTAGTTAGCGCGAAAATCAAGGCAGATATGTCACCATGTGACGTCATAATTGATACGCATAAAATGCTTGAGCAAATCCCCAGAAGGGCAAAACGGGGCATGCAAGTCTTGAACAAAAAAGGGGGGAGAAACCCTAGCAACATTACAATAATGTTTCAAACAAATACTTGCTGTTTTTCAAAAATAAATATTTGATCTGAGGGTCATCAGAAGAAAACGAGAGTGATGTATCTCTCACTTGGTCCACTTCTCGCTTCAGCTGCTCGTACCTGGCATTCATCTCATGGAAGAGTTTGACAGCCTCTTCAGCTTTCTGCCTTTGCTCCTCTACCTTTCGCCCCTCAGTTGCGAGATAGTGGAAGCCGCGCTTCAAATTCACAGCTGCGCGAATCTGGGTGACCCTGTTGAGAAGATACCCGAAGCCGCTTGCCTTGAACTTTGGCTTGAAGGCCCTGGCACATGCTGAAAAGCAGCTGCGCACTTCGAGGAGAAATGGTCGCAGGGGTGGCCGCAGACAGCTGCTCCAAAATCCAGATGGCTTCGGTCAAGAACAGTCTTCTGTTAAAAGGCTCTATCTCTAGAGATCTCGCAAATGACCGGGGATAGGAGAGACGCACATGGTCAGGAATGCGATGTTGACATAGGTCAGCACATCAAGACGGCCGCGAGAGTCCTTGGTCGCCACTACCAATTGATCCAGTCTGTGATACAAAGTACCCAAAAATAGCGGCCCGAGTGCGACTCTTTGACCAAGGGTCAATCTTACAGCAAGAGGAAGGACATGATAGAAAACCCCATCGTGAGGGTGACCATCGATCAGGTACCTTGATAACCAGGCACAGAGGAAGCCACACAAGGTGAGGTGGTACCCTTTCCCATTCACATAATTCTTTGCCTTTGGGTTCTGTTCCAAAATTTTCTTGGTGATACCGCTACTCGCATTGTCGCGAAAGAAGTATTGCACCCACTTGCCCCAGGTGTTCTTCGCAGATGTATCGACAAGCTGCCAGTCGGTAAGAGCTTTTGCATATGTCCACCGCGTGGAAATCTTCTTTACCTCGGACAAGCATTCCTCCATTTGCTTGTACAGAGCAAGTTCCGGATCAGTCCTCAAAGGACTCAGAGGATCCACCTCACCAACGGGGGAAAGGTCATACAACATGTGCACATCCTCAAGAGTGGGAGCAGCCTCGAACTCAGTAAAATGGAAGGTGTGAGTCGCAGGTGAATAGCGGGAAAGAAGGTTTAGAAGCATGGACTAATCCAACTTCATGGCAGCACCCTTCATAGCACGGACTGTGAAATAGACGCCAGCATTGTTCAATGCGATGGCATGGTGAGTCAATACGTGGTCGATCCACTCATCCATGAAGTCCAATTTTTGGACAAACGCTTGGGTAGAAACGGCGGTATAGGGGAAAAACCCATTTTCAACCCCTAATCGAACCACATCCTTGGAATCGATCAATTCAAGCATGGCAGCGTTAACAGGCGGTGTCAATGTCTGCAACTCTCCAGAGGGAACAAGAGTCGGCAGATTCTTCACTTTAACCCTAGCATGATAAAAATCTTTTCCGCCCAAATAGGGGGCTTTCCGCCATAAGGTTTGGGGAAGATCAGGTATTTCTTCAGCCTCTTTAATGGGTTTAGTCCCTTTTGTCTTTGCCATTCCTGCGGAAAAGCAAGAAAAAAAAAGGGAGGAGAAATATACACACCTTCAGTTTGAATTTCAAGAATCATTTCGAATTTCAGTTTGTGGCAACTATGTTTTGTCAAAAGAAAATGAACAATCCAGGGTCAATTCTGGGTTTGGAAGTTCAGAATTGCTAATATTGCTTGGAATTTCGGAAGTTCCCCATTCAAAATCGTTACAATCTGGTGATTAGATCAGGTCTGGGTTTAAAGAACAAGGTCTCTTTTGCAGTTCTCAACGAATGACATGTTTCAATTAGTCATGGGTTTGCAGATCCAATACAGTTCAAAGCATATTTCAGTACATTAAATGGAATGGAGCAAAGCCAACCTTGTTTTGGTAAAGCTTGTTTTGATGAAGCCAGTTGGAGGAGACGATTGACAAGAAAGAATTGATGATTAATCACTTGAATCTGCTCTTGAAGGCTTCCATGTATCATTCACTTTAAGAGAAAGAAGTGATGCTTTGCAACAATGGAGAGCACATAGTATTTATCCAAAAAACAATGAGGAGTCGCGTCCTTTCAGTAGTCGAATCGCAACCGTCACCGTTGAATCGCGCAATCACAGGACAAGCTGACGTCATGCCTAAAACCCTAAAAGGCCAGACGGCACGACTCTAGGGATTTTAGGTCATAATGACACGCACGGGGGCTGAATTTGCGTGTATTTGAATTGGTGCGTGGCGGCCACGCGTACATTGGTTCCTGCGCATTGAAGCCTATCCGGCTGTGTGCCTTCACGCGCAGAAAGGGGGCTAATGTAGATAGTTCTTTCTGGACAGGCAGATCTTAGCCACGTGGCGATCATCCACCACACCCAGCTGTGCTCCACACACACTGGATCACCAGCCGCGCTGATCCACGTGGGGGCTGCGAGACAGGGCCCTCGCACACCACCACACGGGACTTGTAGGGACTTAGTGGTTAGGAGGCTAGAGTAAGTCCTGTCACGCGCGAGCGACAACCAAGCCCGCGCGCGACCCTTAGAAACTGCTTTGAGAGTTTTATGGCACGAGCTCCATAAACCCGGTCAACCTCATAACGGTTTCGGTATACGCGGACGACGTGCGTAACGGTTCCTATATACGCGGACGAACGTGCCGTTGTGGTTAAGCTAATTAAGCCGCCATTAATGGGCGCATTAACCCACTACAACGGTCACATTCTCTGTTATATATAGGATCGTTAACCCTTCCATACAAGGGCAAATCACCTGAGATACGCGGAAGATCTGCCAAAACCTTATTCCTTTCAAACTCATTGAGTTCACTTTGCATAGCAATGATCCAGTCTGCTTCTTGTAATGCTTCTTTCACAGTTTTTGGTTCTACAAGAGAGATAAAAGCATTAAAAGCAAATAAGTTCTTCAATTGTGATCTAGTTTGTGTACCAGTGGTTGGATCTGAAATGATATTGTCAACTGGGCGAGATGAGAGATATTTGAATCTCTTTCTTGGACACCATGGTTCAGGTTCTCCATAGATCTTCTATGGTCTTGAAGTAGTGGCTTTGTCACTTGTATCCTTCTGATCATCTTTTTCAAGGCTTTGAGGCTTGTTTTCAAGGCCTTGAGCACCATTTTCAAGGTATTGAAAATGTCTTATATTTTCTTCCGATCCTTTCCTGAACCCCAGTGGATTCTCAGTCTCTTCCTCTGATTCATGCTTGTTCAAATTCAAGTCTGCAAAACTTTCACACAAAGAACCATCATAGCTTTCATCAAAAATAACATGAATGCTCTCTTAAACCAGTTGGTTCTTTTATTGTAAACTCTATAAGCTTTGCTATTTAGAGACGACACAAGCTAGTAATGTGCGATTGTTGAAGCAAGAGATCAAACGCAACTAAGCTATTTCAATAAGATTGAAAGCTTAGAATATGGGAGTTATCTATGAGGTAGATAAAGAATAAGGAATTATAGAGTAACCAAGAAATATACCTTCATCACTTCTTGCATCAAACTTACCAAGATTGTCTTTTCCATTATTGTGGATAAAACAAGTACATCCAAAGGGTGCGAAGTATGAAATATTTGGCTTTCTCCCTTTAAATAGTTCATAGGGGGTCTTCTTCAGAATAGGTCTTATCGAGCACCTGTTCAGTATATAGTTTGTTGTATTCACAGCTTCTGCCCAGTAATATTTTGGCAGCTTGTTCTCAAGAAGCATTGTCCTTGACATATCTTCAAGAGTCCTGTTCTTTCTTTCAACAACACCATTCTGTTGGGGAGTTCTTGGAGCATAAAAGTTGTGAGTAATACCATGCTTATCACAGAATAAATCAAATTCTAATCGATCAAATTCTCTACCATGATCACTTCTAATTGAAGCTACAGGTAGGTTTTTCATAGTTTGAAGTTCTCTGCAAAGCTTTGAAAATTCAGAGAGGGCTTCAGATTTTTCTTTGAGAAACATAACCCAAGTATATCTAGAAAAATCATCTACAACAACTAGCATATACCTTTTACCTTTTGGAGTAGGAGTTCTCATAGGACCATAGAGATCCATATGAAGCAGTTCAATAGGTCTAGTTGTACTTACAAATTTCTTGGCTTGAAGGAACTTCTGGCCTGTTTTCTTTGAGCACAAGCTTTGCATATTTCATCTTCTTTGAACTTAATGGATGGCAATCCTCTTACCAAGTCTTTGGAAATCAACTTGTTCAAAGTTTGCAAACTGATATGACCATGCTTCCTGTGCCAAAGCTTTGAATCCTCTTTCAAGGCCTTGAGACATTTCAAAGTTTCACCAATACGAAGAATATTGCATTTGCCTTTGTCACCAAGTGTAATTGAAACTTCAGATTGCTCTTTTAATTGTGAGAATAGAGATCTCTTTCCACTCATATGTCTTGAGCAACCATTGTCCATAAATCATTTAAGTTCTTTGATGTTGGTGACAACCTGCAAACACCAATCACTGCCCTACCCAGCTGTTAGACCAAGTGTGTAATTTGGATTCATATTCAGGATCAACCATTTTGGGTGGTCTAACCCCGTTAGGAACCTAAATCTGCTTAACTTGTCCTTTAAGTTGAAAAGGAAAAGTGTTCCTCATTATGTGAGGGTCTCTTCTTCTGAAAGGACAAGTCATCTTGACATGACCAGTTTTACAGCAGTAATGACATTTAGGAGAAGTTTTGTTTCCAGCCTTCACAAATCTGGTATTGTTCTTTCTTGAGAAATTTGGATTGAATCCAATATCAGCTTTGTGAACTGACTGTGAACTTCCTCCAAGAATCAAGTTCAACTTCTGTTCTGATCCAGCAAGCTTGACTTTGACCAATTCAGATTCTTGAAGTTTCTCAGTAAGAGTAGTCTTTTGTTTATCTAATTCATCAACCTGATGTCTTAGATTGACAAGGTTGTTACTCATTAAAGAGTTTTCAGTGACTACTTCCTTGACTTGTGTTTTCAAGGCTTTGAAACTGGTTTTCAAGGTCTTGAAATCACTGTCAGTTTTCTTCTGAGAGATTTCAAGATTATGATTTAGACAAACAAGTTGTAAGTTCTCTTTTGCTTGCTCATGAACTTTTTCTTTCATAAGTCTGATCTCTTTCAGATAATCTTCCTCATTTAAAAGCATTGTTCTGAGATATTCTGAAAGAGTTTCTTTTGGTTTTGAAATCAGAAAGATTACCATTACCTCAATGTTATTTTCTGAACTTTCATCACGCTTGGCCGTGAAGCATATGTTGGCATGTTCTTATTCAGATTCAGATTCACTAGAGCTATCTGAATCACTCCATGAAGCTATCATAGCTTTCTTTCTTCTGTCATGGTCTTTCTTTTGAAAGCTCTTGATTTTCTTGTGTGGACAATATCTTATCAAATGTCCTGCATCACCACACTCAAAGCAGTTCATAACTTTTGATTTATTTTGTGTAGAGGACTTACCTTTGTAGTCCATTCTACTGGATGGTCTATGCCTTTCTATGTTAAAGTCTCTGTTTCCAATGTTTTTCTTCATTTTGAGAATTCTTGTCAATGCTTTGGAAATTAGGGCAATTGGATGTTCATCATCACCATCCTCAGTTTCAAGGTTTTGAGTTTTCATTTTCCTTGGATTTGAGAGCTAAGTTCTTGACACTTTCTGGTAGCTCTCCATCAGCTTCATTCATAGATATTTCATGTGTCAGAAGCTTCCCTTGTAGGTCATCAAGTTGTAGAGTTGTCAGATTCTAAGCTTCTTCAATTGCTGTGGTCTTTGGTTCCCACTTTGCCTTTGGAAGACTTATCAGAATCTTCCTTACCTTTTCTTCATTGGAAAAATGTTTTCCCAGTGAATCAAGGTTGTTGAAAATGTCTGTGAACCTCTTGAAGATGTCTCTGATGGACTCATCTGCATTCATCTTAAACATCTCATATTTCCTGAGATAGATGTTGATCTTGTTTTTCTTCACTTGACTGGTTCCTTCAAAAGTAACCACAAGTTTATCCCCGATTTCTTTGGCGTGCAGCCTGAAATCCTGTTGAATTCATCTGTACTCAGAAGAACAATATAAGATGTTAATAGCTTTGTAATTCTTAGAGTATTGCTCTAATTAAGAAGAGGAGAGTAAGTCTTCAGATTTGGGACTTCTAATCCCATCTTTCTCTGTGTAGAAAGTGTAAGGTCCATTCTGTATAATGGTCCAAAGCTCCATGTCTTGATCAATGATGAACATTTTCATCAAAGCTTTCAAGTGAGAAAAATTTTCTCCACAGAATAGAGGAGGTCTGTTAGTAGCTCTTCCCTATGAGAAACCACCATCACCTGCAGTACTCATGATCACCAGATGGTTAAACCTATACAGTGATACAAGCTCTGATACCAATTGAAAGTGTGAGTGTGCAGGTGTTAAAGCAGCCAAAATACTCTAGAAGGGGGGGGGGGTTGAATAGAGTATGCCAACTTTTTGCAAAACTTGCTAGGAAGATGAAATCTTGAGAAAACTAGTGAAGTTCAAGGCCTTGAAGATTAGTTCAATCCCTTGGAAGAGATGCAGTTTGTAAAAGCAAGTAAGCCTTTTTCAAGGCCTTGAAAACAAGTTCAAACCCTTAAAAAACAGACAGTTTTGTGTGCTACAAATACTATGAAAAAGAATGAACTGTAAATGAAAGAGACAAGTGATTTATAAATTTCAGTCCACTTGGACCTACGTCTCTACCTCAGGGATTAGATCCCTGCAAGATTTTCAACACAATTCTTATTAATCAAAAGTTAAGCCCTAGAACTCAAGCACAGAGAATTCCCTTACTCTGTTACAGCTTGTGGTTTTCCCTAACCTGTCTAGTACCTTCTCTAGCTAACTGATTAACTAAGAATTCTCTATTTTTCACTTTGAATAATCCTTGAGAATGGATATAGAAATAATACAGAAATGATCTACCAATTGAGTACAATACAGACGAACACTTAGAGTGTAGAAAAAGCAGTGATGTATGCTGTGAACTTCTCTGAATGGATTTGAAGAATGATGAACTTATTTGATGCTTGTCAATCCAGAACTCTTTCTCTCTTTTTTCCCGTTGAGTGTTGTGTCTTGTTGCTTCAGAATTGAGCTCTATTTAAACTTCAAACAGCTCTGCAAATCTTCCCAGATTTTCAGCAACAAACTTCCTATTTTGTAGGCAACAGATTTTTGACTTCTTTGAAATCTTCTCCAACGGTTGGATGATCACAATCTTCAGAGATTTTTTTGTGATCTTTCGTTTAAACATCTTGAGAAGATGTCATCCAAGTCTGATTGATCACAGGGTCAAAGTGTCCAACTGTTTCCGAATCTGTATAAGTTCGGTTAAGGAAACAACCCTGCAAAACTTGGAAATAAAATTTCCTACAATATCAAAGTCAAACAGATGATATTCTATGTTCAAACGTGTTAGAATAATTTGTCTTTCATCATCTAATAACATTAATTCAAACATATGAAAGATAGAGAGGGAATCAACTCAGAGAGTTTGCAGAAAACTCCCCCTGAGAATGTTCACACAGGTTAAGCAGTTTCAAGGCTTTGAATTTAGTTTCAAGGCCTTGAAAATAGCTAAACTATTTTCAAGCCTCTGAGAACTGATTCAAGGTTTTGAAAGCTGGTTCAAGGCCTTGAAATAGCTAAACTATTCCAAGCCTTGCACAACCTGATCTTACATGGGAGAAGTGCCATTTCATGGTGACCGAGGGGATAGTGTTGGGGCACAAGATTTCAAGCAAGGGTTTAGAGGTGGACCGGGAAAAAATTGAGGTGATTGAGAAACTTCCATACCCTACGTCTTTCAAAGGGGTACGGAGTTTTTTGGGACATGCAGGGTTTTTGCCGGTGGTTCATCAAGGATTTCTCGAAGATTACAAAGCCTCTATCTGGTTTGCTTGAAAAAGATGCAGTCTTTGATTTAGATGCAAAATGCAGGGCAGCTTTTGATGTGTTCAAGGAGAAGTTGACCACTGCACCCATCATCGCCACACCAAATTGGATTTTTCCGTTTTAGCTTATGTGCGATGCTAGCGACTATGCGGTGGGAGTAGTAGTAGAACAGCGAAAAGATAAGGCAGCTCATGTCATTTTACTATGCTATTCGAACTCTTAATAATGCACAGGTTAGCTATGCAAGCACGGAGAAAGAGATGTTGGCTATCATCTTTGCATTGGACAAGTTTCGTCCATATCTTGTGGGTTCTCATGTGACGGTTTTCACAGACCATGCAGCCCTCAAGTACCTTCTCACCAAGAAGGACGCCAAGCCAAGATTAATCTGGTGGGTTTTGTTGATGCAAGAGTTTGACGTGGTGATCAAAGATAAGAAGGGGGTAGAGAATGTTGTTGCAGACCATTTATCATACAATCCAGGGCGCAAAGACTGGTCCTTACACTTGGAAGACAGTCTATGGGCATACAGGACAGCATACAAGACCCCCTTGGGCATGTGTCCTTACAAGCTTGTATTTGGAAGTCATGTCATCTTTCGGTGGAGCTTGAGCACAAGGCGTATTGGACACTGAAGAAGATCAACTTGGATGATACGCTCTCATGTGAGCAAAGGAAACAGGCCTTGTTACAGCTTGAGGAATTTTGGTTGATGGCTTATGAGAGTGCGAAGATCTATAAAGAGCGAACAAAGCAATGGCACGATAAGCATATCATACTGCGGGACTTCAAGGTGAAACAAAATGTATTGATTTTAATACAAGGTTGAAACTGTTTCCAGGCAAGTTGAAGTCGAGATGGAGTGGTCCTTTCACAATTACCGAGGTTTACCCATGGGGATCGCTTGAGGTAGAAGTTGAGAATGGGGACAAATTCAATGTGAATGGACAGCGAGCAAAGCCATACATAGACGGGAATTTCATTGGGGTGATTGAGTGCCTCAAAGCAATTCACGCTATCTGAGGTCACTTGAGGTAACTGGGTCGGGCTTTCGACCTTAAATTACAAGCACTTGTTGGGAGGCAACCCAACCTATTTATTGCTGTAGTGTAGGCTTCAATACTTTTTTTTTTATTTTATTTTGTTCAACTTGTTTGAGAGGTACGATAGTGTGGGATTAATATTCCAATGAGTGTGTGCAGGATTTCTAGGGGAAAGGCCTATTCCGGATCCCCCGTCTTGATGCACGCGTGAAGAACAGCTTGAAAATGAGAAATATCAGTCCAAAACGCGTATTGGGATCCGGAATGAAGAAATTAAATATTGAAGCCACTCCTACACACAATCAGCTCACTCACCTGGAGAAGAATGAGTATCCGGACTCCCCGTCTTGATATACGCGAAGATTACTTTGAAGGACATAGAAAGCTAGCACAATGGCACGAATTACGAGGTGAATTTTCGAAGACGAGACTGAAAGCGGAATTGAAGAGTTCCATTGTGTGGGGGTGGTTGAGAGATTTCGGTAGAGAGGTGGATCGCGCATATCGGAGTACGGATGAGAAAGTTACGCCAAAAAGGATGCTCAAGAGAGTAAAACGCGGCCAAAAGCATCTGGAAATGCAAAACGTGCCTGGAGTGCCTAAAATTGAGGAATAAAATATTCCCCGGACTTTGGGAATTTTTTAAGATAAAAAAGGAGTCTCGAGGACGAGGAGATCCTTCAGAAAGCAAGAGCACGAACGAAGACGCGAAAACAGACCAAAAAGGATGTTTTTGGGTGGATCAGACTTTTCTTCGTACGAAGAGAATTGTCTTCGTACGAAGACTCCATACTTAGAAAAAAATTTGAGTCTAAAAATTGTCTTCCCATAACAGCTTGCAGTACTTTTCTGGGAAGACCTTCGTACGAAGACCAATTCTCTTCGCACGAAGAGTCTTTGTACGAAGAGAATTGTCTTCGTACGAAGACGTCTAGCGAATTGAAAAATCTGACCAACACAGCGAAGAGGAATGGGAGGATTATGTGGGGGTAAAAATTACTTTTCTCGAAAAATTTGAAGACAAAACCCCATCTGGTTCTCTTCCTCCTTAGTACATACGACAGTCCTCTCGTTCTTCCTCCATAGCCGAACCATCCCTCTCTCCCTCCCAACTCAAATTTCAACAAAATCTTACAATAAAGCAAGGGTTTTGTGCGTGATTAAGAGGTACTCAAGGATTGGTGAAGGGCTTTGATAGAGAGTGAAGCAAGAGAGAGAAAACAGTGGGTGGAGAACTAGGGTTCTTCAACCTAGATTTGAGAATTGAGCAACTTGGAGGGTGATTCAGCTTTCGGAGAAGAAGAGACTTACAACGGGGACATCACAAAGAGCACAAGGCAAACTCCATGTCATTGTGCACTGTGTTGTGTTTTATTTCTGATTTGAGCATTTAAATGGCGGGTGGTGCAAAGAAACGTAAAACTCGTTAGGGTCGTCTCAAGAGGCATCCGGCTCGCGTGATCCTCCTTTGGAAATTCCGCCATCACCCCAGTACCCCATATTGGCCACCCATCTACCTAATGACCCGGGAGTTGTAGGTAGAAGGACATCTAAGGTGAACCTTAAAGAACGTAGCGTGGGCCCTGCATTATATGATAGTTACCAATTTGTGACATATGAGGCTCACATTGAATCTATTAAGGACCACTATTTGAAAAAGCAGGGGCAGTCTGAGCGGGAATTTCCATTGCATCCGGACATGCCTCAGGCCATCAAAGATATTTTTGAGCGTGAGAAATTGACCAATTGGTTTAAGTTGGTAGGGAAGTCGAATTCACACATCGCCCGAGAGTTTTGTCTCAGTTTGAGATATGCTAAAGATGGCGAAAGCCAAGACCCGCGTCTCGTCTATTGCAGAGGCACGTGGATAATATTCTTGCCAGAGACTATCCGCTTGGCCCTTGGATTCCGCAACTGCAAGACGCTTGTGCATACAATACCGCTGTGAGGAGCGAGGACATATGGTATAGGGTGAACGCTTTCTGTTTTGCCAAAGGAGTAGAACCATGGGATAGGAGGGGTGATGTGCCTCAATGGAATGCTCACAAGAACTACTTTAGGCCCGAGGCTAGGTGGTGTTGTGAGTTGTTGGAGAATTGGGTTCTGGGAATCACACAGAACCCCCATTACACATTCAAGCTATGTGTCTTAGCTTTGTGTCTGTGCACCGGGGCTCAGGTAGACATCCCTAGGCTGATTTGGGCCAATTGCTTAGAGAGGGTCTTGAGGGATAACAAGTTAGGGCCCGGGCACACTTGCTTGCTGACACATTTTGCTAAGACTGCAGAGATACCGATTGGGAGAGATATGGACCTGAAAAGGTTTACCTATAGAAAGTGGTCTCGGTTTGATGAGCGAACCACAACCAAGGGCAAGGGTAGAAAGATGAATACCTTGCGGTTTGACAACCAGGTGGCCTATGACCACTTAAAAGAAGAAATGGCCAGGGACAAAATTAAGAGAAGACGCCAGTTTGATCACACCAGGACCAATCAGGCGAAGCTGGGTAACTTGATCCAAATGGTGGGCCAGTGGTTTATACAGTCTAGTGGTCAGGCGGCTGAGGAGTTTGTTCCACCGGTTCCGACGACTGATCCTTGTTTTCAGGAGGATGAGTTTGAGTATCCGATGCCGCCGAGTGAGGATGAGTTGGAAGAGAAAAAAGAGGAGGAAGATCAGGAGGATGATGAGGATGAGTAGAGGAGAGAGCCCTTGCGCGTTGAGTCCTCGTCTTATCGTTGAAGAAAACGATGCATCATAGTGTGGGGGTGGGGTTACACCTTTTACTAGCCCTTTTTTCGAGTCTTTGCATCGCCTGTCACATGTAGTTAGAATTTTTTGGTTATGTCCTTATTTTCCTCTTTTCCATTTATAATTTTGTTTGCACGTTTACTTTTATTGAGTCATTTCACCAACATATTGAGTCGTTAGTTAATCGAGTAGACCGTGCATGTAGTATAGTTTATAAAAAAATAAAAAAAATTGAAAAAAACCATAAAAATTTATAAATTTGAGAAAGGGCAATCAAAAGAAGCTGAAAATTTGGTACAATTGAGAAATGTGAGAATTTTTGGCATAGGGCATGATTTGCGACCGAGAGTGACAACGTGAGTTCCCCCTAGCACGTATAGATGGACTTTCTTTACGGGAATACACACCTATTTTTAGACACTTAGTTGGTTTTCAAAGGGAAAGTGTGTGCTTAGTTTTCTTACAAGAGTTGAGCTAGTGTGAGCTAAACGAGCCGAACGTTCTTGTGTATGTCTTAGGTAGTCGCCAGCCCGCCTCGTAGTGGCACACAGAACAACTGTGCAAGGTCGTGTATTAGAGCACTCACTGCTTATAGATCTCACCCTGTAGGACCACTAGAAACCCCAATTTGAACCTTGGATTATTTTCTAGCCTTTTGACCTAGGGAGACGATTCAGGGCCTTCATCATACATCTTTTAGAATCACCTCTTTAGTGCGTCACGAGGGAGTGGTAGTTGAGGGAGTGCTTCATGATACATTCTTGTGAGTCTTACACATCGCTTGACCTTCATTTGCTATTTTATGAAGGGATGCGAGGGTGAGTGAGTAGGCTTGCGCACTTCGGTGTGGCGGTGTTCCATGTCATTACACCATGGACACAGTTGTGGACAAACGTGAGTGCGTGACATCTAATCCGCACGAAACTGGGTTGGGTGAATTTAATTGGTGGATCGGGCTAGGTATCGGATTCCATTCATCTTGGTGTAGGAGGTTCGGTTAGATTAGGCATGAGACAGACATCTTATTGACTATTTGAGAGGGACATTATTACATTCGAGTGTGGGGGTGTCGAATTTTGACTACGGACATTAATATTGAGCTTGTAACGACTCCATCCCCACACATGTGCTTTGATTTGTATGCGGCTTTGTTTGGTGGTACCATGTACTTCATAGAGTTAGGGGAAGATGAATTTTATATGTGATACTCATTCACTGGATTATATTCTTCCTTCCCCTTTCATAATTTTGGCTCTACTCTTGGAAGCCCACTCGGGATATTTGTTGCGGAAATTTTTTGGGGAATTTTGAGAGGAAAAAAACAGAAAAAAAAGGAAAAAAAAAAGATAGAACAAAAGGAGAGTTGGAATAAAGTAATAAATGGGAATTTATTGGAGAACGAGTGGTGGAAGCAACTATTTCAATGAAGGCTATTTTCATTTCCTGCACAACTCAAGACGGTGGCCACGGAGATCGTAATTGTAGCGGGTTTGGGGGCATCGAGGGCCGGAGATGGTGAGTTTCGGGTTCGGTTTCTAACATCGTGGTGAGGGTGTGCGAGATGTGGTTTCAATTGTGAGAATGTGACGCTTTAGGACTTATACATGATTACTATCCTTATGTTCATAAGACTTATCATTCTAACCCGTTAGTGGAATAGGAGCTCGGACCTTGAACGTGGCTTAGCCTAGCGTAGCATCTTATTTTGTTGGCACACACGAAGATGTAGAGTATTCTTGTACATAGTAAGGCTAGGCTCTCTATACTAGCTAGGGGAGATTCTCGTTGTCGAATTTAGTTTCAACTCATGCCTTGTCCCTAGATTTCTCATCGCTTCATGATAACCGTTTTAAGCTAATAGAGATTTCCCGATCTCGCAAAAGAAAAGAAAAAAATTGTTATTTCAATACTTTCATTGTGAATATTGCATTTTCATATAGGTGCATTGTGTATAATCGAGTCGTGTAAGTAGTAAAAGGATGGTTTGTGGTTTCTATATGCAATGATTGTTGAAAGTATGCAATTGGCGTAGGGAATTTATGCAATGATTGGTGAAGGTATGCAATTGGCGTAGGGAAGTTATGCAATGATGAATGAGTTTTGTATGCAAAGTTGGAGTGTTGTGTGAAGTGAGAGGATTTTGGCTTGAGAATTTGCTCGGGACGAGCAAAATGTAGTGTGGGGGTAGTCGATAACCCCATTTATGGAGTTATCTTATTCCTTATATTTTTGTGTTTTGCGTGCTCAACATGGAGAATTTGTCGTCTTTTGAGTAAATTATGCTAAAATTTGATAACATGAGTTCATGAGCTTTATTTTGTTAAATCTGGGCGTTTCTAGTGTGATTTTGAGCTTTTTATTGTGATATGATCGCGGCTTGTGTTTTCTTGTTGTGATTCGCAGGAAAATAGGGCTTGAAGGATCATGCGTGAGATGGAAACGAACTTTGGAAGCGAGGAACTCAAAGAAAAATCCAAGGAAAAAAATGCAGAAAGATGGTGTCTTCGTACGAAGACAATTGTCTTCGTACGTAGACTTTGTACTTAGCCAAATATCCAGCTACCGAAGATCTCTTCCCAAAACAAGCTGCAGTACTTATCAGGGAAGGTCTTCGTACGAAGAGCCAAAGTCTTCGTACGAAGAGATTTGTGTTCGTACGAAGAGAACGCTGAAACGCTGGATTTTGTTGGGGCTTTTACGCAATTTATTCAAACTTTGTAATATGATTATGGAAACGTATTTAAGACTTTTAGGTAATGATTTTGAGAGTTAGCACAGCTTTTGGACGTCTTGGATAGCTAGGGAACGATTGGAGACGCTTGTGAGCACTTGGGTCATTCGTTTGGCTTCTAAAACTTCGTTTCTACTCTAGTTTTGTTATTTTGATCATGAAACTTTTATTGTGATCATGTTTTGGAGTAGCTAAACCTATTTCTCAGGATATCTCGTAGGGATCTAGGTTTTGGTCAGTATTTTTGGTAATTTATGGATTTGCTTTCATGCATTCAAGCTTAATTGATGATTTCTTATCTAGCTATGTGTGTTTTATGCGCTTGATTTATCTTTTCTTTTGGTAGACGTATTAATAGGATTGCGCTAGGTTGTAAACGACAGAGACATCTACGTATATTGCCCGGAAATTGAAACACACACTAGCCGTATCTGGGGTTGAGAAATCTTGCTAGTTAGCTAAGGACAAAGAGAAGATTATTGATCATAAAGCATGCTTAAAACTTGATTAGACTAGAGAAATCAGCTTTGATAGCTTAAGTATAGGTGTTGATTGAGACATCTTCAACATAAATGTGCTCGTCTAGCTAGAATAAAGAATCATCTTGTTAGTAAAACGTAAATCCAACATAGTGTGAAATACCTAGTGACCCTTAGAGATATCCTGACTTCGTCAAACTTTGAGAAAAAACTAAAATAATTCGTCTTTATTAATCGTGAAGTAATTCAATTGATTATTTGAGACATTTGTATTTTCAATTTAGTAGAAGTATCAAAACAAAAAATCGTGCTTGACCCATATAAGGATTGGATTTGTGCTTGACCCATATAAGGATTGGATTTAATACTAATTTAAAAGAAGTCTCTAGGGTTCGACAACCCGGATTTCATGAATTTTATCACTACACCGACAACTGTTCACTTGCAATTGGAGCGTGTCACATGCTTCATGCTTCTTTCACCTTGAATTAAACTGTGAAATTTTACCTTGTAGAAGACACAGAGCCATTGATGAAGAGATCTCGCCGGCTTCGCAGCGCTGTTGTTCGCGTCTCTGAAATCGTTCGCGAGGCCCCTAGCGATGATGCAGTGATGGAAAATCTATCTGATCAAGTTCCTGAAGTTCGCGCAACTGAAGCTGGGGCCAGTATTGAGGACGATAGGCTTAAATTCATCTTTGAGCAAGTACGAGAGGAAGAGGAGCTTCAATTGGGGCAAGAACAAAGTGCTGATCATACTGATCAAGGCACAACTCATCAAGAGATAGACGCTTTGCCTCCAGAAGTCAATGCGTGCGCTGCTCAAGAGTCCCTTAAAAGGGTTAATGCTCCTGAGGGAAAATTTGAGCTAGCTAAAGAATCTTCAGAGGTTCCTTCGAGTTCTACTAATGAAGGTGCTTTGCCAATCGATACTCCCGGAACTGAAGTTCATCAAGGAGTGGTTGCTTCAAATCCGACATCCCAAGACATAGAGATTGCAGAAGCTGATCAAGTCAATATTGCCCCGAGGGTGCAATGCCAGGCGATGAAGGAAGAGTTGAACATGAGTCAAATACAAGCAGTGGCGCGCCAGATCAAAACAGGGAAGATGCTCAGTTGCCAAACCCTGAAGCTGACACTGATGCAGTTCCTGGAACGCAACATAATGTCGCACCTGAAAATGTGGAAGAAATTCCAGCGTCTGCAGCAAGTTTACTCGAGTCAAGAAGCGAAAGCAGTGGAAACAGAACCCCAGGTGAGCTCCCTTAGAACGCATCCTCAAGGTCAAACACTCTGATGGCCGCAACCACAGCAGTCGCGACTGAGGGTATGAGTACAAGAGTTTCAAGAAAAAAATATGTTTGTCTCTAGCCTGATGAGCGATGGATCCCATGCCGAGAATCAAGCATCCGTTTTGAACTTAGAGGCAATCTTTGCACAGAATCCTTGGGCAGCATGGGCGATGCAAGCTATCGAAGCATCTGAGATTAAGAGGAGCTACATCATCCCTGATGAATACTTTGCACGCGAGGCTGTCACAGACCAGAGGCTGGCTAAAGCGTCCTCCAGTGATGAAACGGGGGCGACTCCCATTCCCTCACTTCGACAAATAGTCGAAGGGACTGGTAAGATCAATTTTGTTTGGAGCTTGCATGTATTGCAAACACGCGATATTGTCTTTGTTTTTAAGTGATACATTATTGTCTTTGAATTTGTAGGCATAAATCAACCCTGTTTGGAATGGCTCATGAGGACTCCCATTTCTTATCCGAAGACATTCGCGAAAATATTGGAGATTGCCCCTAAGGACAAAGGAGATCTTCTTACTGAGCTGACATATCTACTGGAGAAAATAAGCAGAACTACTCCAGCGAGCACCTCTCTTTCAAACGCCCAATATTTCTTGACGAGTGCTCATGGCATCCAGCATGTTTCGAAGGATAAGCTGGATCTTGATTTCATTATACAGAGACTGGTGAAGATCAATAAATCTGTGAAATTCAAGTTTGGCTACATGAAGTACAATATGGAGAATGCCAAGCTTCAAGCTCAAAAAGAGGCAATCGAGAAGGCTGTTCAGTAGTACACTGAGGCGAGCAGAGAGCACCAGAACCATAAGCAAAGGTTGGATGAGTGGGCTTAGAACTGTAAAGAAGTTGGGAGCTCAGGACTCCCTTCTCAAAGGTTTCCTCGAAGATCAGTAGTATTTTCGTGTAAACAATTAAAGTTTGATCATGTAACCTGAGCATCATTTCCAACCTTCGCGGTTTGAAGTATTTGTAATGCGAACGCATTTTGAATTTTTCCTATGAAAAAAATCTACCTTTCCTTTGCATATATTAAGCATTGCTTTGTTTTCTTGATTAGATAGCTCGTGTCTAAAGTCTTTGAATATTGCTATCATTGAGTTGGATAGGCGTTCAATCGCGTGTCATTGCTTTATAAGTTCTCCATCTAAACAGATAGATTTGAACTCACATGCGATATCCTTTTTGGCTCAAGTACAGTTTTTAAACAAGTAGGCTTTGACTCGTGTACCGATGCTATCTAAAGAGATAGGATTATATTGAGTTTAGTTGCTATCTAAACAGATAAGCTTTAGCTTTGCTCCTATCTAAGAAGATAGGCTTTAGTTTGCATGTTATTGCTATCTAGGCAGATAGGCTTAGTTTCGCGTGTAGCTGCTATCTAGACAGATAGACTTTAATTCGTATATTGCTGATATCTAGACAGATAGGCTTGAGTTCGTGTATGGCTTCTATCTAAACAGATAGGCTTAGTTTGTATGTTGCTGCTATCTAAACAGATAGGCTTAGTTTCGCAAATGGCTGCTATCTAGACAGATAGGCTTAGTTTGCATGTGATTGCTATCTACACATACAGGCTTTGATTTGTGAAGCAATTGACTATCAGTCTTAATTTTTAATGCAACAATAAGAGACTAGCAATTGATAAATCTCTCATATGGAGAGTCATTATCATTAATCAAATCCTCATATGGGAGGATGTAAGCAATGTACATAGCAAGGAAAGAAGAAAGAGACGAATTTAAGGATAGTACTTCTTAAACCATCGCATATTGATCAGATTGAGAGTCGTAGCAGTCCCATGGAAACTTTGGATGGTGCAATAGCCACTATCAAAGACATCTTTTACTTCGAAAGGGCCTTCCTAATTAGCAGCGAACTTGGGATGAGCTGCTTCGCGCATGCAGTGATCAGAAGCTCGTAGGACCAAATCTCCCACAACAAAGTCTCGGTGCTGGACAATCTTGTTGTAGGCTCGAGAGATTCTCTCCTTGTACTTTGTATTTTCCTTCTTGGCTGTTTCACGTCTCTCTTCTAATAGGATAAGGTCATGATCACGTTCATTCTCATACAGAGAACTGAAGGCTAGACTTGCAGAATTGACCTTAACCTCAGTAGGAACCACTGCTTCAGCTCCATAACAAAGCAGAAAAGGAGAAGCCCAAGTGGGGTACTTAGTGATGTGCGATAGGCCCATAGCGCCAAGTTCAAGGAATCTGACAACTTCTTGTGATCATCTGCGGTCATCTTGCTTAAGATCCTTAGAAGAGTTTTGTTCGTGGCTTCCGCTTGCCCATTTCCCTTCGGATAGTAGGGCGTTGAGCATACTTGTCTGACATTATACTCCATCAGTTTTGAGGCTACTTGGCGATTAACGAAGGGAGTACCATTGTCAGACAAGATGGTATTGGGAATCCCAAAATGATAGATGATGTGATCTTGTATGAACTTGACCACTGTCAAAGCATTTTCTGTCTTGAGTGGAACTACTTCAACCCATTTGGTAAACTTTCTGTCCCGGTCAGGATAAATTGATTTCCGCGCGATAGAGGGCGAATGGGAAAAATGAAGTCCAGAGACCAAGTGTGAAATGGCCAAGGGGTTCCCAATGCTTGCTGATCAAGTACAGGAGCATGGACTAGATTACCGTTGAACTGACATTGCTGGCACCTTCTGACCTTCGCGCAACAATCAGCCTCCATAGTTGGCCAAAAATAGCCAACAACCAGGACCTTCCTACAAAGCTTCGCACCTCCTTGACGTTCCACTTGGTGAGACATTTCCATATTCTTGCGTTTCTTGGCCACTCAAACATCTGAGAAAGTTCCCTCCACATCCCTTCCGCCATAGAAAATTTTCCTTTAGCACATACCGAGCTGACTTCCTCTTGAGCTTCGCGGCCTCTTTCCTGTCACTTGGAAGAATTTCGTCTTGCAGATAGTCGATCATAGGCTTTCTCCAATCCGCTTCATCATCGATCGCAACAATTTTCAACGAATCTTTCAACAACGCACATTTCTCGCAGCTTCCCTGTAAGATTGCGGCATACGATGACATATGTGGCCAATGAATTCCGAACCTTTGCGCCTTCCTGTAGATAGAGAGCTCATTTTCTCCGCAAGAATGTTGATGAATCTTCTCCAACAAATTTTGGCCTTCTTCTTCTGCTACGCATCTCATAAGAATTCCTCCATGTCCCTTGTAATATAGTCGGCTGTCATGTATGCATAATCCTTTTGTGGAAACCCAACTTTCCTTGCTTGTTCCTTCGACAATTACATTCATGATGGGTTTCCTCCAGTCTTCAGCTTCGAGAAACTCGTCCTCGCATAAATCCCTTATCAGAGAAGGAGTTGTTTTGACCTCAATAGAGATCTTGGCTGAACACTTACCTGAACTGATCTTCGACCCTAAAGTAGCCAGGGCATCTGCAAGTTGATTGTCTGATCTAGGAGTGTGCTCATACTTGATGGATTCAAACCTTTGCATAAGCTTCTGAACGATCGACCTATAGCTCAGCAAGTTCACTTCTTTCAGACCGTATCGCCCGAGGCTTATTTAACAATCAGCTTGGAATCTCCAATCACTATCAGATTTTTCACTTCCAAAGCCTTGGCCGCGAGGAGACCAGCAATCAAATCTTCATATTCAGCTTCATTGTTTGTTACAGCAAAGGCGAGCTTGTTTGACATCTGGATAACTTCTCCATTGGTCTTGGTCAGGAAGATTCCAGTTCCTCCTCCCGAACTTCTCGACGATCCATTGAAATGCAGTTTCCAGTAAATTGACTCCATCGCGTAGACCTCCAGCCCCTCTAGATCTTCTTCCACCATAGGCTCATAATTGTCATCTGGGAATTGTGCCAACAGATCCGCCACCGCATGATATTTTATGGCCTTTGGGCGCGCGCATGTTATATCATATGTGATATATTCATGTACCACTTTGCCAATCTCCCACAGGGAGCAGAGTGTCCCAACAGGTATCGAATGGGATCGATTTTGGTTATGAACCCAACTTTGATGGAGGCTAAGTAATGCTTTAATTTTCCTATGACAAAGAATAAAGCAAGGAAATGGCGTCCAATATTTGTGTACCTGGACTCGGCAAACTGTACCACGCGCGAGATGTAGCAGATGGCCTCTCCTGTCCTTCAAATTCATGGGCTAACAGTGCTCCGGTGGACTTCTTTGTTGTAGTAAGGTACAAGAGCAGTGGAGACCCTAATTGAGGCGCGATCATGACCCATGGGGATGTCAACAGTTGCTTCAGCTTCTCGAACGCGACTTGTTTTTCTGCTTTCCAAGTATATGTTGCATTCTTCTTAAGTAGATTGCCAAAACAGAATTTCAATTCTGCTAATGGTGGTATAAACCTTCGCAGATAGGAGAACTTTCCCAAGAACGTCTTCAACGCACTCTGAGTCTGAGGCACTGGCAGGCTAGTAATAGCTGATACCTTCGCGGGATCAGGCTCAATCCCATGTCGATGGATCACACATCCCAAGAACTTCCCTGAGGTCACCCCGAACGCGCACTTCATAGGGTTCAACTTAAGTTGGAATTTTCTGCACCTTTTTAATACCTTCTTCAAATCCTTCAAGTGCTCCACATTCTGCCTTGATTTGATGACTAGGTCATCCACATAGAATTCCACCTCTTGATGCATCATATCATGAAAGATTCCCATCATCGCACGTTGATAGGTCGCCCCCGCATTCTTCAAGCCAAATGACATAACTGTGTAGTGGAACACTCCCACATGTGTGATGAAAGTTGCCTTCTTCGCATCTTCAGGGGCCATCTTGATCTGATTGTAACCACTGAATCCATCCATGAAGCTGAAAATGTGATGGCCCGCAGTAGAGTCGATCAGCAGATCTATGTTTGGCAATGGGAAATCATCCTTTGGGCAAAACCAATTCAAATCCCTGACGTCAACGCATACGCGAAGGCTTCCATTCTTCTTCAGCACATGTACAATGTTAGCAAGCCAGGTGGGATGGTGATTGGGCTCGATGAACTTTGCGTTCAGCAGTTTCACTATCTCTTCCTTTATCTTGACATTGATCTCTGGGCGAAATTTTATCGCGCTCTGCTTTACTGGCTTGGAATAACATCCAGTCTAAGCATAGTAACATCTCTATCCAGGCCTGGCATTTCATCATAATCCCATGCGAAAACATCGTTGTATTCTTCCAGCAAGTTCAGCAAACCTCGCTCCTCCTCAACATCGAGATATGCTCTTAGGAAGACTAGTCTCTTCTTATCCTCCGTTGGGTTCAAGAGTACTTCCTTCAATTCCTGCTTCTGGGGTTTTGGACGATCTTCCATGCATTCAGGAGCTTCTTTCAACTCCTCCAGTGGTGCCTCTTTTTCATCCCTTCTTGGAGCCTCTGTTAGCTTGCAAATTTGCTCAGGGACATCTTGATAGGAGGAATCGAAGATGACCCCGCGCACCTTCAGATGCGATAGCACTTCTTCACATTGGCATAGAAACTGTTTACCTCCTTGCCTTCGCTGTTGTGCTCAATCACTCTCTTGAGGGTATAAACATTCTTCTTCTGGTAAGTTACTTTTGGCATCACTTCCTGTGAAGGTTACTCCTTTTGAATTTCTCCCATCACCATTACTCCTGCTGGTGACTGCTCTTTGATATCCTCCCACTTGGGGAGAGGAGTGGGTTTGAATGGTGCTGGCATTTCCTCATCTGCCATCTCTGTTAACCATAATGCCTTAGTTAGTTGTGCTTCATTAAGGTTAAATGGATTTACCGAAGCTGGTGTATCCACCACCCTTTCTAGATGGCCTTCATCATTTGGTGGGCTGTGGATGGCACATCATCGAAGCAATGAATCCATGATCTAACAATGATCATATGGTAGGTGGTATTGGCATGAATGACATGAAACTTTGCAGAGCATTTGATTTGGCCAATTTGGATTCCTAGGCGGATCCATCCAACAGTCATCCGCGAGTTGCTCCCAAAGCCCATCAGAGACGATTGCCGCTTGACAATCTTGCTCTCCGAGATTCTTGCCAACTCAAGAGTGCTGAGTGGTATCACATTCACCGCGGCCCCTCCATCGACAAAAGCTCTCTTGAACTCAACCGCATTGAATACTGCTGTCACATACAATGGTCTTTGGTGGTTGGCATCTGTCTTCTTATCTTCTTGAGTGAGTCATTTCCAAGCCAGTGGATCACGCAGCCCTAAACTTCTCTGTTTGAAACCCGCAATTATTTTCTAAAGTCTTCAGCCACCCTTAGGATTGCTTTTGTCATCTCCTGTCGGCACTTATTAGAGAAGTTCATATCATCGAAAAACATCTCGAACTTGTGCGAGCCCTTCATTCATTCAGCGAGAGAGTCCTCTGTGTCCAAGGAGTAATCCGCATATTCGAAGATCTTAACTATGAATGAGATACCTTCTTCTGCGACCTCCTCATAATCGCAGATGGTTATCATTGCTATCTCCTTCCCTTTGGGCTCTTGTTGAGAATGAGTAGGAAATGGATTGTTGCGTACATATTTCGGCACTTCAATGACCAGTTTTCCCTCCTTAATTTTCCTATATACGAGCCATCTCAATTTCCTGCACTCTTTGGTTGGGTGCATGACTTTTCCATGGCATTCGCACCACCTGGGGTCTCGCAGCTGCTCTCCAGAAGGTTTATTTTCCAATGCAGGTAGCACCCCATCTTTCCTCCATTGTTTGCACAAGCCCGTGCCTCTGCGATCGAGCATGGCAGTGGAGGCGGCTCCTTTGGTGGACCTAGTTAACTTCATGTTCGCGTCCTAGGTTGTAGCTAAGCCGCCCCATCTTGAAGCCGGAACTTGCTCGTGCCCGTTCATTCGTATATCTCTTCTTCTGCCTCTCCACAAGTGGCTCGATGTTCCTGGTGCAGTCAATCAAATTTGAAAAGGTAGGCATATTCAGATTGATTAGCATACCTTTATACTCGTCGCGCATGCCCTGGAGACATATCTCCACAAGACGGCTCACATCCACTTCGTCGACACACTCCAGCGACCTGGTTCTGAACTTCTTGATGAACCGACGCCTTCCTCATCGTGTTTCTGGTACATACGTGACAAATGAATTGTTGTGACCTTCTCCTCCACTTGGAAAAATTTGGTGTAGAATTTCTTGACCATATCCTTCCAGGTCTTGATCGAGCCAGCCTCCAAGGTTCTGTACCATTTGTACGCGACTGTTCCCAGTGACTTTGCGAATTCGCGCATGAGCTTCCTTGTGTCAATTCCGTGCGGGCCCATTAAATCTACGAACCGCATCATGTGCTCCTGCGCGTTCCCACTGAATTCATCAAACGTCTCCCACTTAGGTGTCTTGTACCCAGCAGGGTTTGGCATCAGGTAAATGTCGCGCGGGATTGGTGGCGCGCTGTCAACCTTTGGGATAACAGTATCTGCGAGGCACTGTTTCGCAATGAGACTGTCTATCCTTTGCTCCAAGGCTGTCACATTTGAAGGTGCGCCTCCTCCTGGGGTCGACAATAGGGTTGCTACGAGTCCCGTTATGTAAGGCATGTTTGGATCATAGGGAGGTGGAGGTGTGTAGCTGGCCTGAACTCCAGTCGCGTATGACGGAAAGACAGGGTACGAGGATGGATTCCCTGCAGCTGCACGTTCTGGCTGGTAACTCGGCACAAGGGGAGACTCTGAGGATGACCTTGGTTGAGGCACATTCCCATTAGGCAGGGATGCTTGGGGATTTGATAGTGCAGACGTGTGTGCCAGGGGTGACACAGTGGATCCAGGTGGAGCCAAGGCTCCCTGGGTAGCACTTTGTGCAAGCCCTCCCAGAATAGCCATGATATGAGCTATCTAAGAAGATTGAGGTTGCATAGCCCTGGCTTGGCGCTGAATCCTGGCGTTCAGCATCTCCAAAGAAGGATTGTTCCCCGAAGCTGTTTGGGTCTGGGCAGTGGTGCTGTTGAGAGGAGGCTCCTCTCTTAGGGTTTCTTCCCCTTGGAGAGATTGGTCACCATCACGGGGGTTAGCTTCAAGAGACATGGTTGCAAAGATCTAGAAAAGCTTGAAGGTGGGTTCACGTCGGGTTCACCTACAAGGAAATCCTGGGAAGAGATCCAAGTGTACACCTCGAACAGGTGATAAGAAAAAGAACAAAAACAAGAACACAAAGAGATTGAGGGTTGGAGTACGAGAAAGAGTAAGCACTTGCTAACTGTTCTTGAGAGAGACAGTATAACAAATTGGCTCAGAGATTCAAGAAGTTTCCATAGAAGGCTAACATTCCTATATATAGTGGGGAAGCGACCGTTATGAGGGGTTAATGCGCCCATAAATGGCGGCTTAATGTTAGCCTCGTAACAGCACGTTCTACCGTATCTATAGGGCACGTTACACACTCAACCACATAAGTAGGGGACCATTATGAGATCGACCGCTTTATGGGGCACGTTGGCATTAAATCTCTCAGACATTTATCGAGGGTCGCGCGCGAGCGTTGTTGTTGCTCTCGCGCTACGTCTCTTACTCTAGCCTCCAAGCCACTAAGTCCCTACAACTCCCGTGCGGTTAGTATCGCGGGTGACCCTGTCTCATAGCCCCATATGAATGAGCTCGCATATAAGCATACACGAACCAAAGGAAATGTGATAGAGTGTATACAAAGTACCATTAGATGTGCTCGATGACTACCACGTGGACGGTGGTTGATCTGCTCAGAATGCACTATCTACAATAGTTTCAGCTCATACCGAACATATTGTGATTTTTAGTTTAGCTGAATTTTTTACCCAAATTATTTTAAGCTGTTACAAAACATGGCCTAAGTTAGAAATAGGGCTTGATTTGATACAATAATATACATATTATTGTATCAAATATTTAGTTCCTCCATAGTGATATTAACTCTAGTATCACATTAATCACCGACTTTATGAGCAGTGGAGAAAGATTTAGGACCATTTTCTTGTGTTTTAATTTGGTTAAATTTGGTCAGGTCCGATCCGAGATCCGAGTGATCGATCCGAATGGATAGGGTCCGAATCCAATCCAATTTAAAATGGATCCGATATGGATTATGAAAGGGAGATCCGAATGGATATGGATCATAGTGCATATTCATTGGATATCCGATCTGATTCGATCCGAATACATTCTATTCACAGAAATACCCCTAAGACACAGAAATACCCCTAAGAGTTATATTTAATAATAAATATACATATTATTGTATCAAATATTTAGTTCCTCCATAGTGATATTAACTCTAGTATCACATTAATCACCGACTTTATGAGCAATGGACAAAGATTTAGGACCATTTTCTTGTGTTTTAATTTGGTTAAATTTGTTGATGAAGTGGTGTATTAATGTTTTTGTGAGACATTATATTTTCTATTTGTGGATTTGGAGTTGTGAAGGTCTTATTGATATAGAACTAAATATTGTTATGATGTTGTCGATTTTTTTATATATATTTATATTTGGGTTCTTTTTGGAATTCGATCCGGATCCGATCCGATTTGGGTCTCGTGGATCTTTGGATCGGATATGGATCTTGTACTTTAGATCCGATTCGAATTCGATCCGAACCCGGTGAAGAATCCGAGTGGATCTGGATCGGATCTGGATGTACTGTTCTTATTTAGATATGGATATGGATATGGATATAGGTGGACCCGATTCGAATCCGACCCGTTGCCATCCCTACACTCCCGACAGTCAAGTTAAAATTAGGGATTCCCCTGATTATTTGCAAACAGTAGGAATAGTTAATGGTATTTACCAAAACTCAAGGGAACTTTCTGTAAATTACCCAACTCCCCAATCACCCCCAATTTTGAGGGTGCTTCCACCAAAAAGCATTCTTTGGTGAGCAGCACAGAAACAAATCCAAAGAGTAGAGCGTAGCATCATCGGTCACCGAGAAGATGCCGCCGGCGGCTACCATTCCCATTCCTAACCTTAGAATGGTTCCTCGGATCTTCAAGTCTCCGCAGATAGTGAGTAGTAGAACCTTGCCCTGCTCTCTTATCGGGAGGGCCAAACCACCAGCAACTGCTACAATGTCATTTTCCTGCTCTGCTGTCTCTCACCAACCCGCAAGGTCTCTCTCTCTCTCTCTCTCTCTCTCTCTCTCTCTCCGTGCATACAAACATACATTCACACACTCACCTTAACGTGTATATGCGCAGATATGCGGTTCTTGGAGCAGGGTTTGCGGGTTTGTCTGTGGCTTGGCATTTGCTCAAGGTACTATTACTGGAAAAAAAATGATATTGGGAAAATTCAACTTTTTTGTAATTGTTATTTGTCATTGTGACTGTGACAAGGTTTATGATTCATTGTAAAAGGACCCAGATTTTTTAAAATACTTCTGCAGCAATGAGTATAATCAAAACGAATATGGCACCACTACAAATTATGTTGCCTTGGGGCACTGGGCCGTTGGTGGGGGGGATTGATTATGCTGCTATTGCAAATTTACAAACATGAATAGTACAAAAAGAAAGCAGATTCAAAGGACCTTGAGTGACTACAAAAAGGAATGGTCACCTTCCGCTTGTGTACCAGTTAGGGCCAAATGTACTCTGCCAGAAGTTTAAACTTGAACCTTGATGCATTGTGAATTTCTAAGAATTGCCAGCTCTGCTTAGGTGGTATGGAGTTGCAATGTTTTCTGGTGGATAAACTGACTCCGAGTAGAACGAATTGATTCAATTCAACCCACAAGTTCACAACCCTCTGGATCATTTGTCATTAATGGACTCATCAAGGGAAAGGAATCCTTCATGGGCCCTAGAGTTTTAAAGTTTACTGCTGTCAACCTCCCATGTTATTGATTCTGATAATTATTTGCTGTTATTATCTCAATGATTTCATTCTCATCATCAACCCAATATTGTTATCGTCTCTACTATCTTAATCTTGCATGAATCCAGCTATCTTCTTCTGACTTTCAATTCAGCTGTTCGTACAAAGTTTACTGTTGTGGCTCCATGAGCTCATCCGCGAGCTGCGGTTCTTTTTATCTTTACTTTTTTTTGCGCGGCACAAGACAAACCACCGATTTGGGCATCAGGGTCTTTGATTTAAAGCAATCCAAATGAGTTGTCATTTATTCAGCTGACTGTAGTTTTCGCCAATACTTGTTCCTAATCCCTATTTACTATCTTAAAGCCCTGCAGTTGTCCCATATGTGTCAAGGTTTGAACATCTTATTTTCTAATGGCAATAAGGACTCCTAGAAGGGTTTTGTAACTGCTACCAAAGTGCCATATTGGAATCCAGTTCTCCTCTAATTTATAGCGAAAGTCAAACCATAAATTCAGAGCTGCAATTTGCTTCTCGTTTCCTAACACTGTGTTGGGGGGAAAAAATGGAAGGATCTTTCCTCATATTGTAAGTATTTTACCCCAAGAGCTCTTCGCGTTTGTATGTGCTCTACTAAAAAATGGTATTGCCTATAATCATTAACAGCCATAAAGTCCTTTCTTGAAGTTCAGCAAAACCTTCTGTAGTAAACATCCAACCAGCGCAGTAGGCGAAGGACACATATATTGTAACCATCAAGGGTACTCATTTGTAACCATAGTTTCAATGAAGCAGACCTCGTCTAGATTAAGATGAGCCATTCCATTAAGATATTTTGTGGTCCCACAAACGGACTGCTAATACGGCCCTGTACCATCCAGCTTCCCCACGTCATCCGAAGAACCAAGGGGATGACTTTAACAACTGTGTTGATGAGAAAAAAAGTAGTTGAATTACCCACAAGGGCAACACTCAAGCCGAAGGAGCCAAAGCAGAGCTCAAAAAAGTGAAGGTGTATTCCTAGGCTCATAACTGAACTTGAAAATTAAGGTGAAGTACCCAAGTAGTTAGAGCTTGAAATTATGAGATCATGCATTCCTGATCTTTACACAATTGGTAGAGGAATGAGCAAGCATGAAGCTCGGAGTGAAAGCCAGCAGGCAGTTGCAAAGAAACAGCTTCGTCTCTTTCAATATGAGCTACCACTGAATGCTCTTTTTGTTCACGCTTCAGATTTGATCTCAATCAGTAAGTTGACTAGCCTTAGCGTCTTTTCATGGATACATGTTTGAATCTGCTTAGATGACGTGTAAATGCACAACCAACAGAAGGCTATCCTGAAATCACCGTTTCATTCTTTACCACAGAAGACAAAAGAAAGCACCCTCATCATGTGTTATTCAAAAGACATGCTATTGGTAAGGATGTCAAAGGTATTGATATTGGTGGGTTGAGCTATCTATCTCCTATCTCATCTCCATCCCCTTAAGAAGTGCGTCCTTTTGAATGTTCTTTTTTGGTCAGCCATCCAATACAATTTTATCTCATTCCGCCATTTCTCCATCTCACTTCAAAATGAATCAAATTTGATTCCCCGTATAACTTTTCTACAATTAGAAGAAGCTCAATGACTCATTGAGGGTTCAGAAAGTTTCCAGTGGAAGAAGAAATCCAATTCCATCGAACAAACTGATGAAGTACAAGAGTTCAGGGCACAAATAAGAGGAGTACGGAGAAGATCACAAAGTGAGTTAGAAGTTATACATTAGTGAATTACGAAGGCTCTAGACATATTCATGTACACATACACACACACAGGGTATCCACACGACAGTGAAAATATGAAGACTACTGATGTGTTTGTAGGAAGAGTATATGATATCAAAAGTAATTGGGGATGAAACAGTGATGTGTGTTGGGGCTGATTAAGTGATGATAGAATAATATCATACCAACAGGATGCCCTACCGGGTTTTGATAGTAATCTCTGACTTGTGCAGCTGTCCTAAACCCATGTAAGTAATCCAATATCTTCCTGGGTATAGACCGTAACCACCTGGGTACTGGTTTGTGATCGATCAGCAATTGGCCAATCGGTCAACCAGATAATAGTGACTAAGATCAAGAACCATCACTGGCTTTGAGGAATTATATGCTTGAACTCAAAGGGAAAAAAAAAGAAAAGATATTTCATAGGGACTGTGTATTATATTCAAGACATGCTGCTTGTGAAATTCTTTCATAAATCATAAATAGCTACAAACTGTATGAGATCTTAATCCGTAATCTTATAAATCATACACTTGTAAAGTTTTGAACTTGGAAGATAGCCAAACATCACATTTTTAAAGCCATTTCCAGTGTGAAATGTGTTAATTCCATATTTTGCATATAGTTATTTGACAGAACTTTGAAATTCAAATTTCATATCTAAGATGGATTGGAAATTGGCATCTATGGTTGAATCAATGAAATTAAAGAGAATTTCTTTCCCCCATCCAAGTTGCCACCTTTGTGATTCAAACCACTGCGTAGTGTTCTTGAAGTCTGAATGTTTTCATGACTCCATGACAGGTTTTTTTCCTTCATCTTTTTCTTTTCTCAGTTTGCAATGTGTGTACAAGATCTTTTTAATTCAACTAGATATAGATGTACAAGTATACTTGTTTGTTGCCACCCACAAGACTTCATGTTTTGAATATGCTTGTTCTATCAGCTGACAAATAAACATTTGTATAACCTAAGAACGGCAATAAGATGCAATTAGCTTATGGTTATTACTTTTGCAGCACAGTCCCAAGGAGTTGAATGTCTGCATCGATATTTATGATGAAGTTGGTATTGCTGGTGGTGCATCTGGAGTCTCCGGAGGACTCCTTCACCCGTATTCTCCCAAAGGTTCAGCTTTCTTTTTTGTTTGGTGCAACAATATCTGAGCCTTGTAGATTTATGGACCACTTTCTTTTTATATTATCCACGTTTTTTGTTTTTTTATTAGCATGATTGGCCACATATGATGGTAGCCTGGACTAGATTCTCTCTGGTTTAAGAAGTATGATTCTTGCAGTTAAGCTTCTTTGGCGGGGTGCCGAGTGTTGGCAGGAGACTTTAAAGCTTTTAAGCGTTGCGGAAGCAGCAGCATGTTCCAGTACACGAAATCCAGAGAACCAAGAATCTACAGGAGATTCAGATGGTTTCATTGTTAGGAGAAGGTCTGTTCACTCTTTCTCTATAACAGCGGTCTTAATTTTAGCTTTCAGTGATTTCCATATATGTTTTCTCCTTTTGCCTCTTTAATTCGTAAATGGCGGCACAGAGAAAGCTCATCTACTCCATTATTCTGTTCAAATATTTGGGGATCTTGTATTTCTCACTCATTTTCTTCTGATAGTGTTACTTCCACATCATTTGACATCTTAGCTATCAACATCTCGGAATGGTGAATTTGTACCTTTCCCTGGAATTGAGCACCCAATAAATGTGCTTCATGGTTTACTTTTTCCTTCTCCATAAATCTGGTTTATTTTTCTTGTTGCAGAGGTATTCTGAGACCAGCAGTCAATGCTAAGCATCTGAATATGTTAAATGATGTAAGTTCTTTCAAGTTGCATTCACAACCTCATATTTTCTGGTGATCGGGCATTTTTAGTTATGCTGGCTTATCTTTCTTTCTGTCAGTAGAATGCTCAGAATTCCTTAGTTGATTGCAAAGTAGAGTCAATTGACGAGGTTGCTGCCCAAAAGCTTGTGCCGAACTTATGTGTACCTTTGAAATCAGCGTTTTACATGCCTGGGGCTATGAATGTGCATCCTAGAAGGTATCTACAGGTCTGAACTCTGAAGACCGTGCTTTCACAAATTCATTCATACATAGTTCTGTTGGCATATGCGAGGGATTCTGATATCATTTCTTACATTATCAGGCACTATTTTTAGCATGCAAAAATCTTGCGGAGCAATTGTCGACTTCTGGTTCTGGATTAAAGGAGTTGCGTCTGCAGAAGAAGTCGATTACTAGTCTTCTTGATCTATCAGGTAAATCTACTATTACTTCCGTATTTTGTATTAGCTGGAATTCTTTTTGTTAATGACCATGGTTAACATTGAAGAGTTTAGACTAACTTTTCTATGTTCAGTCAATGTATAAGAGTTGCTATACGGCTTGTTGGCATCCCTCCAAATCAGTCATTTGTAATTGGACGCGGATCCATGAATTGGTTATAGTGGGGGCTAACCTGGAATTATTAAACAAAAATGGGTAAATTTTAAATTTTTGAAAAGCTGAGTGGGCGACGGTGAAATAAAAATGCTGAAAAGTTGAGTGGGGGCTATAGCCCCCTCTTGTGCCCACGTGGATCCGCCCTTGCTTGTAATAGAAGCTCACCTTCCTGAGTAGATTTCTTAGTTCTTTGATGAAGTTGTTCATATCACCGATCGCTCAAATATATAATATTTCGTGCTTTCGCTCCAGAATCTGCCTACTAGGTTTCCCTACGACGTCATCAGCTTGAGGTTGTTTTTAGCACTCTCCTTATAACCGTAAATTCTTTTTTTTCCAGGCGAGTATACTGGAGTAGTTGTCTGTCTAGGTGCCAGAGCAGTATTTCTGCCGGAACTATCTGGAAAACTCCCTATAAGGACATGTAGAGGTGTTATTGCTCACTTGGAGCTGCCTGGTGATCTAAGGTAAAGCCCTTTTCTCTCTTCGAAGAAGAGTATTACATCAAATGGCCTAATTTCTTGTTGAAATTCATTCTTATATCAAGTGTATTCAATTTGTCTCAGTGAAGAATATCCAGACCATTGCCCATCAATCTTGTCAGATGCGTGGATGGCAATCCAAGGGCCTAGGAATCTGCATTTGGGATCGACATGGCAATGGAATTCGCGAGATTATTCTCCTGATGTTGCTTCAGAGGAAACTTCGAAAGCGCTGGAAGAGCTTCTGCCCAAGGCATCTACTATATATCCCACCATCAAGAACTGGACTTTCACTGGTGCAACTGCAGGCCTGAGGGCAATGCCGCCGCTCACTCCCAATGGATCACTGCCATTGTTGGGCTGTGTGGACGAGTTTGTAGGCGGGGATAGTAATTGTAAATATTGGTTGTTTGGAGGGCTTGGTTCGAGGGGTCTTTTGTATCATGGTTGGTTAGGCAAACTGATGGCACAGGCTGTTCTTTCTGGTAGGGAGGAATCATTACCTACGGAATTGACATCTTGGAAGAATATAATTGCAAAGCGATTATGATAATTGTTTATTTCAATTACGACGACTTATTTTTTTTACTTTCTGCTTAAAGAAGGATGCATCAAATATGCAATTCGGAGAGTTCTTGGTATGACCATAGTGATAGACCAATCCTTCGCAAGCTACTTGTATCTAATGATGCCAATTGGATCCGATACATAAGGGATCTCACATGATTCGACCCTAGTGAAGCTAATCTGATCCGATCTGGCATGATTCGACCCTAGTGAAGCTAATCTGATCCGATCCGTTTATAAGTGGATCGGATATAGATCACAGGTTTTGCGATAATTAATTTATAAAGTGAAAATTAATATAGTTTTGATTGTAATTCATGGTTATCTTAGGCAGATGAACAAAATATATTGTCTGCTACAACTGGTGAATAATACGATCCGCAACTGCTGAACTCCGATCCGAACTCTCATGAATCCGATTTGGATATACGCTGATTCGATCCAAACCCGATCCGTTGTCATCTCTACCTGTATCCAAGCTCACCAGGCCAATCCTGTTGGGAGGGAGATTTGACGACCAATTGCATGAATAGAATTAGATCTGCGGGAAAACTTGGTTTGGATGCTGCATTTCATTCGAATGCACACCCTTCTACTGCACTACACATTTCCTCGTCCCAAAAGAGCCAAGATGCAGACGTACTAGGTAATTGCGAGATCAGAGTTCATTTTTGAGAGATTCAGAGGTATTGGATATGACATGTAACTTTGATATACGTAAAACAAAAGAATCTCAAACCTAAATGTCCCCCTTCCAATAGTCATATCACTAAATTGGCATACAGTTTTTGCTGCAGCGTAAGAGCATTGGATGTTTAGGGATGTTTAGGGATCAGTGATCATTCATGAAGAAGACAAAGACAACATCAAAACCCTCAAATCAACTCTAAACCAGTATGAAATCCACCTAACATTACATAAAATAAAATAAAATTACAGGGTCCTAGTTATTTAACAAAATTCCACAAGAGACATGCGGAAAGGATCTCAAAATTTGCTGTCACGTTGTCCAGATGTAAACCTGTCCACCACTTGTGGCTCCTGCGAGCATGCCAATCTTGTAAGGGTGTGCATCAAAGCGGCATGGAATTGCAGACAGTTCTGGGCTCTCTAATGTTACGATGTGCCTTTTTCGAACTGTTGATATAATGTCAACTCCTCTCTTCATGTTACCGATGAAAATACTTGAATCATCCCAGCCCCATATTCCTCTGCTTGCCCATACAAAAATAGGAGATCATAAGCCCAAACAATGAGTCTCAACATAGAAAGATGACCATAAGAGAACAGGCAGCGGGAAAAAAAAAAAAAAAAAAAAAAAAAAAAAAAAAAACTAGAAACTACAAATCAAGATGATAAATGGAAGGTTGACGGCAATAGATATTAAAGTTGAAATATCTATCCATTTCTTCGTTAATTTGTGACACTTAAAATTAGAAGGGAGAAAAAAAACAAACAATCATGCACGATGCAGATTCATGGACAACGTACATCTACCTGAACAATCAATAAGGACAACTGTACAAGTGTCTAGAGATTCGATGAACAGGACAGATTTTGAAGGAGACCCAAGTTTAAGAATATAAACCTACACGGCAACTGGATTCACTACAAGAAAACCACATTGATTTTCACATATTTATCTCAACAACAATTGGGGAAGCACATAGGGCTTCTCACAATTGTAACAGTTGAAATTGTATAACAGATGTACAATTGGAGAAACACACATTAGTCATACCTGAATGAAGAAATCCATCTGCCTGTCTGATTATTATGAGATATCATAGTCAGATCTTCGAAATTAGCTCCATTCAGTAGGCCAACATTATTGTCAAGACTGTATAAGAGATAGAGGCATTGAAGATCAGTAAGAGTGAACCAACTATTAATATCTTGACAAAACAACTTTTACTTGCAACTAAGTGAAAATTTTAACTTTAAAATATTTTCTCTGTGTGAATTTTTACCATGACAATTTTGACTTCCCCCAAGATTTTTAAGTCGTAACAAGTATCACAAAGCAACCAGCCATATAACAAAGCAACAACCACAAACAGAATAATACCTTGTCGTTGCAAGACTGCTTCCAGAAGGTGAAAAGTAAGCAGAATGCACAGCTCTTTTATGGGTAACTGTCATCAAATATTTTGGCCTCTTTACATCAACTTTCCTCAAATCCCAAATGCAGGCTCTTCCGTCCGTGGAACTCGTTGCCATCATATTAGTGTCTTCTGGGTTAAAATCTATCGTGTTTATCCTATAGTCGTGCAAACTCCATGAGCTTGAAGACTTTCCAGCCCTCTCATCCCAAACTATGACATCTCCTTGACCCTCACAAAAGAACAGGGAGTTTGCATCACTTGGCCGTTGAGACATACAAAAGATAGCCGAATCAGAGGAATATACCAGGTCAAACATTTCCTTCTCAACATCCATCAACCGGATAAATCCATCGTAACAGCTAGTATGTACCTGCATAGATAAACATAGCAGAGAGCATGAGACACTCGAATATGAAGGTTCCATTACAGAAATGCAGGTTAACATTATACAATAACATTATTTTGCAAAACACTATGAAAAATAAAATTTTGAAGTTGTGCATCAACTTCAATTACGCCCGGTGCAAATCAAAATTAAAACAACAATCTAAAACATTAAAAGCTCAGCAGAAACAAAATCAATCATGTCTATACAACAAAAGCTGATGGAAATTCTTCTTCTTTGATGTACTGACACTGTAATACCTTATGAAACTGTAATATGATTTGGGACTTCATGATGCTTTAAATACAGGTCAGGTTTATAATTGCCTTCTACACGATGTCCTGAAAGGCGAAGCAAGTATGAAAACAGTTGTAAAGATGCCGATACCTTGGAAATGGAAAACGGCTGAACCAAAATAGATGAAACCGGACCAGAATGAGGGTGATAGAGATAAATCCCATCTCCATCCTCTTTTTCAGCATCTACATTCCAAAACCCAACATTCCCAAACTTGTTCCCCACCGCAACCATTCTCAAATCTTCAGAAGGAAAGAACTTCACCGCCATTATTCGTCCCGGCACAACCCTAGCTATATTCTCCGGTTCCAACTTCAGTGACCTCAAATCCACCTCTCCCAAAACCCTTTTGAGAGATTCTTCACCTGAAGACTCATCACCACTGCAATTTTGAGAATTTCTAGAAATACCCAGAATCGTTTCAGTGAATTTTGCATCAGACCCTTCACCAGAGTAGGCATCTCTCATGGTAATTGGGACCGGGTTTCGAGGGGAAGGCTTGGGATTCGATTTGGGGGTTTTTCTTAGGGTTTCGTCGAAATCGTCTTTAAGGCCATCTACATCAGGAGGCACTCCTTTGCTCCGCAGTGATCTGCGAAGCACGATTGGGGTTTCGGGTTTGGCTTTCTTCGATGGGCTAACTTTGTAAGACTTGCCTGCGGCTCTGAACACAGAGAAACCCACAAGGGAAAGAGCAATTAGAGAAAAACCCAGTTCGATTTTGATTCATATTACGGAAGTTTAGCATCGCAGATCTGTGTATGGAACATTTCCGAAAGGAAAAGAGAGATTGAGAGAGAGAGAGTACCTTTGGCGTTTGGTTTCTGAGGAGAGTTCGTTAACTGTGGAACGGACCTTGAGCGCTGCGAGCATTTCATCGTTGCGTTTGATGTTTTCGAGCCGGCGACGCTCGTAATCTGTTAACTTGTGAGCCGCCATGGACGAGGATTGAGAGTTCAGAGAGAGAGAGAGAGAGAGAGAGAGGCGGTTGATGGCGTCTTTTGGAGATCTTCGATAAGTATGCCAGGGAAAGAGAACTGGCGGGAAGAAGCGTGGACGTGGGCTCATCTCTCGCCGTCGAAATGTTTGGCGGACTATTTTGTGAACAAAAATAATTGAATAGGTTTCACAACTTCATGACAAATAACATTGTTTTAAAAATATGTTTTTTAGGGGATTTTCAAAAATGTGTTTTCTTTAGGGAAATATCAACTTCTATCAATTAATGTAAAACAAAGGGAGTGTTAATCCCGGTTACATCCCTCTAAAGAAGTTGTTCGGCCCAAATCGGGTGACTACCTAACCATCATATTTTCAAAAATATGTTTGTAGATACAGTTTGTGGATTGATTGAAAACAAAAACAGAGAAAAAATAAAATTTATGGATATACCACGCTTTCTTTCGATATATATATATATATATTTTTATTTTTGATTAAACACATTCATATGTTGGATGAATGTATAAATAACAACTTTATATGTAAAAAATGATATAGTTAATTAACACTGAATTTTAACACTGTTAGTAACGTTTTATTGGTTTAAAACAGTGTTTTTAAACACATATCAAACCGTTTTCTAATTTTATTTTTCAACATGTTTTTTCTATTGTTTTTGTTTTCTTTTTTAAATGGGTTCCAGACATGCTCTAAGTTATATTATACTCCTAGTAGACTTAGAGCATCTCCAACCCATTGCTTTTTCCCCCTCTCCTCACCTCCCCCTCCCCCTCCCCCTCCCCTCACGGGCCCACCATTTTCCCCTTCCCCCTCCCCCTCCCCTTACGCCAAACTACTAATCGTCTCCAACCCATTTCTTCCCCCACCCAAAAAATTAATTTGTAATATATATTTAATGATTTAAAAATGAATTATTAATACCAAAAAAAAGTAAATGATAAATTGTTTACCAATGTGTATATATATATACATATATATACACACACACAGACATACACACAAAAAAAGATGTTAATAATAATAATAATGATAATAATACTAATAATAATTAAAATAATATTAACAAACAAAACTTTTATTCAAAAAAATAATGATTACAAGTACGAAAAATTTGTTATTACAAGAAATAAAATTAAACACTAATACAAAAATGCAACGAGTAGAGCGTTAAAACACACAAATTGAAATAAACCTACCTAACAACGATTACGAGTTCTTTCGTTAGTTGAAAGAATTAAATTTCAAAAAAATAAGATAACGATGACTTTTCATAAATATACTTTCCAACAATCGTGAATACATTATTAATTTTAAAAAATAAAAAAAATATTAATCATAATAATAAAATACATAATATAATCACAAAATATTAGTATGTGTAATTAAAATGATCAAATATTCAATTAATTAATCATTCCATGTAGGGGGAGGGGGAGGGGATGTCCATGGGGAAATCCCCCCTAACCATCCCTCACCCAAGGCAAAATTTATCCCCATAGCACCCCCTCCCCCTCCCCCCATGGGGTTGGACATGAACCATATTTTTATACGATTTTCCCCTTCCCCCTCCCCCTCCCCTCATGGGGTTGGAGATGCCCTTATATCAATAATTCTCTCATCAGTATATCCTTTTACCAAATATTGGTCGGGGGTTTTAAAGGATGATGGAACTTGTTATCTGTGGGCGTAATCCTACTCTAGCTCTGATATGATGTTAGGATAGAATTCTCAATTAGAAACCCTAACTCCGGAACATGTTCATAATCAACCCAACCGTTGTCGACTGATTATGACTTTGATTAGCCAGAAACATAGTTGAGTTGAGAGAGGTGTTGACCGGAGAAGAATCTGTTAGGACTTGAATGCTATCAACAAGAGTTATAATCCCCAAAAGAAACGGAGATGTTGTAAGCTAATTTGAGAGAGAAGATCAAATTCGAGTGCAATTCGTATTGAGCATCACATAATCCATACAACAAGCCCTCTGGATTACAGCAAAATGCGTACGAAGAATCGGAATTCGGATTCTCCCCTTAATTATAACGGCTACAGAGTAAAGATGACAAAAGAAGCTCTCTAGTAATTTGCTCATAAGCCGCAAGTGAATGAGAATCCCCATATACAGTATGAGACGAGTCTCTATTTATAGGCGTTTGTACCCATGTCGCCAAATTGCTTGTGCCAACTTAGCTCTCTAGAGCCCTTTTTTTCTATCATTTCTTCGTTGTCGCAGGCACCTCTGCCTTTCATTGCTCCTCATCTACTCCCACATCGGACAACTCTGCTGCCCTCTTTTGAACCTTGTGTTGAACTTCCGTTAAATTGACTATTCTCGCGATTTGATTTCACTCCCTTACTTGTCTCTAATTGCCTCTTGAAGCCCATGTATCAACATTAGCCCATTGACGTGTTACTATCACGTTGGTTCTTCAACGAAAGTGAGGCGTGCAATCGTACGACTTTCTGCAGCTATTTCATCATTAGGATCCAACTTCCCATACCTATTTCCAATCTTGTATGCGAGGCTTAATACCAAGCGTTCAATTGATTACCATTCTGCCACGCATCGCTTCACATCCCGTCCCTTCACTGCCTACCCAAATATCTTTACAAGCATGAGGTCTATGTTGAGACTACATATTCGTTGGTACGCGTGGGATATATGTCGGTGTTTTATGTCAGTTTTAAGCGTGGAACTCACAAATGAGAAATATGATATGTGTAAATCAAGTCCCGTAGCGGTTAATAAATTCTCATACATATAATCATCTTGTAGTTAGAATGATGATAATGTTGTACTAAGGTACAACAAAAAAAGATTTCAAAATTAACTAGTTACAAATACAATTGTATGAATCACAAATTTGTGAAGTTCCATGAAAGCCGATACCTATGAAAAATATTTACTTGCTTGAAGAAAATCAAAGTGTTCACTCGCGGGTAGTTTCAGGTGCATATGCATTATATTAAGTATAATTCTTTTCTTTTATTGTTAGATTCTTTCTTTGTTAATGAGTTTGTTTTCAGGTACAACGAGGTTACAATTCACAAAGAGGGGGATATTCAATTAAACGCTAGTAGTAGATCACTCTTTTTCTTTCACTTAGGTTTTTTGTACCGTGGGGTTTTTCATTACAAGGTTTCACGAGGCACCCAAGATAAAGAATATTCATATGCATTCCAGAAGAATGTCATCTCCAGTACTTAGCAAATCGCATTCACTAGATGTACTATTTTTCCTTATTCATTGATCTCTTCCCATTGAGTATTTCATGACAAGGTTTTAAGGAGGCATCATAAGTGGTGAATATTCAAGGGGAATTGTTATGAAATATGAGTTGTGTTATTGGTGAATATCCACCACATGTTGTAAGCTCATTTCTATATAGTTATTAGCATGTTGTCCACCATAATGCCTATGTAAAAGAGCTTAGGGTTGAAGATATAATACACATCTCAATGATGTTCTTCTACAATTGGCTCTCTTTATTTCTTGTCTCTCTCAAACCTCGATTGACAACAATTTCCTTTATGTGTCTGATTGAATGTCATGATACTAGAATTGCTTACGAAATGCATTTTTACAAAGAAACTATAGCTATCAGAGTTATAACGAGAGGAAGAAGAAGAAGAGGGAGAAAGAAATGAAGAGCAGAAAAGAAGATATCTGCAGAGAAAGGAATTGGAGATTGTATTTCACAAAAATCGTGTACAATACGGAAAACAAAGGGCTTATATAAGCCTGAGGTCTAAATGTAATAAAATAAAAGTACTAACCTACTAGCTGACTAGAGTGACAGCTAGACAAAGTGACAAAACTCAACCAATCAAATAGCTCATAGATGCTGACTGTCATGTGCCAACGACTTCAAGTGGAACGACACCGTTCTACTTTTTATTCAAATAAAACGGCTAAAAGGATCCAACGGCCTCTGAACCACAACTAGATGTAATCTAACGGTTGCTGAAACACCACCGTTGATTTCATCAGTTTGGTATCTATTGCAATTAGGCCCTTAGCTCTAATATCCCCCCTCAAGTTGAGCAATGGAGATATTTCATGCCCAAATTGGAAACCAAATCATGAAAAAAAGAGGACCAGGGAAAGGCTTCGTAAGGATATCAGCCAGCTGAGAAGAAGAAGAGACATGCCTGAGATGAAGAATGCCATTATGAACAAGATCTCTGACCAGATGACAATCCAAATCAACATGTTTGGTTTTATCATGAAAAAACGGGTTTGAGCAATAGAAATAGCTGAGCTGGTGTCACATAGAATAAGAGGAGTGCCAACAACAGAAATCTTCATTTCCGATGAAAGAAACAGCAACAATTGGAGCTCACAAGAGGTGTGAGCTAAACTTCTATACTCAACTTCAGCTGAACTTCTAGAAACAACTTGCTGTTTCTTGGACCTCCAGGAGATGAGAGAATGACCAAGATAAACTAGATAAACAGAATTAGTTCTTCTTCTTTCAGGGCAACCACCCTAATCTGAATCACGGTAAGCAGTGAGTTGCTAGGATAATGCGGGAGAAAAGAGCAAACCATAACTCACTGTGCCTTTCAAATATCTCAACACATGATGTAAAGCAGTAAGATGAGATGTGGTTGGTGCAGAGACAAATTGACTGAGTTTATGAACTGAGTAGCAAAGGTCGGGTCTAGAATGGCAGATAAACATAAGCTTGCCAATCAAATTCCTGTAAGTGCTAGATTACTCAACAGAAAGGATATCACCATCATCTTTGCTCAAATGTGTGTCAGCAACTAAAGGAGTAGAAGCTGGCTTACAGTTAACATAAGAATGTATCTAATAATCTCTAAGGCAAACATCTGTTGATTCATGAAGAGGCCAACTGAAGAAGGAGTAAATTTAAACCCCATAAAGTAATGCAGAGAGCCAAGGTCTTTGAGCTGAAACTGTTGATTGAGAGTAGTGGTGAGCAACTGAATATAATCAATCTGACTTCCAAAAAGCAAAATGTCATTAACATTAACCAGAATTGCTAGAAACCTGGCAATTGAACACTTAGTGAACAATGTGTAATCAGTCTTGCACTGATGAAACCCCAGATGAATAAGAGTGGAACTGAACTTAGAAAAGCACTGTCTAGATGCTTGTTTGAGACCATACAAATTAAGCTTTCTGCAATTAGCAGACTGGATGAGATAAAGTTGCAGAAGCTGAAGGTAGAATGTAACCAGGTGGTAACTGCATATAAACTTCTTCTAACAAGTCACCATGAAGAAAAGCATTATTCACATCCAATTGCACCATAAACCAGTTATGCATAATATCTAGAGCAACCAAACACTTAAGTGTAGCCAGTTTAGCAACTGGAGAGAAAGTTTCAAAATAGTCAATACCTTCAGTTTGAGTGAAGCCTTTAGCCACCAATCTGGCTTTATATCTTTCAAGAGTACCATCAGCTTTATATTTTATTTTAAACACTCATCTGTAACCAATGGCCTTGTGATCAGAAGGAAGAGAGACAATGGTCCAAGTGTGACTTCTTTAAAGAGCAGCAATCTCTTGCTGCATTACTGAAACCCAAGTTGGATCATAAGCTGCTTTAACATATCTAGTTGGTTCAATATTTCCAAGAACTTGACTGAGAATGGCCTGATCAGTGTGAGCTGAGGGTTGAGAAAGAAAGGCACAAATATCATAACTGTAAACAGAAGCAGCTGTCTGAGAAGGCCTTGTGAGAACATAGTCTTGCAAATGTGTAGGTGACTTAACAACCCTGCCTGATCTTCTTGGAGCTGGAGGGTGAACCAATACATCTCTAAAAGTCACAGGATGTCCTGTGGGAGGAGATGAGACAGGTGAAGGCAATGCAGGAGGGTCATTGGTAGAAGTAAATGGAGAATTTGGTGCTGAAAATGGCAGACAAAAAATGTCAATAAAGGAGGGAGAAAAATTAGAGCGTGTCAAGAAAGGGGAGACACTTTCTTCAAACACCACATGCCTAGACACAAGAAAGTCTCTAGTGTCAAGATTGTAAAACTTATGTCCTTTAGTACCAAACACATAACCCAGAAAGACACACTTAGCAGCTCTGGGATCAAATTTGGTCCTTCCATGATGCAATGTAGCAGCAAAAGCAAGACACCCATAAACTTTCAGTGAAGCATAGTCTGGAACTGAATCAAACCGTAGCTGATAAGGAGACTTGTTTTGCAATCTAACACTTCGTGTTCAGTTGATCAAGTAAGTGGCAGTCATGACACATTCTCCCCAAACTATAAGAGGCACCCCTGACTGAAACTTCAATGCTCTGGCCACATTAAGTAAATGTTGATGCTTTCTTTCAACAACTGAGTTCTGTTCTGGGGTCTCAACACAACTGAGTTAATGCACAATACCTTTTTTGGCAAAGAAAATAGCTAAGTGAAGCTCAAGTCCATTGTCACTCCTGAACCTCTTCACAGTTTTAGCAAACTGATTTTCAACATAATTGCGGAAATCAACCAAAATAGAAACCCTATAAGAGCCATGTATGTCTTGTGGCATCATCTACCAAAGTCAAGAAAAATCTGTGTCCAGAGGGTGTAGAAACCCTATAAGGACCCCAAGTGTCACAATGTATGAGGGAAAAAGGTTGAGAAGAAATGTGATTAGCATTTGGAAAAGGAAGTTTTTTGTGTTTAGCAAGAGGGCATACAGTACATGTAACATTACATGTATCAAGAGTGGATGGTATGTGAGGGCTTAAAAGCTGTATTTTCTTGAAGGAGGGATGCCTCATTCTCATATGACAAATGACAGATTTAGAAATGTGGTTTGTAGGAAGGAAAGTATTAGAAGTAAAAGAAACTGAATCCAAGAGATAAAGTCCACCAACTTTGTGACATTTTCCAAGAATAGTGTTGTTATGTTTTGCATAGAATGTGCATGAATCCAGCTCACAAATGAACACACAAGAAGAAGATTGTCTAAGTTTACTCAATGAGATCAAGTTAAACTTGAAAGAGGGCACATAAAGTACATGATGAAGAATGAGTTTATCATTCAAGACTAATGTACCAATGTGAGAAACAGTGGCTGATTTACCATTTGGAAGATGCACATTTGTATGAGTGACAATGTGCATTTCAGAAAAGGGGGTGAAATTACAGCACATATGATCAGTGGCTCATGTATCAATAATCCATGAGTGTGTAGCCAAATCACGTGAAAGTTTAGAAGTATGAAGAGAAAAAGATCTAGAAATGCCAGCAATGAAATGAAGGTGATTAGAACTGGTGGAACCAGCAAATGGTGTTGACTTGGTATGATGTTGTAGAGGTGATTCTAAACCCATAACATGAGAAATAGAATCATAAGGGCTCACAGAGTTAACTTCAGCAGGAGAAGTAGGTGAGTTAATGGAATTTAACTGCAATTGTGTACTGAGAAGAGACACAATTTGTTGACATTGAGTTGGGATGAGTGAAGTATTTTGAGCTGGAGATTCAGTGAGAGCACTATTTACTTTAGGCTTATTTTTGTAATGTAAGGGATAGCCATGTACCTTATAGCATTTACTTTTGACATGACTTTATGGCACACTTTCTTATAACCAGGAGTGGAAGAATATCTAGCAACTGAAGGGTTAGGGTAAGGTGAAACTTGATGAGAAGAATTGGTGTACATTGCAACACTGGGAGTTGGGAGAATTCCAACTTTAGTGACATAAATATCTAGCTGCCTTTCATGTTGTACAACTTTAGAATAAACCTGATTAAGTGTAGGTAGAGGTTCCACAAGCAAAATCTGCTCTCTCACTGCCTTATATTGTTCATTTAACCCCATTAAGAACTACATTATGTACCCTTCTTCTCTCCCCCGTCTCATCAAAGCAAAAGCACCAAAACAACAAGCAGGTAATGGCTTGTAATTAGATAGTCATCCCACATAGTTCTCAGTTTAGTATAATACATGGTAATAGTATCATCTCATTGTTTGAGACCAGCTATTATTTCTGTTAATTGAAAGACCCTAGGATGGTTTCCTTGAGAAAATATCTCTTGGAGATCTATCAAAATCTCTCTAGCTGTAGAAATTCCAACCAAACTACAAGAAGTTTCCTTAGAAACATAATTAAGAAGCAAAGAGATAACCATACTGTCACACCTCCTCCATAAAATAAAGAACTCAGAGGTGACCTCATGTTGAGAAAGGCTTCAATCAATGAAATCAAGCTTGTTCTTAGCTTGTAAAGCGACTCTCATGGATTTCTCCCATGAGTAATAAATCTCTACAGTAAGAAGCTAAGAGACCAAAATAGCTCCAGGATTTTCAGAGCTAGCAATGAAATAAGGAGAGTTGGAGAATTCATTACCATAAACACCACCGGAGCTATTGCCGGAGCGGCCACTGCCGACTACATTTGGTGTCCTTATCAACAGGCCTTCACTATACCCAAAATAATCTGCGGGAGCTGATCTACAATCTAAGAAGAATCAATTGAGCTAGCAACCTGACTCTGATATCATATCAGAGTTAAAACGAGAGGAAGAAAAAGAAGAAGGAGAGAGAAATGAAGAGTAGAGAAGAAGATATCTGTAGAGAAAGGAATTGGAAATTGTATTTCACAAAAATCAAGTACTAAACTGAAAACAAAGGGCTTATATAAGCCTGGGGTCTAAATGTAATAAACTAAAAGTACTAACCAACTAGCTGACTGGATGACAGCTAGACAAAGTGACAAAACTCAACCAATCAAATAGCTCATAGACTGTGTCATGTGCTAACGGCTATTCGGATAAAACGGCTAAAAGGATCCAACGGCCTCTGAACCACCACCAGATGTAATCTAACGGTTGCTGAAACACCACCGTTCATGTCATCAGTTTTATTGCAATTAGGTCCTTAGCACTAATAATAGCCCCTTTAAATTCATGCTCGTGCTATTGGCCGGGGTTATAACTAGGTTTCAACAAAGATACTCCCGGTTGCTATATAATAGATATCTTCAGCGAGAATTGGGGAAGATTTGAGCTTGCAACCGCTGGATCCTTCAAAATCAAGGTATGTTTTGTGTTTTGTTTGGCTGATTTCTTCACCATCATCATCATCTCTGTATACACTTTCTTCTAAATTGTGGTTAGAGTAGTATGACAATGTTTGAGAACTATGGACGTTGGTTTCAAATGGCTGCAGAAAAAATACAATTCTTTTTTATGTTTAGAGCATGAACAGCTGTGCCAAATTCAGGAATTACGTCCGGGACAGAACTAGGGACATAAGTTGACAACTGTTGGAGCTAATTCTCAGTTTTTGGTCACAAATTTGGTTCAAAACCCACACTGTTGGAGATGCCCTAATACTCCCCCTATTGGGTTTTGTCCCAAAAATTAGTTCGGAGATTTTTGAGGAGGATGAAATTTGTGGGGGGAACTTGTTCACATAGTGCACTTCAGCTACCGTCGGGTTAGCCTTTGATTTATTTCTGATTCAATTTATGAATTCGTCTTACCAAAGAGTTTTAAGTTGCACACACGTCAACATCCAAGAGATGGGACCGTGGAAAAAAGTACGAAAAAAATATCGTCTATTTACCAGTCAGCTTGTTCTTGGACACAATGTGCTTAATCTCCCATCACTATCCTAACTAGTCGTTTAGGTTTAGGCATTTAGCTAGTGATGTGGCTTTTTGGGACTACTGCACAATCACCTCTAATAGAACTATTATGGACTTGTAAAAGTTATATGAATAACATGAGTACATTTTCTTATACCTGTGAACTAATTTGCATCTTCAAATGAATTTCAGAGTTAAATTTACCATTTGATAATTCGAAAATGAAGGATAACGAACTACGCACCAGAAGAGATTTTATTTCACCACGCCATTATTGAGGCAGAGTCATCTATTACAAAAACCTAACCCACAAATAGGTGTTTTCTGCTCATAATCAACTGACATAATCAAACTAAAAGCCCAGGGCTGACAATGCCTCCTCTTAAGCTTACTTCATGACCCTAATCACCAACCACAAATAACTGACAGGCTGGGGAACGCGAAATCAGAAAAATTATTCAGTGACTACAACCTAACTTCAATCGACCCTCTTTTGTGCGCTTTGTGATTGCGTATCTTCTTCTTCATATCATCAGACGGTGTAGTGTTGTTGGATGGTCTCGATGTCAAGTCCCTTGAGCTTCACCACTGACTCAACATGTCCCTTCAGTGTGTGAAGCTCTCTTAACCTGCCAATTGCATAAGATTCCTTAACTTTGCACTTCTGCCAAAGTCATATCCAGAACCTATATAAAATCTGCATTAAAGGTAATGCACGTACCTGGCGACTTCAGCGCGCTTTTTAGCTTGCTCAGCTATCTCAGACAGCTCATGGTAGTTGCTCTTCTCTCCAGAGGCTTCTGGGGTTTGGAGACCGTGAAGTGTGCGCTGCGCCAAAGCCCATTGTGCTTCTCTCTCGCCTTTTCCATAATCCTTCTTTGTCGTGAAAGCAACCTAGTCATATCCAAAATAGACAAATTGTGAGTTGTGAAATGTAGGTAAAAGAAATGTTTTTTTTTTTTTTTTTAAACGTATCGGCTCGCTAACCCTTCGTTGGATCATGGTGTCCCAGGCTTTTCCACTCAAAGCATATCGGGTGATGAATTTGATAACGTCCAGTGGGACGTAAGTAACGATGCTGTAGATCCAGATTGCTCCGGCCCATCCCCATCCAATGCCTTTAACACGAGCAAACTCCCAGTGCGCGTACACGGCAATTAGAGTAGCAACCTGTATTGAGTTCAAGTATGTCTAAGACTGTTTGGTACCAACTGAAAATCTAAATAATCAGCTGAAAAATTTTTGGAGAAAATAAGCTGGCTGAAAAGCTAAACTAGTTGAAAATTTTAAAAATGTTTGGTATGAGCTTAAAATCTGCAGAATGTGAGAATCTACAGAATTGGAGATTAAATAATCTGCAAATTACTGGTCCAAAACATATTTTAATCGGAACTGTAGAACAGTGTAACAAACGAAATTAAATTAAAATGATTTAAATCAAAAGCGATTAAAATTCGAGTTCCCATAGGCACTAAGAATGTATTCCTTCAACTGGAAATCTACTTACTGACTTTTCATGTCTAAATAAAAATGGAAGAAATTTAACATTGCGATTTTACCAGTTGAGCAGCAATGAAAGCGCCCAAAAGCAAGAGACCAGGGCGTTCAACGTATGACCAGCTCCGCGATCGAGTCACAAAGATAAGTGCTTGACTAATGATGCTCACTTGAAGGTAAAGAGCAGACATAAGCTCTTCAGTTATACCCTGGATAGATTTTACGCCGAATTTCTCCTGCACATAATCAACGATTAGCAATTTTGAACTTGGAACTTCAAAATGCTAAACGCGTGCACAGGAGCACGCGATATGTGCTTACTTCAAAGAAGTCGGTATCAGAAGCAAGCCAGAAAAAGACCACTGTCATGGCAGCCATGTAGGATCCGAGTACGACTCCTGTGGCAAAGATTTCCTTGAGCTTCCATGAGTCTGGGATGGGGGACGGCTTCACTCGGTCCTTAGAAATGGTCATGATGGTTCCATCATTCAAGATTGCAATGATCAGAACCATGAAAGGAGAGAAATCAAACTTCCAGATTAGAGCTACAAGCATGAACCCCATCACGATACGAATGGTGATTGAAACGGCGTAGATCGTGTAGTTCTTCATCCTCTGGAAGATGGCTCGGCTAGTCAGCACTGCGCTGATGATCACGCTAAGTCCCGGCTCGGTCAAAACAATGTCCGATGCTCCTCTGGCCGCGTCAGTTGCATCCGCCACTGCAATTCCAATGTCTGCTTTCTTGAGAGCCGGGGCATCGTTCACACCATCTCCTGTCATCCCACAAATGTGCTTCCTCTCTTGTAGCCTCTTCACGATTTCGTATTTGTGCTCTGCATAAACAACCCCCAATCTTTCGTTAATTTAATTGTTCACGTAACCATAAAAAAACTGAGTACCGCGCCTTTGGTATTTTGGTGGTAAAACATTTTCCTGTAAGATGTTTTCCCTTGTTTTGGTATTTTGGTGCTATTTATTTGGAGGTAAAATATTTTCCTATAAAATGTTTTCCCTCAAATGATAAAATGATTTACACATTTCGAATCCCTAAACCATTTTCCGGAGAGTGAAGGAGCACAACAACAACTCATACTAACACCTCCACCACCAATAAACACTACTACCGCCTACCTCCACCACGACCCTTCACCGCCACCCACCTAATAGTCCTACAACTATTACCACCTTCACCACCACTGCCGTCACGACACATTTTTTTAGGAAGTGTCAACCAAACATGAGAAACAAAGAAAACTTTTTCACACAAAATATTTTACGAGAAGAATATTTTTTCCTTGTAAAACATCTTACTGCGAACCAAACTGAGCATAAGGATCAGTTCTTTTTACCAGGGAAGACTCCAGCAAAACCATCAGCTTTCTCAATGAGCTCATCCACAGGAATGGAAGCGATTGACTCGTCCTTGTCTTGGCCAAGAAGAGAAGAAGAAGGATACATGTTGGTACCCATGCCAAGTCTACGACCAGTTTCTTTACCAATGGCGAGCTGGTCACCAGTGATCATCTTAACATTGACACCGAGGTCAAGTGCTCTGCGGATCGTCTCTGCACTGTCGTGTCTAGGAGGATCAAAGAGGGGCAAGAGACCTACAAATTCCCATGGATCTCCAGCGCTCTCCTTGTTCTTCTCTGACACAGTCTATAAACACAAAGCACAGTCAAGTTCCGTCCTATAACAAAAAGCACTCGCACATTATCAACGCACTTCTTTACCTGTCTAGCAACAGCAAGAGAGCGAAGACCACGGTTTGCAAAGTTTTCGATTATGTCATGAGCCCTTTTCTTGACTTCTCCTTGGAGGCCGCAAAGTTCAATGATCTGATATTTGTCTCCATATACATTATAAATTGAAAGTGAAAACGTTTAAGTGTTGGCTGGATTTTTCAAATGAGATGAGTGACTCTTACCTGCTCAGGAGCACCCTTGCTGGCTCTGTGCCAATTTCCGTCAGTATCGATATAGGTCATTGCAGTTCGCTTATCCACCGGATTGAATGGGAAAAAATGAATCTCTTCGACTCCAGCTCTTGCCTGAAAATATCAAAAAGAACTCATCTACCATCTTTCTTTCTATGGTAAAATATCAAGTCATGAATTTTGAAATCTAAGTACCTCTTTAGGGTCACCAAGCATCCCAACAATTGAAGCATCGATTGCATCCTGGTTCTCAACTCTGGAAGCCCTAGCCGCGAGTAGAAGAAGGTGATCCTTGTCACATTCGTTAGCAAACACCTGAAAAAGCACATTTATATTTCGTTACTAACTCGCAATCGTGTTGTAATTGTTAAGAACCATGGGTTCCACCTCAAAATTAAATGGCAAAGTGGAGGTAGTCCAAGTATCTTATTAGACACATGCAAACTGCATATGTGGGACAAACAACCATTCTTAATAACAATAATAATGTTATGCCATGATCCACTAACCTCGACCAAGTTTTTGTCGACTGTGAGCCTGTTGAGGGTGAGAGTTCCTGTCTTGTCGCTACAAAGCACATCCATACCCGCCATCTCTTCAATGGCGGTCATCCTCTTAGTAATCGCGCCTTGTTGAGACAACCGGTGAGACCCGATTGCCATTGTCACAGACAACACTGTTGGCATGGCGATCGGGATCCCTCCAATGAGAAGCACCAATAGGTTGTCGATTCCGTCTCTGTACTTCCTCCTCTGGATTGGGTACATCACTACTATCTCAATCAACATTCCGACCCCAATGGAGCAGATGCAGAAGTTACCAATTGCTGTCAACACCTGATCAAAAGAAAAAAACAAACCGTTGAAGATAGTTAACCACTACTCCCTCCGTCTCATTTAATGAGTTCATGTTTACTAAAATGTACCTTTTGGAAATGACCCTCATTATTTGTGCTGTCTACAAGGTGGGCGGCCTTGCCAAAGAAGGTGTGGACACCGGTGGCAATCACGATCGCTTCAAGCTCACCTTGTTTGCAGGTAGAGCCGGAGAAAACTTCTTGTCCAGGGTGCTTTGTCACTGGCAAGGACTCACCGGTGAGGGCAGATTGGTCAATCTTTAGAGGATCCCCTTCCAAGAGGCGGGCGTCTGCTGGGATAATGTCACCCAATTTCACACTGATCACATCTCCCGGAACCAGAATTGATGCCTCTTGCTCAGTCCACTTTCCGTCTCTCAACACCTGAATTCAATAAATTTGTCAGAAAATTAGATTAGCAATGACTTCAGCTCACTATTTGATTGATTCATGAAAAAAAAAAAATCGTAGCACTAAATTAGCGAAAATGGAAAATTCACCTTTGTTTTGGGGGCCAACCCTGCCATAAGGGCTGCAGCTGCGTTTCCAGCGTTGTTTTCTTCGATGAAACTAATGGTTGAGTTTATAACGAGAAGGACAACGATACCCACAAAGTCTTGCCAGTCCGGGGGCTTGCCCTGCGAGCAAATTTAACGTCAATTTTGTGGTAAATCAAATATCTATGTGGAAAAAAATGTGAGGAGGAGGGCAATTATGTCATTGTTACCCCTCCGTTGGCCAGAACAATGGCCATAATGGCAGCAGCCTCCATGACCCATGATAGAGGGTTCCACATAAAACCCAAGAACTTGAGAAGCTTGCTCTCC